>CM077784.1:30902965-31502965 GCA_039737535.1 Lagodon rhomboides
GATGGGTGATAGGGTGTGAAAAATATTCCACCACCATCATTACTCTCCCTCGTCTTTTCAATCCACAACATGTTTTCTTTGTTATTCTGTAGACCCCCAGTAATAATATTAAATTCTCTCTGGTTCACCAGGTGTTAATATGATGAAAATGTTAATCCTCTCCTATAGTGCTGAAGGCAGCGTGAATTGATGCCAGCTGTGTGTCGACAGCTGTGTGATCTGAGTCTTCTTCCTTTAATGTGCTCGCTCTCGTCTCAACATAAATGAAAATATATTTTCCTTCAAGCTGATGGTCATGTGCTAGATTTAATGCTACATCAGCCCACGGCTATCTCTTTATGCTTCAATGGAAGGATTTTAACCACCAAAGGGCTAATATAAAGGCCATCTGCCCGTCTCATTGGTGCCAACTTTTCCTGTGTTTCCTCCTCCAGAGGATAAAGGTCTGTCATGGGAGATAATTGTATTTTTGCTTCTTCTTGGTGAAGACCAACTCTTGGGCCAGGAGGTTTTTCAGGTATACAAACCTTGTATTTCTGTATGTATACTGACAAGCCTAGCCAGATGTACGGTTCTCTGGCTCTGGGCTTTATGTAAAGCAGTGGCCAACATAATATAGGGGGGAAGGGAGTTTCAGTTTGGTAGGAAAAGGTACAATAGCAACAATATTGGCGGATTGGAGGAAAAAACTAAATGTGGTTTTACTAGGGAGCAGTAAAGTTGAAACTAATAGAAGTTAGAAATCACTTATTTAGAAAAAGTTTGTATTGGCTTAGACTCTGAGGCTTATAGGAAAGTCGTTTCAAGATAATGATGTGTAATCAACATATTCAGTTTTCAGCCTTGACAGTGAAACAGCAAACAGTCCCTGGACCTGAGACTTATAATGGATTGTCAGCCAAAATTGAAATTTTGAAATGCACTGAAAAGAAAACGTAATCATGTGTAAACTCTGTCTTGTTTTTTCAGAAGCCTTTCTGTAAAGTCCATTACGGTTTGGACCTGAGCTAGTGCCGGGTGAATTGATTGATTGATTGATTGATTGATTGATTGATAGATAGATAGATAGTGACTCATGAGTTCTAAACCATCATGTGAACTGTTTATAATGTATAATGTGTGCTGGTATGTTTGTATGTTATTGTTATCTGTATCTGGACAGCATAAGACAAATTTCTATCCTGGTGGACAATAATGATTTATTCTTCCATTATCTGCCTGACAAGAACAAAAGAGTCAAAATGGCAAAATATGGGGAGAAAACACACAGAATACAATTGGACCAAGAACTGATCCCTGAGGCACACCACTAAAGGAGCGACGGAGGAATCACAGTCATTTATCAAGTTGCAGAAATGTCTATAAGACAGATTTACTTTAGAGCTTATCCAAAAAGATCAACACTGTCAAGTGCAGCACTGATATTAAGCAGAAGCAGCAGGTAACAACCACCAGAGTCCGTCCACCAAATGTCATCAAAATGTCAAACGATGTTGATCTCTGTTGAGTTAAAGTTGCCGATGACAGATACAGATATTAATCACAAATATTTTTGTTTCCTGTCATGTCCAAGAACTGCACAGGCACTACGTTGTCTGTGAAATTTACATCAAATTACTAGTAGAGATAGATCTACAGTATAATCTATATAGTGGAACTGTTTGCTTTGTATTTTTTTCAATAGAGGTGCAATGGCTGCTCAAAGTACATAGTATGGGACACAGCTGTAAGAGAGCTCTTCACATGTGGACTGAGACCTATAGTGTCAGTAAATCTTTCAGAACAGATGGTGGTACATCGTCAAAAAGGGTAGAAGATGGATTCATATGTGACAATAATATCTAAAAGATGGATTAAGTTAGCTCTGCACAGCAGGAAAGTCATTTTCTGAGTGATGGTTACACAATGACATGATTTTATATCGGATGCATGGGATTTTACTGATGAGCGTAACAGATCGAGTGATTTTTTTAAAAGCCCGTTGGCTGTCTGGGAAAAGAAGTCTGACATCCTTGAGTAGCCGGGAGCTATTTTAGAAAATAACAGATGAACCTCAAGTTTGTTTCCCTTCTAATCAGCACTAGGACTGACTAAACTTGAATTTCAAATTACGCTATAGTATCTTCGTACAGAATGACTGACAGCTGTAACAAAACTTGTTTTTAACAGCTCAGTGGAATTTAAAGAAGCAATGCTTGTTAAATCTCCATATATCAGAATATTTTGCAGAGAAGTAGAGAAAATACTCCCTGCTGTCAGTAAAATCCACAAAAAAGCAAGAAAAAAAACATGATTAATCAAAGACATGCATGTCTTTAATATGGAATGTGTTTACACTGAGAGCAATCACGATCTGAGAGAGACAGAGAAAGCAATGGACGATATTTGTTACACAAGCTTGAAGAGGCAAGGGCTGGAGAGAGGAGAGGAGGGTGGGGGATGGAGGTGGAGAAGACCTCGGGAGTCTTGGCTAGCTGTCCCTTGGCAGCTGAAGGCACAAACGGGAGCAAGGATCTCTGTTTCCAGAGAAGGCAGAAAGTGGGAGAGTGAAATACACGAGAGAGGAAGGGATGGAGAATGAAACTGAAATGGAGCACCGGCAGTAGGCATTGTTGTTGTTGTTGTTGTACGGAAATGGATTTTGGGACTGATAGGCGCTAATCATGACAGAATTAAATATATTTCCACAAAAAACTAATTTGCTGTATTCTTAGATCACATTAAGACTTGAACTGAGCCGTGTCAAATTCTACAATAAATGAGCATTTGCTCTGATATCTTCGCCTGAACACAAGCGCTGCAGTAATTGTAGAGGATCATCTGGGTCAGACTGGCTCAACACTAGCTGAGGATGCAGGGTGCGGTTACTGCTACCGCCGGCAGGGGGCGATCAGCAGCCACACACACACAGCATCAGCATCTGCGCCCCTCTCTCTTCCCTCTCCTCCAACCCCCACCTGCAGGCGCTTGCGCACACAACCGCACACATCTCCCAACATCCTACCTCTCTCCCATGTGACGGAGAAGGGGAGAGAGGGAGGGAAATGTGATTTCGCTAGAAGGCCAGACAATTAGTGGCTGTTGGAGGAACGCATGACACACATCTCAGCTGAGAGGGGAGAGCAGGACTGACAGAGGGAGGCAGACTCACGCACGGGGGGAGAGCAGGGAGGGGGAGGGGTGGGAGAAGGCATTTATTTGGGGCTTAATCAGCACCATGGCTGGGGGAGTGGGTGAAATGATGTGGACCGTCATGTGACACTCTACCTGCAATGTTTTCATTTCACTGTGTCCGTCTTCATTTGTCCCTGTCAACGCGAAATTAAAGCCTCAATTAGCCAAATGTCACACAAGGACAGATTAGAGCAATTGGCTAAAATTGCCTGTGCTCCGTCGGACTGCCTTTATTGTCGCGAGGTTAAGTGTATTTTTTACTCTTAAATAATTGATTTTTTGGTCCCACAGCTGTGAATCCCAGCCCCACGTGCCTTTGCATGACGCTGATGGTGTTTTAATACAGCAGATTACATCTTTGACTAATCTGCAGCGCGGATGAGCGATCATGTATGACGACATTTCCAGTGAGAGACGTAATTAGATGATGTGTTGCCGGTGCGCGCGGATGGGAATAGGTGCTCTGTGGAGGCTGGCGGCTGGCTCGGATTGGAAAGTGCGCGTTTTGACGGAAGGAGATGAAAGTGCGCTCCCCGTGCCCCGCGGGCATGCCCAGAAACCCGCGCGCGCGTAAAAGCAGTGGCGCACGTGCACGACAAAAAAGCACGAGCCCCTGACGAAAAATTAAAGCAATACCCCTGAAGCCTAACATTGTTCGTCAATGTGCGGGTTCTGCGGTGCTCAAGGTTTATTGACCTATTACATCACTGTAATGTTTCCATCGGAATGTGTAGTTTCTTTTTTTTTGCGGTGCTGGGATCACACAGTTATCCAGCCACACACACACACACACACACACACCTTTTCTCCCCCACTCACTTCCCCATCCCTGTTTTTCTTTTTTTTCTTTCACTCAGCGCGCAAGCCCGTGTGTGTGTTCGTGTGAGAGAGTGGAGAGTGGGTTTTGGGATATCTTGTGTAAGTGTGTGTGTGTGTGTGTGAGAGAGAGAGAGCGAGAGAGAGCGAGAGAGAGAGAGAGAGAGAGAGAGGGAGGGATAGAGCGAGAGAGAGAGCAGAGAGAGAGAGAGAGAGAGAGAGAGAGAGAGAGAGAGAGAGAGAGAGAGAGTTTAGTACAGGGGAGGGAGAGACATTCTCCAGCCGTGGAGCACAGCCTCAGTCTGGGCATCCAGCAGCAGCAGTAGCGCTGTCTGCCTTCCCCATCAGCGCCACCGACACCCGTCTGCATCCATTTTTGGACTAGACACCCCGTGCTGTGACACTGTCTACGGGCTGGGGTGTGTGTATCTGCGCGCGCGTGTGTGTGCGTGTATGTGTGTGTGTGTGTTTGTGTGTGTGTCAGTCGGGGAGCAAATAAAACCCAGCCGCTTGTGGCGTTAAAAGGCAGCATCTTCGGCCCCCCCATAACGCGAACAGGGGGGGAGCGCACAGCAAGAGGAGCGAGGAGAGAACAGAGGCGGGATGCAGAAGGTGGCATGGAGGAGAGGTGTGTGTGCGTTTGTGCGCGGAGGCAGGGCAGTGGGATGTGGCGTCTGACGGACTCGGAGAGATGCTGTGAGCTCTGGTATTAGCAGGCAGCTGCGCACCGAGCCGCTCTCTCCCCTCCCTCCCCTCCCCGGCTGCTCTCCTCGAACCGACCATTCGCTGAAACCGGGGAATCGGCTCCACACGGCTCGCTGTGCTCTCTCAAAGCTGGCGTCCTGCGCGGGGATTTGACACAACCAGGTATGTGCAGCGGCGGAGCCCGTTTGGGCGCTGGATGCCTGTTTGCATGGCGGGGAGGGGTGGGTGGGGGATCTTAACTGTTTGACTTCATCCTGTGTCTTCTTGTTGCTTCCCTCCCCTCCCTCTGTGGCCCTGTCAGTGGATTAATGAAACGTTATTTGAGAATGGTGCGGTTAGATGGAGTCATCTGTCCACGGAGCTGGGGTGAAAATACACCAAAAACCAGAAGGTGTCAGTGTTATTTGATCCTTTTGTCTATTCTTAAAAAAAAAAAAAAAAAATCCACGTCCGATACAAACACTGTCGATTCCACAAATGGCCCATTGCTCTCATTCACACCTCTCCTATGTTGTTATGCACATGGACGCATGTGAGCAATGCTGTTGTTTCACACTGGGCAAATGCGATGAGACTGCCTCTCGTCCTGCCGGCCAAAGAAATGGAAATATTTTGATTTATGAGGGGAGACAATCTGTTGTGATGTTGGCTGGTGTCCTAGGGCTGCAGGCAGATATTTCACTGTTGGGAAAATACACAGGTTCGGAGAAGGGATGTAGAATGTGGCTGAGGATGGGCGTGAGGGCAATACGATCCGAGGATGCACACACCCTCACACGCTCATCCCCCCCGCTGCTCCGCTCCGCTCCGCTCGTCTCTCTCTCAGAGAGCACAGAAATGCATGCTTAAAAGCAATCATGCACGGAGGCATGCATGTCGCACATGTGTGTGCACGCACGGCTGCACACACTGGCGCGCACGCTCACACACACACAAATACACACACACACACCCACATGTGCACTAATCCACACTGGGCAATAATCCACAATCATGTGTTCTGGAGACATGACGTAACACACGAGCATCTCTCATACATTTCTAAAGGTTTGCATAAAATACTCCCCAGTCTCTGACAGGATGATGAGAGAATGAGCAGCAGATCACAGCATGTAGTATAATTACTTGCAGTATAATAACCTCCAATTGGCATACTCTGGTTTTTATGAGGAGAGGAGAGCAGATTGTACTACAGTGGGAAAATAGGTTAGCATGCCTCCAACTGACACTCATTCTCATTTAAAGGAGAGTGGCAGAGATTTGTACGACTGTGAGAAATGGAGTGTGTTGAGAGTGCACTGCTCATTGGATGCATTAGGAAAAAGAGTCAAATTGGTCCCTGGGCAGTAATGCAGGGCCTGGGGAAGCGGAGCCTCAAAGCACAGGGAGTGGGTGTGGTTGAGGTGCTCCCCCTTTCTCTGGAGGTTTCTCTAGTGTGACTCACAGATGGGAGGGGCTCTACCTCAGGACCACAGGAATTCCCAGGTTTTTTTTTTCATGACAAAACATTTTGTTTTGGGGACACTCATATTCCTGCAAGCAAGCTGATTGTGGAACAAGTTATTTTACAACATACTAGACATGTAGCTGTTGAAGAACACACACTTACACATGGACATTGGAGCAGTTCGAGGTCCGGTGCCTTGCTCAAAGGCCTCAAACAAAAACACAAAAATCTTATATAGTAAATTACATTTCACCAGCTGTAGAGCTCGTTAACGTGCTTGAACATGTTATGTTTATGACTAAAAACACATTTATAGTATGTTCCAGGTCAGCTGATGTATAACCTCAATAATTGCAACCAATTAAAGGGACTGTGTGTTTGTGTGTTTATGTGTGTGTGTGAGAGAGAGAGCACATGCCTCTGAGATAAATTAATTGTTTATGACTCATTCTATTCTAAAAAACAATAGCTACAGTCCACTGATCTCTACATAGGTGCTATAGATCGAGTTCAATGAATTTGAATCTGCTTATATGAACAATAGAGAAGCTACAGGAGATCAAGATAACCCAACATGTAATATCATTCTCACATGCTCTTGTCATGCTGCCTCGGAATAAATGATACCATTTCATTTGTGGCCCACACGCACGAGTGGGATAAGGTGATCTAGTTATCTGTCATTCTTTTTTCCTAATTCTTGCATCATTACCCCCTAATGGGACGATACAGGCGATACCTCTTGGGTATTATCAAGTCATTTGCCTATCAACTCTAGCTCTAGAAGTGGGTGAATGCTTCATTTGTCAAACCTTAACATGCAGATGTCAGGATGTTGGCTCTGTAAAGAGAACGGTAGCCCCCTAATAGGTAATCAACACTCATTAAACACTAGTACTCTCTTAGTGTGATTCGTCCAGACAGAGTGCAGCACAGTGCTCTGCTACAGTAAACAGTGACATATTCTAGATGCTGGCAGCCATGATTGTTATGGATCAACTGATAGAGTGTTGTTAGGGTGATGCCGTTTTTTTCCTAATCAAGGAGAACATTGACTGATATTTTAAACCGATACACATTCGTAGTAAAATTAATTTCTTAGCCTGAAATTGTCGAATAACCAGCGATGGATTGTATACAATCTATTGCATACTATCCAATTTGTAGGTGCTTTACTTGCATATTTCCATTTTCCGCTACTTTATACTTTCACTCCACTTCTAATACTTGTGACATGTAACCAATAAGATGTTGTTGTGTGCGGGACATCGATTGGAACCACAGAATGGTGACTGCAGACAATGGAAGGATGCTGCATCAACCAAAGAATTGAATTTTTAAATTGATTTACTTTATCCGCAATCGGACACAAACAGCACTGATCTGATAATTGTAAAAATTTTGAACATTGGCCCCGATAATCAGCCAGGCTAATCTCTAGTGACTGTAGCTGAGTTTTGGACAATTGGAGGTTGGTTCAGATTAGTTGAAGTGGGATTGTATGAGGTGCTTATCCATAATCAGTGTATTAAACAATGGTCGGAGAACTGGGGGTAGACCGAGTGTGTAGTGCCTTTCCCACAACTTTTTCTCAACCGTATAACGCACAATGTATTATACCACAAATCAGCTGTTTGGGTCAGAGTTCCAGCTGTGTTTGGTTGAGCAAATGTAGTGTCCATTGACTTGTCAGTCACAAGGCGGTCAAACACTAAGGCAAACCCTGCTTTATTGTCCATTTTACTCTAAATGGGACCATAATTTACAAAATGGCCATCACACTGTGGAGTCGCCCCCTGCTGGCCATTAGAAATAATGTAGGTCAAAGGCACCGCATTGGCTCAACTTTTCAGACTAGGAAGCTCCGTCCATTATTTATACAGCCCACGGTTTTGCCGCTGCCCCTGTCCACAGCAGTGCATTGCTAACCTTTTGTGGCGGTGCTCCTGCTTGATTCCCCAAACTGGGGATGTCTTGACTGCCATCTACTGTAGGTAATAAACTGACCATGGATAAGCACCTCACACAAGTTATACATAAAAGTTATATTATCAAGATAAACGGTCTAAATTAGCCAGCAGTCATTGCTAGGTGCATTTTGTGTGATATGATAATGGTCCATAACCTCTTTGAACCAGATGAAAGTCAAAAAAACTTATGTTATATCCTTTCTAAAATGGGCTATCAATCTTATCTTAATTTCAAATATTGAAGTATCTAATACCTGTTCTCTTTAGCTAAGAAAAGTTGTTTTGCACCCAATTTATTCAGTTTCTTTAATCTGTTATGGTGCCCCCCAAATGTCTTAGTCATTTATAGTTTAGTTGTATATTTTTTTCAGTTTCATACTTATTCCGTGCCAACATTCAATTCTGCTTATTATATTGTGCTATTCAACTGTGTAGTCAATAAATAAATAAACTAAATTATTATACAATCGGGCTGTTTCCTTTGACACCCTATGGTATAAAAAAATCACTGACTGGGAAAAGATTGACTGATTACAAGTAAAGACTTGTTCTCCAACTAATTAAATGGTGCCTCTCACGACTGTATAATATTAATATTCTTGTCTTAGTTCATCGTGCTGAAATCCTCTATAGTCACTACGCTTATCAATCAGCAAAGCAGAGTGCACCCACATAGGCGTTTTCAATTACTCTGGCTGATTAATTAGACCTTTGCTCAGGTTAAAAGTTGTGCTGAGCTGTGCTGGGAATTAAGTGATGTCACCAAAGTCTCCATACTGATGAGAATGATAACAGAGTAACTTTCCCACCACAACACATGCAACAAAACTAACTAGAGATTGAGGGAGATGTCAGTCAAATGTAGTCGATACACACTAACACAGTCCTGAGAAGATGTCTAATCAGGCAACATAAGTGAAAACATCTGTGTGGGTGTGTTGCAACTTGAAATATTCAACTAACTTGCAAATTGACTGAAAAAAATTGGGAAGCCATTACCTGTTTTATGGACGCAAGAATCCCATAACATAAAAATGGCTTATTCACATATCCTGGTTAAGAAAGTGCCCTTGAGCAAGGCACTTAACGCTCAGCTGCTCACTGATTAACACAGGTTGACTGTGGTTGGGCACCTCTCAGTTCTTGCATGCAGATTGGAGCCTAAAATTCGTATGAGAGCTCAAAATGTCAGCAGAAGTAGTTGAGGTAATGTCAGAACATGTTTAAACAATATCTGATGTGATGTATTTATGGGAGGGGTAGTTTTGGGTCGGGACCCATCAGTTGCGAAAGGTTGCTCTTGGCGTGAAGCCAGTCTTCAAGATCGCTGAGTCATGAACCTCCTCATACCAAAAAATATACTGTATTCCCTCATTACCTCATTCTGTATTAGTTCCAGTTCTAGTTCTATAATGACAATTTTCAATGCTGCTTTTCTCTTACTTTCATGACTCAAGACCATACTGACCTGTTATGGGCCATAATTCTCGGAGAATGTTTTATTAATGTTTGAAGGATGGTTTAAAGTACTTCATACTGCAGTCAGTAAATTGCAGCTCGTCCATTACGATTGGTACTACTGCAAAATACCTTTCAGTATTAAATATATTAAAAAATACATTTTGCTTTTACAAACATTTCTGCCCCAGGCCTGCCTCAAACCTTATTCTGTGAAGTGAACAAATAGTCAAGCTCCTGGATTCATTCCATCACTCTTGAATCTGGCAGAAATTGCATAGAAATCTATGCTGGCAATCTTAAGCAATATTTGCTAATGCCTGGTCATTCTTCAGAGCCCAGCAATAAAAGCTAACTGTGATGTTGTGTTTCACAGCTCATTTAAAGTGGGCATGTCTCTGTGGTCATGAGACTGTAGACACATCAAGCTCTAAACCCCAGAACTAATGTGGAGCAGCTGTCAGATCCTCTGCACAACAAACATCCCACTTTTGACTCAGTTGGCCAGTTTTACTCTAGAGAAAACATAAACCTATCAGAACCACTCCAAGCTATTGAAGGTATTGCACTATGCAGAGTCATTCCAGAGTCTCTGACCTCTCCTCCGTGAGACTAAAATGGCCATTTTGTCCTCATTGTAACAATATAATCTGCTGCAGATATTCATTATGATACCTGAGTGATTCAGGTGCTGAACAAATCCAATTAAACTAATTGGGACATTAAATGTATGACAACATAGGTCATTACATTAATTTAAATTAGTGAAAGCATGCACATCACCCACATCATTATAATGAATAAGTTGTATATAGCCAGCACAATAGATATGTTGTACCACTGTATTTAGACCAAATATCATCTTTAGCTGAGCTGATTTTGCATCCAGCTAGGTATCTATGTATGATGAACACAATGTTGAGCTACAATACTCCCTGTGTTTCACACACTCTGTCAAGAGTATTGTAGCACAGAGGCAATTAGAATAATGTCTACTCCTGTAGAAGCTGGATACATCAGTGCAGCCAGTGGGTCTATTGACCTTGACTGACACACACACACACACACACGCGAATGTACACACATACACACGTGCAATTGATTACCCCTCAAAACCCCTTACTCGCACCCACACACAAGCACATATAGTGTGCATACAATACTTCAGTCTCTGTCTTTGTCTCTCCTGCTCTCTCTGCATTAGTACCTTTGGCATACACTTTAAGTGGTGTCTATTATGGCTGAGTCTTCTGAATCATCAATTTCTTTGTATAATGAGTTTCTAAATTGAGCAATTTGACATTTACATTCTTCTGTTTGTGCTAAGTGTGATGTGGGAATCTACAACCAAATTGTAAATATTCTTATTTTTTTGTCTTTCAGGGAGATGTTCCTTTTCTGGAAGAAGGCCACTGGATTTAAAACTTTTAATGAGCCTCTTCGTGGACTGTGGTTTTAGAGATTGCAAGCTGGTCCCACTGTCAAGCACAGGTTGATTGTGCTTGGCTCACCACTGCTGTATTCTCAGCCGACTTCTTTCACTAGATGATAAAAACAGTCCAGAGGATTGCTATCCATGGTTTCTGCTCTAATAAAGACTATATCATCCTACATTAATAAGATTTGCAAAGGAATGTTTACAAAGAAACTGGCAAACCCAATCAAGAAGAAAGAGAGAAGCGAAAATAAAGAGCCCAAATTGACCACTGATTTGCAAGCACACAATCTAACTCTCTCTACCACACTGAAGACTACGGTTAAAAAGATTTCCAAATGCTCTTCGGCACGTAACATATCGCTTGAAGAAGACGACGGGAAGAACGACTGCTCATCCCTGTCACCTACTTTCAGTTATCGGGTAGCTATTGCAAATGGACTCCCGAAAAGCGCTCCTTTTTTGAATAACAATGAAAGTATCTTTCCTGAGGTTCTTTCAATTGATAGTAGTTACTCTGACTCCTTGAGTGAGACAAAACCTGTCAGGAGACTTGATGAGCATAAATCATACACTATGCCAGTAAGACGAAACAGGAAGAGCCTCATCAGTTTGGCTCCCTCTGATGGCAGTTCTGAGGGTGAACGAGTGGAACGCTCCAGTCTACACACACTTAGGCTGGGTGCTCTACGCAAGTTAAGAAAATGGAAGAAGAGTCAGGAATGTGTCTCCTCAGACTCCGAGGTGAGCAACTGGCGGAAAACCCTGGGCATCAGGAGCAAGTCCTTGGATCGTGCTGGAAGGCAGCAAAAGAGCTCAACCCTGGAGCCTGGCTCCTCCTCCACGGGTTGCATCAGTCAGACCCAGGATGTCATGGAGATGATCTTTAAGGAGCTTCAGGGTATCAGTCAGATAGAGACAGAACTGTCTGAATTACGTGGCCATGTGAATGCCCTAAAAAGCTCCATTGATGAGATCTCTAGCAGTGTGGAAGTAGTTCAGAGTGAGATTGAGCAACTTCGTTCAGGATTTGTCCAGTCTAGAAGGGAAACCCGTGATATTCATGACTACATAAAACAAATTAGCCACCAGGCCAATAATTCAACCTTGCGATTCCTCAATGTTCCTGAAGAGAAGCCAGAGAAAACAGAGATTCTAATATATAAAGTACTAAAAGACAAAATGGGTTTCATTGATGCCCATAAAACAATTAAAATTGAGCTTGCTCATAGGTTAGGGCAACAGAGAGAATGTTCTAATGCAAAACCCCGCCCAATTATTGTTATTTTTGCAACACCCCAAGATAGGGATGTAGTGTTGAAAAAATGCTATAAACTAAAAGGAACAGGCATTACAGTCTCTACTGATAGCTTAACTCATGATGGAAAGGAGAGAAAAGACAAAGCAATGTCCTCCTCACAAACCTATGAAAGCATGGATATAAAGGTCTCAGGAAAGGATAAAGTAGTGGAAAGTGATGACTGGGACTCAATGGACAGTGATAAAGAGTTAGATGAATTAAGCAGAAATAAATATGCAATGGTAATTTCAAAGCCGGTACACAAGGGCAAATCAGAAAAACGACGACCCCACGACCATAGCCGGTCAGGAGATGAAGCGGGCTACTCAGGCGCAGTTCACTATGCTGATGACACTTACTATGACCCAGACAAGCACGGAAAGGCCTACTACTCTGATTTGACACCTGGTTGGCTTTCCCAGAGTGACTATTCTACCCCGAAACTCAGCCGATCTGAGTCTGACTGCTCAAAACTTTGCCAGTCGTACTCAGAGGACTTTTCAGAGAGTCAGTACTTTACACGGGCCAATGGCTGCTCCCTGCTGTCCTCCTCAGATCAGGAACTGTGGCAGAGAAAACAAGAAGACATGGCATCCTCTTGGTATGCTAGCCCCAGTCACCAACTTGGCGATGAGAATCAAACCTATGAACACAATGAGGTTGAGACTACAGAAACTATTGACAGTGGAGTGAGTAATGGACTTGTCTGCATGTCTGGGGACAGAAGCCACTACAGTGGCTCCCAGGTCTCTTTACAAGGTGACCTATCACCCTGGAAAGACTGGCATCACCTGGAGCAGGGTGCTGACTCTGGGTTGGAAGCCTCCATAGAGGTCAGCAGTCCCTTTGACCCATCAACCATCCCTGGTTTTCCAGAAAACATCACTAAATGTCAGGAGGTTGATTTACAATTTGAAGGAGATGAGGAATTCATGATGCTCGACAGGGAATCTCCCCTACCACCTATAACCACACACATTATTCCTCCCATCACAGAACGGGAGTCTGTCAAGACACCTGCCCGTCAGTCTAAAGAGGGATGTAAGGTGACTACAAAAGAAAGCACTAAGGTATCTTCTAAAGATGCCCCTAAAGCAGCAGCTAAAGGGACACATAAACAAACTAAATTGGCTCAGAAAGAAGAAAACACCAAAATATTGCCAAAGGAGAACCCCAAGGTATCTGCTAAGGTTGCACCTAAAGTGTCCTCTAAAGCAGCTCCTAAAGAGTCATCTAAAGATATTCAGAAATCAGCATTGAAAGAATCCTCTCAAACACTCTCTAAAGACATCCCTAAACTCACACATAAAGATGCCACAAAGCCCACTGTTAAAGAGGTATCTAAAGTAACATCCAAGGTAACTTCTTCTGAGGCTGCTAAAGTCACTCCTAAAGTGACCCCGAAAGATAGCCCAATAATGACTCCTAGAGAAAGTCCTAAAGAGTCACCTAAAGAAAGCCCTAAAATAACCCCATTTGAGAGCCCTGTCTCAACCCCTAAAGAGTCCCCTAAAGAATCACCTAAAGAATCCCCTAAAGTCATTGCTAAAGAACCCCCAAAAGTCATTGCTAAAGAACCCCCAAAAGTCATTGCTAAAGAACCCCCAAAAGTTGCACCTAAAGAAGGTACAAAAGTTCCATCTAAAGAAGGTCCGAAAGTTGCAGCTAAAGAGGTTAACAAAGAGGCTTCAAAACTACCGCCGAAAGAGGTCCCAAAAGAGATGCCCAAAGTTGCATCTAAGGAGACTGGCAAATTACCCACTAAAGAAGTTTCTAAGATTCCACCGCAAGAAGCCCCGACAGCAACCCCTAAAGAGAGTCCTAAGTTACCCCCTAAAGAGACCCCTAAGGTGCCATCTAAAGAGAGCCCTAAAGCTTCCCCAACAGAAGCGCCTCAAGAAGCACCCAAAGTAGTCCCTAAAGAGACACCTAAAGTAGTAAGCAAAAATGCTGTTAAGGAAGGCTCTAAAACACTTCCTAAAGAAAGGGAAAAATTCCCTGAACTGGATGTCAATCACAGCTTTCACCAGACCCAGAATAAGTCTTCAACTATGTACCGCAGTCAGAGTGAGATTCGAACAGAGAAGGTTGAGGAGGTTCCTAAGTCTTGGAGCAGTAGGCTCAGCATAGATCTCAGTGAGAAGTCCTTTGGTTTTGGCTTTGGGTCTACACTGCAGAGGGCTAAGTCAGCTCTGGAGGTTGTTTGGAAGACTGGCGCTCAACCTACCCCTGCTCCTCCTGAAGAGCCCACTAACCCCCCTTCTTCATTTATGGGGCGTTTCCGCACCCTGTCCACTTCTGGTGTAAATAACTCTAGTACTACAGCAGACTCAGATGTCTGCACAGAGCCTGTTGACTACAAGGCAGAGGACAAGAAAACAGGTGCTGAGGAGGAAGCTGGGGAACAACAAGTAGACAATGAGACCCACTATGTTGAAGTGATGGAGCAGGTATTAGCTAACTTGGAGAACAGAACTAATGCTAATGAGACAGAGGAGACAGATGAGCCCACACAGGAGACTGAGACTTCTCAGGACTATGATGTGTCCGACGACATTGAGGCTTCTCAAGACAATGATGCTTCTCAGGATTTTGATGCCGCTCAAGATTTTGAAGCCACAGAAGACTATGAAGCAAGTACACAGGCACGTGTTCTGGAGTATGACTGCAGTTTGGATGAGCAGTTTGATGAAGAGTACAGTGAGGACTATGAAACCCAACTCACTGAGGACACTGCTGAATATGACGCAATGGTGGAATATGTAGACGTAGAGGAACCAGATGAGGACAATGATATGACAGAGGAGATGGAGGAGGGTGACGAGGAGTTAGAGGAGGTAGAGGAGATAGCAGAGGAGGCCACTGAGGTGCCTGAAAAAGTTGGAGAACAGCAGGAGGATGAAAACAAAAATGTCCCAGAGGAGAAACCTGCAGAGGCCCCACCCAAGAAACGCATTCGACCAACATTTAAGGAGGCAGCACTGAGGGCCTACAGGAAACAGATGGCTGAACTGGAGCAGCAGATCCTGGCAGGGGGTATGACTCTCCTTTTTGTTTGTCACAGTGTCACTTTGATTTTGTACAAGGCTTTACATTGGCAATTCATGGCAGGTCATAACCGTGTTTCTCTATAACACATATAAACATATTTGCCAACTATCCTGATTTTCTTGGGAGACTCCAGTTTTTCATTGCCCTCTTTGGGTTTCCTCCCAGGGTCACAATTATCCTGTATTTCTTCCAATTTATGACAATTTTTCACACTTTTTCCACTTTTAGTTATCACAACCTATTTCTGACTCTCTACAGTTTGTAGTCTGCTGTGCTGTCGCGCCCTGTCCTGCTTAGTGAGTGAGAGATGGACACAGAAATGGAGAGGAGAAAGAATATTTAACCAAATTTCAGACGCCCTGGAGAGAAGAATTCCCCTTTCTTACATTTTTAAAGGAAAGGGGCTATGAAATCTTCCACGTCGAATTTTCTGTCAATCACAGGGGGTCACACCACGTCAATCCTCACCAAGAGGCTGACACAGTGCAGTGACGTGCACAAGGGCCAGGGCATGAAAAATATGAATGAATAAAAAGTGATAAATAATACTACTATATGACTTACTATAGTAGCAGTAACATTAAGTAGTTATATATATATAACCACCTGAAACCTTAAGAGCAATTATCAGTGGCTGCGTTTTAAGATTTGTCTGAAAGACAGCAAGCAAACATGGACACTTGTGCTGCACTAAGAAGATATTGCAATCAACTCTTATGTCTTAGATGTTGGCTGATCCCCGAAGAGTTTCTCAGTATCGTGCGGTAGTCCTTAATATCTACTGGGTCGTCTGTGTTCCAAGTGAAAGTCTGAGTTCTGTCTGCTGATTTCTTTGGTGGTGACAAGGCCAAGACTTTAATCTTGCTAGTTTAATATGGTTGGATTTATGGGAAGTTCGGACTTTGATCCACTCGAAGGATCTGTCTTTGAATTGGTAATTTACTTGAAAAACTGAGGAGTGGACTCTTTCTGAAGGTGGACGGCAGTGTTTCTGGTGGCATTGACTTTGTATTTATATTCCACTGGCGCAGGGCTAGATGGCTCTTGTAGCAAGCTGTGGCTCAAGGGATAAGACTGTCAAACATGTTTTCTGGAGGTTTATCATTTATCATTAAAATTTAATAGACCTCAAAAGCTACAGTAGGGATGACCTACAAAACTACAATCAACTCCCCACAATGACTAAAAACATGACTAGAGTCTGTTATTGTGTGTCATTGTGGTGGTGTATTGAAAAGAATTAAGTCTGTACATATACCACTGAAAATGTTCTGGATGTCCCTGGTTTTTGCCCTACAGTGTTTAAATTAGCGACATTTTATACATATAGCAGAGTATTCTGCCAGTACTCTCATTTGCTTTTTGTATCATACTTTTTCTTCTCTGCAGTAGTTGCCTTGGATATGCTGTGTAGCTGATGCGTCACTGCTTACTTAAAAAAATAACGCAAATTTATAATCACCACAGGAGTTTAAAATTGTTAAAATTGAATCATTGAAGAAGACGTAGTCTTTCAAAGAGAATGAAAAAAGAGACCAGGGAATTTCCACTCTTACTTAAAATGAAAAAGCTTTTGACCTACATATGTAGCTGAAACTGTGGCACTCATGGTGAGGTAAAGTAGTTCAGGGAATACAGGCTACACATGAAGACTGACAGACGCATGCGCAAACCTTCTCTGTGACTATATTTGCCAAAATTTTTGCCCCAAAAATTATCACCGTAATCCACTGAAACTCTTAAATTAGGAGAGCTCTCTTCTCTAACATGTCGTTGAACGTGACCCTCCACACAAACCTTTAAGACCAACAAAACTGCAGCTCGTATGAGATATTAATAGGCAAGAAAATGAACACCATACATTATCATCAAAAATTATTACCATAGGCGATATATGCACTCACATTTAATTCCTTTTGCTTTTAATTTATGCACTCACTCATCCATATTAACACAGTGAGAATACAAGCAGAAGGTGTGCCCCATTAATTCTGAAATTAAAGCGCAATTGATAATGGACTTTTGAGACTAACTGATTATATTGATATTGGAGTTTAAAAATAAGGTAAAAAACATGGGCCTACACTTGTTTTTTATATTGCATGTAACGTAAATCAGCCGATTCTTAAAGAACCATAGCCAATGCATGCTCAGCACTTTGCTCTCTGATGGAAATTTCATGTAATGGTAACATGAGTCTAAATCCTCTTAAACACATCTTTGTAATTTCTGCACTGCGACTTCTTGCTTTTTACGGACTGTGATTGTCCTTTTTGATTCTTTGCTTCTGTTTGTTGAACCAGCAGGAGAGTTAAGAGCTGAAATGACTGTCTGACTCATTGACTGATTGACTCACTTGTCACTGTTGAATCCTGCATGTGCGAGGTTAGGCTTGCAGTAGACTCGGGGCATATGACTCCAATCAAAAATGTCTGACGAGTTCTTCCACTCGCTGACAGTTTTTTGGTTCTCTCCTTCCACTGTCTATAAATCATTTAGTGGCCTTGTCTGTAGCATCCTATAGTGTTTTCATATTGTTCCTTGCTGGTTGTGTGAACACTGATGTATGAGTCCATATGTCATGGCCATTATTTGTTTTCACTTTACCCAACAGTGCAAAAACACTGAGACAGACTGAGACAGGTTGCATTGAGGAGATTAAATGTGAGACCGGAGGAACTCAACAATAGGAAGGCTGTTTGTTTACTTTAATCTGTTGTGCCCGTCACTTTTTTGGGTCCACATATCGTACAGCAAATAACTAGCCTTGCTTATTTATCCCCCAAACAGTGTGATGTGTTTGGTTGTTTTAATTAATCCCCAGTTTGTTTTTACTTTGATGATATGAGGTCAATGTAAATACTGGAGCTAGTGATTGCTGAGCACAATAACACCAACAAGGTTTGTACACTTTTGTTTTGCGATGATCTACCAACTAATATTCCAACACATTGGTTAAAAAAATGACGCATTGCAAAGACCAGCTTCAAAATCACTGACCCACTGTTTCTAGCACTATCCAAATCATTCTCATCACGCACTTGTTTGAGACATAAAGTGTAGCCATTGCTACCTGACATTAAAGCACTCTGATGATCTGACCAGTGTTGAGCATCCTTCAACATTGTCAACACAACTACCTGACATTTAACACATTTACATTGTTTAGTCTTGATAGAATCGCATCCAGTAAGCAGCTATGTGACATTGGGAGCAAGTGTTTCAATTCATTACACTACTAATGGAGATGTAGTCCGAATGGAAGAACAAACAGGCGTACTCCACCCACCCTCGTTAGCTCTATGCCTTCATCTCCTGTAGCTGATGTGTGCTCATCATGCTCGTGCTCTGAAGCGTGCTTGCCGGTCTGTGTTGGATCTGTGAAGGGAGTCTCAGCAGTACTGCCACTCCTGCCAGGCCTGTCTTCAACTGGCTACAGCAGCGTCTGTATTCAGATGCTAATTCACACTCCCAAGGGCATTCTGTAACCAGGTCAGCCTTGCTTGGAATATTTATAGAGGTCTGCTGCTAGTGAAGTTTGCTGCTTGCTCCTGGGGGAGCAAAGGAGGTAGACCCTCTTTATGCTTAGTGCACCATTTCTCGAGAAAAGTGTGGATACGAAAAATGCAGATGCAGGGAACGCAAGAGTCACTGTTGTTGTTTTTTAAGTGATACCATCCAATTCAAAGCACTGCCTGATTCGATGTTGCTCTATTTAGCTGACTGTTGTAAACAGGGAAAGCCTCTTCTCCGCAGAGTACACACAGAATTTGGAGGAGCTATGAATCTAGTTTGCAACACATTACCTCTGGCTTTCAGATTAGACATTTAATACACTGTACTCTTTTTTTTGGATAGCACTTTTGCCAAATCCGTCTTATTTTGCTTGTACTTTTCCCCCTAAATTCGCAGCAGAACAATTTCATAATAACTTAGATCGAGGCAATAGTACTGTCTTTATGTCTACAATTTATATTTCCGATTAGATACGGGCAGATAACCCATTTTTACCCCAACGCTCTATTCCTGGTTCATGTCCAGAGGGATTCTATTTTTGCACTGAAATTGAACTAAATAAACTCTCTGACATCAGCCTGCCACAGCCTCGTATGCGTTGTTATAGCTGAAAAAGATAGGAGCTGAGGGGAACAGTGAGTGATAAGATTACTCATATACTGTATTTGATGTGTTGTCTCCTATAGCAGGAAACGGCACAGTCACGTATTGTTCGGAGTCATCAGAGGGACAAGCAGGGAACAAATTGGTAGCACAGGCAACCGGGACTTTTACATCTCACTCTACCACATTTCGTTACGTCAAAGCCTCGAGGGCGGCTACCTCACACTACACATGTCCGCTTTCATCGTAAATCTGTTATCCTGTAAGTAATTTGTTAAATTATTAATGAAGCTTAATATATGGTTGTATGAACTGCCAGCTGTAGTAGGGAAATGTCCTGGTTTTGCTGTCATCTAGCAGCAGCGTGTATCAGTCTGCACAAATGTTCAAAGATCCAGCTATAAAAGAGATTCAAGCAATGAAAACACAAATTTTCTTAGTAATGAAGATAAATAAATGTAAATGGTGCATCTGGGAAAATCCAGTATTACATAATATATGAATAAAATTAAAGAAATAGACAAATAACAGTGTATGCAGAATACATACTGAGGCTGCACAAGTAATCAAAATACTAACAAAATCACAATATGACCAAGTGCAATATCCAAAAGTTGCAATTTTTGGTAAAGGTAAAATGTGTGGCAAGCAGCATTGTAAGTACTACAGAGGTCAAGTATTGCTGCGTGCTGCGATGTAAGAAAAAACAATGATTATTCCTGCTGATAAAGAATCATAATACAGTCGTAATATCTGTCAAAAATATTCAAAATATGATTGTTTCTTACCATGAATCATTTCCAGTAATGTTAGGTTAGGGGTCTCATCACCAAATCATAAGAGTCACTATTTTCTCAACAAAGTTATGTTCATGTTGAAATGCCACCAAAAATAATAAATAAACCCTTTTAATAATAAATAGACACGAGAGGTTTTTAATATGTTGCCTTGTGTAAAATGTGATTCCTCCTTCCACAGATTTAGTTATGCTGGTACACACATTAGCAGTGTAATAAACGTTAATATTGCCCCACCAGTTCCAAGTGTGGTGTTTAATTATGGGTGCTGCATTTCAAGTTCACAAATGAATATACTGTTAAGTGACAATCTTAGCGGGTGTGCTTGTTTGCTGCCTTGACTTACCAAGAGCTGAGTGGGGTCTAGAGGATGGACACACATTTTTTCATCTCTTGTTCCATGAAGCCACTGGACCAAAACATGTTAGCTGCAGCAGCAGGTGAGAGGTTAGCTTGTTCCAGAGAGGAAGGGGATAAGCTAACGCTGTACCCTCCAGCAACGTTGTCTTTTAAAACATGTCGTGTCTTCATAGCAGGGCAGGTAGAGTGGCCGCTTGGCATCACCTGAGTTTTGTTTAGAGGTGGAAGGTTGTGAGAACCACCATGGCTGGAGGACGAGGCCTGAGGATCTAACAGCTAACGTTACTTGTTGCTAGGCTAGCTGTTTGCCGTTGCTAGACGGTGAATAACGTCATTTTGAGAAGTTGTGAGTGTGGCGGAGTCAACGGAAAGAACCTTCAGTTGAGTTGGAGGTGAGTAACTTAATAAAGAGTAACTATGAGGCCTAACGTAACTTCAGCTTGTAACGACGAGTACATTTCATATTTTCAGAAGTGAAGAAGAGCACAGGTGCAACTAATCACGTTGACGTTGGCTTTGTTCCAACATGAAATACTTTGACATTTCAAAATGTCGGCCATTAGAAAGATCAGTTCGTAGGCTAAAGTGGTTATTTCAGTGACAAAGTATAAGTCAATTAATTAATTACATAGAAAAAATATTGCATAATTATATTAATTTCATTTTAATGTAACATGAATCTCAGCACTGGTGAAGAAACGCCAGCTTAAAAGGACTTTTTACTGTCAAATTTAATCAGCCAAAGCTGGCTGAGGTCAGGTAAGGATTGTCCTAAAATAAACCCATGTTGACTGTTGGTAGCAGTCACATCCCCTGGTCTCTAGGTAGGAGTGAAAGTGTTGAATGGCACTGATGCAGCACCACATGAAGGTCAAACTAATTCCTGTCTTGGCACCGAATGGAAATAAGGGCCATTTAAAGGTGTTTGAACAGAGAACAAACCCAGCCGCCACAAAACTGCCTTTTTGTTGTTAATATTCTGTGATTTTAAAACTAAATCCTGCCCTAATTTTTTTTATTTTTTGAGTAAAAGCATTTATAAGTTGTTAAGTAAAGTTAGGGAGGCTGGTCGTGAATATCCTAAAACCAAGTTTCTGGAATATTGAGTGACTTCAGAATTCAGTTTGTCATGACTGGAATTGGTTTTCTCCAGCGGGACTGGAGGCTTTTCTGCTCTGGTGAGCTCGTCTATGTGTGGTGTGACTAGTATATTAAGAATGACAGGCAAAGTTGAGATGGTCACACTTGTGGTGGCCAGTGGTTGGCTTGTCAATGCGACTTTTTTTTTTATCAGGATGTGTTCAGTGTAAGGTCTGCGGCCTCTGCTCTGTGCTGGGGTTCTTGCTGTTTTCCGATGAGCCAGACTACATCTCAAAGAGCACAAACTCCAACCCATCGTCACTGTCGACTTCACAGCTACAGTCAGTGGTTGCAGGTCGTGGTTCGCTTTGTCATCTTGATTTCCTCTGTTTTGTTATTTGTTATTATCAGCTTCTTGAAAATATATGCTCCTGCCTCACATGTTTAAGACCTAACTTTTTGGAGGTTAAAGGCAAGAAGCTGCCAAGCCAGCGACTGCAGTTTGAGACTGTGTTATAATATTTGTAAGCCTGTTTTTTTGTGGTGACAGATACTTTAGACAGGAAGTCGGGACATCTTGCGTGTTTGTGCCAACAAAACTGGCATTTTTTCTTTTTTTTTTAACAAGTCCTTAGACATACGTTGCCAACATTTGCTCTGGGGATTGCTTTGTCCCTCGTTTTTCATTCTGATGTTCACCTGAACGTCCATATAAGAACACATGTTCTTGTGTGTGTCGGAGTAGCGGTCCTGGTTCTATCAACCACGTGCGGGCTTTTCTGCTCCGGTGAGCTCTGATCTATGTGCCGTGCGTGACCATGTGTGTCGGCGCTGAAATTCAAGATTTACTGCCACTGTTGAGATCTCAACACTTTGCCCACACACACACACACACACACACACACACACACACACACACACACAGGTTTCCGACCATCAATTACATTTTCGTTCCATAGATTTAAGGCACCTGTGAAATGAGGTTTATATCAGCAGCCTGTAGCCTATCTTTGTGGTCTGGCTTTATCTTGTGCAGCTGCAGACTCGCTTGTAGAGGAGATGGCTCTATCTTGTATAGTGGTGCTGAAAGCGGCTAAGCTGATCGCTGTCCATGGTACCTACTCGCAGCTTAGCTCCTCCGTGGGTGCCGTGTCTCCTGCGAGTGTGCAGCTCTTGGTGTCAGTATATCGTCGCAGCTGCCGCAAAAAAATGTGCTGTGCTTTTTTTCAAGAATTTGTACTATCTAATTGGTTTCACGTTGACTTGAAAGCATTTTAATGTTTTTGAATTATCAGTGCCTCCATGAGAACCATCATCATGAAAAGATATGCACTTGTGGTGAACACTAATGGCCCTCTAAAGCACTCTGGATAACAGCATCCAACAATTACGCGCTGCTTTCTCAATGAATGCACAGGTACAGGGCTATGAATATTTTAATGATTATGAATTAATACTTTCATGCTGTGATTTTTTTAACCTTTCAAGTAAAGATACAAAACAAAAAATTGAAATGGGCCTGGATAACTTGGAGATTATGGAAACAAGCTCATTTGTCATTGCCTTACGCTGCGCTAGTGATGCAGTACCTGCCCGCCAACAACAAACGGTGTATCGTGTCGTTTTAATCGGAGGAGCGAGCTGATCTTTCTCTAGCGAACAGCTGTTTTCTGTTTGTATTGCATTAGATCACGACCATGCCGCCATTCATCACCCATGGATCAATAGCACAGTAATTACACCTCTGTAGTCTTGCTTATTTAAAGGGCATGCCCTCTCACAGTTCTTCTCCGAAATGGCAATATGATACTAACTGCTTATTCTTACCTAATGTGCCACGTCTACATGGCTATGGCCGTCATCTCATGTAGTCTTATGAATCAGAGTTGTCATTTTTAAACGTGTGCTGCACTGATGTAAAATATTTTACGTGCAAGTGATATTCAAATATCAACCTTTAGCTGTGAGCCCTCTGTTGTCTAACAGAGCTTCTTTTCTACTACATCTACTTTATACAGTATGCTTCCGTTCATAGCCATTCACCCCGAGGCGCGTGTTGACTCTGTCTCCGTTTCTGCATAAATTGTTTGGCAAAACAGAATTGTGGGCTGTAATAGTATATTAGTGTCCTAACTAAGTGTGTGTATTTTCCAGTGGGCTGCTGTCTCCTAACGCTCCGTCCTCCTGTCATTTTCTCCTTCCAGACAGCACTGCTTTGGACACACAGGTTTTAAGTCATTGTTAATCATAAACCGCGTGGATACTTGTGATTTCCCTTGCATGTGCATGTCTTGTGTTTTGTTGTGTGTGGGGTGTGAGTTTTGTTTCTCCCTTTTTACTGGATTTAAAGTAGTAAATCTACCTGTAAGTGTGTCTGTGTCGAGTGTGTGCGTTTGTTGTTGTGAAGATAAATCGATGCTGTATCTGTAGGTATAAAAGAGAATGCAGCATGCGCCTCTGAGCCGTCTTACTGTCACTTTGTGCCGGTTGTCCCTTTTGTTCCTCTCTTCTCAGAAAAAATGATTTGTGTTTCAAACTGACCATTTTGGTCAGTGAGGAGGGAGCGTTACACAATAGGCAAATCTGGCCCCAAGCACCGAGAGCGGCAAAACTCTCAGTCTTGAGCCCACAAATTACATTGATGTGGAATAATTTGGTCTTTTGCCTGTGGTGCTTCCCTCCCTTCTCCCCGTGCTGTACGCCTCCTCTCCTATCATTTCTCTTATCCTCAGTTGACCTCCAAATGTACTGTATTCTCCCAAATACGTGATGTTTTACTGTGTGTTTCTCTTGTTTTGATGTGTGCTGCTGTTTGCTTTGTGTTAAGTTTGGTGCGGCTACCTTGTACTTCCTTGTTTTACATTGTGCGTTTCTTTTTCTCTGCAGCCTCGCAGTCTTTTGGATCCCAAACTGCTCGGCTTGCAGACTGGAGGGTGAGTCGTGGCCCTCGTCTCGATCCGATCGGTTCACAATTACACAAATCTGAGCTGCTGCGCTGTTTTGCGCCTCAGAAAAAAAAATTACAGGCATGCTGATTCTCTGCCATGCGGCCCCAATTAAGGTATCTCACTCCCTGTTCTGTGCTATACCACAGAGACAAGATGAATTAGATGCCTGATTCCCTCACAACATCTGTAAACATCGACATTAACGTACGATTAATGATGAAAGTCCGCATGAAAGATAGATGAAGCCAACTGTTGTCACATGCAGACATGGGGAAAAAACAGCTAAAAATCATATTTAGCCTCCATTACCCCAGCATGACTGTTCAGCCTTCTGCAGCATGCATTGTGCATAAAGGCAGCGAGAGCCAGGGGCAGCAGGGTGAGGCAAGGGCCAGCGCAGCTCGTCACGTTGTGCGTCTATAGGGTCATACCACTGATGTCGCCGAGAGGCCTGACAGAAAAGCTTGAGGAGCTTTATCTGCGCGGAGGCACTGGAGCCTCGATGTCACGTTGAGGTCGTTAGAGAGGCTTTGAGTGACAGTTGAGGTGATGCCACTGAGAGCCTCACGGGAAAGGAGCTCAACTGGTGAGAAGCAGTCAGGGGGGGCGTTAGAGGATGGAGAGAGGAAGAGAACTGAAACTCAAGCGCTGTTGAGACAACTCAGACAAACCCATCTCATATATTCATTGTATGTCAGATAAATCCAGTGTTAGGTGTAATATGTATCAGTGAGAGGCATCACCAGACCAATATCCACTGTAAAAATGTGGATAGCTGTGTCTGTGGGAACAGCAGAGGGTGAGGGGGATTACATGGCGCTCCTGTGTAGGTGGCCGGCATCATGCGAAGTGAAGAGGAAGGGGTGAGACAGGTTAGGCGGGAGGCATGATCCATGGTGTTTGCCGGCTGTGTAAATCAAGGGCCCCCTTTCACCGTAGTAATGTCTCCCCCAGCATGGCATTATTATGATATTAATACACCTTAAATCTGTCTGCTTCTCCAGGGCTGGCAGTATTCTTTATGGTATTGACAGCATGCCAGATTTACGCCGCAAGAGGACAGTGCCTCTTGTCCGAGACCTGGTGAGTCATCTGCCTCAACAAGGTTACGTGTGATTTATGTGTAATGTATCTGAGTGACCACGCACGCATGGTACCACACTGTCGGAATCCTGCTCATGTCGTGAGTATGGGTCCCTGCTGAAGACAATGACGGGTTTACTGGGAAACTGATAAAATGTGCCACCGCTTTATAGAGACAGTGTCTGTTTCTTATCATTACATAATGTCCCAGGGGCTAGCCGAGGACCTACAATAGTCATTTAGCTGAAGTCCCTGCAACAGTAACAGTTATTGGAAAATTATTTGAGATGTGCCTTCAATTAAAAGTTTGTTGCGGCGCGCCATTGGGATTAATGAAGATATTTCCCCTCACACACTGTATGAAAAGTTTAAAAAAATAAAATGTAAGTTTAAAAAATCACAAACTTTCGTCGTGATAAAAACCACGTCAGCATGGATTTGAACGGTGATAAAAGCAACCACATAAAACTGGCTATTTAGCGCAGAGCCCTGCCTATTGGGGAATGTTAAATGCAACCTTAGCAGTAACTCTATGGCTTGATTAATTAGCCTGGAGAGGGTGTTTAAGACACAGCGCCACAGTGATGCTCCGCCATTTGTTTTTATTGCAACATAATGTGTCATAACATATCCCACAGAGAGGCCTGTTGTAGTGCGGTCCGCTGTAGCACTGAGCCACATGGTTAGTCTGCGCGAGCGACAACAGGCTGTCGTGATGCAAATGCTATTCATGTGTGTTTATAACTGTTTTGTCCATTATGTGCTGCACAGTATGTGTCTGTCTTGTGTTTGTTTGTCTCCCATCTTCATGTATTTGAGTCAAAAAGATGGAAAAAAAAAAGAAAAAATACCAGAATTCTTCAATTAAGTTACTTTAAAAACAACCTGTTTGATACCTCAGTTTTAAAGATTTAGTTTCTTGTGAACTAGTATGATTATGCAGCTTGATGTCATACACGTAGATGCTGATGAATGTTTATATCACAGTGAACAACATGAGTTGATGCTGTATTTGTCCATATCTCTCATGAAATTAATAACCAACAATGTCTTTGGTAAGTATGGGTTGTCGTTTTTAAATTTTTAGTTTTTTTGGATTTTGCGTGTATATTTGCCATTCCTACATAGACCCATAACAGCTATGGGTGATATTTTTCAGTGAGTTGTCAGATTTCAGCCTCGCCGGCGCTTGGCCATCTTTCTTGCTTTTTTCAGTTGCTCGGCAGGTGTCGAAAAAAACATAAAACAATTGCACACAACTTGAAATGATGACAACTCAACCCAAAAATATATCCGAGAGACTTCATTGACTTCTGATTTAACTGTGTGAGGCTTTTAAATCATGTAAAAGTGACACTGAGCAAGCCTTTTACACCTGGGATGAAGTCAGTTGTCAGCAAACCAATTGGTCCCCTTTTCATGCCTCTCCTTTGTCAATGTCCCCCATTTGCTGTGTGATTGCTTCAGGGCAGCAACAGCGTTTGATTGGAACGGACGGCAAAAAAAAAAAAAAACAACAAAGACACAAACCAACCAAAAAAGACAAAAAGACAAAAAGTTGAAAATCGATTTGCAAAGCATTGAAGGCTATATTGTAGCTGAATAGATCATATCTGGACATACAGGTACATCTTGTATTGCCCGTAGCATCCGCAGCAGTGCTGGTGCATGTTGATAAACTTACATCAACACTCACAGTTCATGTAGAGGTCACGTTCCCTCCTACATTCTCCATGGCTTCCATGGATCTTTACCATAGCTGGGCTGTACAGACAAAGAGGGTCGTGGTAAAGACTGATCGAATATTGTCAGCTGTCCATGTCTGCATTCCTATGTTACGTAACTTCCTCCAGTCTGGGATAAATGTCTTATCAATCTCTGGTCACCCAAACTCAATGGATATTAATATAACAGCTAATTTACATGTGTGTATATGTGCGCGTCTGTGCGTGTGTGTTACCTGTTCGTGTTTGTGAGGGCGCCCGCCTCGTGCGGGCCTGTGCTGTTAAATGTAAGTACGTTTGAACGTCTGAGCAGATGTGCGTGTGTGTGTGTGTGTTTTTCAAGAGTGTGTGTTTGTGTGTGTGTGAGAGCGAGAGAGTCGTCGTTGTGCAGTGCAGCTGGCTTCACCCATACGTGAGTGCGTGCGTCTTGTGTTTCTCTGTTTGTGTCAAACTAATGTGCAGAGCAGACAGCAGAAAATATGATCAAAGCTTCATCCAACAGAGAAGTGAATAGAAATGCCAAGCATGACTGCAATTTAGTAACTTTCAGTGCATGAGTGGATTCAAGAAATCATGCAGCGGCTGTAAAATCTCTCTTGATGAGTAGTTGAATCTTTCTAGCGCTCTGTGCCCAAACCAGCAGTCCTGCATGGCAGTTGAGACACCTATGCGCCTCAGTATGGATAAAAAAAAAAAAAAAAAAAACACAGTTCCTCTGCTGTTTGTGCTTTCAGCATTCATCCTCCCACTCCTTGTCTAATTCAATTACTGTATTTCTTTCATTCTCTATTCATTTGCTCCTGGAAAATCACAGGCTTTGGTGAGTTCACGTTCTGTCTTTGCACGGCACAAGTTAAGAGCCTTTAAATACATTCATTACAGAGGAGTCTTGTTTTTGTTTCGATCTATTGACATCTTTTACTATTTTAACATAGTTCTCCATCCAAATGGTATTATACTCTACATGCAGTTCATTCTCCTCTGGACTTTACCTCCTTTTATAGAAATATCATCCAGTACTATCAAGCAGTTTAACTATATAGATGTGTGCAAATCCATTGAAATCCTGCGTAAAACTGCGGATAGGTAAAACGGGTCGGTGAATTTATCCCTTTTCATCATCTCTCTTTTCCTCTCGCAGACCCTCACTGCTCGAAAGGCAGGCATCTCGTTCGCTCTGGTGAACCGATCCACCCTGAATAATGAGGACCTGGTGAGTACTAACATGCCCGCAGTGCCTGCATGGAAAATTATTGTCTGTTTATTGTGGAGTCTTAGTGGGCAATGTGGGGTTCTGCAGGCACACGAGACGCCGGACCTGTGTTCTCATTATTTTTTAGGGCGCTGTTTGGAGAAAAGGGGGCTGGGACTCTGACAGACTTTTATAGCTGGTGCTGTTTGCTGCAGCTATTGTACTTCAGGGCCCGGGATCACGTTGCCAGGAACACGGGGTTCCAAAATGAAAATGAGATGGATTGCATTAGTTTCTGGCCCCTTTTCGGATGTACATACAGCATGCCATCATCTGTCTGTCTGCCTGTCTACAGCACAGTTTATTAGAATAGTCTCCGTGGCCAGCTCCTCGCTCTTTCTGCTGTGCTCCTTCTGTCAGGCCATTTGGATGAGTTCAGAAATTAAGCGATGGCCCGGTCATTTTATTTAGACAATGCCCTGTGATTAATAACGTGCACTGCGCATCGAGGAAGATGGAGCTATGGAGAAAGGCAGAATGTCTCAGTCGATGGTGTGAGACACTTCTGTGTTGACCTCCAAAGCTCTCCCTGCATTAATTGATTGCAATTCTTCCCTCCCAGAGGGGAGACAGGGTTATAGGAGGCGAACAGCAGGAGAGAGCAGTCCCTCAGCAAGACAAACAAGCAGACCATTTCATATCCGCTGATGTGCAACAAGGGGCTGCCGAAGCTGACACGATCACTTGATCAAATGTGCACGTTATTCACAAAATTTCATTCTTTCATATGAGAGACGTAGCCCCCCCTTCCCTTTTGTGCACACTGATTTGTGTACATTTTCATATCACGTGTCTATTTCACACGCTTGACTTGGTCCTCATGGTCCACATCCCCGGTCGCCCCCAAAGTGACATGGTCTAGATTGGGCACATACAGCCAGTGGGTTGATTAAAGGGGCTTTAGGGATGAACGACTCATGTCCCAGATGAGGGAGGAATGACGTGATAGATGCAATGTGTTAATCGTGTGTGAAGGGAGCCGATTCTTGGGCAGATTTTTGAGATTGCGCCACTGTGGAACGAAACAAATCTAACTTTCGGAATAGATGTCCGATACTCTAATTCAGAGCAAACAAGGAGGAGTTTAAATAATTGGTGGTGGAGAGCAGCAGAGTTCCGAGCAAAGCTGCAGATTGTGCGGTCTTGGTAAGTAGGACGAGCAGATGTCAGAGTTTTATCTGCTGCATTAAGTCCAGGAGAGTGCTTTCCTGTGAGGACTGCGAGAGCACTCAGTAAACGACCATATGCTGTTTAAGAGTGGAGAGGAGTTGGGGGGTAGAGAGGAGAAAGGAGGAGGAAGGGAAGGGCGAGAGAATGGGGGGAGATCGGAGCGAAGAGTGACTTGTCATCGTGACCCTGTGGCCCTGATGTCACTGATCAGGCCGCCATGTTGAACAATCTGGCCTCTCCTCCCTGGAGAGACGTTTGAACCTATTTAGAGTGTTTCCTTCTTCTGTCCCATTCTTGCCTCATCTCTGCCCTACATCTTCCATTTTCTTCTCACTTGCAACTTAATGCATTTTAATTGGATGCAAATGCCCAACTCATTGCTGACGTATGGAAGTCTCTCTCTCTCTCGATGGTATGCTCCTTCTGCGTCATGTTTCCCATGCATCTGCTTTTTAGAGCAGAAAGGAACATTGTGTGTGGGCCGGCTAATGTCTGCTCAATGTTCTGAGCTGCATGTGAGCGGAGCACCGGAGCCTTTTATCAGCGACTGTCAACGTAAACTTACCTGCTAAGACAAAGACAGGCACAAAGGAAGAAGGGAGCCACGGCCTGACGTGGGTCAAGGAGGATCTGGAAATAAGATGTGATTTGTTGCTCGAAGTCAGGTCAGATATCATCAGGCAGGTTGTTAGCAGCAGAATGCACCACACTGATTTTAAAGTGCTTGCCTGTGATATCTGCCCAAGTCATTTGGGATAGTTTTGTGAATCTTGCCACAGAGAAAGTGCATGGGATTGAGTTTGGCGTTGACTAAACTTTATGGTCATGCATTTTGGGCATAAAACACATGGGGTCCCTGTTAGGGCTGAGGTGGTAAAGTAGTTAAAGCGAAAGATTAGAGGTGTAGAAGGCTGGAACAGGGCGAGGAGGATGGCAGCCTCAGTGACGAGGTTGACAAGGACAATAGGTGGTGAAATTGGAAAGGAGGAGGAGAGATTAGATTTTTCACTGTCATGTCGCTCCTAGGCAGAGGCTGCGGCTGTCAATCAATCCGAGCGGCGTCTTGCACCGAATCATCAGGGTTACCTAACGGTGCAGCACATGAGACTCACACATGCGGCGCTCCTCGCACATCTGCCGCACAGTGTGTCTGAAGACTGAGAGCGATGAGACAGAAAGGAAGAGAGGGAAAGTCAGAACGCCAGGTAAAGACTCTGTCAGTAAAACAGATGTGTGCTACAATGGGGCTCAAAGAAAATGCCAAGGCTCAACGAGCTCGGTACCATTCAAAAACATTTAGTTGGCTGGTAAAATAGAGGGCTGAAAGGATATGCAGCCGCCAAGCCAACTCACTGAGGTCTCCGAGAATTCCCACGCTCATACAAATGTTGGCTCACTCATCTCCTGCAGGCGGTGTCAGTGCGAGGCGGTTCAGTATTATATTTCGTGAGGGGCAGGCTTCCGGGTGTGGCCCCGGTCCGGCTCGTGTGTGTAAGCGGTGGATAAATCTCAGACATCTGCTTCGTCTCATCCTTCCAAGATTAAAAGGGAAATCTCTCCGTCTCCCCCTCTGTGTTTCATTAAGGTCCTCCAGGGTTCAGCGAGCCTCTGTGTTGCATCAGCGAAGTTTCACAATGTTAGACAGCCTTGTTGTCCTGTCATCTGGTGTCATTTAATCATCCGTGTAAGAGAGTGCGTGCGTGTGTGTGTGTGTGTGTGTGTGTGTGTGTCTGTTCGAGTGAGCACTGCAGTAGCCCTTTGTTGCAAAGTGCAGAGCTACTGCTCAGGTGTTAAAGCACACTTGTCAACACACAGAGGGGGCTGACAGCAGGGGAAGGGGTGGAGGAGCAGGGTGGAGCAGAGTGGAGAGCAAGTACCTCTTGAAGATTTATTTAACCGCCATACATCTCCTTCTTTTGCCCTGTCACTTTCTCTTTCGCCCGCACTCGCTCTCTCAATCTGGATAATGCTCTCTTTTAAAAACCTTATTTACAGCATCCATTGATTCTGCCTTCAAGAATTGGCAAGTCCCGGCCCGTTTTTTAGTCCTTGCGGATGGCAGCGCCGCTGCAGTAAAGCATTCAATTTGAAGAGGCTTCTGTTACACAGCAATCAGTCCAGACAGGCCTCTAGTAGACTTTTGTATTTGGTCTGGAGGAGCCTTAGTCAGTAAACCACTCACTGTGCACAAAGTCTATGGGCTAAGGATGCTGTTAATCTAAGCTTAATGAGATGTAAGGGTGATTTACGCTCATATGGCTGACCTCTCCATTGATGATAAGGTAATCAGAAAAGGATCAACAAAGCCCCCTACAAGCTATCTGTTGGAATAATGTAATCCGTCAGGGCCCTTGAATAAAAGTAGCTGAGGAATACTGCAGTTCTGCTGAATGGTAGCCGCAGTATATAATTGCCAAGATTACTCTCAAACTGAAGTGTATTGTGAATTTCATCCAACTCCAGACTGCAGATAAATTTTAATTAATCCCACTGATATTGTTTCTGTCTAACTTTTAAACTAAAACTGGAACTTTATGCTATGATGTCAGGCTATTATCGTCTCTCAGCAGGTGCAAAGTATTAACCTTTTGTAAGTACGGATCTCAAGATGTACTCAAAGTTTCTGAAAAGCAATTTAAGATCAAAGTTGGATTTTATTGACTTTTGAAGTCGTCATAAAATCTGTTTTTCACTACTTCAATGTGCCTTAACATCAGCCCTACCTCCTCGGTTTCTCACATCCTCATATCTTATCATCAGAGCCGTCATACCATATTATTTCTAACACGTTTCAATGCCTTCTCTTCCTTTTCAGAAACTACATGTCTTCAAGAAGACTCTCCAGGCCTTGATCTACCCGATATCATCCACAACACCCCATAACTTCGAGGTGTGGACGGCGACTGCGCCCACATACTGCCATGAGTGCGAGGGGCTGCTGTGGGGCATCGCCCGTCAGGGCATGCGCTGCTCAGAGTGTGGCGTTAAATGCCACGAGAAGTGCCAGGACCTGCTCAATGCAGATTGTTTACAAAGTAAGGAACGAGATTCATCCCATGATGCTTCGATGTACAGTTCACAAAGACTTAAAAACATATCGGCAGGTGCTCACTAAAATGTCTTTGTTAGTGCAGCTTGGATTTGCGGCTTAAACAACATTGTATTGAAAATTCTTTGAAAAAAATCTGCAATCATTCTCATTTTGTTATGTTTTTAATTTACTCTACAGGATCTTTCAGTCTGATGAAAGATAGTCAATTAGAGGATATAATTGACTATTTTGCACAGTTGGCTATTAACCAATCAAACGATAAATCGTTATCACAGTCAGTCAAATTTAAAAACATGGTTTGTCTGTGTATCTGTTGAGTGTTCACAATGCAAGCGTGGCACCTCATCTGTACTGTTTATTCCCTCTCTATAAGAACCGACACTTCACTGAGAGTCCTACAGAACACGTGAATGCTGTTATGGGGATTTGTGTGATTCATATTACATATCCCCGTGCACTCATCGCTACTAGTAACACGGTGCATTCACACCGCTCGCTCAGTCGCCGGCGCTCATCACAGCCTCCAATCAGCTTTTTCAATCAGGCACACCCCTGTTGTTACAGTGCGCAGACTGTTAGGAACAATGTGACATGCAGGCTTCAGGATGATCCTCGGGGCAATCCTCACACACTCTAAGTGGATTAGCTACACCCTGGCTGTTATGAAACTCAGTGTTTTATAAAGGCTTCACACTAGCATAACAATATTTCATAGTTCAAGCTACGATTCATCTTTATCACATTTCAATCTGCACTCATGAACACACACTCTACTTACATGATGCTGTGATCAGATACAGTGAATTATCCGTTGCGTGCGCCTCTTTTGTCTTACGCAATCACATAAATTCAAACACACGCACCAACATTTACACGCAGATTTGTGATTTCAGTTATTCATAGTCATAGTCAGTCTCACCTCATGATTTAGAAAATAAGATATAATACCTATAATAGACATCCTAGGAATGGATGGATCAGAGTTATCCCTCTCCCTGCTTGTTAAATATGCAGACTATGGAGTCTAAACACTCCTTCGATCTCTTGATCTGTTTCAGGGGCGGTGGAGAAGAGCTCCAAGCACGGAGCAGAGGACAAGACCCAGAATATCATCATGGCCATGAAGGAGCGCATGAAGATAAGGGAGAAGAACCGTCCGGAAGTGTTCGAGGTGATCCAGGAGATGTTTCAGGTCTCAAAAGAAGAAGTCACCAGCCATCTGAAGACAGCCAAGCAGGCTGTGCTGGATGGGACCTCCAAGTGGTCCGCCAAAATCAACATCACAGGTCAGCCTGGTTCCTGTCGTTCTGTCAGAAATATGAATTAATAATCATTAACAGTTGGTACAATCTTTAATTATGAGTCTGTCAACTATGATTGACTTTTACTCGCTTGTCTTCACACATTAATCACCAATCAGTTGACTATGGATACATGTTGTGTGGTGAAGTCCTGATGCCTCTGCTGGTGACCCTTGATCTTTGGACCATGACCTTTAACCCTTTGTTCAGTCCTCCAATGCCAAATCAACAAAACGACCATTAAATGTCAGTCTTATCTCAGATAACAAACACTGTTATCCTGATCAGTATTCAATTGTTATTAACCTCAAGATCTCGGTCATTAACCTCTGACACCGAGCCACAAACTGCAATGCATATTTAATTAGACACATAAATATAAATTGATTTGGAGACGGGTCATTTGTTGATAATACAATGACGGTTACCTCTGCATCACTGTTTTGTCGACGGTAGTTGATGATATTTGGGCTCGTCATGAGGAGACTTTGAATTTTTTAGACTCACCTACCGTCTACTCTCCATGTCTCATGTACCTAGACAACGACATATCCTCACTAACACATGAATTATTTGATAAGAGCTCCGTGACATATAGCTCCGGTGAAAACGACAAATTGCAACGATGCTTTCCGAGTGTTAAACGTTGGCACAATAAATACAAAGCATCTGCGAGGGAGTAATAAACAGATGATGATGACTTATTATTATAGCGGAAGAGTACTTGCTGCAACTGCCACAGAGCTTTATGTCTTTTCAGAGCTCGCTAGCATGCTAGTTTGTACAGTGTACTTTTGAAATGAATCCCCCACAGCTGCACAACAAGCTCTCTCTCTCTCTCAGAGATGCCAATCAAAACATCGTGCGCCCTCCTGAGTGCAGTTTGACAGTACAGCACTTCACTGTGCATTCAGAGGGAAAGTTATTTGGTTGTGTTTGGAGACACGACAGGATCTAACAGACTCACATGTCCGCATTTGAGTCTAATTTTCTGCACTACCCAGTTTGATTACGTAACCTCTGTTGTTTATCCCAATTTCTGAACACCATAAACCTAAAAAAAATCGTTGTCTTGAGGATCACAAAGGCTTTTCTTTCGTTCCAGTGCTTGTTGTTTCACACACATGGCACATACTGTCACCGAGTTTCATTTTATTCCTTGTTGACTTTTTAAAAAGAAGGTCAGGAAGTTAGCTTTGTAACCTCGACACCAAACTCCAGCCCGTCCCCGCGGTACCGTGCCAGGCCCGGGTCGTTTATTGCTCACCTTGCATTTTCTCGCCGAGTCAACACGCCAGACAGAAACAGAAACAGAGAGGGAGGGAGACAAATAGAGAGGGAGACGGAAAAGGATTGGCGATAGCGAGGGAGAGGGAATGCAAAAGCGGGAAAGGAGGAGGAAGAAAGAGAAAACAGAGAGGGAGGGAGAGAGACAGACGTTGGAAAGACCCAGGGCTGCCTCGGTCAATTTCCCTGAGGCTTATCGAACGTCCCATTTTAAAACGTAGCTATTGAGTTGTTATTTATTCACCATTTATTAGATAAACACTGACTGGCATTGACTCTGCAGCACTCTGACAGCGGCCATGAGATATTCTGCGTGTGGTTAATGTGCTCACTGCAAGGTCTGCCAGTGAATATGAACCTGAATCACCAATTCATTCTTTTGTGCCAGCAAATACATTGATCACATTATTATCATACAAAAGAACTGCAATGAGGAAAGCACATTATATTTTACTGTATATGTACTATTTTCCTTTGCGTCTCGTCTTGGAACAAAAGCATTCTTCATAATGCTCGCTCAACACAGGTCGACGTATTGAAAAGGGAGAACACGTATTCGGTCTCCTCTGTTCAGTCTTTATATTAGAACAATACTTCATCTGTTTACTCTTCTGGGCATGCTCGCAGTTACTCTGCTCCTCACAAATGAATGGAATTATTATTTTTCTTATTCTACTTTTACTTTTTGTTCTCACCTTTTGTTCTTATCAGAGTTCTTGTGTACGTGTGCATTGTGTGCTTCACAGATGGCAAAACAGGCCAAGCAAGTGGGATGATAACTTGACAGGAATTAATCCGGCTCCAAGTTGTTAAAACACACACCAGAAAATCTTTTATCTTTTTTTTTTTTTACTACCGAAAGGCAATGTAACGGGGTGTAAACTTGATTCCAATTCTTTTAATGTTGCTTCCAACTTTTTTTTTGTTATGACACCTAAACCCAAATAGACTCATTAGGATTTGAATTTGATAAGCAGATTTTACACCAAACTAAAATGCTATCAAAGCAGCTCCGCTCGCAGGCAGGGGGGTGCTCAAACCAGAGACACACTGGAAGGACGGGCAGAGAGAAGCATAGGAAATGTGACAGAAGTGGTAGTTCGCTCTTCACCTCCGCACATCGGGCCAATCAGGCATGATTGCTGGAGTGTCTGCTGGAAAACGTGCGGGGTGTTAGACGCTGCTGGATGATCTGACAAGCACTTTGATGTGAAGCATACTGACCCGTCTATACGCCCGCCGATGTTTCAGACCCCTCTTTCACTGCAGGAGATGTTTGATTTTCAGCACTCCTGGATCATCAGGCCAGGGCTCTTCCAACCTCTATATCCTGCCCACCAACCCCTGTCAGCATTGGGCTGAAAGATATATATGTACCCTGAATTATTTAGACTGTCACTTATGCATATTTAATGCCCCAGTGTCCTTTTTCCCTTTTATGGCGCTGTGAAATACTACTGTCTCTCCTTCTCTGCACCTTCCTCCCTGTGTGTGTGTGTGTGTGTGTGTGTGTGGAAGGAAGATTCTGAATCGGAGATCTTTTTTTTTTTTTTGAAGCTCAGCAAAGACATGTTGTAGCAGTGGGCAGACACACAGGGGTGGGAGCTACCTATAGCCTCGACGTATGAATAGATAAATCATGGATGAGCTCCAGCGCTTTCACATTCACACAAAAAGATAAATAATGGCGGAACTGAGCGGTTTTGTTGCCTCAGCTTTTGGCAAGTGCACAAAGTTGTTGTGGGCAGTGGAGGCAGTTCCTGATTCTTATATTGAAACCCATAGGATGAAATAAATCTAATCCAAGCAACTGGGAAGTGGGCACTGAAATAAAGCATGAAAGCTGATTCATGACTGGGTTTTAAATCTGCTGTGAAATATCACCCACCAGACCAACGCTTTTGACTTAAAGAATAATATAATTCAATCATAGATTCAGGAAAAGGAAGCTTCCATAGGTAAAATAAAAAAGATAAAAACCTTAAGATTGTCAAAATGCTTGTTTGCTTGTGACACCTGACTCTTCTTTGTCTTCTCTCCAGTCATGAGTGCGCAGGGCTTGCAGGCCAAGGATAAAACCGGCTCCAGCGACCCGTACGTCACCGTCCAGGTGGGAAAGACCAAACGCAGGACGAAGACCATCTTCGGCAACCTCAACCCGATCTGGGACGAGAAGTTCAACTTGTGAGTGCTCTTTATTCATTTGACCTCTGTCCAACCAGATAATCTCCACTGAGATTAATAATCTTGAGTTCAAGGGAATCTCAAGGCATCAGTAAATAAGGAAAAAGTAAATTCTAATCTTTTTTTTAGTACCGACTCTTTCTTAATAGCTCAGGAAATTACTATCACTACTAGTGTTACACGCCGGCTGCACTGCAGAGATTTTGCAGATGCAGACTCTGCTAGAAAAAGCTTTACGATGGCATCCCTCAGTGAAGACAACAAGGGTCTTAACTCTTTAAATCCTATCGTGCTTTACTGCCTTAGTGGTACGTGGCTTCTCATTCTATTCTGAATGACCTCTCTGTTGCTGACCAGGCGTCTGTGTCTTTTTAGCACAGGATATTCTCCTTAGTCAGTATGCAATAGTCAAAGAAGTATCATCACTCAATCTACTGGCTGCCTCTCTGCCTCTTTTGTGCACAGCTGTTTGCATTTATGAATCAGTTGATCGGTCACCCTGCACATCTCACAGGACGTACATTGGCAGTGTAACTGAGTAAGCGAGTTTCCAGGAGACGACTTGAAACATTTAGTTGAAAAAAAATGTGGTATTAAATGTAAAACATAGACAACCACATTATTCTGGTAAGCATAACAAACCTCACAGAAGTGTCTCAGAGTGTCAGCACTCCGGAAAAATAAAAAAGGAGCCAGGATGGAGAGTAAAATGTAATTTTCTCTGAAGAATTGTAGAGCTTTACCCGGAGCTCTGTGCAAAATAGTATTTGCCAGTAGTTCTCTGCGGTTGTTCTGCTATACTTTCCTGCATCAGACCAAGTAGAAAGAGCAAAAAATATGTACTAATCTGACTTGCAAATACTTGTTATGCTGTCATACTGTCAGATATTGATGCCTTCTGGACCTGTCTTTGAAACAAACAAAGTGTAGGTCTGGCCCCAACACGCTGGGCCTCAGAAAGGTCTTTGTTTTATCTGTTTATTTATTTCTTTTCTTTTAAACTATAATCCTCCATCTAGAGATGGGGCACTGGGGAGCCACTGTTAAAGGATCAGTGAGCATTTGTCATGTTTGCTCAAACCAAAGACAGAGCAGCTAATGGGATCTTTTGATTCATACAAGCCTTGAGTCTCCAAGCATCATTCCTCAGGAGGAATCTGTCAATGGTTTAGGTCATACTATTTCTATGCAAGTTGCTTTCTCTTCTCAAGATGTAGGTCTTTAAAAATAATCCTTTTTTTAGAGTTCATAATAATACTTTTCTGCATAGAAACCTCACAGGAACACGTGTCCTACTCTCTGTGTGTGTGTGTGTGTTCTATGCCTGTTGCAAACAAGGCTGCACACCTGTAATGAGACTCCAGTGGTGACTGTAATAAAACTCTTTCCCATTACTACAGGGATGTAGATTAATAGAGCGATACATTACTGTGTGCTTGGCAGGCAGCAGAGTCCCAGACTAGTGCAGCAGCAGCAGCAGCATGCAGCGGCGGCAGCAGCCGGTGCTTCCCCCCAGAAAGGGATTAGTTAAAAAAATACTGCAGATAGTGTTTCTCTGGCTGTCGCACCCAAGATGTCATTAGAACAAAATGTAATCTGTCGGTTTTAATTCCGGAGTCGCACAGTGTGACCCCCATCTGAAGCTAAGTGCTTTGGCCACCTCTGTTCTATTTAGCAGAGTCATTATTGTGAAACGTCTGTCGGCTGCAGTGATGCAGAGGGGGGGGACCAAAGAGATGGACATAAAGCTTTCACAAATAAATAATTCTCGCTATGAATGCTAGGCAGTCGTTCTTGTGAAACACTCAGCTACTCTCTGATGGTTTAGTGTGCAGTCGGAGAGAGAGAGAGGAGAAATATAGAGATGCAGTGTAAAGGTCATGCAGTATCTTGGGGTAATTCCTCCTTCCAGGCAGAGAGCCCTTCTTCACATATTCCCATACACATGCACAGTCACTCATACACACTCTTTTGTCTCATTTAAATCCAGGCTAGTATTGTTCTCCGTATAATGCTTGGTGTGAAGTGCGCGCTTCTGAACTTGCATTCATGCTTGAACAGTGCATTTGCCCGTCATTCCGCTCGGCTGGATACCGCAACCTGATGAGCTGTCACTCAATACGCCGCTGCCGTTGTTGTTCATGTTGTTGTGATTTGTTCTGACCCGGCGTAATCATCTCCCACACCGCAGTGAATGTCACAACGCCACCGATCGCATCAAGGTGCGAGTGTGGGACGAGGACGACGACATCAAGTCACGGGTGAAGCAGCATTTCAAACGCGAGTCGGATGACTTCCTGGGCCAGACCATCATCGAGGTTCGCACCCTCAGCGGAGAGATGGACGTCTGGTACAATCTGGGTACGTTACCTGCTTGACGTCAACCAACAAGAGATATTGATTATCATGGTAGCAGTTATTATGGCACTTACCCACTTACCCAAATGTTGACTTTATGTGATATGTTGACTTTTTTGATACTGTAAAATGCAGATATGAACCCAAACATCTCAAATGTTGAATCTTGTCTGAATGAAGGCAGCCATACGTGAGCATTACATTAAATATTTAATTCTATTGAATACAAAAAAGGGCTTAAAATGGCAAAACTATGACTGAACTCAGTGATGAAAAGTTAAGCAGGACTACAAATCTGACTCAGCTCTTGATGGCAACTATTGGTGCTTGACAGTAGGACTGGATGATTCTTGCAATGGCATTCACAGTTTCTGGAGGCAACAGATATTTGCTGGTTTTGTCTTATAAAACAGAAAATCATCACATTGAAAGAGCTGTAACTGGAGGATGTTTGGCATTTTTGCTATAGAATTTACTGAAAGTGTTAATCGATTATAAGTTGCCAGTCAATTTGTGATAAGTAGTTTTTTGTCGTTGTTGACTCATTGTTTTTTTTTCTTTTGTTGCTCCCTCTTGCCTTTGCTCAATTAAGGAATAAAAAATTGATTAATGCACTAATTTTTCAACTTTCCTAACATGGGCACATCAGTCTGTACCAAAGAACTTTGTGATTTGATGATGATGACATATTGTAGAAGGCTTAGTTGTGTATACTATGAACATAAACAAACTCTTCACATCCCCATTGCACCGTTAAACAGGATAGGAGGATAAGTGTATGGTCAGATGAATTTGGCCCAGCTGGGATCCCCATTAATATATCAACACTAATAAGCGTGTAGTGAGAAGCCACAGAGGGACCTGTGGTTCAGTTTGGGTACTGATGCTGCTGATGCAGGGTCTGTTACTGCCTCTGCTCTGATACATCGCTGGTTTCTCCATACGATATGAGGTTGAATGGCAACATAATGGGAGCTCCCACTTCTGTTGAAGCATTATGACTGCAGGGTGCTGCCTTTGTTTGTCGCACTCGCTAAAAGGAAGCAATTTGTGCTAATAGTGACCCGTGTCCACTGGTGCTGCCCTGTGCCTTTTTAAATGTGCACAATGAATGTTTAAACATGCCTGTGCTGGTGTGGGTGTCCACCCCTCCAGCTGCGCTCCTCTCTAAGCCACTTCAGCTCCTCTTCAATCTGCGCTCCTGCGTTAGTCTCTGACGCTTTGTCACGTTGTTATTTTTCACTTGTCTGTCTCTTGACCAACTGACTGTAGAGGAGAATAATTTGTCACAGTAGAGATGAATTGTGTATGAAAGCACAGAGGGGGGGCCATTTAAAGTCTGTGAGGAGCCCCAGCAGCTGTGGAGTCATTAGCTCTCAGACCAGTCAGGAATGTGTGCGCTTGCATTTTTGTGTCGGTGTGTTTGCGAGCACTCAAGAAGGATAGTGCATGTGCATACACAAGATGTTTGTTAATGTGGTCGTGCACAGAATATTTCTGCAAAGCTGCAACCCAGCATAGGCAGAGTTGTAGTTAATGTGAAGGTGTTTTCTCACACATTAAAGGTATGTTCATGGTTGTGAGAATTGATATGATGTCATTCCTATGATGTCATGCCATTAATGTCTCGTCATTAATGTTTTTGTGTTTAAGGTAGTGTCATTAATTTCTTCGGTTTTTAATCCTTTGGTGTTTGTATATCCCATTTTTCTTATAATGTGTCAAGGACAGATTTATAGCGCTGTGGAAACAAATCCTCACATTCTAGGGCCTTCATATTTTCTCTGAATGGAATAAAATTTCCTGGATTATTTTTTAGCTGGTCATCTGAGGGCATAGTGCCGTAACTCCACTGTGTCATCTCGGAAACAGAAGGCACAAAACAGCGATGCTACTGTGTACCTCAGTGTCCCTTTTGATTGGCTAGTATTTGTTGCTTGGGAGGGTTAGGGTCAGACAGTTGGCTAGGTGGCTAGTGTTTAAAAAATGTCAAGCTAATAGCCATTCAGTGGCAGAGTAGGTGTGGGAGAATACGAGAAATCAATAATGAAGGGAATCAGAATAACAGGCAACACCAATGTCATGTAATTAGATGTGGACTGTAATTGGTATTTTCTTGAAAAGGAATCAGCCAATTGGCGAGATTTTGAGTGCAGTTGATTTCCAGTCGTGACTGAACTATCTTGGCTGTGTGTTACAGATAAAAGGACAGACAAGTCTGCGGTATCCGGCGCCATCAGGCTCAAGATCAGCGTGGAGATGAAAGGGGAAGAGAACGTGGTTCCTCCTCACGGCCAGTACACCTGTTTACACGAGGTAACTGTCATCATGTGATAAGTTAGATTTACTTGTCAACACTTCAAACTTCAATCATCAACCTTGCTGTGATTAAGTGTGCCATTATTAAATTGGAAAGAAAACTATCAGGATTGTTCGACAATCAAAAGTTATAGCTAAGTTAAAACAATGTCCCTCAACTGTGATAAGGGTCTTCATTATCTGGCCTACAGTACATCACACAAAGAAGTGTAACTTTTATTACTTGTTGTGACACTGTCTTCCATCACCGTAACCTGTTCTCGCTTATCGTGCCACTCACAGAACCTGTTCCACTACCTGACCGAGGTGAAGAACGGCGGGGTCGTGAAGATCCCAAAGGTGAAAGGGGACGAGGCGTGGAAGGTCTACTTTGACGACGTGTCTCAGGAGATTGTGGATGAGTTCGCCATGAGATACGGAGTGGAGTCCATCTATCAGGCTATGACGTTAGTACCACCCTGATCTATGGCCTTTTGCCTCACCGATCTGTCAATGTCTCATTCGGCAGAGTGGAGGGGAGAAGGAGATGAGAGAAGGAGAGCAGAAGGAGAAGAGAAGCAGTAAAGATGTCTCCTCAGCAGAATCAGACCTAGGTGTACTATCGAGCTCCCGGGCTGATTGATTAATTGCTGGACTCTTGGAAAAAACTCCCAACCAGCCCCGGGTCACATTGATCATGGACACACATAAACAGTCTCGTTTCCCTCTCTCTCTGTCTCTCTGATCCTCTGTGACCCTGTCCATCCATAAATGTCTCTATCTCTGTTTCCTCCTCGCGTACACACACACACACACACACACACACCACATTAAACATTAAAACTATTGATCAAGGTCATGCATTGCCATGTAATATTCTGAAGTGCTGATGTACTGTAATTGTTACCGCTGCCGGATTATACATCTACATCTCGCATCTAACATTACATGTATTTAGCTCCCAGTGCACTTCAGTTGCAGTGTTTCCCATATGCAGTATATAATGTTCACAGTGCCGCCCAGCCCTCCCACAGGAAACTTAAGTTGGGGAAAGTCTCAAAAGTGCATGTGAAATGGCTAAGAGAGCCGTTAAAGCCTCACTTCAGTCAGTGTTGCTCGCTGTTAAATGGTTAACGCTGTTCCTCAAACAGAGAATGGGGGTTTCGTTAATTGTCTGACTTAATCCTTTGTCATCGCAACCAGTCTGCCACTCTAGCAAGATCAACAGCATTAGCATAGATAGCAATAAGATGGATATTAGCTCGGATAACCTCTTGTTCTGTTTCCTCTAATCATTAACAGTGAGATTGTTTTTATTTAGACTCAGTTTGGACTTACCGTTTTTATTTTTGTGGGCTTTTGTGGACAAGAATGAAACCCTGCCGAGTTCTGGGAGAAATCGAAATAAAGATGACTCCTAATGCGTTTAATTAACTCAGTGAGTAATAATGAGTATCTGCAGCATCGCCACAGTATGATTTCGGTCTGTTTGAAAGATGCATCACCAAACTGCACCTTTTAAGCCCTCCTTTTCCAGAATACTCTTGCTGGGCAGTCCCAGTAGCCGCCAATGTAATTAGCTGCTGCCTTAGTAAATCAGATGCTAATTACACACAGATTGTGTTGGGCAAATTGAATGAAAGGCGCAGCTCACATTTGTGCTTTCATGTCCATAAATCTGGCCGCATGCATCCCTGAGGTGAATCAACAGTGAGAAATTGTGTTGCTTTTATGGTCTTATTATAGTCTGCTGAATATTTTCAAAAATTGTGCAGCATAAAATAATCACACTGCACTCAGGAGTGTTGATGGCCTCTGGCAAAATGAAAACAAATAATAGTTTATGTTAACCTGTTTCTGAATTTTAGATTTTTTTTACTAGGCTCAAGCCGCTACTCTGCCAGTTTCCAATCCCACGGCTTCTTTACTCACCATTTTTGTTGGCCCTGTAGGACAACATGTCATTTGGTTTCTGTTAATTTTGCACATCAGTAAGGCGTGGAACTGCCACAGATAACAACATGTATGTTATATGATACATATGACTATGTCTCAGATGAAACATCGTGATGGACGATGACATCGTGAATTTGAGGCAGCGTGTCCCCTCTGTGTTGTCGTAAGGCGGCAGTTGCATATTAGCTCACCACTTTAGCCGCTGCTGTTTCCCACCGTTGCTCTGTCATCAATCTCCAACTGTCTCACCCTGCAGAGGAAACCATCTCGTTACCACCGTCATACATCCCTGTGCCAGTTTTGAAAGTGTTCTCGTCTCCCGGCCACATGTCCATAATATAGCTTTGTCAGCCTCATATGCATAAAACAACATTGGCCGACCAGCCAATGTTACAGCGACCAGGGGGAAAAGAATCACTGCTGACACAAATTGAACCGAGTGTCTTGGTTTCGCCTAACTGAGCTGGTTTAATAAGAACGAAACAAACGGGACATGGAGACGTAATGTTAGTGCACTGAGCAGCAACATACTTCTTTTCATTTCCTCTCCCCACATATCACAAACAGCAACAACTCTTGCCCTACGGCAACTTTGAGGGGACACACCACTTAATTGTGCTCTCCGGTGGGGAGCCTTTTAAACTACAATGTCAGGGATTAAGCAGATGGACGATGGCATCGTTCATCGGCCCGACCCGAGCTGCTGGTGTGGAGTTGCTAGCTGTTGTTTCAATGTGATGTCGTTTGCAGCATATGAGGGACTGTCGGGTTATTTAAGTGCAGACCGTGAAACAGTAAGTGGTTATTTTCCGGCGCTCTCGAGACATGAAACTTGTTTAGATTTGCGCTTATTAGCTTCATCAGGAATTTATGGCAGCCCCTTTCTTTCCATTTTCTCCATCATAGAGCCTTGACTCCCAGTCACTCTTGACATGATGGCTGCATAAATCACTGCAGCTGTGGAGACTCACCCTCCCTCCTGTTCCCCCCACAGCAACCCCCCACATACCCCTCCCTCGTTTTCGTTTTCCCTCATCTCACTCTATCACCACTCCCTACCTCCCACCCCTCTGTTTCTCATCATCTTTTTCTCATTTCTCCCAGCTATCTGAGACCATAAAAGCGATTCGTGTGGGTAGCGCGTCTCATCCGCTGGTAAAAACCCAGGCTAGGGTAACGCTGGGACAAGGAACGTCTCATTCTTGAAAATTGGCTCGGGAGATACAGCTCTAAAAGCACCATGGGAATTGAGCGGATGCCATCATCGCTCTCTTTGCATCAGTCTCTCTGCTCGCCTAACCCCAAGTGCTCCTGGGTAATTTGGAGGTTGAAAGCAGAGTAATTAAATAGGCCTCCCGATGAGAACATGTTTGTGTTTCTATTTGTGCGTGTGTGTGTGTGTGTGTGTGCGCGCGTGTGGGCTGCACTCAGTAAATCTATAATCATTACTCCACATAACTCGGCGCCTTTTCTAACACTTGGGCTTATTGAAACAATGCCTCACCCTGCAACGTGTTCTTAGTTTCTCTGTGCTCCATGCCCAGCACTCAGCTTCACGACACTAATGATCACCTCCAACTGGATCTATTGAAAATATTTATGTCCAACCACTAATTTTTGTCTCCAGTGTCTGAAAGTGAAGGGTGTGAATAATATCAGTGGCCTTCATTTCATTTCAAAAGCAAAATCTTTTGGTATGTGACTAATGGTAATGTGAGTGTTGTTGATATGGAACTCAGCAGATTAAAGTGAAATCTGTTTTTCCATAGATTTCAGGAAGAGCATTAAAAAAAAGAGACATATTTATCAAAGCTCAGCCTACATTTCCTGGCTTTAAGCTCGCAGGCATGTTTGCAGTTAAAAAAGCAGCCCGTGCATCCAGATGTTTGGTTGCTACGGGTCACGCCGAAGGCTGAAAAACAAGCCCCCGCGTATATTATTGTCTGCTGTGCTCAAGTAAACATGCTGATTATTGCACATATATTTTTTGTATGTGGTTTCTCAAGAATAAAATCGGTATGTGTCCATGAATGTATATGGAAATGGCAGCCAGTCATCCATGTTCTCTTTAGGTGGAGTGAATTATAGTGAACGAGGCATTCACGTGGCTTGTGAAGCAGCAATATGAAGTATTAAAATGAGCATATGCTCTTCACTCAGCCAGAGATCCCGTCTCAAACCAGGCCTCTCAGGCTCCAGCATTTAATTACTGCTGGGTTGCGCCGTTGGAGATGTGTGTGTGTGTGTGTGTGTGTAGGGAAATACAGATAAGGAGAGAGATCGGCACAGATCTGTGGCAATGCATGTGCGTGTAGTTTTAAAGTTCAGGGAGTTAAAAATGTGCAGAAAAAAAGGAAACAGGATTTAAGACGTCAGCACTGCAACAGTAAAAAGCCCCCTGCTTCAGTCCGTCCCCTGGGACAGATGACTTATGTGATATTAGGCCACGGCGTAGTACCTACCGAGATCTAGTTTTGTGCTACGCTGACATAATGTGTGTGAATTCATCTCACTAGAAAACACCCACCGTTTTCTAGGCTGTATTTTTCAGAGAGAGACAAACAAGAAGGTTTAATGTTTCACAGTAGCACCCGCGTTTCCCTCGTCGCTTCCTCTGGATGGGATTTTATCTCGGCTCCGACACGATCGCGCGGTTTACAATCAAACTTTCTTGCTCCGTTTAGTACTTTGCAGGATTATGTCCTTTGGTATTCGTTACACACCTGTGATTTATGATGTCATTTGCCGTGGATAGTCATTGAAGACACTATATTACTACACTTGCAGGCCAGTGAACTACTTAAGCACTAACTCTGCCACCAGAAGTAATTGTTTGGAACATTAAAAATATGTTCCCTGCTCTGCAGTCGGAAGGTGAAAATAATCAAGAAATACCATACCGCAGTGTCTCTGCATACTTTATTTTTTTTTATTGTGGCTGCTGCAGTGCAAAGCAATAGAGAGAAAGAGGATACGGGGCGTTTTTGAGCTTTGTATTTCAAGGTAACAATGTTCTTTTTCAGCACCGAATAACTTTGCGGATTTTGAGGATTAAGGAAGAGCAAGCCAATTACTTGTTCGGGGTTGTGTAGTCGATCTCTGGTTTTAAAATGCCTCTTTTTTTATATTGTCTGTTGATCCTTTGTGGAGAAAAACATCTCTTAATGGCTACAGAACTGCCTCTCATGCTACATTCGCTGTGCTTTTTCTCCTCTGCAGGCACTTCTCCTGTCTGTCCGCTAAATACATGTGTCCCGGTGTGCCAGCAGTGATGAGCAACCTGCTCGCTAATATCAATGCCTACTTCGCCCACACCACCACCACCACCACAACCACTGCCTCCGCTTCTGACCGATTTGCTGCATCTAACTTTGGGGTGAGTGCACCTATTATTGTCTTGCAGTCTGACATTACTGCAGTGATATATCGCATCATGGTGCGTGATAAACAGGTGGGTTATCTGTGGCCACCAGTTAGACTTAAGTAACATCTATCTATCCCTTAAAGTTTGAAAATGAATCCTTGACATCGCTACTTTTTCATCATTCTCTTAAGAGTTGTTTCTGTGAAGCGAGTTGTGCACTTGAAATCAACAGCATCCCAAAGGTTGCCAGTGCTCTGTGATTGAGCCTTTAATAAGCTAATGTTGTAAGGCATCAAATAATATTTCCAGGCAGTAAGCCGAGTCTGGCAAAAGAGCTAAAGCTCTAAATTTTATTCCAGGAAGTATAAATGAATCACTGCAATGCTACCGACCACGCAGCGTTATAAATTTCTTGACACAATTCTCTGGGTGTGGTCACACGTTGGACTAATTTATGGCCGTCTCATCCTGACAGAGGGAGAAATTTGTCAAATTACTGGACCAGCTGCATAACTCACTGAGGATCGACCTCTCCAAATATCGGGTACGTATGATTTTTGCTTTGCTTCTGGTGTGTTTGTGAAAGCAGCGTTCGTGATTGGCCCTGTGATGTTTGTCACTTCAAAAGCAGGAGCATTACACATTAATATTATGTAGACGGACTGCAGCGACGGTTCTCCTGTGAAAATGCAGTTTGTCATTTTAGCACGCTCTGTTTGGTATTTACATCCTTTTTAAACTGACTGTACTTTTGAACAAATTGTTGCCATCTAAGCCACCTGCCACCTGGTTGATTTGATACGGGCTTCAAGGTTGATTCAACTCTGTTTACAGTACACCGTGTGCCTACTATATCTGGCCTGGAGCAGCAATCTATTTACACTTTGATGTTAAGGCCAAATGTGTGTCTGCTGCCGTCCGAATGTGGTTATTGACTGGATTCTCTTCTTTTTTTGGGAGACAGCTCAGTGTGTATTTTATGCCTGTTTGCCTCATTTGAATTGCAAAGTGTAATCACACAGGATGCACGCATGAAGTAAATGTCATATCAAGAGTGACATTTTATAGCATGACATGAGCCGGATTCATTATGTCACAGTATTAACAACTTAATGTATGTGGCTTTGAAGGCTTTGAGCTGCGATAATGATGAAAGACTCGCGTGAAGTGCAGAGATTCAAGACAGATACGTATGAAAACAGACAGACTTCATATCATAGCGAACCAGAAATGATCGGATCAAACTTTGTTTCAAGTGAATCGAATGATGAATGAAGTGCTGTTGCGGTTCTCAGCGGACTGTAGCCAGTGGTGTAGCCGGGCACATAAATATCGATAACCAGCCCACAGTGAGTCCATCAGCTTCTCAGGAAATAGGGGTCCTCACAGTCCAATAAATAGACCCTGTCATGAGAGTCCAGCACTCTCTCTGCCGTGGTTATTCATGAATTTAGGGTATTGCACACCTTGTAAACATCTGTAACCTGGGCTATGTACTCTCACGCATCTCTATGTGTGGCTATAACATCCACAGATTGATTAAAAAGTTGGCCATCAATAAAATACAAAACAAACATGTTGCTCTGAAATGATTTGTAAGAGCTACATTTTGGCAATTAGGCTGCAGCATCCAGTGTCAGAGGCTTCATAATGAACTGCTAGCGACTTTACCGTACACACTGCAGCAAGAAGCAAGGTGATGCACCGAGGGGAGTGGAGAGCTAAACTCTGTGAGCTCCTTCTGCAAAAAGGCAAGATGGCTTGTTGAAATAGCAGCTCATAACTATACATAATCATTAGGGCTATTTTTAAAATATATAGAATCTATAATTTTTAAAACAGCACTGCGACAAACCTTCTCTTCGTGAATTATACCGTCTATCTACGGCGCAGTCGTTTTTCAAGCCTTAGTGATGAATTGGACATTATGGTGAAAATGTGTTTGCGATGTTGCGTCCACCCCCACGTCAGCACATGCTGGGGAAATGCATTTTCTATGTAAACACGTGTAATGGCTTTTCATCCCCCAGAGTCGATCACACTCGTAGTCCTATTTGTTGTATGATACAGGTTCATTCGTCATGGTCATTCGTTGGTGATTGTCGCTGAATGATGAGCGGCAGGAAACATCCGTTAGCGAGCTTCACTCTACCTTTTAATATAGAGAATTTTCTGGTTGACCTGCTGTTGCTATGTGCAAAGCTGCAGAGTGCTGCCTGTCACCATGTGATGGCTCAGTACATGTTGTCTCTGTACTTTCAGCTATTTGGCATGTCTCCCATGACTTGTTGCTTTGCACTTTTCCTTGTTGCGTCAGTGATGGATATACTGTACCCGCTCATTTGTGAAGCCTAATCTGATTAAAAAAAGAGAGAATGATATTTTATATAATATGACAATACTCCCCCAATCTTTCCTTATGACTGATCGACTGAGCCTTTCAAGGATGCCTCTTTCATACACAATCATGATACTGTTACCAATGACCCCATTTACCTGTGGAATCTTCCAAACAAGTGTCTTTTAAGCATATATTCAAAAATATTTGTGAAGTAAAATAATTGATATAATGTCTTTATACTGTTTTTAATGGAGTATATGTTTACTGTGTATATTTACACAGTGTGCCAAGATTTTCTGGAATCAGGGGTTGTACATGTACTAAAATAAAATAAGATATAACTTAAAAGCTATTTTAAATTACAGTGTCAACTGAAAACTTTTGTTTCCCTCAGCGTTTCCAGGTGGTATTATTGTTGGCTACCGCTGTTGCAGAGTCAACTGGATCGCTTCCATTTCCCTCAGAGTCAGAAATAATAACAACACAACACAAAATGTGACTTCATTCAGTAACATAGTCTATGAGAGAAATGGATCGCCAGTTAACCTTTTCTTTTTCCTGAGTGACCGAGTGCCAAGTGGGAGACAACACTGTGTAATGATAGCAAGGTTCATAGGGAACAAATGTAAATGGCAATGATTTAATTATTCTATATTACATTGTGCAATTAACATTTACTTCAGAAGGATGTGTCTATTGCCAGTTTAGATAAACTTACAAGATTTGCGTTATCGAGTTTTTGTACCGCCCTCACTCCTGCACACCGAATCAAATTGGCCCCAAATAAATAGGGAGTTAATTAAAATGTTATCCTTCCATAATGTAATCTGACCTAAATATGAGATAAACGATGCCAATCAAGCCCGAGGTTTACATTAAACCAGAAACTGGAATCAGAAATTAATCTCTAATTTCCAGAGCTCTGCCACTCACAGTCCACTCAGGGTGTAGACGTGTTTTTTTTACTCAGGCAGATTAAAAACCCTGACATAGCTACAGTACATAATCTTCCAGAACAATCCCAGGAGAGCTAATCCTGTTAGGCACCACTCACCACCACCACGAACACGCCCACGCACTCATCTGCCTGACCCGCTACGCTCACATGTGTGTCCATGCGCTCACATGCAGGCGCATAACACAAACGGGCACAGAGCCGTCTGTCGAATGTGCAGACAGTCAAACTGCTGCTCTCGCACAAAAGAATGCACCTGAGCAGCCGAACGCACACACACACACCTCCACACCTCTCCCCCAGCTGGTGGCAGGACACTGTGAACTGTAACTGAAAGATGACCCTCTCACCTTTAATGTGACACGAAAGGCGCTGTGTCGTCGAGCGGCCGATTGCTTCGGTTCCCCTGTTCTCTGCCCCGGCTCGCCGTGTGAAGCCACGTGTGATTACAGAGACACACCCTGATGGTGGCAGATCCTGCTGTCGGCCCACAAAAAGACAAAAAAAAAAAGAGAGGATGATAGGAAGGGCAGCAAGTAGTTAGCGAGACAGAGTGGAAAAGAGAGGGGACTTCGGGGAGACGGAGAATGGAGTTGCAAATTGTGAGGGAGGTTTAAAGAGGATTGGGAAAAAAGAGAGTTGGATGAAACGAGCAGAGACAGAAAGAGAGAGTTGGTGGAGATGGGATTTGGACAAAGAGCGAGGGAGAGTTGGAGGGAAGGAGATGGATTTGGAGAGGGTGGAAAGGAGAAACAGATGAGGAGTGAAAGGAGGCATGGTGGGTGGGTGGCAGAGTCGGAGAGAGAGAGAGAGGGTTAAGTAAAGGGGAGATGGCCTCCTTTATTTTTTCAGATGGCCTGGCTGTCTTGGTGATGACACGTTCACTGAGAGCAGTCACAGAATATCACATTGGCTTCACCTGCCAGCACTGCCCTGCTGCTCCCCTGTCAAGCCTGCCACAGACCAGTGGTTTCACGCACACACACACACACACACACACACACACACAAACCCACACCCAAACAGTCCATACTCTCTCTTTCTTCCTTCACTTCCCCCCAGCCGTCCCACAGAGCCGGCCTTGACACCGTTGGACAGTAATACGATTCAGATCTGGCTACTCCACACGCTCACCGTATGGATTTCCCTGTAATGATATTCTGAGGGAGATTGAGTTTGCTTTTGTAAAACTGAGGGCTCGAATCAGAGGAGAGGGAGCAGGGGTGCAGCTGCCACTCTACATTTTGCCACATATGCATTTCTTCCCATGAAACTTTACTCAAACAGCCCTGATACACGGTGACACACAGTGTGTAGCCAGTCAGTCTCTGCTGGGATTTGCAGGCTCCTCCGGGGTCGCACATAAAAATACCGGCGTTCAGAGCAGTCTGCGAGGGATTTGGGCTGTTGCCTTAGTTTGGACAGTTTGATATAAAGTGCTGTTTGTTCAGTAAGCACCCCTGGGAGATGTGCGCTATTCTCTTAAAATGGAAGTCTGTGCAGTATTACAGCGGGTCTTCAGAGAAAAGGTTACTTAATGCAAACAGCTGGTTTGGTGCTTTGGTGCAGGAGATCCTGCGGTCTCCCTCAGTAAAAAAAAAAAAAGAACATAGAGAGAAAACTCGTTCCACACTGTACCTGTACCTCTCTACAGCAGGATTATGTCATAGTCAGGCAAATCGAGCCTTTTATGGCAACGATTAAGCATCGCATGAATAAAACATTACAATTCTGGCGTAACATCCCGACCCAATCGCCAGAACAAATGTTGCTGCTTCTGCAAACCACAGATATGTTGAAACTTTTCTTTGTGTTGCAACTTCAGGTAAAATTTTCAGTTCAGTTGGTGATGGCCAGAAAAATACCATCATTTTGCTTACCCGGCTCTGTCACCGCAAACACGGCTCCGTTTTGCTGCCACAAACAGAAAATGTTCTGACGTCTCCTTGAAAATATCGAGTGGTTTCACGCTTGAAGTGCTGCCTTGAACAGCGGTCCTTGCATGACAGCCGTCTCGACTGGCTGTAACGCCCCCGCCGCTCCCTGCATCTCCTGAGATGCAAATCAGCTCATATACATGTAATGCAAATGTGACATGACAGAGGCATTATATAAAGATGTAGAGATGTTTAAATGACACGTATGACACGAAAGCACTTTTAATCCAACCATGGATTGAAGTTCATAATGGCAATATTTTATTCTGGCATCTGTGCTGCTTATGCACACGGTTGCATAGCACTGGCGAGGATCATTTGCACATAGAGGCTGGCTGTATGCTTCTATGGCACACTGTCCTGTCGTCCACACATGGGAGACAAATATCATTTTCTATTTTCTGGAGAAGGAAAATGTTTAGAGAACAAAGCTGCATCTGCATGGTTGCAAATATTTGGGATTATCTTGTTCTTTGCAGAGCAAAACCTGCGTAATCCAAAACTAACCCTTTGAAATTAATGAAAGTGAAAATTTAGAGAGTTGAAGCACAAGAGACAAGCTGGTATCACCTTTCAGAGGAGATAAGGGAACCTCTGTGCCAACTCTGATGGGTATAACAAGAAATTCTAAAAGTTATAGAAAGGGCACAGAACTCAAATGTGTGAAGTTCTGCTTCTAAGCTAATGAAGAAGGAAACTGATACTCACTGTTCATACAGAAGTTAGTTTCTCTGTGACATGACGAGACCCTTAAAACAGCAGGTAGTCCAACAACCTTGAGTGGAGCTAAAGAGATGCCTCCCTTCTTAACAAAATATCTGTAATATAAAGCCATAACTATCTACACCTCATCACTTCAAAAGACACATAAATCCTGACACACATACACATATTCTGTGGCATATGCCTTCCCTCAGGATGCTCAGAGTTCAGGGTGACCTGTTCCTCTTCCTGAGGCAGTTTGAGGTCCAGTGCCCGTCAGTGCCTGACTGCTTTTGATCCCTTTTTCCACATGATTACCTGCACTAACCGGTGTTTGACCACTGACTCTTTTTTTAGTCATACCGCTGCCTCCGTGTTCTCCAAAAAGCAGACCAAACAGGTATAATCATCCGTTCAGAGTCGAACTATCAACCCAAAGGGACATTTTACTCAAAATGTGCAGTGTTAAAATACAGTGGTATTCACACCTAGTAATCATGAAGCTGTGCGGTGTGTATATATATTTATTTTACTTTGGATGATAAGCGGTCCCTGCTCTGGAGTTCTGCTCTCAGTGGAGGCACTGGCCCAACATAATATTCAATTTAGACTAGAACAAAGACAAAGAACTAAAAGCTCATCAGCATCACTCACTTCTCGTCCCATCTCATAATGGACTTTCTGTCATCTTTGGAAGGCGACGCTGATGCTGTCTCTACTTTTGGCTCAGAGATGGATGCTTTGCTTTTTTAGTATGCTTGCCTGCTTTTGGGCAATAAATCTGCTTCTCTTCCTTGTTTTTTGAAGTTGGAGTTCCTCTACTCTGGTCTTTGTGTATTCAGACCTAGTGGCTTGCTAGAGGTGGACAAAGTTCTGTCACTACTTGTAAAGTCAGCCGCTGGATGAATCATTTTGTGAGTTTTGTAAAAAACAGTGCTTTAACCGGTTCGAAGGTGCATGCTGCTTTTTAGCCATTTAAGCACACAGAACTTGGTTCCCCGTCTGAGGCTTTGATTATAATTTAGATAAACCCCATTCAGTTGCTCCTCGCTTTACACAGTTGTAGCCAATAATTAATGCGTTTCTGTGCCCCCGTGCCATCTGCAATCAAAACAGGTTGTGAAATACCAAATTAGATTGGTGGCTGATCATAACATTTTGCATGTAGACGTTTGTTTTTTTGTGTGGAACCCACCTACCTCCTTTGCAGCTTCTGTAATGAGTGTCAATGAGCCCTTGACTTTACTTGATTTCAATCGCTGTAATTACACAGCTAGATTACCTTTTGATGTCAGAGGATCCACTAATTAACATCTAAAACGCCGCGGTGAAGAATTTTTTGTACAGAATGTGATATAAGTTTGTGTTTGCTGGTTTTTACGAATCATTTAATTTCCAAACCGAGCAGACTCGATGAATCAGACCTCCGCTATCGCTGAAATTCAGACTGGGTGTGGTAAAAGTTTATTCCGTGCAATTTCCGCTCCTTTCATAGGTGGCTTTGCTTTCAGAGATAAAGGTGTTACTGCCTCTATTGGGAAAAGCAAGAAAGCCCAGATTAGTTTGACATCACTTGAGAAACGCGGGGACCTCAGTGGATTAGCTGTCTTTATTTATCAGAATGACTTTTTAGCAACAAAATCACACCGCAGTCTTAATTAGTTTCTCTCTATAAAAGCTGCAGCTCCTATCCCCCCAAAACAAACAGATAAAACACACGTCGAAGTGCTGTGACAACAGCTCCCGCGCAGTGATTCCAGGATGTTTACAGACGGTGGCATTCAAGGTTGCAGCGCAAGCTATGGAATCCATGTTTCAGGCGGACTGATGGTTTCACCTGTTCTCGAAGGCTACACGTATGTGAGGTTGTTGAAAGAGAAATGTCGGCGTCAGCACGGAGACAAAGCGTAGTGACTGATGGCACTGACGGGCCCCACGCTGCGAGTGTGACTGATGGCGATACAGCAGCTGCAAGAAAATGTTCTATGCTTGTAACTGAAGGAATTATATTAGAAAGGAGTCTGCCTGGGACTGTATGGGACAGGTCGCTAGAGCTTCATAATCATATTTTGAAAATTGAATGTTATGTTTTAGCTAGAAAGAAATGATGAAATAATACGAACGATATTGCTCGTGGAAGAGGGAGCGATGCAAACCGCATTTTGTCTGAGGCAGAAAGAAAACGGCTCAAAAACTGATTTTCTCCTCTGCTTTTCCCATCAGCAGCTATGCATTGTATAACTCTTCCGCATTTGTTTGCCGGCTCCGTGTCAGGCTTGTTTGCCGGGAGGCTGTTTAGTTTATCTTTATTGGAGACTACGCTCTCACCTCTCAAGAAGTCTGTTTTTTATTAAATCACGGCTGTAGAGGAATACACTGGAAGCTCTCAGCGAGCGGCTGACTGCCTGCGGAGCATTAACAGGCCAACTACATTTATTGTTTTTGAGAGTTTCCAGGTTACGCTGAACAATTATTCTCTAGCGTCCGTTTTGCCTCCTCTTTGAGAACTCGTCATCTTGAATCATTTATCAGCCCAATAACAACCTCTCACACCGCTCGTGTCCAAAAAGATGCTGTGCGAGTTTTCCTGGTGCTGATTGGCCTTGATCTCAGACAGACCTTGTGTTGTCAAGCCCGGAGGCTGCTGTGAAGATTTGGCTCAATTTCCCTGAATCTCTGTTGTGCATTTATTGACAAGGTAAAGGGGGAGGGGGGGATAGAAAACAGGCAACATTTTATTAGGGGTACTGAGAGAGTACAAGAAGTAGGATAATGTATGGGGCAGTGATGCCTTTCCTCAGGGCTGTCAGGGCTTTATATGCTCCCCGTCACGCTGCTCTGCACTGCCTGATGACTTCATGGCCCCGAAATAGAGGTTTTCATCAGCAGAGACCTCCCTTGTCCACTAAACGATTAGACAGACAGTCATTTCGTTATGATTGCTGGGCGTTGCTCTGTAATCAATTTCAATGTTTTCGAATAAAGCGATGTGATCTGTGTTTGTGTGGTGTGTGTGTGGGGGGGCTGTGATGTGAAAAGCCTGCTTTCAACAAGATGTCCTCTCTCCTCATGTTGTTTTTCCTCTCTCTCTCTCTTTCTGTCGTCCTCCAGGATAATTTCCCAGCTGGAAACCCAGAGCGTCTCCAAGATCTCAAGTCCACCGTTGATCTCCTGACCAGCATCACCTTCTTCAGGATGAAGGTACCGTACTGTAGCGCGTGTGTGTGCGAGAGAGTCGGAGAGCGAGTGTGTAGGTTGTATAAGTGGAGTTGAAGGGAGACGGGGGAGCTGGGCACTCAGTTTAAGAGAAAAATTGAAATAAACATAAACATGATAAACGATGATGGAGCGCAGCGCTAACTAACCTTTGTAGACGTCTAAAATACATGTCATTAATAACATTTTAGCACAGAAGTGCTGTGCTGCTGACTGGGACAACAGCAATATTGGTCATAGTTGTTAAATCTCCCAACATTCATTTATAAACATAAACCCGCATTGATTTCAGGCAGGTGTCATTTAGGTGAAATCAATTCAAAGTCGTAAATCCTGATAGCCTCTCTACAGTACTGACCATTCAAATCCAAATGACGTATCGCACCACAATATCTTTGAGTGCATGCGGATGCGATGGGGTCGTTGTTTGCCTAACGTGTGTCGACCTGCACACTACAGTAAGACTCCATCTTTAAAACGCTTCCAGCTCCATCTCTCCCCCGCCCCCCTCGGCAGCATGCCTCGACTTGACTTGTCGTCCGCTGTATGAAAAGCTCGCCTCCATTCAGGCTCTCTTTTGGCGGGAGTGGGGGTGCAGCGCCGGGGCACTGAGGCATAGCTAAGATGGCAGCTGTGAGCAAAGGAATGAAAACTGTCACTTCAAGTTATCAAAGCTTTCAGTCTGTGCCGTGCCCATGCTGAGCCTCACCGTGTATACACTTACCGCCGCTCACACTACAGTTTTACTATAGGATATAATGCACCCACATCTAAATGCCGGTCTGGCCGCATGTCAATTATGATATACATAATAGATGTAAGAAAGTTGCCCCTTTTCCACAAGAAAGTTATATATGTGGATTAATATTTCAAACATGTAATATGATAGTGTCACCTCACTGATGGATGGTAGTACACACCGAAATGCACTAAAGTCACAGTAACTGTCATTGATTTATATAAACTGCTATGAGACCCAGCCAGGAGAACACACTTGCCCTGAGAGTATACATCTTTATAACGGCTGTGCATTTGTGTTTGCAGGTACAAGAGCTCCAGAGTCCACCGAGAGCCAGTCAGGTGGTGAAGGACTGCGTGAAAGCGTGCTCCGACTCCACATACAAATACATTTTTGATAACTGTCATGAATTATACAACCAACTCCTCGACCAGGTAAACAGCCTCCAGATCATTCTGCCTGTCACTACTGATCAACCATTTTCAGCTCATTAAAGTCGGTGCACACACACACATACACAGACACATACACGTGTAGACTCTGCAAACTGACATGCTCTGCACGAAGGGAGTTTCGCCATTCACCAAGTTTGTACAAATGTGCTGGTGTGTGTTGTATAGCACCGGCGAGACTAGCGGGTTAGTTTAAAGGGGGTGTGGAAGGTAAACCTAGCAGAAAGACAGACAGACAGACACACACACACACACACACACACAAACAGAAATGGATGCGTGTTTGTGGTTGCAGCTATTGCAAATTCAAGCTTGTTTTCAAAGACAAAGAACAGAGAGGCTCTGAGGGTTTCACGTCTGGTTTCTTGTCCTAAACAATGAGCTTTTTTATCAGTTGGTCGAAATCCTGTCTCAGTGCTTATCACTCACCCTGGGGTGAGCCTTTGTCGGCACAGGCTGAAAAGCTGAATACGAATGCAAACTGCAGTCGTTCTCATGTGGAATTTGTCTTCCACCTGTTTAGCTTCAGTGTCATTTCGTTTCTTTCATTAAAGTTGTTGTTATGGCTTCCCTGGGTTTGAACCACTGCTGGCCCATCCAGAGCAAACACTCAACAAGACATTTTAAAAAAGACTAATGACAGGATTTATATTTATGGATAGCACACACAGAATAATGGCAAGCAGAGTAATACAATCTAGGCTGATGTGTGTACTGTTATTGTAAAGGTTCTTTGATATCATTTTATGAATTTCTGAACATTGATTTGATGAGTTAACACAGTGTGAGAGGAAACCACAGCGTGCGGGTTCTGTACATCCATACGTTAACATTTAATCTGCAAACTAGCTTCTCATCAGCTGGTAATGAGCCAGGCAGCTACCCAGCAGATAACCGACACCTAATGGAGTCTTTCGGAACTTACTGCCTACATCATTGCGTAACGTAAGCTGTTCAAGCTTGATGATGTAAACTCGCAGTGTGTATTAAAGCTGCTGGAGGTCTCTCAATGAAATAAATAAAAACAAAAGACGTTGTGAAGCTGTGAATCAGTGTTGGATCATGGCCGGTGTCGTCGTCATTGTTGAACAACCACCGTTGACGATGAAAATCTTTCTGACGTTACTGAGGCAGAAGTGTTCACAGATGAGGTAATGCGTTATCCACGGTTCATTTAGTCACGTTCACCGACTTCCTCTCTCACTCTCTGATGGATCATCTGATGTTTCCCCGGGAGTCATAACAACAGACGACCAAATGAAACACACCATTATCTTGAGTAAAATTACTGATTTCCCCGGGTTTGAATACGGTTTGAAAAATGTGGGATTTAAGAAATCAATGAAACATATAACAACTTTCTAGTCCAAGGCATTTTAATGTGGAACTGCTGTATATACACTATCTTTAAAATTATATATTAGAATGCCTGAAGAATCTGCCTTTTTTATAGCGGTAGTCCTTAAAAAATCATTACTATTGAATACAGTTATTCCTTCAAGGCTTTTCCTAATTCACTTGTCATAAAACCCAGGGTAAAAACTGTCACCTGACATCTCCTCTGTTCCCCTCTTTCCTTTATCACCCTCCGCCTGTCATAAACCTGACATCATGCCTTCCCTTCCAGCTTTAGTATGCTTTGTGTTGATGTGTGACAATACCGGGAAAATATAAATTCAATCCGGCACGGCTGGAAATCAATAGGCTGTATATCAGGACTGACGTTTACCCGACCCAATAAAAACCTGCGCTGCATCTCCTGCAAACTTTGCATCAAGGACTTTAACCTTCTCAGGAAGATATCGTCAGTAAAAGCAGCCGAGCACTAGGCAGCACTCACCTGATGCAAATCTCCATCTCTTCTATTTAAGTCCAGATGAATGTGTGAGCACAAAAACTACATTTCAGCTGGCATGAAAGCAGACTGCCATACTGCCTCCTCATGGGAGAATGTATCGCTGACGTGCCATCACAGGCTTGAGGCATGTCCTCATGTTCAGAACACACACACTTAATTACATTTGGAAGAAACACAGCATCACCCAGTCCTCAGTTATGGTTTGCTTCTCCGAACGCATGATTCCCTGTGATAGTTTACTTGCTTTGGCTCAGCCGAGTCCTAAGCAGGGAGCACGCACCCTGATTATTTTACGGTTTACTTCCCAAGGAGAATGGCCTCCACACCACAGAAGATAATGTTTTTTTTTTTTAAGATAATGGCGGCAATCCGCTCAAAAGTTGAATAATAAGCTTCCTTTGTTTAAACAGCCTGAGGGGTTGTAAGCAATTACCAAACCGGAGAGATAGACACTTTGGCTAATTACATCTTCGTCCACCACAGTTTCACAATTGACAGCCTCTCCATCAATGTTTCCTCCACGGCAGAAGAAAAAAGGCATCGGCTTCGCCCCAAAGCAAATCTCACTGTGACTATAAATTATTATGTTCACACACACTAGGAGGCCTTTTGACTCAGCGGATAGAACACATTACAGACCCCAATTCTCCAGTTGCTAACAGTGACTGAGTGCGGCGACACGAGAGCTGACACGGTGGCCAGGCAGGCAGTGAAATATCCCGGCCACGATGAGGCATCTTGCATAACATAACAACAAAGCTCTCTGCCTCTGCCAGGGCGTAAAATGACTGGGGGGGAGGAGGGGCGGCGGGGATCTAGCTTAGCAGTTTCTTGAGTCTTGGCAGGAGAGGGAGGATTTCAAGAAGGAAGATGAAGGGGAAGTGGAAAGAGGGCAAAGGAATCATGGAAAAGGGCAAAAGAGAAAATAGCCATAATTGTATTTCTGGCTCAAAGATGTGGAGTGGCAATCGTGGTGCACAGACAATAAATTCCTGGTGACACGCACATGCATCTGAAAGAGGAATATAGATACGCACGCATGCGTATACATTATGTAAATATGAATGCACAGGTAGACAGATGATTCGAAGCAATCTGGTTTTGAAGATTGAGTTTGGTGATCATTGACTGGCATGCGCAGGCAGGGATTCACTCTGAAGAAGGGACACACGGGAGCTTCAAGACGACTACACTTGTTACTGAGCGAGCAATTCAAATTGATTTGATAAGCGTCTCTCTCACCGACATTATCAGATATTTGACAACAATGCCCAAATGGTCGGTTGAAGTGCGTTTGTAGAAGAGGCTGTTTGTTTTTTTTCGGACTATGTGTCTTTGAGTGTATTTCTCCACGCACACATTATGCACACATGCAACCTATTTTCACTGAGCACTTAAAAGGCACTGCAACAGCCTCAATCCCTCAATCCCCCGGACGCTATTTCCCTTGGGAGGGATTTGATCACATTCTCTGAGAACATCCTTCAATCAGAGACTCTGTAATTTATGTCACATTGTGAGAATTGATGAGGAGCCGGTTGTATGCTAATGCTGATTTCTCCCATAAAGGGAGGGAGAGTGCTAAACAATAAGCATAAACCACTAGCTACCCTCCAGAGGAGTGATAGGCTGCCATGCATATTTTGTGCCAGTGCCTCCACCGCTGGAAGTAGTGGAAGTACACTCGCACTCTCAGTTCAGTGCAGTATTCACCTCCTAGTACAGCTGGGAGTGAAGCCCATGGGTGTGTTGTTGACTGTAAAAAGGCAGCAGCCTACTTAATCACCTTTAACAATGTGTTTGTACCTACTCGAGGTGAATACAGATGAGCAAAGGGAGTCTACCCTAGGTTTTAGTGGGACGCATACTGCATCCAATTTAGTAGGGATGACACAACCTTCAGTGTCCTTCGTACAGTCGTGCAGCTGTGCACACGCGCACACACACAGATACAGTACGTGTACGGACAGGTTTTTGCATATTTGACTCACCTCCTGCAGAGATATTTGTTTCATTATTCATGCCTCCAATTTAACAGAAATGCACCTTCCTGCATGTAGTAGCATACCTCCCAATGATGACCCGGGCCTCTTATCGGCCAATACTTTACTCTTTGAAGTGAATATCACTATTTTTAAGGGGCCAAAATGGATGCAGGCCTTTTTTCTTGTTGCTTTGATCCAAACGCATAAATTGCTCATTTTCTTCTCACTAGTAATCACCTCTTAACCTCTCAATATTTTGAACTAAATGATTCATGGGCCGAGCAAATCTGTCTTTGCCTCTGCTTGTGTTAATTAATGATCACACTGACCGATGTTGTTTCACCTCTCACTTCTTTACCAACTCTAGTAGCTCATACTGTAGATGATTTACGCTTGCAGGTACATATGAGCCGCGGTTAATCTGAATCCAGCTTTAATTGCATGTTCCAACACAGTCTTTAAGTTGAGATTCTGTTAAATATAAAGCTCACACGGCCTCCCTGTTGCTTCCACGTTGGAAACCAGTGCATTTTTCATGTCTCGCTACGTAGCGTACATACGTGAACATGCAAATGAGAAATCCACGAGCCTTTGATCAATACGATGTCTGCGATGGAACCTCCCACGGAATGAGTAGTAATCTGTGTCCGTGACGGCGCCACACAGGATGACAGACTTAACTTTAACAGCCCAAAACCCGAATGATTAAAGTGGCGAACCCTTGGTCGACACGTTGGACTGTCACAGAATCAGCTGTAAGCCCCGTCTGTGTTTCATGTTCCCGTGAGATTAAATTCTGTAGCTCCCCCGGCTGCAGCGTCGCCAGGACATGCAACACCATTAGATCCTTTACATCAGCAGATATTTAAAACAAGGAGCACAAGTTGATTATTGCAGGAATTGATTAGTTTCTGAGGACTGTATTTGTGATAAATGGGCTCGCGGTGCATTTCCATTTTCCCCAGCTCTCACTGCCACATCGCCGCTGCGTGCTGCACCAAAGTCAATACGCTTAAAGTTATTAAATCGTTCGGCCTAAATTATTCAATAACTGATGTGAACATGTTTCATTTTCAACATAATTTTCTTTTCATCAAGCAGACATTTTGCTCTAGTCAGGGTTACATCCACAAATGAGAAACTGCGTTGTGTGCTCTTGGGAGGGTATGTCCCCACAGTCCACACTGTATTTGTCATTGTTGGTGTGAATAAGCACGCCGTGTGTTCGCATTTCATCATGTCTGCGTATGATACAGATCTGTCAGTGTTGCTGAGTTTGTTCCGGTGTGTTCGCTCGGCTCTGTGTTTTTCTGTGCCTGTGGCCTTGCTTTGTTTTCCATGGAACCTGTTCGTGGCAGAATGAAAGACTGTGACAGTTACTTGCTGACTGGAGATCAGCGTGATTGCGCTCAGTGTGGGGCGAACAGATGGTAGAGTCAGTGAGAGGCTTTAGATGCAACACCTTTCACCCCGGGACGGCCGCGGAGATTTTCATGCAGTACACTTTGACGTGCAACCACATCGACATGGATACAGTTCTGTGGGGTGATGACACTTTTAAAACTATAAGATTTCAGCTGTGGTTGATTTGGTGACACCTGTCATGACAGAAGGTAACAGCAAGTGTGGTTTAATAGTGCAGGTACAAAAGAAGAACAACCAGTGCATCTGTTTCCAGTTCAGCCAAGCAAACTCACATTATTGTAAAAAGAGCGTCGTACAACATTGTGATACCCATGCCGCATTTTAAGATTTCTAATGGTTGCTCTTTTTGTCCCTACACTCTGAACATCTACAATAACACTAACTCTTACTTCCTGTTCAGTTAACTGCAACTTTAGTATCAGTTGCATATAAAATGTTATGGCAAGATGATATCATGTGTTGAAGAGTCCCTGAAGCACAACAACCATCTTTTCGTGAGCACCGGTATTTTAGCCAAATCCCAGAATTCATCATCATCAAATCTAAAGCTTCATCCTGGATGCACTCAAACTGCCTGCTGACTCTCGCCACCCTAATTTATGTCTCCACAGAGCCGGAAGCAGGACATTCCCCGGGAGGAGCAGGGTCCGTCGATAAAGAACCTGGACTTCTGGCCAAAACTCATCACTCTCATGGTGTCTGTAATCGATGAGGACCGGACGGCTTACACCCCAGTCATTAACCAGTATGTACTTCTTTATTATGCTGTGCATATTCTTTACTAAGCAATCTGATTTAAAAAAACATGTTCAAAGGGGACTTTATTGGCTGCTATGCCAGCTTTCACGGTGAACAGTTAATTCTTCTCATTACACACGTATTGTTGAGCATTGTGTTTACATTAGAATATTTGCTTGCATCTAACCATAATTTGCCAGTATTTACATTTTAAATTACATTAAAGTTATAAATAACCACACTGAAAACATGTCAGTTTTTGAGGGTCTGTAATAAGACCCATGCTGATTAAAGGCTTAAATATTTGTTCAATATTTTTGTTTTTACTGTATTTAATTATTTGGCTTAATTAAGGCCCATTCTGGCTCTGTTTTTAATTACCGATTACAGATTAAATACATTAAATATGTCTTTTGTTAGAAAATGTGAGGGAAAATCAAAAAGAGCCTCCTTACCCATCAGCTCCTGTCCCTTTGAAAAATGTATTTACTGACTGTGGGGACATGAATGAGTGCAACGTTGCGCAAGAAAGGCTGTGAGGCATCCAGAGAAGCCAGCCTTAAAAAATGCTTTGTTTGTATGGTGAGCCATAGTATGGATGGATAAAAGGGGAAAGCAGTGTTGCTGAATTACATAACGGATGAGAAACAAAAATGGAGGGCTGATTGTGGTGATGGCGTAGAGGGATGTGCAAGTATTTGCATCCTTCCGATGATTTGGCTAATAAAATCAAACAAATTACACGACCTGAAGAAAATGGAGTGGAGCTCGCCTTGAAAGAAATGAGATGAAGCTTATTTTTCTCTGTCTCCCCTGCTCATACATATCCTCTCACATTCTCGCCTCCCCCTTTTCCTTTTCTCCTTCCTCTTGCTGATTTACGATGCTTATTAACACTCTGTTTATGCCCTGAGCTTTCTCTCCTACACTGTCTAATGATAGATTTGCAATATTCATGCCCATTTCCTCCACATTCCCCCGGTCAAGTTCCAAAATGACAGCCAGTCCGGTGCTTTTTCATAGGAGTGGACTTGTTACCTTTAGATAATGGGCGCTGCTGCCAGAAGAAAAGAAAATGTTAGTTTGTTGCTCTGTGCTGAGATTATTTACTTGGGAACCCAGCCTAGAAATCTTTTTGAGCCAATAGACTTCTATTTCCAATTCTGTAGATCAAATTGGATGCTACAGTTGTTTTAAAAAGTGTAAAGAATAAGAAGCTTTAGAGATTAATCCAAAAATACTCATCATGAGGATTGTAAACCACATAACATCAGTTATTGCACCACATAGAAGTAGATTGTAAACCATCGGGCACAGAAGCTGCAGATGTTACATTCATTTTTGCTATCATTGTCAGCCTAGCCTGCAGTACACCAAGTGGGTGCATGACTGAAGAATAAGCGAGGTTGAGAAACAGATTCTGAGAGTGAATCTATAAAAGAGGGAGCAATTGTTTCTGGGATGCTTGTTGTTTTTTTCCCCAGTTGCCAGTGGGAGCACAAATCCGCCTTCTAGTCTCTGCGTTTGTTCCTCTGCTCCACAAAAAGATGTGCCGAAGGTTGGGGAGTGTGTGTTTGTGCACGCTTGGCATTGGTTTGTGTCCCGACTGAGCAGATGATTACTGTTTCAGTAGAGATGGTCAGAAAAAAATGAGTTTGTTGTTGGAAACAGGGCGGTCTCTTGCAAAAGTAAAACATTTCCGGATAAATCGACCTTTCCCAGGACAAGGCCCAGTCATCTATAAATGTCCTCCCATCACTGTCTGAAGATACGGATAATTAAACCATTGACATCTCACATCCAAGCTTTGACTGAAAATCTATAGGCATTCAAAACAGCAGATTACTTTCCAAATAGGCTGCCATCCTTTAGTGTGTCGTTTCCTCCTGGGTTTTTTTCCTCATCCCCTCTCCATGCATCTCCATTCCAGCCCATTCAACCAGGTTTGGAAATGATGGGGGGGATTATTAGATTATGAGATCCACCAACCGTGTCTTCTTGCACATCTGTTAAGTCATTTGTTAGAGATTCAGGCTGGGCCAAGCCATCAGGCCACCCAGTCGAGCGTGTCATTATACAGAAATGAGCCTGATTGGGATCCGTTTCAATTCCACCAGGTTTCCACAGGAGCTGAGCGTGGGCAAGATCAGCGCCGAGATCATGTGGAACTCCTTCGCCCTGGATATGAAGTATGCAATGGAAGGTCAGTATCGCTGTGGATCAGAAGGTTACCTCTTGTTTGAGGGCACGTGTGTGTGAGTGAGAGCTGAGGATACAAGATATAAGTTGAGTGTTGGTGAAGAAGAAAAAGGGTAGTTAGTAGTTGAGTAGTTAAAACTGAGTATAACTGCTCGTTAGCTAGTCACTGAATCAGTTCTGATGTGTTGCTGTCTCTGTCCATGTGTAACTACTACAGTAATAAGTGTTGAGTGTTATTAAGTCAAACCTCTCTGTATCTGAGTGCTGTTTATTGGCTGATGCCTCAGTGTTGTTTATCGACTGTGCCTGGCTGTGGTCAGCTCTACTGCCAGTATCTACATAACTCTTACTTGATTTCACTCTATTGATCATTATGGAGAAACTGGAACTTCTTTCAGTCAAGATAAACAATTGATCAGTGGCATAATCAAAAACAGATGCTCATGTTTGTGTGTCTGTGTGTGTTCCTGTATGGTGGTCCAATTGAATATCAGTCAAGGAGAATATCTACAAAGGATAGACATTTAACTTTTAAATTATTTATGGGACATAAAAAGGTTAAAGTTATTTATAATTCAGTAGTAGTGAGTTAGGCATGTAAGGTTGAAAGCAGGGATGTGAGTTTAACCCATGAGTAGTGGACACTTTTACCTTCAGTAGATGGTAGGTAGCAGTGAGTTTGAAATCTTACCCCAAAAATGTACCAGAATTATGGATACACAGCTGCCAACAGTTCCATTACTAATTTTTCCATATTCTTGATATGTCCTCATGAACATGGTACTGGACTAATTGTATTCCATTGTAACTACATAATGCAATAATACATTTGAATAACTGTCTGCCTCACACAAGATAAAGGCATAAAAAAGGTGATTTTGCACCATATGACTATGAATATGAATATTACAAGCTGTGATCGAGCATGAATGATAATACTCAATTTCTTCCACTATGACTAATTACTCAAGAGTGTAAATCTGTCATTCTGAAGCAGCTTTGTTATGCCTAGTTTAAACGGTAAATATGCCACAAAATGTAATTCGTATTTAGTGTTCTTTTTATCTTCAGTGGTTTGGTGTATACTTTGTCAGCGCAAGTAAGTCTGTTTCCAAAAACAGAGACTCACTGTGATCAACCAGTACATCTCTGATCTGCTCTTCTGGCAGGAAGACAGATGTGCCTCGTTTTAACGTGGGCTTTGACTTCAATCCACACCCTCTCTATCTCCAGCTCACCTCCCAAACGTCAGTCGATGCCTCCTGAAGGTTATTGAACTTGCTGTTTTTTAAGGTTGGAGGCTTTTGGATCAAACACTCAGGATAACAGGATGTATGATAGAAAGGTGGAATACAGAAGGGAGTTAATAAGACTGTGTATGTGTGTGAGTGTATAGAAGCCCCCTCTTTGATTGACGTAGCTGAGGGATGCAAGGCTCCTCTTGACAATTTCTTTAAAAAAAATTGAAAGAACACATTTAAAGTAATATTATGGTTAAAGACCTTAAAAGAAGCTTTTCTATTTTTCAGACATTTTTTCAAAATGAACAGAAACAGAGGTCCCTTCTTAGATAGTGGAGAAATGTAGTGCTCTGTTGGCAATATTGACGTGTGTGTGTGTATGTGTGTGTGTGTGTGTGTGTGTGTGTGTGTGTGTGTGTGTGTGTGTGTGTGTGTTTGTGTTTGAACCTAAAGACTCAGCAGAGTAGCACCCTGGGTGAGGACTCTGAAGTTGTACTCAGCTAAAGTTTGCCACAATCAGGTCTCAAAAAAGCAGCAAGGCTATTTGTGCTTTATTACCCAGAAATCAAGCATTTGTATGCAGAACGCACGTTGCTCATGGTTACCAAATTGCTCTTGCTTTTGTGATCAATTGTCTCACTCAGACTTTCTCAAAAAACTCTGTGCCTGCTGTGTCGGAGAAGTTGTATCCCATTAACACCTGCTATTCCACGGGATATGTTATTTGGATAATAAGCAATCTGATCTCGCCTTAGTATTCACACTTTGTATTCTGTGTTCTCGTTATCCCCACTGCGATTGGATCACAGTCCTGCAGGGCAAAGACCTGCATGCATGTTTTGTGTTGCTAAGTTTGGGGAAACTTTTTAAATGCTGTTGATGACAAATTCGCAATTATTTGTCCCATCTTGTATTTTAGGCAAAGTGAATACATTAAGTTACCCCTTTCTTTGTATAAAATATTGTTGCTGTACCTTATCTCGCTCAGATTGAAATGGATGTGGTCAGGCAGATCCACACACATTCTGATCAAAACACTTTGACACCTTACAAAAACATGCATTTATCCTTATCTGGCTGACATGTCCAGATACAGATTGCGTTTTATAGCAATAACAGGCGTAAATGGGGTGATAGTGGACCTAGTAGAACAATTTCTATTATACATATTGTTCCCAGTCCTGGGTGAATCCCTTTGAACCCCCTTTATGCTGAACTGTGTCTCTACTTTAATGATGACAGAAGAGATAGAGAGCTAGCAGCAAGAAAAGCTCAGATCTGATTGAGGTCAAATATTGAGACTGCTCTTCACACTGTGTGTAAGAGAAAAGGCAGAGAAGCACCAAAAGCGCTCGTTTGGTGATTTATCCTCATCTTCACAGCGCATACCTGCTGCTTTCTCCGTGCTAAGCCATCTTGAGTTGCCATGGCGACCAGGTGCCAAGTGAAGACACTGCAAACCTGTAAGCACATGCACATAGGAAGCATATATAGATACAGAGCTATCTTTTGGTTCTAAATACGATATGATTTTTGGATGCAAATTGTGTTTGGGCTATATGCATATAAATGTGCCCATCCATCAGATTTTAATGAGACGTGGTGATTCGTAAGTGCGCGTGCACAGATGGATGTGTGCTCCTGTGGTGAGATAATGAGAAGCTATAAAGCAGCAAGAAGAGGTCTTGGATTATGTGAATTGAGATTTACACTAAGTCATTAATCTTTACTTTTTCCACGATTTTTCACTTCTGACACAAAGTGTGAGACTACTCTGTCAGTAGCCTTGATCTTACACTGGTGGTTATGGTAAGGTTATATATTTTCAGCCTTTCATTGCCTTTTGGGTACAAACAGGATGTTATTACTGGTTACGCCATATTCTTCCATTGCCCTGAAGAGAAAAAGCATTTTAAAAATGAATGATTCAGACATCAGCCTTAATTTATCATCTTGCAATGCACCACCCTCTGAAACTGTGTCTCCTCTATTTTTTTACTGAAAGAATTTTGGCCTTTCTACTGTAGGTTTTTGTTGTTACACAAACCGGAACATTTTGAACAGAATCCACCCCGATGACATACTGTAAATTCAGTGTAGAGGATTGCAGTAATCCAGCAATCTGGCTTAAGACACGAGAACAGTCCAAAGTGCTCAGATCACGCCAGGAATAAAGGGAATACCACCAAATAATGTGTTTTATAAATACACAATTGTGTTTTTCTTTTTTTTCTTTTTTTTAGCTTTCGTCACAAATAAAGCCAGAGCTGGGACATTTTTACTATGAACGTGGACAAAAAGCTACATGGGAACGTGTTTACTGCAGCATAAATCTGCATATCTGAAAATCATAATGGTACCACAAGAGTATAGCAATCATTTAGTCTCAGTAACATTTGAGGCTAAAGGACTAAGGCTTTTTAAGATGAGGAAAGTTGCACATTTTGAACATCTTATTGTATTCATTAACTAAATACTGAACAGTGTATCATCAGCATATGTGTATACATCAGTCAGGAGGAAACTTGATATACATGAGCAAAGACTTAACACTACCTACTTTTATTATTTTCAAAGACTTTTGCCAAAAACAAACAAATATTGAGATCACTAGTCTTTCGAAGCATAATGCACACAGCTATGTAGATCAATAAAGAGAGCGCAGTGGTGCCGTGGTGTGTATATGCTCATATCTGAGTCAGGGCAGCTGGGCATGTGACCACCTAGGGTGTTACTGACTGCTGTCACAGCAGGTTTGGGCAGTGTGTGTGTTTGTGTGTGTATGCGTCTGATCGGCCCGAGGGTGTCCGTGTTACGAAAGGAGACAAGAATCATGGATGCACTCAGTCACATATACCCTCTTTCTGGCTCCTTGAGCCCGAACCCCCTCTTCCCCTGCTTTGCCTCCTCTTGTCAGTACATCACTGCCCGCCCACAGCGACACGTGCCAGGAGGAAGACTTGACTGTCATGTTCCTCAAAGGAGCACTTTGTATGAATTATTGCTCATTTCTTGTTGGTCCTACTGGCTGTCAGAGTTCTGGGTCTGGTTTGGTGTAGACAAGCTAGCAGTTAAATTGAGAGTTTGACAGCCCATAAACCTTTTAACTTTGCGGTGCAAATATGCACATTGTAAACCACATAATGTGTTTTACTGTATAGATTGTAAAACCACATAAAAGACCAGATGGTGCCAGTTGCAACTTGGAAAGCAGAGCCTACTTTTATGGATTGATCCTGCGTTACTCACTGTAAACATCCCAGGCATGTGAGCGTACTATGTTTTTGTTGCAGAATATGATGATGATGTGCATCTTTAAAATGCTTGGATGTATGGTGCATTGACATTAATATCTTACTAGCCTGTCCACTAAACATGACAGATTACCTTATGATACATAGCCGCTGTGTAACCAGTGTGGCTACATGTGGATGGTATTTCATGTGAACCACATTTTGTATTATTAAAAACCTTTTTACAGATGAAAATACACCTAATGGCTTAATGGACCTTCTAAGATTTTGGCCTGCTTGTTGTAATTTACCAGATTAAAACAAAAAAAGGAATGTATATCAGATAGAAGAGTAGATCCATTAGTTTGTTGTTTACTTTAAACTCTTAAATTATCTCATGTTTCACTGGAGGACAAGTCTTTCTACTCACAGAGAGATGGAAGTGAAGCTAATGAATTCCCCATCGTTTGATGTACGGTAGATCTTTTGATCGTCACTTAATGACATTGACACACTGAGTAATATGAGCAGCGTGAGCTAAGGTTACTCACGTGAATGCTCAATGAGTTTTAATGGCACAGTAAAATGTTCTTTAAACATATAAATGTATCTGGCGCATCCAGACACATGTTTGTCTGTGTTAGTGGTCTAGAGGAAAGTGTGGCGACAGAAGAGAACATCATTGGCTAAATATAATAGAAAACAGGGCAAACCACAGGGGATTTAATTACTCTACTCAACAAGGATCATCAAACATAATAATTCAGCTGCACATCCACAGCTAGAAAATTGTTGGAGGAATACCAGAAATTGATCGCTTTTAGTTGGGTCGTCTTTGAGTCGATGTTTTGCATCCGTCATGTAAGAAAAGCATCCCATCATCTGCCAATGCCGTTTTTTTAGGTTTTAAGTTATGTGAGTGTTTGTGTGTTGAGACGATTCATCAGAAAGCTGCAGAAACGTTGTAAATGTTTGCAAGCTCACACGTGTAATCTTTGCATGCTGCGCACACAAATTCAACCTACTGGGCGTGTGTATGTGAATATTCATTCGTTGGTGCTGTCGGTGCTTTTACACAATGAGTGACAATAATGAGGTAGTAGGACTAGGTACTGAGCCAGTTTGCTGCCTGCTTTTCTCATTCAGACAAATGGAAATAACTCGGAGTGACCTGTTTACATAAGAAGGCGCAGAGAACTGGCAGGGGCGACTGACAGAGACACCCCGAAGGAGGCGGGCCAGAATGTCCTGTTTTTCTGTCTACGTCTCTCCCTGAGTGTGTGTCTGGGTGTGCGTGCAGGCGTGTTTGCCTGTGCGTTTTTTTCTGCAAGCGCTCGGTCGTGCACTCCGGTACGAGAGAATGAATGAGAATAAAAGAGGAATCTGCCGCGCGCGCGTCTGTGTGCACACATGTGCACGTGCATTACTTAATGAAGTCTTTGATGCATCCTTCGCTTCCTGCTCGGAGGCCTCTGGTGCCTGTGCTGGTGCAGAAATGGATGCGGCTAATTTTAGCATCTCTGTGAGAATCTCTGAATGTGTGAGAGGAGGGAGAGGGAAGGATAGACCACAGAGGGAGGTCGAGAGGGAAGACAAAAAGAGAGAGAGGGTAAAAATAAGAAACAGAAAAGAAAGAGGAGGCTGTGAGAGAGTGACTGGCGAGCTGAAATAACTCTCATTCAGGCATTCACTACCTACATGATGAACACTCAGAACGGTGCACTTTAAATCCGTAAAACACGTATCATTCATCATTATTATTTTTGGTGAGCCCTGACGGAATCACATGCGATTTAGTTCAGACTGAAATAAGTATCAGCTGTTTAGGTCTTGTGGAGTGAGCTCACCAAACCTCTACTTAAGATAAACACAGGGTATCTGATAAAAGAGGAGATCCACTATGTTGACCCAAATCAAACATGTGCATAATTACAGCAAGGGTTAATATGAATAACTGCACCGTGTTTTAGCAACAAGCAAGGAGTGCTTACTAAGAGGAGGAAAAAGTGGCGCTACTTCTCGACTTCACAATACTCGTGTGATGAAGTTCTACAGTACACGGTGTATATCCACTGTATAGCTGTTTAATGGCCGTGGTCTCTGGAGCATGTCATTAAAGATCGAATGCTCCAGCAGCCCATTAACTCATCTTCAGCCTGTTGGAACAACCTCACTCCATAGAAAATTTTAATTGAATTTCAATTAATGTACCTCTTCAGGGGAAGGTTTTGTTTCCACAGAAATACATTGTTTACGGGGCTAAAGGTAGGGTGTTGTCCTGCAGTGTGATTTAACTGTGATTCCTCCGTGCCTCAGCTCACTGTGTATAGCTTTGTGTAGTGTATATTGAGTTTATATTGAGTTTATGATGTGCTGAATGTTGCAGGTAGTGCATTTTTTTCCATACATGCAGACCTCATAAATTCTTAATAAATTCTCTCGGTCGGTCAGTCCAGTGGAAAAGGGATTTTTGTGATGTTCCCATCTGTGCTGCATTTTTGTGGGATATACAAATCCGCCTACAGTAACCGAGAGTTAACCTAGAGTTCTGTACATTCCCACCGTTAAAGAAATCCAAGATTTCGCAAGTTGGATCAGACCAGATCAGAGCGCTTCCGAAAGCTTCCAACACAGCTGAACACGCAATGCTCACCATGTCTTTGGTCGGCTCTGTCGTGTTTCCAGCTTCAAATTTGCTCTGCTTCCACTGTGAATATAGGTAGAATTTATGCAAATGTCTGACATGTTGACATAGTGTGATGTCACAAAATTAAAGACGAGACTGCTCGTGAAGTGCCTGAAACACCTCATCAGTAGTGTTTGCTGTGGGAGGAGTTACTTTGAAGAACTTTTACATGCACAGGAACATATATGCCACACTGAAGGTTAGTAAGTAAGTTTCTGTCAACTTTTACTGAGGAGCAATAGAAAGCATTTTGTACATGGCCCAGGACAGGATGACTCTGCAAGGCATCATTGGTACCACTCTAACGAGCATTATTGATATCAGCAGAAGGATGCTATGAGGCCACACCCATCTAAAGAACAACAGAAGTATCTGCTGCTGTACCACCGGACTACATAGCAGCTTCTCTCTACAGTCTTTGAGACTTCAAATCTCATCCTCCACACTCACATACAAAAAATAGTTTTATTATGACTCATTAATTATTAATCCATCTGCATATTTTTGTTTTCTGTAGTAGCCTAAAGGGATTACAAACTACATTGTTATACAACCTTCTGTTGTAAAATGATACTTCATTAATCTTGTGTCTTTAATGTTCACACAGATTAAATAGAAGAGTGAAATATGAGACTACAATGGTGATTCACGATAATGAACCAGAGTGGTCTCTTACAGTAGGATCTCATAAGTTTGACTGTGTCCTAATGCATTACAGTCTGTGCTTAAGTCACATCAACAGGCGTTAGTGTCTCTGGTGGGCTCTGGTGTTATAGCAGAGCTGTGTCAGTAGGCCCCTGTGATGGGGCTTAGGAGGCCCTCTGACAGAACTGGGTCAGGAGCCAAGATGAAGGAATTATGTCACAAAGAGAACTATACTGGCCCCAGCTGCAACTCCGGTCCTCCAGCCTTTTGTCTCGAGCAAATCTGTCCAACCACACGCTCCTATGGAGAAATTCACCCAGTGGTAATTAGGGGATGGAAACGCTGTGGTGTACCGCCGCAGTTCATCATAATATCCACGGCATTTAAATCAATGAGGCAGAGAGTGAGTGAGTCTCCTGCGAGTTTGTCCGTCCCTGTGGGCTGACTCAGACAAGATGACATCCTCACCGGGGACCTTGAGCCTACTCCTCCCTCAGGACAGCCCACACTGTTTACCACCAGCGGGGCACAAAGGCGCTCACACACTTATGTACGGCAGATGTCTGCACACACACACACAGGCATGATGTGATACACACAGATATGATGGGCCTATTTAAATGGCCTGATTGCGGCGCTCGCTCATACATTTGTTTATGTTTATATACATTAGCAAAGGCGTGGGTGGAGTGGAATCTAAATGAGATGGGTGTGGTGATTAATCATTATCTTCCTGGGCCAGTCACATTATCTATTACGCAGCTGTGCTAATCACAATGGCCCACAATGAAAATGTCACAGGAGATAAAGTAAACAGGCCAGGATCTGCTGTTGTCCAGGAAGCAGAGAGTGGCAAGGTGTAAATGCACGCTGCCACAAAGCCATCTGCATGATTGCATAAACAGGAAGTTTCACCATTACGGTATAATGCAGTTTGGAAGAAAGGCTGTGTTGAAGAGATTTTAAAGTAATAGATGAAGCGAAAGTCGTCCCTTCATCACTGTCTTATTTAACCAAAGCCGTTCACAGTCATAATTCTACCGTGTCACATCATATTGCCGTTAACGACGCAGGCATTGAACCTGTTGCTGTATTTTTGGCTGAAAATATAGAGAGAGAATAATGGGAAAGGGTGGCGAGGGAGTTCAGTGATGTAGAGAGGGAACAGTGTGAAGTGTGTGTGTGCAGACCGGCATAGTTATTTTGCGGGAGCCTGTTATTGATCCCCTGCATCACTTTCTTAATAAACTGCAGATGAAGCACATAATTTGGATGTCAACCAGTCGTTAATCTCTAGCTCATTACAGACTCAGCCTTGCCGGCATTCCTGCTAAAATTGTATTAAACTTGCCTTTTTCTAAAAGGCCTAGTCGGCACGCACACAGGTATTTTTAAAAACTAATTTTTTCCAGAAAATTCCTGTCCACACCAACGGTATGAAGACGCAAACGCAGGCTGCCTAGCGTAACAGGTGGCGATATAACCTCTACCATAAGGCCACGTTGGCTAATCAGAAGCCTGCCAAATAAACGAGACAAGCCATAAAACAACAGTTTTCCTGTCTACACGTAAACACTGAAAACAGCGTTTTATCTTCACGCAGCCAGGAGTTTTCCAAAGGCTCCGTGTCCACTGACCTGGAATGCCGTTTACATCTAAGTATTCTGAACGTATTCCACATAGTAATATCGCAGGAAGTACAGGCCGTGTCCTCAAATGTTCTGCGTCTTTGACTGTGCACTGAGAAGTCTAACACTCCGGTGCCTGATTTGCATGCAGCTACTGTATTGTTGTGTCTCTGCTCATTCACAGGGGTGCAGGGAACACAGAAGTCCCACATGAATGGATAAAACATATTCCACTGTAGCGCTGCCTACACCGGTCTGCGTGTCGCTACAAGGATAGCATACGTTCATGCACGCACACGCCTGCCATGCCTACATTTTTAATGTGGCAATCTTTGTGACACCAGGAGGAGGCTCCACGAGGCTGGATTTGCATAAACAGCATGAATAAATAGCAATTGATTTACCGTCCAAAATGACAGATTGCCCATTTGAAAAAATGTGACACCTCAGCTTTACAATGTAATCGCTGTCGTGAAAGTGAAATTCTTCAATGAATGATAAATGAATTATATTGAGGTTCATATGGCTGTAATTAATGTTGAGGGGACCTTGATTGTGTTTAAAAGCTCAAGAAAAGTCCGTCGCCTCCAACGTTTTTAGTTGGCGTTCTTAAATGTAATACCATTTTCTGGAAAAGGAAAAAGTAGATGATTCGTTCTGAAGTCAGGCTGCTTCTGTTTGCTTTCATTGCAGTATTTTTAAAGCACTGCCCCCCGCGGCCTCATTTCCCTCAAATTCTCTCCTCTATTCAAACATCACATTGGACCCAGTGGATGGAAAATTATATCCTTTTTTGTTTTTATTCAGAGAGTGCAAAGAAGCGTATTCTGTCATCCTGCCCGTTTTCTAGATATGAGCTGTATGACTCCGCACCTTGAAAGCCGAAAACTTTTCAAGAGCTTAAAAAGTCTTTCAACCTCTGGCAGATATTTCTGTCTTCACACCACAGGCTTTGAAGCTCTAAGGAAAAATGCTAATGCAGAATATTTAGCGGGCACAATGATCCATCCCTTTTGACAAACAAACGCAGTTACAGATACTATAGAACTTTGTGTGTTCATTTAAAAGCCAATGCACCGGTAATGGTGTGTGCTTCTCTTGCAGTTCCAAGCAGTTTGGTATAAAGTTCCTCTAAGGACGTATCCCAATATCTTTGATGATCGTGACCTTTACTCTAGTGTCACCATCAGGCAACCATTTCCACGTGTAGACAAGAAATCCGGTATTACCACATACAAGGAACATTCTTGATCAGTACATTTCCATGCTGCATGATGTGTGCTATACAGCCACTGGCTGTACAAGCTTACTCCTTATGAAGTGCATGATTGTCAGGAGAGTAGGTTATTGTTATTGTCATGTACAAAAAGCATAATACTCTGATAAGACTTTTTTGAGACCGTTTTTTTAAACCCAGTAAATGAGATTTCAGATTTTATGTCTGTTACGGCCTCATAAAGTTAAATTAATACTTAACTCAAAGTTGGCTCAATGAGACCACAACATATAAAGGACGCCACACAAAAGATTCAAAGTTTGCAAAAACAAGGTTTCTTTATTGATAAAGTCTGTGGAAGAGAAGAAAAAGGAAAAAGTTCAACTCACAAAGTCATGAACCAAAAGGAGATGGAGACCCCGGCCAAAAGTAACAAAAGAGGGGGAAGCACAGGGCCAGCCACGCTGTGGGCCGTCGCACCCTGACCTTCCCCACTAACCAGGAAAAAACCAGGTCTAACCTAATACAAAGCGCCAAACAGGACTACCAGTGGTCTCCAACTCAAACTAAAATAACAAACTAAAATAAGCATCTCCACCATCACAGACAGAGTGAAAAAGAGGAAGGGTTAACTCAGCTCAAAAGAAAAAGCAAACCTTCCCCTTGCTGCTGCTGCCCCAGAGTGAGAGAGCCGGCCTCCCTCCTCCTCCTCCTTTAACCCCTCCCTGATTGCCAAATTGACCGCCACCTGTGGAGGAAGGAACAAGGAGGGAGGACAGGAGAGAGATCTGTATCTGAAAACAACACAGAGTCACGAACGTATTGTGCATTTCTCATTGATAGTTTTGTTTATAAAGATCGCTTTTATATGAGTGATTGAAACCTTCTAATCAAGTATTTTCATGATGAATATTTTTGGAAACAGCCACAAATTCATATTCTGGGCAGTAGAAACATGTTACATTAATTATGTGCAGGTTTTAACAGAGTAGATGTGTTTGAGTCGATGTAATGCACAGACACACACACAAATATACGCACATACACACTCACATAGCAAGCTAGCAGAACTTGGCTGGCAGCACCAAATAAAACACCTGCTGACCTCCACTTTTCTGTCTCCCAGCTGACCTCCATCTGCTTCCTTTAGGTGACTATGAGTGTGTGACAGTGAGGCTGTGTGTGTGTGTGTGTGCAGACAGACAGCTTAGAGCAGATAGGTTGACAAACTGCAACTGTGTGTGTGTGTGTGTGTGTGTGTGTGTGTCCATCCTGTATGTGTATAAGCTGCCTCGCAGTGCCAGCTCAGTTATTAAAGCGGCGCTGCCACAGTGGATCCCTCGGCTCAGATATTACTGTACGCATCCTCTGCGGCAGAATATCTGCAGGTCGTCTCTAGTAAAACAACCTCGACTCAACACTCGCCATGTTCCGACCACCTGCTCCTCCTGTGACACACACAGGCTGAGCAGGTGAATCCAGGTGAAACCTTAAATCCCTCTGCAATTTCTGCCATCAAAACCACTTTGGCCATGAAGGTTAGGTGTAGATGAAAGCCGCGATCCGAGCCATCTTCTAGTGTTTGGCTCAAAGAGAATAGAACTGTGAGGCGCTGGGATCATCGCGGCTTCCCAGCAGTTATCTGCACGACTTTACAGAAACTTTAAACAGTCATCTGGTGTCTAGTGTGGCTCACTGCTGGGATTTATGAAAAGATGTTAAAAAATCTATATGTGCGAGCTGAACAAACTCCACCTCGGGCTTCGTCTGTGTGAGAGGAGAAAATGACTTGAATAGATGCTGGCCAACACAAATGATAGTATTTCTCGTATCACGGGATATTTAAAGATGTCACTCCTCTGCCGCTTTTGGATGCATTTTCCACATACCACTTGGCAGCCGGTCAGCGTTGCCAGCACTGTGATTTTCTGCTCATCAAGGTTCTATTTCTGACACTCTGTTACCTACTGTATGTGTAGAGTCACGGTGGCTATGGCAACTGTCCACTTTTTCTTACACAATATTTTGCAGCATAAATCTTCACAGCCACTGATTCTGCTGTGTTTTTCAAGAGATACAAAAGCCGTCAAACCTTGAAATGAAAGCTAGTCCCATGTTGTGTCCAATGTTGTTATTGCAGCCACCTCAGATGATGAATGCTTAAACCTTGAGTCTCTGTTTTGTGCGTACATGCTACACATGTATGACTGCCTTCCCTTTTAAGTTTATTCAGGTTTTTTTGGTGTGCAGTGCAGTTCCCCACCTCGATTTTCGAAAGTGGAGCACTCGGTTGTCTTCTCCATTCAAACCTGAGCAAACTATAGCATTGTGCACTTGGAATACATTATCCACAGGTAAATATGTTAATTGGACATATGTAAATATTTTCCTCCGAGCTTAGAGTGGAGTGTAGGCTGGCAGGCGTTGCACTATTCATCAGAGTAAGCAGCGAGGTTCTTATCAGGATTAAAGCACGACAGGCAGGGCACAATGCCTGGATTTAAACATGTCTTTGATGTGTCGCGAATGTATGTATCGTGCATCCTCGGAAGAGTGTGTGTGAGTATATGTCTTTATTTCTGCTCCGCCATTCAGAGGCACCCACTGTAAAATTAAAAAAGAAATCTATGGCTCTTTTATATCCCCTGCTTCTGTAGCCCTGTGTAAGATTGAGCATACGTTGCCAAATTCTGTCTCAATAAAGCCGAGATGAATCGGAGTTCACGACTATCATTCCAATCAGTTTCCAAAAATATCTCAAAGAAGCATTCGGATGATCAGATGAAGCTTCACCACCATCTGAGGGAAACTGTAACATCTACTGAATATAAAAAAAAGATGTCTGCACTACACACGATAGAGAAAGGGATTGTATGGCTCTTTACATACTGTATAAAATGTGCTAAAAAAATGTGAATTGAGATTGAAAAGGTTTGACAAGAAAGAGAAACAATGCTGGTCACTGAAAGAGAAAGACATCCAGACAGGAAGGAGGGGGGAGTGAGACAGTGAGAGCGAGAGCATGGCGGCTCGCCTCGGGTCAGGACCGAGTTTGGGAGGTTTTTGTGATGCAATACACAGACAGCACTCGCTTGGTGATTGTTCATTGCGCTTGATGATGCGTTTATTACAACACTGTAATGTTAACAAATGAGGACCTGCGATGGAGAATGTGACACGGCGGATTTCCGAATGCAACTGTTCTGGGTAAAGTTTATGGAATAACAGCTTCTTGGTTAAGGTCAGCGGAAGATCATGGTCATGGTTCAGTGAGCTCGATGTTTACTGGTGGTAGGAGACGGGATGTGCAGACTCCAGTGTCTGAGTGAGACACACTGTCTGCACAACCGGCTACCGCCTTCTACTATCGCTCCTGACGTACAACAGTCATTATCTGCAGGGCCACAAAGGGTCGCTTTCTAGGAAGCAAAGGCCATTTAAACTTTTAAATAAACCAACAATGCTGTCATTTTGGCCATGCCAGAGGCTCGATGGAAGTGTCAGTCATAAGAAATATCAGAAATATCTCAGTTGATTATCTCTTAATGTTTTTTCTCAGCTGTTCTGTGTTTAGCTCTAATCAATAAATATTGGCTTGCTAACGTGCTTAACAAAGATGGGAACTGGTAAACATCATCGACATATAAAGGTTGTCATCACGATCATGTTAACATGCTGACCAGCCACCAGACAAGTGCTTGACAAGTATGAAAGGAAAATGGTACAAAAAAACAAACAAATGATGATCCACTATTGAGTTGAATTTTAAAGTTAAGTTCCAGTCCTGATCCTGACGATAGCATTTAGCTCAAAGCAGCTCTGCTCCTAAGTCCACCCACAGAGCTCTGAGTACGGTCCTACACTCTCACAGAGCAGCTGCTCTTCTAATTCGTGAGGGTTTCATCTCTTCTGCACGAAATGTTGTTTTGCTCGAACATCTTTGATCTGTTTTCTGTTTTATCTGTGTCGCAATCATGTCGTCCTTTATGTTGCGCCCGTGATTCTCCGTGCTGCCAGGATGTTTCCTCTGCTCTTGTTTTGTTCCTTGTCCTTGTTCTTAGTGCCATGGTCTCATCTGCAGGACTGTCGCTGGACAGTTTAGTTAACCAACCACTGCAGTTGTAGAATAGTTTTCTTCTCACGGTCTGTCGTCTTTTCTCTTTTGTCTCACATCCCTCTTGCTGTTTCTACTTCATTGGTTCTTCTTTCTTTTCCCTCATCTCTTCTTCCCTCACTCCCTCCATCTCTCCTCCAGGGGATCCCATGGAAATGTTTAATTGTTCTGAAATGTCTACAGTGAGCTGGACTAAATGACTCAGCAGCCATGTCGGCTGACATGAAAATCTAAGAAGCCATTTAGCTTCAATTTGTTTGCAGCTATTCAAGGATTTGCTTTCTTTTGAAGCGAGCCGGACACATCCCCATGCTCGGTTTTATTTTCTTATTCTTGTGATAGCTCGAGGCTGTCCATAATCGAGCCTGTTAAGATGTCAGATTAAAAAGCAACCACTTCCACCCAGGTCTTTATATGCATATTAAGATGTCTGCACTATTATCCTTGTATGTGTGTGTGTATGTGTCTATGCTTGTACTCTGAGTTTTGTGGGGAAAGACGCAGAATGTGAGGTGCTGTTTGTTGTATCAACGAATCAAACACATTTACTTCAACTTCATGTCGTCCTACAGTTTAACACATTGCGGTCGGTCCCATGTGTGAGCCTCCCTGTTTTAAGAGCTGTGACTTCCGTGGACACACTGCACATGCTAACATGTGTTTGTTATGTTTTAATCTGCATTACAGAGCATGACAAGCACCGCCTATGCAAAAGTACTGAATACATGAATCTTCACTTCAAAGTCAAATGGTTCCACAACGAGTACGTCCGTGACCTGCCGGCCTTCAAGGGTGTTTCCCCCGAGTATTCTCTGTAAGTGACCTCTCATTTTTCACACATGGGTGCATGCGGAGCTCATTACTGCATGATATGATCAAAGTATTCATGTGCACACATGTGCGCTGCACATAGTGGAATATGATTTCTAATACATTGTAGAGAGCAATAAGGCTTTTGTTTTAAGTTTGAATCCAAGTTAAAGCAAACAGGGGAAAGATGGGTTGAAATTTGTTTTATGTGTCTATGTTACATTACATTCTATGTCTATTTCTGCCTGCAATCATTGCCTACATTTAGCAGAAAATACATTCTCACTGGCAAAACAAAACTCTGAAAGTCCTAATAATGAATTCAAGTGTACATACACGAGACAACAGGAAGGGTCCATGTATTGATCTCTGTGGAACTCCACAGGAACCTCTTTTATAGCCCGACTGAACATTTTTCCATATAAAAACTATTTTTAATCAGTTAAATATTTAAAAAAAACCTTTTAAATATTTTTGTATCATATTTCAGTGCCCCGTACACCATAAGGAAAAGGCTTCTGTAATGGTGGGACTATCAATCATGAGCTCATAGCTGCAGTCAGTTTCTGGACTGAAGACTGAATCTGTAAAACGGTCATGTCCGTGTAATCTGTGTTGGCAGTTTATTCTCACAAAGCCTTTAAGGGAGCTGATCATAAACTGTTTTGGATGAGGAGACAAATTTATAGCCTAAAAGCGTGTTTTTGTTCTTCTTTTTCACGCTTCCCTGTTTTCCATTGTGCATGCATAATTATGTGCGGCAAAGCAGGCATAGCTGCAATATAAACACGTGTAATGCAAGCAGGGAACGCAGTGCCCTCTCTCCCATCCTGTCGGTCTATCAGAGTAATGACTCACCCGCCCCATCTCCAACACTGTCACTCAAACACCATCTCTATCAGGATTGATTCTTCCACAGGCAAACACATCATACATACACACACACACACAGACTTCCTCTTCCGTCTGCCTGTCTCTCTTCTCTTTCTCCGTCGACACGCCCACCTTATTTATTGGCTTTCCCTCCTGTAGCAGATGCCCTTAGCCAGAGTACAAAGCCGTTTTGGGGGGACATCCGTTGCTCTGAGGACAAGCTCGGGCACTATATTAAACAAGGAAATGGCAAAGTGAAACAGACAGAACGGCATTATTATTCCGCTAACAAATGTACTTCCGCACCCGACTCATCCGTCCCCGGCCTGTCCTGTCCTCTGCTGTCCTCTGTCTGAGCCTCGCAGTCTAATCTGTCCACAAACTGAAACCTGATATCAGTGCCTACACGGATTGCAGCCTTGGCCAAAACCACACTGAAATCTGCGAGGTCTTTCAGGATTCCTTTTTGAGTGTAACACAATCGATTTTCATTGATCTCCCTTAAATGCAGTGGTTCCTCGAAAATGTTTAAATAGATATAAAGCCTTGGTCTCAAAATTGTTCGGATAAAGTAAACCCAGACTCATCTGGTGCTCCAGACGGATGAGACGAACCGTAACAATGCTAAAGAAAACACTTTTCAGCTATGATTTGACCTTTGAATGACAGAATGATTTTCTTTTTCAGGTGGTTCGAGCCGTTTGTCATTCAGTGGCTTGATGAGAACGAGGACGTTGCCATGGATTTCCTGAATGGAGCACTGGAGAGGGACAAGAAGGATGGAGTCAGTATATCATTGAATTATTTCTTAAAATGTAGCCTTACATTCAACCGACCCAATCCACTTAAGACTGCTTTTTTATTCACAAGAACAGCCTGCTACGACTTCAGTTTACCTCTGGAGGAGGAGGGTTACAGGGATAAAGGACATTTACCACAGTCAAAAAGATTCCTCGTAGAGAGACATCACAAGACAAGATGTGAATGAAATTCAAATTAAATATTTATAAAATCAGGAAGCAAAACATGTTTTTTAAACGGCACAGAGGAATATTTAGCAATAATGAGAGGAAATGTGTGCAAGATTTACAAAACAAGTTTGGCTCAGCAATGTTTCTTGCAGCTAAACAGAAAAAAGCACAACAAAGCACATTTTGGTACAGTTTAAAATGTTTTACTGTTTCAAACTGTATCATGCAGCTTTCTATTGCAAAGCATATACTGTAATATTATTATCACTGACTTTTCAATCTACACAGCTCTCTCAAAAGAGGGTATAATGTTGTTCTGTGGTTCTATACCAACTTTTTCAAGTCAGAACATTACTCAAGTAAAGTCTTCTCATGAGCTTGAAAACTAGCAACTTGCAACAGAAAGCCTGCATTACAAAATGGGGACATGGAGTTGAAAATGTGTGGGTGTTTACGAGCCTGTCAAAGTGTACACAAAGACGCTGTGCATTATGGTAAGTGTGGGTTCCATTTCTAAATAAAAAAACTCCCCAGCTTTATGGAAAATGCACTACTGAATGAGCTTGCATACTCTTTTAGAGGTGACACAGCCTGATTACGTTTCAATTTACCTGAGAAGAGAGCAAACGCTTCAGGCCTTCTGCTTAGTTAGACAAACTGTGTGTCACCCCCATAAAACTCATATTCACTCGGGCTAATTGTAACATTTTCATTACCGCTGGCTGAAAGGTTTAAACCGAGATGTCCACCAAAGAATGATGAAAATATAAAACAATCATCTCCCGTTACTTTCACACATGAAACAGGTGGTTAAATAGGATCTATGTGTAAATCATGAATAAATGCAGGAATCCAAAGACCCCACACCAAGTTTAAGAGTGTCAGCTGTTAGTGCACAACCTGCCAGGGTCAGTAGCAGTTTGTGGTTTAGATTTTTGCTCTGTGAGTGATGTGGTCATAGAGTAACTTGTACATTAATCGTATCTTGTCTTCACTGTCCTCACCCCTCTGTTATTCTCTCCACCCTCATGTCCCTCTCTCATGCAACAGTTCCAGCAAACCTCGGAGCACGCCCTCTTTTCCTGTTCGGTGGTGGATGTGTTCACTCAACTAAACCAGAGTTTCGAGATTATCAAGAAGCTGGAGTGTCCGAACCCGCAGGCCCTGGCTCACTTCATGTGCCGCTTTGCGAAGGTCAGTCTCTTTGGAAAAGGCCTCCTCCGTGAATCCTGAATACTCCTGCAGGGAGGAATAACTTACAGTTTGCTACTGATCTAAGGGGACTCTGCGGTCTATTTACTCTGTCTGATATTATCTTGTTATTAGGTTGTGACTGCTTAACATTTCTCTGAGTCTCAGAAACTCAATAATAGAACAGCAAACAAACTGTAATTATAAAAAATGTCTCTCCCTCCCTACAGACCATCAACAAAGTTCTTCTGCAATATGCTGCAATCATATCCAAGGAATTCCCTTCGCATTTGAGCAAGGAGAACGTGGTGAGTGCCCATTTATAAGTCTGCCAACGTTAATAGCAAAAGATACAATGCAAATATGGTCGTCAGGTGACAGTGTTTCTATGATGACAGCGGTTTGCATGCAGACCATGTAGAAAAGGCTTCAGATAGCAGCCCTGTCTATTCTCGGCTGAGCCCTGCCCCGCCTTCTGTTATGCACTTAATAGTGTCTCTATTAACCGGGATGCAATTATTCATTTCACAGCCCACAGCTGATAGGGAAAAGTCATTGGCATTTTTCTGGGCTCGCTGTCCATTGTTTAATGTGACGGATGACTAAATGCAGAGGCTTCCGAGTGGCCTAATTATCCACACTGGTCTTTGAAGTTGAAGTGAGCGATAACACACAGGGTATGGGCGGAGGAGGCAGATGTTTCCTTACAGTGTTGACAGGCTCATTACAATTGACCCAGAGAAAACATGAAATGTCCCTCCTCGAGACGGGGACCGAACAGACAGCTGATGGGAGAGGGAAATAAGAGGCAGATGGAGTTGCACAGCGGCGGGATTACATCAAATTAAACCTAATCTCTAATTTGTCAGGCTGTCAAGTAAAGTACATGACCTACATCATAGCCATCTTTACCAAGAATTTGCTGTGTGTCTGCATTTGCCACCCAAAACTAAAACATACATCAAAACAGCCATAGTGAGGACATGAGTGGTTCAAACTTTGCCGTGGTTTAGGGTTAGGGGGTTAGGGTTAGGGTTACTTTAAAGACTAACCCCAGTTTAGCATCCACTTAGTCTGATCCGACTGATGTAGACTGCGAGTATAAGCCTTAGGCACCTATTACAGGTGGCATTCCCCACTCTCCCCATCTCTACAGGAAACAACCTTCAAGCTAGCAATCTAAATGCTGGAAATGGCAAGTTATCCGAACCCTAACCTGCTCACGAACACTACAAACATAAACAAGCTAGCAGCAGTTACCTTTTCTTTTGCAGGTATTTAGCCATTTGAATGTCAGGACATGCAAATATCCCACCAAAAGAATCATGGGCTATGTAGTATTAAAGATAATTGTGATTGGCTTAGAGAAACACAAAAAAAGTCGGAGTATTTTTCCCCCTATCGCAGAATGATAATAGTTGCAGCCAGGCATCTCTCCGGTGCCGACACAGCGCTGCAGACACAGGTCTGGCTATGGCAGACTAAAACCACTGACCTAGAGGACCTGCTTTTGCAAACACAGTGCTGATATGAATCCATTTTGTGATATTGATAATATTTGCAGACAAACTTAGCTCAGCATCACCATATTCAAACATCATTACCCCACTGAATACTGTAAATCAATAAATACACTATTATTCTGTTATCTGATGAAGCAGCCTCTCACATCTAACTAAAACTTTATAATACAACCACTGGGAGTGTTAGTGGACGGAACATGTTTATTCTATTTTGTTTTACCATTTCTCAAGCTAGAAATATGTAAGGAAAAAAAATATTTTTTTCAGATTAAGAAAATCTAATCATTCCCTTCAAGATATGTCCATAAATCTTGGAGAGAGGAAGCCATTACGTGCCGCCACAGAGACACTATTGGCTGCTGTGCGGATTCAAAGTCACCAATCATCCTTCTCCTGTGGGGCGTAGAATGATCATTTTAGTGCTATCCATTATCACCTACCATAATTTTTGGGGTATGTTTGTCAGCTGTTCTTTCGGTAGATAATGTTCATAATGTGTCACTGGATGAAAACTCTGAAGAATTGCCCAGAGTCGCCGTAAAAAGCAGAGTGATTAATGTCCGTCATCTGTTAAACTTGTTGTTGAGCCGAGAATCGATAACAGCTGACATATTCAGTGCAGACATTTCTCTCCCTCTTGTATTATGTATTGCGTTGCCCCGCTGACTGCCGATGTCGCGCCGAAACCTTGCATCTTTGTATAGATGACGTGTCAGGAAGTCAGAGCTGATGGATTTGACATTTTGCGATGTGTTTTCAATTATACGGTCCCGTCGAAAGCTCACGAGTTGTTACAGTACAATGTCAATAAATATAGAATTTAATATACTACTGTTTGTATGATGTCAGCAACATTAAATAAACTGTAGATTTGATGTTCTTGTCACACGTTGGATCATTCTCTGTGCAGTACTACGCTCAACGGTTATGTTTTATCCCTGTACTTTTACAGCCCTGCATCATCCTCAACAACATTCAGCAGCTCCGTGTCCAACTGGAGAAGATGTTTGAGTCCATGGGTGGCAAACAGGTCTGTGCCTACCTAAGTATATGCGTCTGCTGTGTCCGTGGCAATTCACTTTCAGTCAAGATTTTCTATTTCTGGCACGTAATATATGAATTATCACAATGCAATACTGCGTTGATCCGCGTCCTTCCACTGGAAGGTCGACTCATAAGCTAAAGAACGCCGTCACCGGGGCTTCAAAGGCTTCTGTGTCTTGCTAAAGGACACTTCAGCAGTGTTGATACCAGTTCATATGGAGGCTTAAACCACCATCCCTCAGATCAGCCCTCTGCTGTGCAATAAATGCTGTGTCATGATTATGCAAATGGTGGTTTGAGATGACATTCACACACAAAGTGAAAGTGAATTGACCCCAACAGTGATGCGCTGTAATCCTTCCTTCCTCAGTTCTGCACTTAACCATCTAACAGACTAATCTGACGTGTAGTTCGGTTTGCTAATACAACCTTTTCAACTCCTACCTCCACTACAGTTCCCCAATAACTACCTCCTTTGTACCCCATCATTATTTTCCCACCACTAATCCCCTTCTTTTTTTGTTGTTGTTGTTGTAAATATTGAGTTAAAACCTTTTGAGTCTGTGTTTTGGGTTTGAAACACCGTTGAATATCTCCCCCGTCGAACCCGTCAGTGTGTCAGTCTGACCTGAGAAGAAGCAGCCACGGCTTCTTGTAACTTACACGCATGTTTCTCTCCAGTATCTAACGCCTGTGTTGCCTTGCGTTTTGTCTCCTGTCGTTGTGTCTTCTGTTTTCCCCTCCGTTTCCTTTCTGTGCTCTCTCTCTCTGTCTCCAGGAGGAGGGGGTTGTGTCCTTCTGTAAGGTGTGTGCAATAGGACTCGTCAACACCCCTTCCCACCATTTACCGAATGATAAGAAAAAAAAAAAACAAGCACGCCCCCTCCCCCCTGTGCCTCTCTGCCACCCCTCACGCTCCTACGCTTCTCACCCCACCCCACCTCCCCCCCACCCCCAACCCCTCCAGCAGCATGTGCCAAAGAGCATACGGAATTTGAATTACCCATCACGCCTCTGGACAGGCTGCTCAAGCTCACCATCCCCGGCGCTGTGGGGATAGTGGCTCAACCCACCCGATCCCATCTTTATTTTTAGCTTGCTTTTTTTTTTTTATCCACGTCTCTACCACTTCTCTGTCCATGGCTAAATTAGAAATGCGATGTTTATTTTTTAAGTCGTTGTTCCCCCAGTTTTTTTTTTTGTCCCTGACGCAAACAGCAGCGTCAGATGCTCACCAAAATCGCTGGCTGTGGTTTTGATCATCTCTATCCATTCCCCAGGCTGCAGCCACAAAAAAAGCTTCCGACAGGATTTTTCAGACCGTGTTTAATGAGCTTCTCAAACACTTACAAATCTCTCCAGCTGTGCCCTCAGCTGAGGGCTGCTACCTCCACACCAGTTAGCGGATCTCGACCTGGATCACTCCGAGTCTGTTAATGTCTGCGGGATAATGACACCAGAACTCTTTACATCCCATCAGAAAGTAAAGCTGCGAACATTAACTGTTAATGTATGATCCGGTTTTATCTTTAAAAGGATGTTTTCAGTAATTTCTCTTGAATGCTAATTACACGGCGACGGTGTATTTCAGGTGAAACTTTCCCATTAGTTTCCTCTCTGCACAGCAGCCTGTTCAATACAGAATAGGTCCCTATCAGCAATTAACTCCCAGAGAGCCAATGTAATTACTAAGAGTTGTTATCATAGCATTACCAATAACAGAGATTAGCAATAATCTCTTACAGTGCACACATTTATGGAATCATCAAGAACTGACTCCCCAGATAGGTAACAGGTTTTATTCTGGGTGTTTGTTAATTTTGCTTTGTCACTTTAAAATGGCCATTTATTAAATCTTTACTAACCTGCCGATGTTTGGCCCAAAGTGTGTTTCGAAATAACAGCCTGCCAGTGAGCAGATATTGCATTGTTGAAACAGGCAAAGCGAAGCAAAAGCTGGCTGCTGTTGATAGGCCGTCAGCCAGGGGACAGTTTGCTCTCTCTGGATGTTCATCAGTGTCAAGTGTAACTAGCTACCATGGAGCAGCCAGGTGCTCCATAGTCTCCAAAATGGATGTTTCCTTTGCAGAAAGTTTAATCAGCGTAATGAAAAATGTTGACAATCTCGTTAAGTGCATGTTTGAGAATTTGTTGTGGTGTTATAGTTACCATTGTTGACAACTTAAACTAGTTTCTGACAGTGCAAATGTAGAAGAAGAGACAAACTGTAGGACACCAGACCTATCCATAGTCAATATACACATATATGTAAATAACAGTCATCACATTATCCTCAACATAACATTCAGTTTCCAGGCTAATCCAATATGTCGAGTGAGTATTTTCACACTTGTCTTGAATCTGACATTTCAGGGGACGAATCTTTAATATTTCTTGGCGAGTCGAAAAAATGTCCGCGACTAACTGTCGAAAGGAGGCTCTTCTGAAAAGATTGCAGTCTTCAGGCAGACATCTGATTGGAGCATCAGACACTACACCGAGTCTGAAAGAAATGTTCTCCTCTCATGAGGCGACAGGTGTCTCGGTTTATCTCACAGCCAAGTGAATGCCAGTATTCCCATTAAGACACAGTGTTCTTGAATAAAAAAAGAATCCCTATGTCAAGAGGCTGCAGTCTAAAAAACTTTCCCCAGGCCAAGGCGAACTGATAAAAGACCTTCTGTCTTTCCATGCCATCACTTGAAGAGATGTTATCCGTTACTCAAATAGTCAAATAACAACCCCTCACCTCGATGGGCAATTTTCTCTGTGACAGAAACATTTTACATGTCGCTATCCTTTTGATTGAGGTGACAGCAGCAGTATGCACATGTTAACACACACACACACACACACACACACACACATATAAATCCGGTTCATGCTGCAGATAGAGGTGGAATAACAATATCTATAAAAGGTTTAGTATACACATCGACTTCCCAGCTGAGCCATCCGCCATTACAATGTGTGAGATGAGCGGCTCCATGGCTAAGCTTATCGGGTCTAACGTGACGATCTGTTGTGCATGTGGTGCCGTGCCTGGCCTCACACATCCATCTCAGGCACCCAGCGACGTGTGTTCTCTCCACCCCCATCCAAAACATCAATATTTGGACATTTGTACACGGCGAAACCTGATTCATAAGCGCCGAGACAAACAGTGACACGGATGCACTCATACATTCAGTTACCGACACACAAACACACACGCACGACATAAATATCAACACAGTCATTTTCTCAGAATATGCCACGAACATCTGCGCAACCATCACATGCACATGCATACATATGGCACCGCAGAAAACCCTACACATGCCATGCATGGGCCGATACATGTTGTGACTCAATTTTTGCAAATGTGTTTGTGTGGGCTGGTGTTGAAAATTGTTCGGCGCTAGGCGCTGATTCGTCAGTGTATCTTACTGTAGATGCTGAGGTGCATAGTAGATGGATGCATCGCTCCTGTGTAATAAATCAGAATTTGCACAATGAATTTTTTTTTTTATCAGAACCAACAAATGAACAGTATTTTCGCCTGCAGCAGCCTTCCTCCTCCTGCACATAAAAAGTCAGCCAGAACTCTGTACATTTATCTATGACAGTAAGTGTTATTGCCTGTGATTACCCGGAGATACGATGTCGAGGCTCCCTGACAGCACACTCTCTCTCTACTGTAACTTGTGTAGCGGTGCACAAAAAACTGTTCCCTTCTGAGAGACCACTAGCCAGCTGCTTCTTTGCTGACACCGTGTCTCATGACGCGGCGAGCAGTCATCGTCGCAGCACTCGGAGGTGAGCCGTCCATTTGTATTCAGAACGTCGCTCGGCACAGATGGCAGGCAGAACGAGGGGGAGGCCACCAGCGAGGCAGGTTACTCCGCTGTGCCTGTCGTCCCCCCCTCACCCCACCCCACCGAGACCCCCACCCCAGTTGAGGCAGAGATTCAGAGGTCTAGTCAGTGTGGGCTACTGTATGGACTGTAATGATGTAGTAACTGTCTGTCTTCCACTGACAGCTGGACGCAGAGGCCAGTGATCTGCTAAAGGAGCTGCAGAATAAGCTCAACACGGTGCTGGATGAGCTCAGCGGAGTGTTTGGCTCCAGGTGAGCATAGCTGTGACTCACCTCCATGTGTCTGTGTGGTTTCCTTTTCATTCAGGGTTTTAACGTCTCCATTCATGTCTTATTCCGTCAAAGAAATGGCACCACAAGGCTGCTTCGTTATTGACGGACGTGTACTCGAGATATAATTGAGTGGAGCTCTTGCTGTGCACCGTGGGGGCGCAGCAAGTTGCTAAACATTTCAGCTTGAACAGAAGACACGCCTGCTCTTAAAGCCTTTTGAATAATCTAATGGGGCCAGTAGGAGTGAGATAGCGCCTCTTTAAAGTTGAGTTACTGCTGCTGCCTGAAATAAGCACCCCCGTTGCAAGGGATTTCACGGATTGTTGTTTTTCCGCAGTTTCAAACCTGTGATCGAGGACTGTGTGAAGCAGATGAACCAGGAGCTCGTGCAGATGAAAGGCTCCGCCAAAGGGAGCAACGCCGCCATGGACGCAGAGACCGTCCTCCGGCCTCTCATGGACCTCCTGGATAAAAAGTGGGTAAACACCGGATGCAAGCTCAGAGATTAGACTGTAACATGGAAGGCATTTCTGAACTTTGGTCTTTGAAGGTCATTTATTGAAAAGTTTTGGCCTTGAGTGATGCCAAATGAGGATTTCATCCAGTGAAATTTACGTGCATGGGGTGATGAAACAGGAAGTAGGTGGCGTGGATGAGGTAGCATGATTGTGATAGCAAGCAAGATGAGTAGGCTAACGACAGGCATTCTACAAAGTTGTAAATACTTTTTTTCATTATGAATCAACTGTGTTACTTTATTATTAACTGCTGTCACTGTCCTATAACTCACTGCTTTTTCTTGCTGCTTCCTAAATTTCATTGGTGGTTGGACATGGGAGAGCCTCTATTTTAGGTTGTTCAATCAGAGTTAACTAGTCAGGTTGATCAATAAAGACACATGGCCACATTTCAGCAGCTTCCTGTGTACTCGTGTATGCGTGGTCATCTCCAAATTAGGGACCTTATAGTTGTAGTTCCAAGGCTGGACAATCCAACTGGATAAATTGGGCGACTGCCCCCAGGGCCCCAAAAGTCCTAGGTACAGTCTGTTATCTGATTTTGGTTATTTTATCAATTCCATTTTGTTAGGGACCATTGAAGTTCAATATTAACTATGGTGAGTTCTGCATTAACAGGGCTTGTGTGTCAAAACAGACGTAAGAGCTTTATTGTTTCTGTTGAAGCAACAGGTGCTTATAAGTTGGACAGAGATGCAGTGATGGCAGCTTACACGTTTAACAAAACTGACTTTACGGAAGGTTTTGTACATTTGCGACTTCACTCTTCTCTTTGCAACTTCTATGTCGCAGCTGCTCTATTTACTATTTATGAGATGGAGGCAGGTAAGCAGATCGAAACAGAGCCATTAAAACAACGTCTCTGAAGAAATCAGTTTTTAAATTGTAATTTAATTTATATTGTAATAGACAATAGTGTCATCTGTGTTCAAACAGTTTCGTTGACTTGACGACAACACAGAGCAAAATGCTTTTGAGAAGCGTGTGATTACATGCAGGTGATGCCGTGACTCAGGAGTTCCATTTAGTTTTCCATTTTTAACTCCACTTTACTTTTGATGAATGGCTAAAAATAAAATCGCCCTATATAAAACAAATGCAGCGGTACTATATTACCTTCCACTTTACATTTGTTTTCAGAAAAAAAAGAGAAACCAGCGCGATCTGTGAATGTCTATTAATTCAACTGTGGGACTGTATTTACTTCTGTGGCACTCTTGAAAGAATAGCGATGAAATGGTTCAGCTGAGCTCTGGGAATCGCTCTCCACAATTTGTCAAAGCGACATTGAGGCCAATGGGGTATTACGGGGAATCCTCTTAATGATATGGAAATACCAAATCCTTCTTCCTGTCTCTGAGACACTGCTGCACAATAGGATGAGATTAAAGCATAAAAGCTGCTGCTGCATTTATTCTTTGACTCACAGGTGTTTCTTTATTTAATCACATTATTTATGAAGACGTCATCGCTCGGAGCCTCGAGGCGCGTGCTTTCTGACCGCTGACCTGACAAGCGCTGTTCTGTTTTTTTTTCCCCGCTTCGCAGTTTGATGTTATTTGCCAAGATTTGTGAGAAGACTGTGCTGAAACGAGTCCTCAAAGAGCTCTGGAAAATAGTGCTGAACACAATCGAGAGAACAATTGTTCTGCCTCCGCTGAATGACCAGAGCGTGAGTATGATTAATTATCTGTCTCTTTCCTTTTTTCTGTGTCACTCTTTTCATCTCTCCGCCTGCCCTCCACCTCCCTCCTCTCTCCACCTGTCTCTCCCTCATTTCCTCCATCTGTTCGGCTCTCTCCGTCGTAACACACAAATTATTGTACAGCAGACGAAACAACATGGCATCTCTAAATCTTCACACACGTGGAGCGGACATTTTTTAATCTGCTGTTTGTTGTTGTTGTTGTTGATTTTAATGTTTGTTTAATGGGAACCTTTTCTTCTCCTTTTCTTTCCATTTTAAAACATAATGACAATAATGTGCTCATGTGCCAATGTGCCCTTCTCGTCTCCTGTTACTTAGTGTGCTCATAAAACCATTATGTTTTAATGTCCACCCAACTTTATTTCGCCAATGACGGAAAAAAAACTGTCTGTCTCACCAACAGCAAGGAGCTCAGATGATCTTCAACGCTGCCAAGGACTTGGGACAGCTGTCCAAACTGAAGGTAATTTCTGGATGAACCCCAGGCAGCTGTTGCTAATCTCAGCGCGCAAACTCTGTAATATCTGCACACTATAATGTCGGATTCCGAAGGGATTTCTCAAAGCTTAGCCAGCTCGTCGTCATCTCAGTGAAACATGCATTATGCCTGTACATACACTGAGATCTGTAGTTATGCCGAACATGGATTATATTGTATATTATAGTGTCAACAGTACATCGGAGGCATTAAGGATGACACAGATATACTGAATACACAAAAGAGAGACTGACTACAGAGCCTATGAAATGTCTTTAGCAGCGAGCTAATGTCAACATGAATAACATCATGACATCAAATTACCTAATATGTGTCAATCTTCTGTTATCCAGGATCTAAAATTGTTTGGATGGAAAGACTCCAGCAGAGTCAGTAAGCAGCTGCACCTAATTGTGCACGCATATTTGCTTTAGCCACACATTTGGGTACATGGATTATGTCATTTGGAGGCAGAGTCATGTAAGCTACTGTAAGCTTGTGAGTAGCGCAGTGTAACTAAGTGCAACACTAGCCAGACCGGTATCTAATTGCCGGGTTGACCGGAGGACGTTTAATCCCTCGAGCTCCGAGTAGTGAGGGCGCTGGAATGGATCAGCGGTCGCGCTGTGGTTTCGCTAACAACCGTGGTATGACTGCAGCTCACAGAGGTATTTTACCTCCGAGTCTTAGAGGGGATCCAAACTGAATGTCTGTTCACCGGCTTTTATTTGTGTTCGTTCACTTGGTGCTGTGTGTGTCCGATGTCGTTTGAGGTTTATTATCCCCCCGTTATTTACGATTTGGACCGATAATCTTCAGCTCACGTTACTGAAATATTTTTCTTTCATGTGGTCCAGTATGTCTATAGTTTCTCTTGTGATCAATATATGTTCGGGGTTCAGTTTCAGTTAAATACACCTGAATGCACACCCTGTCAAATTGCTGGTGCAGTGCTGCGACCTTTGACCCGCTGAATGGCCTGGATTCATGGAACAGCTCAGTCATTTGGGCTGATATGACGTCTGAAGCAAATAATTGCCGGATGCAAGGCAGCTCCGACCATCACGTCCTCTGACCCTTCACAAATCCGCCGGAAATTTCCGCGCTGCACTTATCTGCACGAGCACATATGACGCAAAGCAGGATTTGTAGTGTATCATCTGCTTTCCCTCCCAAATATTCTCGGGGAGATTTATTTCTTTTAGAGAACACACAATTCTGGATTTGTGAATAATAATATTAGAAATCAGGGGAAACGTTCAACTCAAGCAATCAAACTGAATGGAATCCAAAGAAAGGGCCTATTTTTTATATCCAATAACAAGCACGGAGTCCGTACCATCTGCACGGTGGGGTTTTCATTAGAGAGAAGTATTTCTTCTGTCTGCCTGCAGCCATTAGTTATTTTGGGGCTCACCATCACATTGTTTTCACAGGATGGGAAGATTGCTGGAACCGAGTCAATACAAATCAAGTGGGCCCAGTGCAATTTAGGCACCGAAAGCAGATCAGATCTCAGCGCAGATGTTGATAAAAGTGATTTTGTCTCACACCAGCTCTTTATAATCTGTTTAAAACAGGCTGGTGGTAGATTTGATCTATATCATATTACGAATATAAAAGACCTATCAGTGTGATTCATCTGAGGCCTCTTATTTGATGGATGGGATGCGCATTTTCACAGAACCGCACGTTGTACACATTTCTTCTAATGTGGCTGTGTTGATTAAATCTTCCAACCAACATCTAAAGTTCGCGGACGTGTGCTTTTTCTACACACACGGGTCCAGACACATGAAACTGTAGATAAGGATCAACTTTTACAGTGTTTGGAAAAGGCACTTTGAAGAAATAAAATCATCGAGGCAAAGAAAAATTTGCCATTTTGTCTATTTCCTGTGTGGGAAACACCTGGAAAATAAGGCGGCGGCTTAAGTTATTTGCTGTGATCAATTCACAAATCAGAATTAGAATCAATTAGGTTCAGTTTTATCTGAGACACTGCAGTTGAAATGACTGCTGGTGCTGTTCTGTAAACTGTAAATGCTCGAGGTGTTCTCGAGAAACAAGCTCCAAGCGTCTAAATGTGAGTCGTGTTCGTGTGTTTGACTCGGTCCTATATCCCTCCAGGAGCACGTCATTCGAGAGGAAGCCAGAAGTCTGACTCCACGACAGTGTGCAGCCATGGACCTCGTGCTTCCCACCATCAAGGTGAGTTTTATGTCGGTTGCACCGCTGGCCGCACTGCAAAAGACAAACTTGACCTTTAAAAAAAGGCGAGAGAGTCGAGGTGGAGCAGAAGTATTTGTATATGAGAGACTACATGAACTGAGACGCTGTGGCTCAGGTCTTGTGCTTCAGATGCCCTGGACTGAAATGTTATTGATCTTCTATTGATTTGTTCTACTTTCCACTGTTGTTCTAATATACTTACACTGGGAAAGGCAGGATTGTGTTGTTTTTTTTTGTTTGAACGTCATCAGACTAAACTGGAGAACAAAATATTTCTCACTGTCACCTCACAAATTGCAAAAGAGACTTGAACCCTGGGGCTGGTGACACTTGTTTTAATTCTCCGCTTTTTGATTGTACTTCTGTGTCCTTGATGTTCACAATGTACTTGCAAAAAGATGATGCACTCAAATTATAGTGCTTTAAAATGCTCGGGAAAAAAAGAAAGCAGCATTTTATTTTTAAGAACACGTCACACAAAACCAGTCCAGACTCCTCTGAGCAGATGTGATTAATATCAGGGAATATGGAAAGGTGCCCAAAGCCTCTCAGCAAAAAGAAAGTGTGAAACGCAGCCGTGTTAATTTACTACCACACGACTGGTTGTTGTGAAGCCATATTAGACAATTTCAAGACCAAGCCTCCGTTCTACTGGGACAAGAGGAGAGTTATGGCGAGGTGCCACCGAGGGAACACTGCATCATAAAGTGCCCAAAAAACTAATTGATTCTGCGGTCTCCAAGGAAACTACCTGCAGGTTTAGCTCAAGCACTGTGCTGGAATACCTTCATCAATATTCTAACGAGAACAGTCAATTAGCACAGTTCAGCGAGGCCTCGGGAGGGTTGGCCAATCAGATCTATAAATGTTGTGCAGACGGTTACTTGGATCATGTGTTCGATATTGCAGGAACAACAGCTTTAAACCTGTGAGCTAAAAGACAAAAAAAGGGGGATTATGCATTGAAGAAGAGCCAAATACACTGTATAAACACACAAATATATATGATTGATTAAGATTCGACTAACGCGTCCAGATTTGCACATGCAATGAGTCTATTTTTGAAGATATGCCACAGTGTGTGTACTTCACAACACATCCTCATACCTAACGACTGAATAGGTCGAGTGTCACTGTCTCCCAAAACAACATGACCAGTGCAACGTAACAGCAACATACCTACCGGACCTCCATCGTACGCTCGCGGTTTGGCTAGGTTTAACGAACTGACATTATCTAAGGACTTACGTTATGTATGTGACATAACTTTACTATTTTAGAAAATAACTCACCATCATCTTCCAGTTTCACACTGGACACGGACAGCGGTCTCCTGAATTAAAGTCATGTGCTCGTTTAACCCGACTCTCCATACAGACTTTTCACTTTTTACACTACTTCTCCTCACTTCCTCCTTTTCAGCTGTAATGCTCACTACAGCCACTAGAGGTCGCCGCCTAAAAGCAAACGTAAATATGGATCGTTGAAAAGCTGCTTATGGTCGTTTGTCTGATGAGCGCTGGCTCGTACTTCAACGTTTGACAAGAGTTCATCGAATGGGCAACGTTTAGCTCAGTTGGTAGATCAGGCGTCCCATGTACAGAGGCTTTGTCCTCGCTGCAGTGGCCCTGGGGTCTGAGTCCCTTTGCTGCGTGTCACTCCCCCTCTCTCTCATCCTGTTTCCTGTTATGTCTTCAAGCTGTTCTATCAATAAAGCCATAAAGGCCAAAAAAATATATTTGGAAAAAAAAATAAAAAAGAGTACATCGAATGATTATCCCGCTGAAAATACTTTTATCCAAAAAAAACTAATGGGTAGGATGACGGGAGAATGAACTGGATTACATTTATTCTAAATAATGCACCATTTGTCCCTTTATTTTAGCTCCGACTTAACTCTCCTATGAATGACGTTGAAGAACGCCAGCTGTTTCTCCCCAAATTCATCTTTGGAGTTCTAAATACAAACACGTGGTGCGTTTTAGAGTACATTTAGCCCTTTTCTTTAAAGAAGGTATTTTTTTCCCAAATGTCAGATATTGGTATAAAACTCTGGATATGGGAATTATATTGAGTTCATGTTTGGGGTTGATTTGTCATAGACTACACGTAACAACTGGGTTAGGAATGACAGAAGTAAAAACGAAAGAAAAGACACAATGAGGAAATGAATAAATTATAGAAATATGGAAAGATATCAGGAAGAATACAGGGAGAAATGTAGGACGGATGGTAGATGGTTGGATACTGAGGTTAGTCATTCTGGTTTTGACGTCATGACAGGGTGATTAAAATGCCATGTCTTATATGAATAAACATAACCACAATATTAAATATAGCTATACCTTAAAAAGCCTTAGATACTGAATTCATGATTCTTTCTGAGTCATGTTTTGAGATCCTGAAGAGGGGCCTCAAATTTAAGGCTGCCACTACGTACAATTGCATCTTGGACCCCTATCATCAATAAGTGCTACAAAAAGTCGAATTATTATACACATTAATACATATTATTTGCTGTAGGCTACGTTCGGATCGATTATACGCAGTTTTGCGTTCGGCGTGTGCAATTTCATTTTCCTTCTCGTGATAAACTCCACCCATGACTCACTCCCCTCATGCCAGATTATGTATAGTCCATGAGAGGCACGTGTTGGTCAAATGGCGTGGCTCATGAGTCATTAGTGAGGCGGGAAACAGGGCCTCCTACCTTGCTGAGTCACAGTCACAAGTCGAACACCTTATATAAAAATTGCTGATGAAGAAGATATGGTTCAGATATCACCTGGCAGCTATATATAATGTGCGGACGCTATCTCTATTTCCATCCACTGCCTCGAAGGATATGAAGATTTGTATCAACGTTTTAACTGAGCTCACGACAGCATACCCCGCAACAACTACTCCTTTGTTCCTGTAATGATCATGTGTTAACAGACGAGAGCAACAAACCACACAACGAGAACCACACAGGAGAATTAAGCCTTTGGAGGCTTTAGAAACGCGTCTCCATGTGCACATACTCGTCTTCACTTCTTCCCAGCAACGCCTCTTTTCCCAAGAAGATCTGTCCATGGCCACCCTCCCAACTTCACCATGTGGGAGTGGTGACAGCGTTTGAAAAGAAAGCAGAGCCTTGTCTGTCCCCAGCTATCAGGCTTATCAGCACAAATGGGCATTAACCATCCAAGCATGGGTTTCAGGTTTAAATGCATGGTAATTAACTACAAAAGCGGCTATTACCGCTGTCGCTTGTCTGCTCCGCCTTATAAAATGCACGCTTGTCCATATAATCCCAGGCTATTCTCCTCAGCCCATTGTTGAACTGCTGTTATGTATAAACTCACAAGAGGTTGCCATCATGTTTAAAGTTTCTGTTTACCCTCAACAAATCAGAAACCGTCTGTGGTCTTTCTTCCTTTTTGCAGCAATATTTCAAGCAAAACCGATCAGGGCCGAACTTTGAACCTGTGAGAACTAATCTGTAGGATAATGTGTACATGCGCCGGCCCATGGAGGAGGTCTTATGTGATAAAGAGGATGTGCCGTCAATCTGACTAATCTGCAATAATGCACCATTTGTTCTTTTCCTTCAGCTCTGACCTCTGAGTGATTATAGAATAATGGCAGCTGTTTTTTTTTTCGTTGTATGTATACAGATAAACTACGCAGGTTGTGTATTTCAGAATAGATGCCATTTTTCCCCTTAAGAGCACATAAAAGGTCCAGGGTTTAGGACTTAGAAAAATGGAATCTAACATTCATTTTCTCATAAGTGAAACATAACCTAAAAGTAAGATCTGTTGTGTATTCATAACGGTAGAATGAGCCCTTTAAAATCTCCAGAAACCAGACAAGAGACAGCAATAATAGCCACCTTTGTAGCTTATTACCACGCAAGAGAGGTTGCCATCGTGCTCCAAGTTACTCCAAAGTTTCTGTATACCTGGGGAAATTATAAATCTGAGCTGCTTTTCCCTCTCTCGTCTTTTTTTATTGCAGCAATACTTCCATGCTGGAGGAAACGGGCTGAAGAAAACCTTCCTGGAAAAGAGCCCCGATATGAAGTCCCTCAAATATGCTCTCAGCCTTTACACTCAACCTACAGATGCCTTGATCAAGAAATATATATGCACCCAAACCTCTCAAGGTAAGGAGCTCGCCAAGGTCAGGCTCAATTAGGTTTTTCAGTTGAGGGAGTGGGATTACTTAATGTTCGGTTTCTGTGAGCACAGAAAGTGTCTCTCATGGGTAGTTTCAGACTGAAGGAAACCTGCTACGAAAGCAAGAACGCTTCGATAGTCAAAGTTGCTCGAAAGGTGTGAAAAAAGCACAGATTGTGGGATACCGCTGTGTTGCAGTCCGGTGTGACTAAACATATTCTAGATAAACTTGATAAAAACGTGGTGCATTACAGGTCTGCACCCATTAAGTGAGAATGAAAGCCTTTTTACAGCCACAGCACTTGGTTTTTGAGAATTGAAGTGAAATGATCAGCGTTTGCTTCCTCTACATGACGTATGTTTGTCCTGAGGACCTCGCTGCGTCATTTTGAATCTGTTTATCCTCACATGTACAGTGGATATCGCAGTAATGGCATCCATCCCCCAACTGTATAAGTCGTTTGTCTCCTTCACTGTAGATAAATTAAGAAAACACAAACAAGGCAAAGATATCTGTGGCCTTTTCACCCCGTGCCCTGGAGGCCTGATTGCTCTCATTCTCTCACTCTCTCATTAAGATTGCATAAAACACTGTCACAGTAAATGTATAAGATACATGTGTAGCTCGAATGTACAAATTCCCTCTCGTGCTCCTCCTCTCTCTCTCTCCGACCCACTTTCATGCTGTTGTCTTCAGTCATCTGTCTCTATATTCAACTTTTTTCCCCCCCGTCTCTCTCCGCAACAAGGCGGAAATACCTTCAGGTGTCCGGAGAGATTGGAGAGGGAATTCAGTCCAGTGGGGCGTTGAAGCTTTAAGCTCCTGCTCGCCTCAGTGTGTTCAGCCTTGCAGAACGCTGCATAGGCAGGCGGCGGGAAAACAGAAAGGCAGCGGCGGGAAGAGCTATTGAGGCGGGCGGCGGGCAGGCCCCGACCAGCGCTCGCTCTCTCGCTCGCTCGCTCTCACTGGCTGACTGGCAGATGGGCATAGACGCGCAGCATTTTCTCGGCGTGCTATTTCGGGACGCGTTTCTCCTCTTCCTCCCTCGTCGCATCCCTCCCCCTCCTCCCCCTCCTCTGTGTTCACACCACGTTGTCGCTCTCTCTCCGAGGTGATCTAATGCGATGCCTATAAGTGGAGGTAGTGAGGTGGCTGATGTGCATTAGGTCAGTAAACAGCGGGGGGATGCGCCGATGCTCCGTAGCACAGTGGACACTGTTTCATTAATCACCGACCCTCTGCTCTGGCAGCGACACATCGAGACCACAACACACACACTCACACTCGTCTCTTCGTGCCAAGCGTGCTCTCTGAGGCATACATGTGTCTTTCCGTTCTGTAAGGGAGCAGAATGAGGTTGCGTAGCCGCTCCGTGAGTCAGTGGATTTCAGTTTTAACACTAATAAACACGTCTTTCTTCATTCAGCAGCGTAATGTAAATATTTCACAGCTTTCTGCTTATTTAGTAATCTTCTGTTGATTTGTCACCTCCTGTGGATTACGGGTCGTACGAAACAGCAAATGCGACGAATTAAACCGCAACTCCGCAACAATTTACACCTCCCGCTCACCTTTCTTATCTGTGAGTTCATTTGCGAGCATTTCTCCCGCTTAATCTGCTGACCCTCCGCATTGCAGGCTTTGTTTTATCGACTTCTGCTTTCCTTTATCTTCCTCATGTACCATTCGTCTTAGTCGCACTCGGCGCTCCCATGTCCCTCAAACTGCCCCCGTCCAGCGTCTGCTGTGGACATGCCCGACAGCGTCTCGTCTGAGAGTTAGACCCAGAAAAAACAAGCAGAGTCTTTTTTTTTGATTTATTGAAATACTTCAGACGAAAGGCGAAAAATAAATGTGCTGTGGCGTTTGCTTGTTAATTTCCCACAAGTCCGGGGCTTAATTGTGCCGCAGCAGTGTTTCTGTGCCTTCCCCTCAGCCTCTCAGGGCATCATTATAATAAATCAGGAGGCTTGTTTCTTCATTACCAGCCATAATGGGCACTGCATGTTTGGCACATATTGATTAGCTATTGGATCAACATGCCCCTTCATCAGCCACGCCGGCTCTCGCCTCCCAGTGTTCAACATCTGCTTGTCCCGGGCTGGGCGAAGAACGCGAGGCTGTTTGGAGGCAGCCGGAATGGGCAGGACTCCCTGCGTCAGGGCGATACGAGACACATGGTCAGCAATCAATTCTAATTGTTTCCTGGCAACAACATGTCCCCGTGTGAAACTGTCATGCTGACGTCCGTTTGCAGGGTGTGATGCCCAAAAGGGTATTTCCTTCTTTTGGACTCGGTGTTGTTGTCCTCCCTTGCCCCCCCCCTCTCTACCTCCTTTGCGTCGTTCCAAAGCCAGAGTTCTGTTTGTGTTCCTGCCGATTTGAATAGTTTGACGACTTCACTGTGCAGAACACGATTTACTTAGCGATCCCTTCACACCATCTGCCTCCTCCATGGCCTTCAGAACCAGGATTATTCCATGTTCCCCCCCCTCTTCTGCTTTTTCTTGTTCTGCCTCGAGCTAAAGGAAACCCTGCTTGTGCTTTAGGCTGCCATGGGGGTGAAATCACGTTGGCTCCCCTACTCTTTTTCTCTGGTTTAGTTTTTTAGCAGCTCTGACACACAGAGAAGTGTTTACACACCGCTTTTTGGATCAATTTCTGGATACCTCATCTACAAAAAAAAGCTGCACCCACAGTTTTGGATCCTGTCCTTTCATCCTCGCTCTCTTTTTTTCATTCCTGATCTCTCTATTTTCTCTCCCTGGCTCCCCTCGCCGCCACTCCTCCATTCTCTCGGATTTTCATTATGCCTCTTCTCAATCCTCCTGTTGTTGTTTTGGTGCGTGTCCAGGTCAGTCATCCAACGGATCAGTGGGGGAGGTGTCGATGCAAGTGAATCTCATCTCTCACCCTGGCACCGGAGAGCACAAAGTCAGCGTGAAGGGTGAGATTTTCATTTTTACTCAGACCTGCTTTCTGTCGTTTTCTATTCAAAATGTGTTCACACTTGCAAATGTTCAAAGAGTCACCGCGGACAGCTCATGGCGCTAATTTAATTTGTCTGATAGCGCTGTCGTGTCATGATCAGCAGCATTTTTTCTCTCTTGCAGTCTGGGAGCTTAAAGAAAGATTAAAAAAACACAACAATAATTACAGTGACTTTGTATTAAGCATAAAGGTGGCATTTTCTGAGTGCTGTATCGTAGGCAACTGGACGGGTTCCAGTTTCTTGGAGACGTTTCACCTCTCATCATCCTCGTGGAGGTGAAACGTCTCCAAGACACTGAAACACGTCACGTTGCCTACGATACAGCAGTAAGTCATCCAGGTCATGCTAATTCTGAGAACCTTCGTCAACAAACTAGCTGCATGGCTCTATGGATGGCAAAGCTGATCTGTCGAGGCTTTGACTTTGATCTGGACTGAAATCTTTCGATGGATTCAGGTGAAATTTTGGACAGACATTCATGTTCTCCAGAGGATCGATCACACCGACTTTGATCATCCCCTGACTTTTCCTCTCACGCTTCCAGCAGGTAGAAACTTTCGTCCATTTGTGAAATGTCTTGATAACTATTAGATGGATTGCCATGAAACTTGGTAATGATATTAATGACCCAAAAGAGAATCCTAATCACACAGCTGATCCCCTGACTCTTCCCTCCAGTGGAGGGAGGTCAGCGTCCACTTATGTATTCAAATATCTCAACATCTACAAGATTGGTTCGCACAAATTTCTCAGCAGGGATTCAGACGATCCCCTGACTTTTCCTCGAGACCCACCAGAAGGTTTAAATGTGTTTTTTTTTTAAATAGGAGAAAACATTTGCAAGTTAGAGAAAAAAAAACTAATTGACATCACAGAGATCATTCCATAGCTGCAATAATATCTGTTTCACCCCCCGCAGTGGCACCATACGCGCTCCAGCTGACAATCAGCTGTAATCAGCCGACAGCGCTAACATGAATATGTGACTGCCAGTTGGGTTACTATGGCAATCACATATGGATGTGTCTATAAAAGGAAAAGCCATTATTACAGGATGAAGAGCTGCAGTTTATGTATTTTCCACACTTGTCTGTTTCTGTTAGTGACTTTTCTACATTCGCAGAATTACTTTCGGCATCCGAGACAGAACAAAATGCAACAAAATAAATAAAAAGGCTCAGCATTAGTGGCTGCATGCTGCCATTGAACTACGGTCTGCTGATCAAAAAATCTCCTTAATCTCCTTTTTTTGTAGTTTTTCTGAGAATGTCTGTGCAAAATAAATTCCTGCAGTTTGTCTGATTGACTCGACACCCAAAGAAGTTTGCCAATAACGTTCCAAAGAAGCGGAAATGTTTCCGCTATCAAATTCTTTAATACCCGCTCTGACAACATCTCAGCATAATATGACATTTTGTACATTTAGACAGTTATCTGCTGAGAAAAAGATAAACACACATCCAAAAAAGGAGAAAACTGAGAACACTGTGGGATGTGGATTTTCATGCTGATTAATTTCTCTGCCCTTTCGCAGTGGTCGCAGTGAACAACCTCATCTGGCAAACCAACGCCATGTTCCGCCCGTTTGTGGAGGTCAATGCCGTGGGACCGCACCTGGCTGACAAGAAGCGCAAATTCAGCACCAAGACCAAGAACAACAATTGGTCACCAAAGTACAATGAAACATTCCAATAGTGAGTAATCGTGAGCTTCCTGTGTGTTTGGCTCTTTGTGGAGAGGCTGGAGGATGTTTTAAAACGTCTTGTTCTTGATCCTGCATCGTTCTGTACCGTCAAACTAGCATTCAGTCTGCTGCCTGCACACTACAGAAGAGCTTGCAGCAACCTTTTTACAGTACCACATGATACCTCTAATACATCAACAACAATTCCTCCAGCTGTTTCAGCAGTGACTACAATGTAATTGCTGAACCAGCATCTTCTGCTCATTGCACTGAAAGCGTTGGAAGGCGGCGAGTGATCTAAAGCCTCGTCTCCTCCTAAAACGCCGTCACTCGAGCCGTTAAAGTCACGGAGGTAAAGTGATCCAGGTTGAGTTGTAGCAACGCCAATGTGATCAGTGCAGACACAGCGCTGCCTACGTATGGATTCGCATTGTCATTTGCATTTTAAGAAGCTGCGAGATTGCCGGGGATAATTAGGAAACGGCCCTAAAAAAAAAAGAGAGAGAAGCTGGCTCAGATGAATGGCTCATTTGAATAGAAACATTCATTTCACTTGCAAAACACGGAGGGATTGTCTCATCATGTAATAAAGGAAATGTCACCCAGCCGGAGTGTCTCACCGCCGCGTTATATTCAGCTGCGAACAAAGACGAATGTCAGTGTCCAAAAAGCTATTTTTCTGCACTCTTGTGCAGTTCTATAAAAGAGACTTCATATCACTTTTGAACCATGATAAAAAAAAAAGGACTTCAAAGTCAAGTTAATTAACTTTTAAGGAACAACATACTTCACACCGTCTGTACTGTCATGATGTGGTAAAGTCTACATTTTTATTCCCCTGTATATCTTTTGAGTACTGCAGCAAGACAGTAAAGACAATTAAACATCTCAGCTGATTCTGGATCATGTGAATTCTTCAGTTTGACTTTTCTGATCTCTCTCTCTCCCAGTGTTCTAAGTAACGAACATGGTCCGGAGGCCTACGAGCTGCACGTCTCAGTGAAGGACTACTGCTTTGCCCGCGAGGACCGCATCATCGGCATGACGGTCATCCAGCTCCGGGAGCTGGCCGACACGGGCAGCTGCTCCGCCTGCTACCCCCTGATGAAGAGCGTCTCCATGGACGAAACTGGCCTCACCATCATGAGGATACTCTCTCAAAGGACCAACGACGAGGTGGCCAAAGAGTTTGTGCGTCTCAAGACAGACACGCGCTCGTCGGAGGAAGTGTCGTAAAATGCGGAGCGGGAAAAAAAAAAATCGCAGTATTTAAAAAAGAAAAAAAAGAAAAAAGAGTTGTGTTGTCTTAAAGTGAGAGATAAAGAGAAGAAAGGAGTTGTTCTGTCTGGATTGAAGCTGGAGAATGAGATTGTCCAAAGAGCGGAGGCAAGAGAGAGCGAGAGAGAGAGAGAGAGAGAGAGAGAGAGCGAGAGAGTTGTGTTTGTTTGTTTGTTTTTGTGCATGTGCGTAAAACATCTGTTGGAATGTTCATTTTAAAAACTACAGTATGTACAAGTGTTTACTTACCGTATGCTTACTATTAAGTACTATATTCTACGAGTTATGTTAACGAGACATGAAATACCTTTTGTACAACATTTAGTCTTTTTGAACAGAGATTTGTTCCAATAAAGTGCCAAACCAGTGGAAAAAAAAGAACAAAACCAACGTATATGAATTATGGTGAACTTAGTATGTTTGACAAATTTGCTCGATTATTTTGTCCGGTGTAAGTCATTTTTTCTGACCGTGTGGCGTTTTGATTGTCGCAAAGTCTTTCGTTTTGCACCCCTCGTTTTTTTTTTCTTTTTCTTTTCTCGGCTTCACGTTCTTCCACACAGCACTGTTTGTGCATGTCCTCTTCTCGGTCATGTCTCTCCCGTGATTCCACAGCGACCGCCGAGCAGGGTCCTGTCCCCCCCCGTCCCCCCGTCCTTGCCTTCAAACTGTTTGTATTTTAAGTCGACCTGAAAAATAGACCGTGTTTTTTTAAATGGCGATGACTGCTATGTAAACCTTCATAGGTGTTTGTAATTTTATAACCATGACAACAATGACGACAGCCTCCAGTGCTAACAGTCTTAGCAGAAAGGATGGAAATGTTTACTTTTTTCTTTGGCTTTTTTCTTTTTGTTGTTCGTTTTCTTTTTGTTTTTTTTTCCAGCCATCAGCTTCCAGCCTTTCTGAATGACCACTGTGAACATGAGCTTTGGAAGGCAAGCTTACATGACATTGCAGACAGTTTGATATTATTGTTTCATATTTTTTCCAATAACTTTGTTCCTGATAAACTGCCAAAGTTATATAAGATATTTGTACAAAAGCAATCCATTACATGTATGAAGATATATATGTACATGTGATCTATTACTTTTTCAATGCTTAAATATTTGATTATTAATAGGGTGGTACTAAGATTTTATTTTTTTTATTTCCTGTGAAGCTGTTTAACCAATATGAAAGTTGCACATGTTACTTTACACATTAGTTATATCAGCTTCTGTCACTGGAATTATATTTCTTCATAAAAAGGAAAGAGTCTAACATTTGGTAAATATGCAACATTCCTATGTATTGCACTGATGGCGAATTGTATGTCATGTAAATATATTTAGTGAGATATTGTACAAAAGTCTACTTTTCTTCAATGTGCATAAAGTATGTGCAAATGTGTTAAAACATCTCGGTCATTTTGAACAACTTTCCAGTTAAGAGCCGCTCCGACATCAAGCACACGTGTTGCTAACCTGACTGCTAGTGTTCATACGAGGCCACTGCACGGGGTTTCTTGCACTTTGAGATGAGACCAATGATGTAAACGTGGAAGGAAATCACCTGCTTTGACAACCTTTGTGTCAGGGTCTGTCCTGCTTAATCTGAAGTAGCTAATAGAGCTAAAAATATTATCGCAGATGTGGTCAGCTGGAGTCAAATCAGAGCAAATGAGAAGCAGACTGATGTCAGTATTAAGAACAAAATAGGCTGCATTTAATGTGAAACTTCTTTTCACTGGTTTGTTGATCTGTATGTTCCCATGGTGGGTATCTTTGGTTGATAACCAGCACATCCTGTGACAAACAACCTCTTAAAAAAGTACTACAACAATTTAGCATGACACTTCTTTAAATTCAAACAGTTAAAAAAAGAAAAAGGATCTTAACAAACCCCATCAAACCCTGATATATTGTGTTTTTTATTCCACACGTCCTCCCTCCTTGTCAAAACATTACAGTATGCACAATGTGACTCGACCACCGACAGTTCGCTCAGGGATTGTGGTGTGTTGTTGTGCTGGCAGCGGCTAACGTTGCCTCGAGCTGCTCGTCTTAAACAGGGATGAGTGGACTCCAGAGGTCCGGTGACTTCACCGCTTTCTAACTGCGCTGTCTTCAGCCCCAGCTGGTCCCGTGACGTCACTTCAGAGGCAATCAGACGGGCCACAGAAGGCTTTTCTGTTTTTTCTTCCACATATCCAGTAGTGCTCCTGACAGACTTTGACTAACCCTCGATACACTATTCTCATTCTGTGAAAACTTGCCAATTCAGAAAAGAATTCTATTTGTGGGGATCCATTGATAAATACAGATTCATTTACTTCCATTATCTTTGCTCACACTCACCAAAACTCAAGAAGGAGCCAACCGTACAGCCTAAAACACGACAATCGGGTTGGTTCAACCACGAGGAACAGACATTCATCTCACTTTTTCATCCAATACTACAACATTAGAACTGGATAGTATTGTTTCTAGGGGGACAACTCACACTAAAGGTTATTGTGGCATACCAAAGCATAATAAGAACACCCAGGTTGAGCCGATCACTTCGCTGCTGGATGGGAAAAAACTTTCCTCCCCATCTTTTGCATCAACTTTTTTTTTTTTCCCTTTTGACTCTGACTCTTTGAAAAACCCTGGCAGATACTTTCAGGAGATACTGTAATCCGCTGCACTAAACACGAAGGCTTCACTTTTTTTCAAACTCTTTCCCTTTTTTTTTTGTGACTTCGTGGCGGCTGAGATGAGTGTTTTCAGATCGGTTCCGCTCTACTTACCGTCAGTCATTCCACACCCACAGGAGGAAAATGCCGGAAACATAATCCCTCACAAACATGTCACCTGACAAAACTTTAATTGCACTCTGTGGGTCTTTTTTGTTGAGCCATCTGCGTTACGTTCCTCTCTGGCTAAACGTGATTACGGTGGCCTCCAGCTCGACACTTTGACAATGAGTCAAATGTTGTACTGCATGACATGGGTAATACTTTTGGTAAATGCAAGCTGTATAAATGTAGACAAAAGGTTTGTGTCACGATATAAAATGACACACAGATGTTTATTTAAACAGTCAGTACCGCGGCCACACGGGCAGTAACTTGAAAGAAAAACTGCCGTTCGTCAAAAGCCGATTATCGCAGCCACAGGCCGTCTCTTGGTCGAGAGCCCAAACTGTGGATCTAATCACCTGGAACCAGGACATAAGAGGGCCAGGACAAAGTAAGTCCATTTGTCAGTGTCACCGTTTTGTCTTTTCTTTACAGCTGTAGTCCAGAAGAGGAGAAGGAAAAGATAATGAAGACGCCCAGAGGAAAAAAAACGATGTGAGGAGATACAGACCCTGCGGAGAAAAGAAAGGAACATGTGGGAGATATTTTTAGTCCGGAGTTGTGAGACTTAGACTTCAGTGAAATTCTCCCACACTGACATGACAGCACGGCTTTAAAGGAACCTTTTTCCCCACAGCGATACGCTCACTGATTCATTATGATACGTGTGTATGTCTTCATTTCTCTGTGTGGATTGCTTGGACACCTGATGGAACTGAGCCGTTGTTAATGCAATGTGTCCGACCTGCCGTTTCCTACAAGTCAAATGTCTTCAGCAAAAAAAGGTTATTTTTTTGTCAACACACACACAAAAAAAACAAACAAACAGTACCTCACGCTGTACATTATTATAAAAACCAATGGTGTGAAGAGAGAAGAAACAGTCCTCCACATATTCCCCTGCAACCCGTCGTTTTTCACCCGTATTTTTGCTTCAGTTAAACAGTCCAGATGTTGTTTATCAGACAATCAGACATCTTTAATAGCACGGGAATAAGTCCTAAAACCTGAAAATACGCCAGCATGTTTGCACTTCCAGTCTCCTCGCTCAAAGTCAATGAGTTTGTTGACACTGAAAACTGAAATAAGTTCTGTGGTTAACACAAACTTCACACTTTGCTCTACGACAAAATATGCCAGTAAATACTTTTTACCTAAATTAAAAAAAAACTTATGCATCTTAATCACCCTTTTTAAGGATCATCCTTTTTAAGGGTGATTGCTAACAAGTGGCCAAATGAGTCTACATAAGTTTTCTTGGACATTAAACGTCATCCCACTGAACACGGAGACTCATCTGCTCACTCGCCCGTCTTTACAGGCCGACTTTAGCTGCCAACTATTCTGACTAACTTTACAACTCGTAGATTAATCAATTTACAGCAAAGTGTGTACAATAAAGTGTAGTGAGACGCTTCGGGGTGATGACGTTGAAGTCATGCGACTGTAGTGCATTTGGTTTCTAGCCGAATGTTAGCCGAATTTACGCTTAAAGAAAAATCAAAAGTCATAAAAGTGGTGTTCATCTGTGAGGATCATTTTGCTGAGCTTTATTGCCACAGTCATCAGAAAGCCAATGGAATCATTCGGCTTCGACGAGGGAACTGTCGTTAGCAAAGCTAACTTCCAGGTTAGCCTACAGAGCTACGTCATCCCTGCAGCGGTCTATTGGCTGCTAGCTTTTGCTTCCCACTGTACAAACAGTGTTATTAATCTTCTCGTGTCACTCTCAGCAGGAAAATAATGAAATGAAACACCCGTAACTCCTAGGAATTAACTGCATCGACTGTTTACATAAAATTATTTTTGGTGTAACGTGAAACTCAAATTGTGTTCACTGGGGTGCCGTTTAGCTAACCTGGTAGAGCGGGCGTCCCATGTACAGAGGCTAAGTCCTCGCTGCAGCGGACCTGGGTTCGACTCTCGGCCCGGGACCCTTTGCTGCATGTCACTCCGCCTCTTGCTCCTCCCATTTCCTGTCATATCTTCAGCTTGTCCTATCAATAAAGCCATATAAAGGCCAAAAAAATACTTAAAAAAAAAAAATTTGTGTTCACTGCTGAACTATTTCTAATTTTGCAGTTGCTGTAGTAACTGCATGTGGTCATACAGTCGATCGGAAAGAAAGAAGAAAGCTGCACATTTCTTACTCTGTGCCATCTTTTGTTTCACGGCCACTCTTCATCCGAATGACGAATGTAGTTCATAACAGACGATGACATTACAGGGCAATCAGCGTGAATGTAAATGCATAATGTATAGGTCTTCAACACCATAAACCATTAAAATGGCCAATACAACAGCCAACATAACAGTTACAGTATAGATTTATGGATATTATAAGCCGCTCTGAAATAAAAGGGTATGGGGGAACATACAGTAGAGAAGAAGCTGAAGACCACCAAGAATGAGTCATTGAGAACGTGATTGTCCAAAAATGTGCATACCGTTAATATCTTTATACTGTAGCTAATAGTGAGGCATTAGAGCCACAGCAGAGGTGGAATGTGTCTGAATTTGGATTGTATTACATTACAGGAAATTGCATCATGGTTTCCAAAAAATAAAAAGTCCCAGGATGCTCCGATCCCCCTCCCACCCGCCCTGCCGGAAATTGTGTGTGTGCGCAATTTTTAATCTTCAATCCTTTTGTTTTCCTGAGCCAATTATGCCGGCCGCACCGAGGCTTGTTTCTCTCGCCGTGTAATCAGAGACTGTGGAAGAAGCAGGAAGTACAGACGGAAAAGAGGAAGGGAGGAAAAACACCAACCTGACTCATCCTACAGTGGAGCTGCCAAGATGCAAAAATCAACTCTGACTTCCACAACCTTGACCTCACATTTGCATATTGTCAACTCCTCCAGGAATTTTTTTTTTTAGTCATCATCCAACGCACATTTCAGAGGACGCACTGACGCTGGCTGGGCAAATGATCTCTGAGGATGAGCTGGTTGCTGTAATTCATAGTACGATGACGACCGCGTTGTTAACCTTGCAGTCCTGTCTGAGTGTTTGTGTGTGTGTGTGTGCTGATTTCTCCTTTCTGATGAGACTTTGGATTTCAAAAGAAACTGAAAATAAAGCCTCGACGAATTCCAGCGGTGGCTAATTGAGCAGATGACGGGAGGATAAAACAAGAGGAGGGGTGCATTAATCCAGAAGTTATGGGCCACGCGAACACGTCCATCTGTGTGCTGATGGCACGCAGCCAGCTGTTGTGTACGAGTAACACACACGAGGCGTCCGAACTGGACTCGGCGTGTCCTTCAAAAGCGGAGGGGCTGTTTATTCTTCGGGTTTTGGGGGGAAGATTGATGGAGCTCGACTCGAGGGAGGGATGAGTCGTTCACAGGGTTTTTTGTCCAAATCAGGCAGAAGATCCCAAACTGCTGGATTTCTAACCTCAAGGCGCTCTCATCTATAAATCTAATACGAACCTCATTATAATTACTGCTTCATATAAAACCATACGTGATGGAGTTCTGTACTGTGTAGGCTGGTTTGATCAGATGCAATCAGAGTTATCTACCAGTGCTACTGCATTTGATTCCCTCGAGCAATAGAATAAAATCTAACAGTCAGGTTCTGAGGGGAATGATTGCCTGTGTGGACTGAATGTATGCATTATGTAAGTCATTTCAATACATTTTGATGCTTCAGTGACCTTCAGCATGAACAAGACCTGACTGCGTCTTATCATCGGCTCCCGGTGGTTGCTTTTAACACTCCATACCTGTTGGGGAAACTTGCCTGAGCGCCGTCATGTATAGTGAAGTGATATCCGTCTGATATCGAGTGGGAACGCGTTAAGAACCTGACATCTGCGGGGACAAACTAATACGTCATGATACATTGCAGGTAGGTTTAATCAGTCGAGTGGGTTGTATGCGAATTCACGAAAAACTATTTTGTACATTAACAATGCATCGATATCTAGGGGATACCCCACTAGACCGCATTGATTTTTCATAGCATGAAAAGGCTCAGGTCTGGAGGTCATGGTCGTTTTCAAAAGCAGGGATATTGACATGCCGGGCGCGGGTGGAGCTAATAACATTTACTGTACGTCGGCTGCTGCACTTCAGGGGTTCCAGGGTCAGCTTCACTGTGCACATGCCACAGATACAGATCCAGGTAAGTGCTGGAAGTAGAGACGTCTGCATTATTGTGGTGGCGTGTCCCCGCGATATCAGCGCGTTGGAATGCAAGCCGTTCCGAGAAATCAACAAGTATCTACTTTTACTTTTACTTTCTACGTAACGTTACATGTGACGGCAATGTCGAGGATACTGAAGAACATGTGAAGCTCTCAGCTGCTCCGAGGCAAACTTCAACCTCATGAAGAGTGTCTGTCTGAGACACTTTAATAAGGATCCCTGGGTGTGCAGAGGACAAGGAATGTTCTTATTCTTATTATAATTCTGATCAATTATTAAAGCTGCTGTAAATTATATATGTATTTTTATTAAAATGTGTTTAATAGCTCTATATGCTAACAGTAATCGCTGTTCTGTCCTTCCTTCATGCAGTAAAAGAGAAAATTATATTTTCCAGTATCCCTGCCCACTTTTTCCAATCAGGACAGAGAACTCCATCCTGTCTGCTGTGAGGGGAAATTCTCCTTGTTGAGGTCGAGAGTTGTTAATTCTCTGAAAATCTGAATCTGAATTTTAGACTCTGTGTGATGAATCAGATCTCTTTAATCCACACAGACCCACAGTGTTCTCTGTAGTCTTCCATATGTTTCTGACTTAATTAATCACTCCTTCCCCAAACAGTGACCCCCTGATATTTGTGTTGATCATCAGGGCAGTGACCCTTCGATGTTTTATCGGACAGTAAGAGTAATCCTATCTACGCCTCAGATGAAGAGAATTGCCCCTCGTGAGACTTCCTGACCCGTTCTGACACCGACGGCTCAGCACATCTCAGGTGAAGGGGAATCTCCTCTCACATCCTGACATGTTCTCTACCAGACAGAGATTTTATGATTCCCAAGCGGTTTAATCCCCACACTGCTCGTGAGAACAGAGAACAGGATCCTCCTGTTCGCTGCCATGTCCGACGATTACCACTGCAGGTTCATGTGCCGACGTGGAGAGGAGGGAGGGGATGGCTGACTGCAAAATGGACAGGAAGTTAGCTGAAACGACAACAACACTTAGAACAGCTTCATTATTAGTAGTGCGATTCTATGAGTGACCTGTAGTTGCCATTTTGTTGTTCATCGGTAGGCAATAACTTAATTTTTCATTAAACTAACTGATCAGTGATGATTAACGGAAGCTCTTGAATATTATGTTAGATAGCTAGTACAGTATATTATGGTGAAAGTTTTTTTCTATCCTGGTTATCGTCGTAACTAGTGTCTAATATGTAGAATCCCAATGGTGTTAAGTTGGCCGTACATATAAGGTACCTTCATCAGTCACTGGTCTCCTGTCATCCATCCAGCTCTCAATGCTGCTGTCGGTGTCAGCAGACAGACAAACAAACCTGTTGGTTGTTTGTGTTTGTCGTCTCCCTGCATTATATGACAGATGACACATAACCATGAAGACGGCGGGACAAAGGTGAGTTGGGATGAGTATCCTCAATTGCTCCCCGCACAGAATGACAGCTCCAAAATACCAACAAGGAACTGAAACTGAAATAATCAAACTGATCTCTTCAAATCCTCCAGACTACGTTGATAAAAACAGTCATTTTTACCTCTTCATCATCTTCATCGCTGCCTCAGATGGTTTCTTTTGGCATCTGAGATGAACCCGGTGAATGTGACCTCTCTCCACCTGCAGCGAGCCGGTCGGCGCTGCAGTGCAGTTTCAGAGCGACATAAAGAAATGATAAAGTTATATGTGAGGCCGACGTGGAGCCAGGACGGCGAGCCAGGAGGCAGCGCTCCAGGGCGAGGGCACCGGCGCACCTGAATGGAACGCAGCCAAATGGATGTTGTTTGCTGCATCTGTGTTTGACAAGTGAAAACATCTGCTGTGAGTGGAAAAAAAAGTCTCTGGGATTCATCGCGCTACGATCGGTTCAATTCATTTACCGAGCAGCTGTATGACACTGCAGCGAGTTTCCCTGCTGGATCTCCTTTTTCTCACTGCCCGATATCAATGTGACAAGTCGCCGAGGTCTCCGCCCCGCTTCGTCTCCCCACGGCTTCCCTCTCCATTACTGCCGTCTTCCCCTTCCTCTTCACGCTGCTTTAATAAATCATCATGTGTCTGGAGCGTATGTGCCATGTACAGTATGCGCTGTAAGAACACTGTGTGACCTGCATGTAGAAACACCGTCCCCGTGAACTATATATAGGGCACAGGCGTGTCCTATGGGTGCCCCCTTGCCCTGCCCTCTCTCCCCGAACAAATCTAACTCAGTCTAATTACAGCTCGATGCGTCTCGGTGGACGCGGGGACCCTGCTCCTCTTCCCGCCATTAAACGGCGGAGAAGAAGGTCTCACGGCCACGATGGGCAAGTAAGAGTCGGCCATTAACGCGCAGAGGTGGTCAGTATACTTGTTGAGCACCGACTAAATGCGCCACCTGGGTGGATCTCGTGTTCATTAGACGCGGTGAGGGATGGCCGCGGCGACCTCTGTAACGGCGCGCGGGGATGACAGGGCCGTGGTTTTTTTTTTGACCCTGATAGATGAGATTGCTGAGCCGAGGCATGACGCCGAGCAGCCAAGCGTTAGCGTATAGTTGGCGCAAACAATGCTGTAATTGCCTCTGCTGGGTGACAGTTATATAGCAAAACACACATGACGACGGAGGGGAGGGGGAGGCGTAATTTATTTGCTCCCGCGATACAGTCATCTGGGTGTAGTTTTCAGTCGACTGCACAGTTTCATTTCGCGGTTTTTGATTAAAAGGAAGCGCCCGCGTCTCCAATCTGGTCAGCGGATCGCTCAATGGCGAGTATATCACTTTGATATGACAAATCATTACGTTGGCGAGCCCGGAGCCGGCCTATCTCCGCCAGGCGTTTAAAAGAAAACGGCTCAATTGGGCCGCCGAACCAGTAAATATCTACAATCTCGTTCGCTCCAGAGCTCCGAGGCCTCCGAATCGTGTGTGTGATGGCTCCAAGTAGTTTTGTATGACGCTTTATTTGAAAGTTAAATAAATTCTGGCAGGAAACTATAAACCTCTCTGGCAGAAAGAACACGTCTTTGTATTTTAAGTAGGCTCTAAATGTCGTCGTTGTTTAACTAACTTCCTGTCCATTTTGCAGTTAACATCCCCTCCCTCCTGTCTACATCTTCATACACTGTAAAATCTGACAAACTGTACTTGTAGTTAAATAAAGAGGGAAACAGATTACCAGAACTATCAAGCTGACCAATTTCACAGTCTTCTTGTTAATTCTCAGGTAACCTGTTTCCTGACATTTCTAAATATCAGTCATTTTTGAAAATGTAGCGTGCGAATGATTTGTATGTGACAATAGCATCTTGAGAAAAATGTGTACCATGCATATGTTAGGTTACGATTTAGGACCCAAACACAGATCAGAACAGAGGACAGGATTGGGGGAACAAGCTTTATTTAAAACAAAGCTGAGAAATACAAGAACCATCAAAAAACTAGAAAACCAAGGACCAAACAAAGTAGTAACTAAGGCTAAGTACAACCAAAATGCAACATTTTAAATCAAACATGGAAAAACCAAAAGTCCAAATCCAAAAAACAAAACAAAACACACTGGGAGACTGGGGACACAAGGAACATCACAGAAACAGAAACAACGAACCGACAAGGAGTGCATGGAGAACACAGGCTTAAATACAGAACACACTGACAAGGGGACGAGGAACAGGTGAGGAGAGAGAGGAGGGAGGAGGACAGGTGAGATAACGACGGGGAAGCACAGAGGAGAAATTACACTGGCAGACAGAGGGACAGACAGGGAAAGACAAAACACATGACACAACACAAAGACACCGACTCATGAACCACGACAGCATATTTCGATGACAAATGTGTTTTTTAAAATCTAAATTTTCTTTTTGTCCCTTTTACAAATTTACTCTGCATCTATTTATTAATCCACCAAACTCAAGCCTGTGACAAAAGATCACAAAATGATATTTTTATGACCAGTGTGTGTGTGTCAGGGACTGAAAGAATAATAAATATCATTATTAAAGCAACATTGTGTAGAAATTGGCATTTTTTGCTATTTGACGCCCCCCAAAGTTTCTGAGTGTGACAACACTGTGGTAAATACAGATCCCAGGTCTGTAACAATTTGTCAGACGTCATGTAGGTGCTAACTATGAGCAAAACTCATTACGTCATAACAACAGTTACATGTTGAGAACTTATATCTTGAAGCAAACATGTACGTAACGCTGTGATCTGACCATCAAAATGATTCTGCAGCTGTTAGTTTGCGGTAGATGTCGTTGCTTTAAAATAAAAAGCTTAATAACAAATAAAAAGGTTGTTGTCTTTTTCCTTTCTATACATGTTCTGCTCCTGAACAATAACCGGAGCTGCACTGAGATGTGTTTCTGCTTGTGTCTGCACTGGGCCACTGGTACACAGCAAAACACAACAGAGGCATTATTCGTATTCCTCACTCGTAAATCACCTGCATGATTTCAAAGAGAGAACAAAGGACGCGGCCGGCGCAGCGAGCATCTACAGCACTCCATCGTTATCTCGTGGGAGTCCGTGGAAAGATGGACTCCCATTCCGACTGCACCGTGCTGGATTACATTTTTCTTTTTTTCCCCCCTCACTGCTGCAGCGCTCATTTAAATCTGAGAGAAAGTAAATGCTTTCTTTGTTATGCCCAACAGATGTGTGTCTCCTGCATATTCAGGTTAAGGGATGTCTTCTCTCAGGGACCACTCAGGACCCGTCTCCAGGCTCACATCGTTTTATACACACTGCTCGAAAAAAAAATGGCTAGCAATGGGGGTTGTGATGGTTTGGGCTGTTTCAGTGATGGAGCTCACGGCTCCCTGGCAACACAGCTGCCTCTGTACCTGCCATCCTGCGAGCCCCCCCCCCCTCGCTCGCTGTGGACAATAATGTATGTGTAACAATGCTTTGCGGGCAGCGAGAGCTCGGCGCTCTGCAGGTAGCAGGTCTGAGAGAAGGAGGGATCGAGGGAGGAGAGTCCTCCAGCAAGGCCATCTGTTCACGTGTAATTACAGCTTTGGGCCTCAGTTGGCTCGGTCTGGATCCGGGGCCCCCTGACCAACCTATAGCCTGGCTGAGAGGTAAACGCCGGCTCCGTCTCCTGCATCGCGGCTTACATGGTTTTAAAGTCAGGTGTGAGCTGTTAAACGCCTCTCTAGCCGAGCCTGACAGAGAGAATCAGACGGCGGTTTACATTTAAGGCGGGAGATAACGTCTGTTGGGCTGTTCTTGCTGACATTTATATGACAAATGGCTTATTTGCGGTTGTTGTCACCCTCCGACCATTAAGATCCCCCTCTGGTATTTTTTTCCCCCCCGTCAAGGCTATAACGTCGCATCATGGATGACCTGCCCATAATGTTCGTAATGCCACATTAAATTCCGTGTCGCGTCAGAGCCGTCCGACATGTTAAACATAAATGACACGCGGCGAGCGCTCCGTATGGATGTGCTGCCTCGCGAATGCACCGCCGGTGTGACATCGCTTCATAGAGTGGAACATAATCTTATATGCAGGCACTCAGCCATAGCTGCTGCACAGAGGCTGTTTTGCTATTAATCATAATCACTGGAAGAGCGCCACCTTTTCACACTTCAGTCACACGCGGTTTGCATGTCAGTGACGTGCGGTTTTTATGGCTTTTCCTTTTTTAGCACGTCTATATTTGTGGACAGGAGTTAAGTGTATTTGTATATGCATATGTCTGTCTCTGTGTGGGTGGTGTGATTGTGCAGCGTGACTTCTGGGATCGAGGCAGGGTTGTCAGGCTGCAAATATCAGCAGAGACAGTTTAAGACGTACAACTTTCCTCGTGGCTACATCTCCCAGTCCGACCATCAATAAACCAGGCGGGGACGCGCTGCTCAGTTGGAAGGCGACGATGTCTCAGTTTCAACATGAGGTCGCCGCGGCGTGCCCCCTGTTTCCGTCCAGACCGCGGAGCGTAGAGGAAAGCCCCGTGGCAGATGGTCAGAGAGATGAGTTTCATCACTTTCCACCAAACAGCTCGAGTGTCTGCGCTCATCTGAACGGACATGTGGCACTACGGCCTCCTCTGCGTGCGTGTCTATGAACAGATAAAGCAATATCTCTTAATCACGTCATGATTTATAATTCACTTTACAGCATTTCTCGTTGAAAAGTTTATACAGCCTTCCCTCTGGCAGCCCAACAACTATTTGATGGATTGCCGTGAAGTTTGACGCAGACATCCATGCTGCCCCCCCAACGCCTCAGGATGCATTGTAATAACTGAGGCGATCCTTTAGCTTTTGCTATGGTGCTGTCACCACGTTGTGGCGGTACTGGCAGTAAAATGCTGAAAAGAAAACAGCCCAAACCTACATAAAAGTAAAAAACAAAAAAACATGTACACCAACAGGGAATGCCAAATGTGAACTGCTTGGATAACAAACAGAAAGCTCTTCAGGTGATATCAAAAATTAAAAGGGTAGAAACTGAAGGTGTACAGAGGCTTCAGTTTCAAGGGGTTCAGTTAAGATAAACAAAAGAAAACCTGCAGGCGTCTGACTATTTGTAAGGCAAGTAACACTTTTACAAACAAAGACATCCCTGATGGAGGCAGCAGAGTTGACTGGTGACCTTTTGTGGTCACTCAACTTGTCTGAAGAATAAACACAATTTCCCTCAACTCGAATGAACTGGGGCAGGCAAAGAAATCTCTGTTTAGAGACAATTAGGGACGAGCTCTGCAGTGTGTCAGGGGCCACATTCAGAATGACACGAGCTGTGTCGGGGGGCTGCATCCTTCGAAGGACGCATTTGAAGACCAATTACGTCACAACGCTGCGCAAAGGCTGCCCCAATTCGAAGGCTCCTACAAATGCGGCCTTCTTTTCCCTCTTTGTGGAGGATACACCGCTACTATCCTTCGCGGCCTCACATATCCCAGGATTCTTTGCTGCTCAGTCCCGAAAAAAAAAAAAATGACCATGGCGACATCAAGCTAATAATGATAATAATGACAACATTACTGTGCGTCCAAAAAACAGGTTTACCTCTTCACGGTCCTCTCTTAACCGGAGATATACCAGCCGCCGCCACCACCGCCGCCGCCGGAGCCACTTCTCCTCTTCCTCCAGAATCAGCAGGATTAAAAAGAAAATCAAAAACTGCTCTCTGTCAAACATTTTTACTTTTCTACTCGTCTTTCCCCTGCTACTTTCGCAGGCCTGGGCGGCAGAAATCGTGACGTAAGGGTAACGCAACCAGGAAATACTCCTGGCTAGACCGTCCCAATTACAACAACGGTTGACGCGGCCTTCGAAGGTCCCTCCAAAAGAGGACACAGCTCCTGAGTCCAACCTGGGTTTCATTCCCCACCTCTTCTTTAGCCTTCACAAACACCCTGATTGGCTGGGAGGGGAAAGCCCCAAGCTGCTTCCACTCATTGATCAGGTGTCAGTCTCCCCACCCTGCACACAGGTGATCTGAATCCACTGCAATCAGTCCAGAGGGATTTTGAGATTCAGCCCAAAACAGACACAATGAAACTGCTACAACATCAACATTTGAAATTATCATTAGAAACTTTTTTTAACAATAATTATTCCAGCCTTGACCTCTAGAAAGTCTGCTAAAGTTAACTCAAAACAAAATGTGTGCTTGATGTTTTATCTTTTTATTAATTCTCCCACTGAATGGACTGAAACACACTGACAGTTACAACCTGTCCAGTATGGATTTATGGATATGATAACAAACACTCGGGGTAACGACTGACAGCTGCTGATTCTAAAGGCCGGACGGGATCTGAAACATGATGCGTCATTTTCCAGACTTTAACTAAAGAAACTATATCTGTAATCTTATGTGACATACTGTCTTTACATCACTGTAGGGTTGTCTTAAAGGCACACAGTAGTAAGATTATCATTTCTAATATGATCAAAAAATGGGATCACTTGAGATTCTGACAAATAGCAACAGAAAGAAAAGATGTTTGACCTGAAAAATAGATTCATATTATAGATAAACATATGTGAACACAGGGTTTGGGCTGTATATGTGTGAAACAAGCAGCGTGTTAACACTTTGCACAGCTTACACTCTTTGATTTGCAGTGATATTCTTCCGGCTCATGTAGCAAGATTATTAAGCAGACTAGGATCTGAATGAACTCTGGCTGACACCATCATTCATCTTTTTCATCGGGCGCGTCGCCATGGTAACTTAAGTTCTACAGCTAACCTACACCGCAGCAGATAATCTTCAGGACCATCAGATGGTGATGTATAGAAGCTTATATCCAAACTAATCGGCTCCCCCAGGTCGATTTGGGCGCACAAAGACCATTTTCCTCTTTCCGTCGTGATTCATTATATCAATAAAAGTTTCTGTTTACAGAGCACCCTGGCTATTAATAGTTATCATAACAATCGGACTTTTACTGCATGCTGTGCACTGACGTTCATATTATTTCCAAGAGTGACTGATGCAATAGACCGACCCCGCGTTCCCCGTCGCCATGCACAGCCCTGGGGAGCCCGAGGCCAGCTCTTGAACTGGAAATAATGCCAGTCCCTAATATGACAGCGCAGCATTTTATGAATGAGAAGCACCTCTACTGTGCCTTACTGCTGGGGTTGCAACAGACCCATTTACACTGAATGTATCCCTCCAGTAATCCTCTCCAGGCCTCTAGCCTGACAGTATTACCTTTCAATGTTAATAGTGTTTATATTGCTTCGGTACAGGATTATTCTCAGGAGAAATTTCCATTAATATGCTCTCCCGTGCTTTGTTTTGCTTGAATTTATATTCTATATCTCTGTCTGCCCCTAACCCAGTTGAATAATTTTACTTTTGCTGATGCAGTAATGACCCAATTTCCCAGAGTGGGCTGATACAATTTGGTGTTATCTTAAAGCCACTGCTTGACTTAAGCCAGGGTATAGGTGGAGTGAGCCGATACAAGCGCCCCTGCCTTGATCCCTAGAAATTTGGTTCAGTTCCCGGCGCGGTCCTCCTTCCGAGTGCTCTGCTTGAGCTCACTCACTTCTTCCTTTATGTGCACTTAGGTCTCTCAGTACAGCCCTGCGTAGGAGTGTGCATTTGTTGCTTCCCCTCGGCAAGTTAAGTGGGTTTCCTGAGAAGTGCTTACCGGTAGAGGTTTGTTCCTTTGAAACGGTACCAGTTAATTCTATTGGTATAATACTGAGCTTTGGAACATACTGAAAGTCTCACGTGCTGTTTAAGTGTACTAAATAGCGTTTTGTTAAGGAATTTCGGAGTGTTAGCAAACACTAGTAAAAATACTATGCTAATGTCTACCAAGACATTGAGCAACACCCAGTGATCTCCAACAATAACTTGTTCAACTAGGTTATTAATCACATGAAGACGTCAATGAAGCCGTCGATGCCTCACCCCACATTTTGACATTCACGAAGGGTTCATCAGCAGCGGCTGCTGGTAGGGACTTGGCTTTCAGGCAGTCAAACACAGTAGGCCTAGACTCTCTGGCTTTTAGATATATTCTATGTTTGACCAGGTGTTTCCTTCAGCATGTTGCCCCTGCCAGCTTCGCATGTTGAGAGTTTTGCCTGCATCCAGTTTTAAAAGCCTAACACACTTTCTGCAGACTGCTTTCGCCATCTCTCTTTTCTCCTTCACTCACCCAAATGGGCTCTTAAGTAGTGAAATGTGACACCAAGTTCCTGTTTCGGTAACCAACCCAACCTGCGGGTGAAAGTTTTACAATTTATTTCACTTTAAAGGGGCTCTGTGAAACTACTGTGTTGTGCTGGAAGCCTGACGTTTAAGTTTATGTTTGCGGACTCCATTTCTAAAGTAACGTTAGCAACTGTTGGTCTCCTTTAGCGGAGACGAGTCCCACATATTGATGTGAATTTAAGTTATTTTTCTGTCTGAAAAAGAGGGTGCTGTCTGTGGGGCGCCACTGAAACACGATGTCAGAGGTCCCTGCTCACTAGCACCTCCGTTAGGCAGGATATAGGTACTGTACACACCTGTAGGTCAAGCCAAGACTTACACTTAGACAATAAATAAATGTTTTTCTGGCATAAGACACACACGTTAAATATGGCTCCCAACACTGCAAACAGCAAGGTGGAAAAGTAAGTAGAAACACATCCATTCCTGTATTAGACAACCATTCTGAGCACCAATATAAGCGTGTCCCAGCCAGACAGCCCTGTGATTCAGGGGTCACAACTCACTGAGCTGATCCACATTGCATTGTCTAAAGAATGAGGACTGTTTGCCTTTACCTGCATCCAAAGACGAGAGGATGATTTGTGGCACGCTGTGGTCCAGGCTCGTCCATAGGCTTAAATGGATGTCTGGGTCATTAATCTTTATGAGGAGAGGCGATGGCACGGCTATACAGGCCATGTTAAGGAGCTCCCCCTCCTCGGATGATGCTTCATCACCTGTGGCCTACCTCGCCGCGCAGTCATTTCTGTTTGCACATCTGACAGCATCCCCTAACACCCACAGAGCCTCCGAAGGCCAGAGACGGTCTAAGTTGCAGAAAGATGAGTCCAAAGTCATTCTCTGGCTGACTTACTCGTTGTGAATACAGAATACAAAGTGCTGTGATCATAAGGTTTTATTGCGGATATAGAGAGCAATATATCTGAGGGGAAGGCAGGGAAATTGTCTTCAGACGATTTTGGGATTGCTTTCTTCAACCTTGCTGCATGAAATTGGACAATGGCTATATATATACAGAATAACAGAAGAGTAAACTCAGAGAAAAAGTCGAACTGTATCCTTTGCAGACAATCATCGATTTTCCCCGGTCTAATCACCATTAATGGTCTCTTAAAGGAATAGGAAGGAATACATTTCCAGTTGTAAATATGCTTATAATCGGCTCGTTGGGAAGATTGATACCACTCTTGAGCCTGTATGAAGGAGCATGAAGCTAAACTAAGCTAAATGTTCATTCACATTAACATTAAACAGTTGAGAGACACCATGTTGATTAGTGTCCTTTAAGGGGCTTTTAAGCAGATTTTTTCATACCTTCAGACAGAGCCAGGCTAGCTGTTTCCTTCTTCTTCCAGTCGTTGTGACAGCTGATGGCCATAGCTCTATATTTCATCGACTTTCTCATTGAACCTGCACAAAAAGGAAAATACAAGTATAGTGCAAAAGTGACGAGCTGGGGATTTACGGTGGTTTCCTGGAGGCTTTTAAGTTTTTTGTTGCCTTTAGACAGGGCTGGTTTTTCCGTCTGTTTACAGTCTTTATGCTAAGCTAACCAGGTCCTGGTTGTAGGCCCAGCTACATATTTAGAGCACAGACATGAGATCAGTATCAATCTTCTTACAAGAGGCAAATACACATTTGAATCAAGTCATCTTTAAGGTAATGCATACATGATATGTGTCTAACTGCTTATATTTTGGATTTACAATATGGAAAACACATCTTTACTTTAGTTTAGAATGACCTTTTTGTTCTGGAGGTTTTTCTCTCCAAAAGGTTTCTGTCCCTGCAAAACCCAATCTCTGTCTCCAATAAAATCATCTTTTAGTTCTTTTTTTATCTCTTTGCAAGGCATTTTAATTTTATGAAGCGACTTGATTGACTATAGTCCTATATAAAATTAACAGTTTCAGCCTTTTACATAACGTGTTGAACACTTTAGAAGAAAATCAGTTTTTGGGCAGATATGAGGATTCAAGAAACCAGTTACCTCACTTTGAATCTGAGCTGTTTAATGGCTTCCCACTAGAACTACCTTTCAACTTCTAAATCACCAAAATCACAAGCAGTTGAAAGGCAAGCTTTTAAATATCGGGCCTTAATCATGTCTGCTCATTATCCCTGGGTTAAATGTGCGAGGGAAATAAATAGAGAAGTTAATTGCTGGTCGAGGCCAGAGGAGGAAGAGACGGCGTCCAGTAGGTAGAGAGATGAATCAGGGTTCAGAGATGAGTTTTTAAACTCATGATAAAAGGGAAAGTTGTTAGGTTAAAGTCCACATTTTCATCTAATTAACTCTAATTTACGGGATAAGAAAACATGTTTGTCGGAGCAAGGCATCAAAGACAGACATTAATACAAAGGCAAGTTATTAGTTGCTGTCGAGCAAAGTGCCAGGGCAGGGTAGACTTTTTTTCACAGTTTTATTTTAGTGTAACTAGAAAGCAATAGCCAACTATTGACAATCCATCAAGAATGTTTGAAATTGGTGAATAATGATATTCTAATAGTACAGCAGGTGACTGTCCCAAATGTTAGCCGGTGCTCCAGTGTTACAAAAGAACTGCTCTTCTTGCTGCTTAATGGTGGTGACTCATCCTCCTGAACATTTGCGTTGCCAAAAAAAAGGTCAGATTTGCATATGTTTAATCTGAGCGCGCTGGGTGTGCTTTGAATGTATGTGGTTTAAATAGGGTTGTCTTTGTGTTTGATCTGGAAATAAAGGGATTGAATAAATCAGCGGTTAATGACAAGATAATGGCGGCTTAGATGCGACAGAGTGGTGCTATGCATTCTTAATTGGTGGAAGGCCATTACCATACATTTACACATGTTAACGAGCATCCATTGCAGCATGTTGCTAGTACAAGTGACTGTGGTCTTTGTTGCTGAACTACCTCTGGGTTGATTTAAAAGGTAAGAAGGTTCCAATTTGTTCATGATTACGTCAAAAATGCGACAGAGTTTATACTTTAGTTAATAATTCTTTGTTATTGTAACTTGTAAGCACATGATGGTCTATTGTTGTACATTTATTACTAGCTTAAAGGGGCGCTATGTTCTTTTGGAGATAAATCCAAACTCAGAATTTAAATATTCATAATATTAATGAGGTTACAACACAAACTCAGAAATATTTATTTTTTTCACAACTGAATAAACAAGCTGTTCTCAGATGAAAAGTAGGTCCCTGGAACACTGTTTGAACCAAGAAAGGTGGCAGGGTCCGCCACATATAAACAAAGTAAAACAGTGTGAAACTGTGTTGTCCTTTAAGGTCAGTTTGTTTATTCAGTTTATCCAGTCATGGGGACAAAAAGAGTTTGTTTATTACGTTTGTTTAGGCACAAAAACAGTCAGTCAATGAAGATCTTTCTCTTCTGATTAAAATTTCTTCTACATAGTGAACCATGAACTACATAGTTCATTGTTAAACTTCATTTGTAAAGCTGCCACAGCTCTCCAGCACTGATGCACAGCACTTTTTAAATGCACAGTATGTCATTTCTGCCACGAGGGGTCTCTCAGTCAAAACAACGGAAACAAAAGCTGTAGTCTGATGATGCTGCAAAGTAGTGTGGGAAATTGGAAATTGTTGTCTTTATCATTAAACAACAAGGCTAAAGAAAGATTCATGGACGAGGTAATGCATTAACATTTTGTTATGTTTAGTCCCGTTTACCGACTTCCTTCCACTCTCCTGGAAGTTACAGACACAGGTGGCCACGATGAAACACATTGTTGGAAACATGTGGGATATGAAATCACACAACAAAATACATAACAAAGGTGAAGTTGTTGTGGAAATGTTACATATTAGATCTTAAAATCAATTCAACATGAAGCTTAATTTACCCAAGATGCATGGTTTGTTATTATAAATGAAGTCACCTGTAATCATCTGTTCCATGACCCTGGTGCTAAAGTGAGCTCAGATGTGATGCTGTGGCGCCTTAAGCTTTATATCTGCAGGCCTTTGTTGTGGCCATCTGACACCCAAGATAAATCAATTAAGACACTTTTGTAATTGCATTGGATTTTTGGAAGCAGTTTTTGTTTGGTCATTGCTCTATGGTCCAATCTTTAAAGCGGACATTTGTGAGATATGACCAGAATTAAAGTTTTAAACGTTCAAGAAATGAATTAATGTTATCAGCAGTTTGGGAAAACAAAAGTGTTGATGTTATTTCAAAGACCTCTACGTCTCTATGACCTCTGTAGCTTCCTCTACTTTCCCCGCCTGCCACGTCTTCTCCTCCCCAGAGTAATAGTCCTGGTCAGAGCGGCTGTAAATCACCTCTGTTGTGTTTCCCATGTCTTCAAACTGGCATCTGTCTGAGGCTGTGTTTAGTTCCAGTCTAATGTCCAGCTGTGCTCACAGGGAGGTCGGTTAACAGAGCCCTGTTGACCTGTTGGCCATTTCTTACAAATGATTAATCTTCCTTACACAGGTACATACTCATTTGTTTTCTATAGTAAAAGTGTTAGCACCACCGATGCTACGTAATATGACATTGATGTAAACATACGAAATAATTGTGGACTATGTAGTAACTACTCAGTTATGGATGACTTGACCTGTCAGAATATCTAATAATAACCTAATAATTCATTAATATAGTGTCTCGCAGTCTGATCTCTAGTAAGTCGTCATTATCTAGTGCTTGATTTTCATATTGTTCCTGATTCGATCCTCACTTCGGTCCTTAGTAACTACTCACTTTTTTGTGCACCGTATTTTAAAGTGCTACCCTTCAAAACTCAAGCCGTAAAGAGAGTGAGCCTCCCTCACTCTCACGATCTACAAATCAGAGGGGCTGCTCTCAGTTTCTATTCAGAAACATCTACTTTAAATAATGTACAGAAATGCTCCTCGGTTCTCAGTGCAAATGAGCCCGGGTGTAGTGCAGCAGAGAAGGGCCACTTCCACCACTTACCCAACAGGTAATGTTCGGGTGAATCGTTAACGACGGCATTGCTGATGGTTTGTTTGCTTCAGCTGGTGAAGTGATGGCACATTAGAATGTCGTTAGAGATATTGGTTGTATTCAGCCGGGGCCGCTGCTGCTGCACAATAATAGAATGCTTTGGAATGAGGCCATGATGAGTTGAAAAAAGGTTAGCCCGGGGGGAGACGGCTGTAATATCTCACACGTCTGTTGTTGTGCTTTCAGGAGAGCTGCTGTCGAAATAAATCTCCCTGATGACCGTCCGGCCGTTGATTACGCAACACCTTCATTGATAATAGATTGATCTGATGATTAAAAAGTCGACTTAAGCCAAAAGAACATGTCTGCGGTAATTTAGTCTTTTCATTTTCTCACTCGTGTCGTCCTGCTCAGGGTCACCAGGGCAGGAGATTATATTTGAAGCAAAAATCGACGTGTAAGCTTCACACATTGAGACAACCAAAGCCAAAATGTGAGTCGGCAGCCTTCCTGCTGAGTCGCCACAACACTGCTTTCCATTACAAAGATGCATTTATGTAGCAATACGGTATCATTTACATTACACAATGTTTACTCAGTGGTCAAATTGATCTAACGTTTTTTAATATACTCATACAATTTCAGGCAAAACACCTTCTGCAATTATTATTCTAAGAAAACAGGTGATAATAACGTCATATCATGGCAGTGATTACTGATTCAACACCAGTCTTACTCCTGTTGGTCTGATCTTTACACAGATGTGATTGCATGTTCGCTTCACCAAATAGTTCAGGACAGGCTGCAGAGGTCGTTCGGATAGAGATTCATTGCCTTTTAGCATCCGGTCATTTGTCTTCCGAATGAAGATTCCTCTAACGAGCCAAGGAGAATACCTTTGGCGATTCCTCCCAAGCCAAACGATATTGGTGCAGGCTGACGGGCATTAACTCGGCAGTCCCAATAAACACATACATGGCAAAGCAAATGATTTTAGATGACAGAGCTTGGGAGGATCAGCGCCAGAGAGGGAGAGTCAATCCCGTATCGATTCCCCTCTCTCCCCAGAGGCCCTGCACACAGTCCTCTGGCAAGACCTAGTCAGGTTCATGGTGGGAACCACATAGACAGGCTGATAGCGGCTCTGCTGTGATAAGTCCGAGCTCAGCCTGAGATTAGAAACTTGTAGAAGAGAAAGCGAAAGGGTTTTTTCTCTGAATTGAATCCTGCTGACCAGCTGCGTAGAAAGTGGTCCCGGACCCCTCTGAGGACTGGGATCCACACTGCGGCAGTTAAAAACTCATCTGTCCACGGTCTCTCCATATGGCTGGATGTGGAGTGGTGGAGCACCTCTAATAACCTTTATGGTGGTGATCGGGGCCCAGGGAGCCGCCTGCATAATCATCTCAGCGGAGGCAGAGCGCTGAAATCATAAATCAGCCGAGCTACTGTCCTCGTGGCCTCGTGGCACAAGTCATCTGTTTGGCTGGGAGTGTCTCAGAACCTTCTCTCTAGGACAATGATGCTCCGTTAATGTCCCCGCCTGAAAAATCAGTCTGAGACGGGCTGCCTTCAATATGTCATTGTGCCCTTATTGTGCCGACCCGAGTCCAATTCGGAAATACTTTATGTGACTTTGTTCACCCTACTTGATGTGCTCGAACTGCAGTTACAGAGCGGTGAAAAGGTTCGGCCATTATGTTACTTGAAAGTAAATTGAATATACATTTCTATGACTGACAACATGCATTAAACACCCACATCAGGGGAGACCTGAATGCCTCCATTTGGTCCCACTGCTCTTACTTTCTCGCTTTTTTCTGAGCACAATGTGAAATTACTATTCTCTGTATCACTCACTGTATTTCTCCCACTGTATAGTTACCTCTCTGCTAAGTGTGTATCTGTCTCACACACTGACTCCGCATGCAGTGCTTGTTGAAAGATCTGATAGACCCCTATTCACATGGCGGACATTTCCCTCTGCTCAGGGTGGGAAAACTCATGTCGTTCTGCTGTGTTCCAGGTTGCAAGTGGTAATTTATGGAATCTGACAAAGTGATATCATTTCACCGCTTCCTGATTGTTCAACAACTGAAACAACCCAGTGAAAATCTTGAGGGATGTCGGGCCATATTTCAAGGTGAAGCAACATGATAACCGTTGGCTTCTGTTAGACAACAGCCAACATTAGCATTTAATCCACTTCCTAGCTGATGTTACTATTGGATAGTGATGCTAACGTTAGCTATCAGGCTGTCAAATATGTTGTTTAACCTTGAAATATGGCCCAGTTTCCCTCCAGATTTTCACTATCAATCGTATTTTCAGTTGCTGATCAATCAGGAAACGGTTAAATTCTCATTTGTCGGACTCCCGATGTGTTTATGACCTGCTACCTGGAACACAGCAGCATAACAACGGCCCAGCATTTCAGCTTCCCGTCCTTGGAGGAAAATGGCCGCCGTGTGAATATGGCCTATTGGATGAGTGGTGAGGTGATTTACAACACACGCAATTGTTCTGTGAGTTTCCTGGGCGGCTAGTTCCTCTGAGGCTAGAAATGCTGGACCGGTTAAATGCCCTGTCAAAATATATCAATTCCCCAAAATGTATTGGTTAAAGATCCAGGTCCGGGCGGCATCTGGGTCTGGAGCCGGAGTGTGGTCCGTCTTTTACTTGCCTTGGTGGCGAAGGGGGATGGCAGGTTAATAAGGGGGATGAATTTTGCCAACAAGGAGGATGGCATCCCCCTCATTCCCCCTCAAATTGCCTGCTGCCGACCACTGTCACATTACTCACGATGCTTCCAGCGGTTTTTGCAACAGTTTCTGGTTGAATGATGTTCCCTCTCAGTGGTCTGCAGAGTAATGCGGCAGCCCTTTGGAGAGACGCTCGCTCGTTTGGTGAGTATGTCAGGGGTGAAACCGATACATCTGCAGCAAAAGCCAGCTGAGGCAGTGATTTATGTACATGCGACAGCGTTTCCAAATAGCCATCAACGCACCATGGAGCTCGTTTAAAACTTCATCTAAACGGTAAACTTCCAATCTTTTCTGACTATTACTTAACGTCGACGAAGAAGGCTATTCATCCACCGTAGCGGCCAGTGTAAACGGTTTCAAAAGTGCTGTGCAATGCATCACCATTTATGTTGATGAAGGTTCGCAGTCATCCAGGTCATGGTTATTCTAAGTGCTGTATCGTAGGCGACTGGACGTGTTTTCAGTTTCCTGAAGACGTTTCACCTCTCATCCAAGAGGCTTCTTCAGTTCTAACTAACTGGAGAGTCCAATCCAGAAGGAAGGAAAGGAAAAGCAACACCTCTGATCCCAATATCCCTGCATGTTTAATGTGTGTTTCTTTCCATATTGTAACCTGCATGGCCATTCAGAGGATGTCTGACTGCTCCTCTCTGGGAGATTTGTTGATAACAAGCGAGAGGGTATTTCTCCAGGGGTCTGGGCAGGAGCCAGACCTTTGCTTTACAATATAAACAGAAAATGAGGGTCAAGACCAGGCCATTCCTACATCGAGCCTCGGTGAGATTGCCAGCAGATGAAATCTGATGAATAGAAAACAACCGCCAAGACCCATGATTCAAATCACTCGGCTTCTTGCCTTGTTTTCCCTTTTGTTTTAATTGTTTTCGCTTTGCAGACGCTCTCAGGTTTGACCCAATAGCAGAGCGCCCGTTCGCTCCCTGCAGACTCTTCTGAAGATTCCCCGAGTCCTCATAAATCTAACATCCATCGGAGATGCAGAACGATGCAGGGCAGGCAATGCATCTAAAATATATAATTAACCTCTGCCTCTTGTTTCTTGTATCTTTCCACGCGATGTACCAGCCGTTCTTGTCAAGAAGGGAAGGTACAAAGTGTATTATTACATGAAGGGCTCTGGATTCCTCATGCCTCCACTTAAACAGGTTTTTATAATTTTCCATATTTAGAAACGCGCTTCATGCTTGAAATTTCTGAACGATTCATTAATTTTTTCCGCACCAGACAGTACATTACAGCACATCTCTCTGTGTGTCAAGCATGAGCATAATGTCAAGGTCCATTGTTGAAATGCTCACGTCTGACATATTTAGAGAAGAATGTAGGAGTGAAGAATGAAAATCATCTCATGACTCCCGAGCTGACAGCCTGTGGCGTAGACTTGAAACATGAAGTGGGGTGGGCTACACATGGACCATGTCGATGAGTGATAAGACAGCAAGGACACATCATCCTCCAGCCAGACAGTCTTTAGCATTAGCAGTGTAAACCAGATTAGATATGCGCACTGAGGATCGCATTAAGGGGCTGTTTTCACAGCAGCACTTTGCATCTCATACATCAAAACAGGCAAGGCATGCTTTTTTTAAAAAAAACTATAGCAGTCATGCCTGCCATTACCCCTGATGACTGATGCAATGACACACAGAGGTTGCCAAGTAACAAGACTCGCCACCGCCATTATTCCCACCGCTATTCCCCGCTCTTTAGCCCGGTGCATGTGTGAGTGATTTGGCTATAATAATAATGGCGGAGATAACGCCGCAATTCCATAACACATTCTACAGGCACGTGGCCCTAAAAGCACCTCGCGGGCATCGAGTGTAAATAAGCCCAGCAATAAACAACAAGCCGTGCATAAATTGCTCAGGCCCCCGAGCGCTTTTCTTGACTGCTTTGTGTGAAACCTTTGGGTCACTGGTGGTTCAGTGCAGCTTGAACAGTTTCAAATGGAAAACGTGAAGCTTACTGTGTAGCGTAATTGCACAGTCTGCTGTAGCTTGAGAAAAGGGCACCCAGGCCGCTCACTAGGAGTGCATGAACTGGCTGTACGTGTGTGATGAGGGGGTAAAGTTTATCACCCAGGGACATTTGTTTAAAAGAAAACAGCAGGCAGTGTTTTCCAGCGGGAAGTCGGTGACGGTCCTCATCCTTGATGCTGCGATGGCTTCACACGGCCGTGATTAAAAAATAGCGTTTGTTTGAAGACTGTTCTAACTTTGACTGGCTGAAAAAAGGCCCCCCAGGTGCGACTGTGTGAGGGCTTTCTGAATGTGTGAAACGCGACTAAAGACAGCAGGTGGCGATTGTTATGTTAATACTTAGTTAAAGTTAAACTGACCTCCACTGTTTTACAGCTAGCACTTGAGTGTTCTTTAATTGACCCAATTTTCCTTTTTGAATTGTCCTCTGGAGCGCACTTACTGTGCTGCCGCTGATTAAAATTTAACTTAAACGGTGCTTTTACCATTTCAAAGTGGTTAACTACACCTTCTAATGTGTACATGTTGAAGGAGGTCTTTTTCTTCACAGAAGAGTGTGTAGCTGTTCAAAAGTTGTAAGAAAGACACAGGTACAATCTTTAGGTCTTTTTAGGTCACTGGTTCAAATCCCAGCTACCCCCAGCTGCATATCAAAGTGTCCTTGAGCACGATACTGAACCCCAAATTGCTCTTGATGAGCAGTTGGTGCCTTGCATGGCAGCATCTGCCATCAGTGTGTGAATGGGGGAATATGACAAGTGCTGTTATGCGCTTTGAGCGGTCAGTAGACTGGAAAAGCGCCAAAGAAATGTACCTTTACATTCAGCTGGTGCCTCCTTACTCCTCTTTTCATTGCTGCCGGCTGGTCGTCAATAATTCTCCAGTGGCCGGTTTTTCAAGAGTTCTCGTTTAGATGTACAGTTTGACTCGTCATTTCAAAATCATGTATGTTATATTATTATATTATGAGTAGTATAAATGTATAAAGAATGCATACACAAATTGATTTAAAAATGGATGTATGATTTGCATTTTTTAAACTATCTCTATAACTAACTATCTATAACCGACATCTACTGGCTGATTGACTTTGCCTTGTGTGCATGTTGCCATGTTGAAGACCCGCTACTGTCAATATCTGAAGGGTCCTGCACACTCTCACAGATGTTTTTCACAAAAACCTAACCTACAACATTAAAACCACTGACAGGTGACGTGAATAACATTGATCATCTCATCACAATGGGATGTTCTGCTCGGAAACCTTGGGTGCTGGCATTCAATTGACACGCACCACCCATCCAAACACTGTTGTTGACCAAGTACACCCCCTCATCTCAACAACACTACCTGATGGCAGTGGCCCCCCAGCAGGACAATGTGCCCTGACACACCGCAAACACTGCTCAGGAACAGCTCGAGGAGCACAATAAAGAGCCCAAGGTGTCGACCGGGCCTCCAAATTCCCCAGATCCCAATCTGATCGAGCATCTGTAAGACATGCTGAGCAGGTCTGATCCATGGAGGCCCAACGTACAGGACCCAGAGGATCCACTATAAAACGCCCTGGTGCCAGACACCACAGTACACCCTCAGAGGTCTTAATGCAGTACTTAAATAGATATTTTTAGGTAAATTTCACCACTGGGCAGCACTGGGGGGGAGCAATGAGCCAACTTTTGACATCGTTCCTTCATTTCAAATTCGTCCAACAACCCTAGCAAAGCTCCTTCATCAGGGCTGAGATGGTAACACTGGAGCAATAGCCTGTGAAGGAAATACAACAAATTATTTTTAATGATGTTCTTGATGCTCTCTGGGATGTGACGTTAATGGCTGACATGTGAGGGAATCTAGATAACGGCCGAGTGCGGTGTGGTGTGCAGCGCGCAGCGCTCACATACACTTGGAGCGCTGAAAAGTGGGTCACCCAGCCCACTGAGATTCAGCCTGTACCATTCACTGATGTGGAAATAAGTCTGCAGCATCAGTCCCAGCTAGCAAGGCTGCACTACCAAACACCACCACAGTCAGCATCCAGCTCTGTGCACAAACTCCACAAAGAGTGAGTCATTCTCACCACAGCGTTGGTCGTGACGCAGGACTACGATCACTCCCATTTTCAGCACATGCTAAAAGGATAATGTGTTGTGTTGAGAGACGGATGCATGCTGCTCCAACCTACATACATGGATGTGTTAAAGTGGCCATTTCTAGATTCTCCTCCATGAGAACTGGCATGTAATTATCACAATTTAGGAAATTAACACTATAATATATGATTTTGTTGACATAGTCTTAAGACCTTTGGTAAGGGATTACAGTTTAAATATTGTGTTAATTCAGCACTGAGCTGATTAGCGCCAGATGAGGAGCAAGCCCATAAATGCTTTTCTTTGTCCATGGAATGGCTTTATGACTTTATTTTCAGTGCCATTTGACACCTGCTAATGGAATAACCAAAGCTATTTGTGTGGTGTTGTGTTGTAGTTTCTCTGCCATCATGACGAAAAGCAAACAACCAAGACTAAGCAGGGGGAAAAAATGCTAACAGGGCGCTTCGAGTCCGCTTCATAGACTCTCATGCAAGTTCCATATTTCAGCCCGAATTAGGCACATAAACTGACTTGTCGCTGCTGCTGCTGCCTACGAAGCAGCGGAACTGCATAACTTTGTGTTGCTAGCGGGCATAAAGACTGGTGGGGAATCTGTGTGTTTACACGACTCTGTCAGGCCCGGTGTAATGTATGCAGAGATTTGCGCTCCTGCAGCTCTGACATCAGGTCAGACTTGGATATAATGTAGGAGCAAGTAAAACCCTTGTCGGATGACTGATGGCCAGGAGCCAGCACTTTACTCTGAGCGAGCCCTCACTGGCAGACAACATGCAGGCTTTAATCCACATGCATTGCCCAAAGCTGAAGGTTTTCATTGCCAAGGCTGGCTCACAACTATAGTTGGATCAACTCATGGTTGGCCCAACGTAAAGCCAGAGAGACAGGCATGCTGTCACTCCATTACCAGATTCAAGCCTATTATCAGCCTGTAAGTGGGACAGGAAAGTGAAGGATACGATTGGTAAAAGTAAAAAACTAGATATCAAAAAACAACAACCATATTGATTCTCCTCTGACCGGCCTGGACAAGGGAGTCAGGGACGCATCATTTCTTCATTTCAAATCAGAGTGTCACACTCTGCCCACGGTTGTAGTATAGAAAATTGTTATACAGTGAGTTTTAAAGCTGCTCCCTCTCTGGGGTCCTATTCTGACCAGCCAACAGTGAATGGAGTGCAGCACAGAGACCCCGGGGGAGATAAGAAGCTGGAGCAAACAGTCCTCAGCCATTACTGACAGCTCCTTGCCTTCGCCCTGTGAGCTCACCTTTCACAGCTACTCTATAGGGTGTATAAAAGCTTACTGTAAAGCACACAGGATTTAATATAATTCCAGAGATATGTAGTCTAAATAAAGGAGACGACTCCCTCCACTTTCATCCTCCTCTCAAATCCCCCCTCTCCCTGACTTCATTCATTTATCTACCGCTTCATCCTCCTTCATCCTCTTTCTCCTCAGGCTGTGCCTGTTTAGTTTGGGGAATATTTGATTGGCAGGTTGTAGCGCGCAGCAGGGTTGACATTGAGAAAATGTCTTATCTGTCAGTAGCATTACTTCTCAGGGAAATTTTATAGAGGAGCCAAATGAATGCATGGAGAGAAATTGGAGACAAACGTAGAAACTGACATTCACAAAAAAATGTAGACAACCACCTGTGTGTAGTTGTTAAATCTTACAGTTAAGAGAACTATTTCACTTTGCATATTAAGAGAAGTTGATGGCTTAAATATCAGGTATACCCACAGCATAATATTCATTTTTAAAGGTTGCCTATTATGCTCATTTTCAGGTTCATTTTCAGGTGTCTACAATAATAGGGTTACTAAATTTGCTTTCATATTCATAAAACACATTACTGGTCATACTGTCCATTGCTGCACCTCTATTCGCCCTCTGTTTGAGAACTCCACTCCCTCCTGTACAGCCCAGTCTGCTCTGATTGGTCGGCTCTAACAGGCCTAAGCAGGCACCACCCACTGTGTTTTTGCATCATCTCTGATGTCGTTTTTTGCACCACGGTCATACTGAGGGTGGTGATTGTGTAGTTGTGACATCACAACTGAAGTCCTGACAGCTCTTACAGTTTCTATGAAATGGGCTGTAAGTATTTCTCCCTGTGGATGGAGCATATTATTACTTACACATTATTCATATAGCACCTAGACCTGCTTTATAATAATAAAAAAAAAAAACACATGGAAATCTCACTTATGTAAGAATTGGTCACCTGTCGAATTCATACTCCAAACAGACAGGGGGCAGCATACGACCAGAGTCACTGCCAACTGCTGCTACACTGCTAGCTGGTTAGCATGCTAGATGCTGTATCTCTGCAACACAATACATGGATGTTTGTGACACAACACCAACGCTGTTATTTCTTCCCATTTTCATGAAAATGTTTGTTTATTTTTTTAATCCTCTACACTAGAATTATTACATATTTCACCTTTTAAAGATTTTCTTTCAGCCTTCTCTGCTTTGTGTAAATGACAAACAGCAGGAAAGACAGCACAGATGGAATGACTTTCAGCTAAGGTCATGCACCAGACCTGTAACCATGATGTCATCACCACATGTCATACAATTACACCCCGCTACCACACCAGCAGCTTTTTATATGGAGATGTGAAGCAGGGATAGTCGAAGAAAAGGGAATGCGGTCAATATAATGCTTTTAGAGCGAGAGGCTGAAATTGAAACTGACGCAATATCCAGAGATGAATAAACTGTGTCATTTTCAAACCTAATGCACTTGATGTCTTGTTTTAACCTACGTAGAGGACAAGATTTACAGCACAACGCAGGGAGGAAAAACATGTCACGGTAATGTTTTAAAATGTACAAACTGGATGCTCACGGTGGTAATTTGTCTGGCAGAGAAGATCATAAAAACTGGGGTCACGGCCGTGTGAATGTCATGTTATAAAATAAGTAAACACACCATTATTCTGTACTCATAAACAGGTATTTCCATGGTGGTATTTCTGCTGCTGGAGTTTTGGCTCTGATCTTTGTACTGTGGCTAGCTGGATATTAGTGCAGAACCCTCTCGCTTCCGCAAGCACAAAGACCGATTTGCAAATATGTGCCAACCCAGGAGGTCTTCTGCTGTAAGCTTTGAACTGTCAGAGAGCACAGACAGTTCAGCGGGGAGGGAAAAAACAAGCAGAGCTGCTGCTGAAGGTGGAGCCTGTAGTACTGTAGTAGCACAAGCGGGGAAGAGGCAGAATGAATGGGCTGATTCAAGAGCTTCACACACACACAGTCATTTCCCCACAGGCCGTGGGCTCTACCTCATGAGTCCGGCCCTCCACCTGACTCCGTGCGCTCCACTCGCCTGCTTCTGCGATGAAATATGAGGCGTGCTGAAGCAGCCCAGAGACCACGGTGCCTGCTGGAGGACAGGAAAAAAACAGTGTACACACTCAGACAGGTGCATGGGCGAGCGCAGCAAAGTATGAGAATGAATGCATGTGTTTTTGTGCTCTTTTCCACGCTCAGCCCTCTGCAGAGGAGCCCTGCCCTCCTATTAACAGTGATGAGCGGCTGTAGATAGCGAGGCCGACCCCTCTGTCGCTCAGCGAGGGCTTTTATCTAACTCTCAGGGGACGCAGCCATGTGATGTCGCCTCGGCGCTCCTGTCTTAACTCTCTGGCCTCATCTCACCCTCTTATCTCCATCACCTCCCTCTTCGTCTGTTTTTTTAGTCAGCCCATCCGTCTGTCTCCCCTGTGCACACATACATCATGCAGATGTACAAAAATAAATGCACACAAATACATGCATGTGGTTTCTGCACGCACGCACGTATCTCAGAGTTTTATGACGTAAGGGGTTTCATTTTTTTTTTCTAGGTACATCAGTGCGAGGGAGAAATGTGTTGGCAGGTATGAGGTCAAACCAGCACATGGCGCCCAACACTCAGGCAGCACTCTCTGCTAATGGGAGTGGCACCAGGTGGCTGTTTCTACTGAGGAATCATTGTGAAGGATCACACTGCCCCCCAGTGGTCTGCGAAGGAACATCTTAAGTATGACTGATGATTACCCAGAGGCTGTGGTGGAGTGAAAAGGGTGGGGCACAAAGCAACTGAGGACATGTTACCGGGCTAATGTGTGGCGTGAGCCCAAAGGGAAGCTGGGAGTCCCATTATTACTATGCAGGGTTTATGGTTTATTTAACCGCAGCCTGGGCTTATTAGCAGTAACCTTAAGGAAGTAAGACGTTAAATCCATTCAGTTGCTCCCTTTTATATTGTCTCCCCCTTACACACACACACACACATACACACACACATAAGCATAGAAATCACAGCATTTTGAATTAGATGAGACTATTGATACTATCACTCTTATGTCCACACCATCCTCGTCAGAAAAAAACGACCATATATTGTAGGCCGACTGTGAAAGACACGTATTACAACCCATATTTACTTTTGCGTTCGGCGGCGACCTCTGTAGAAAGAGCAAAAAGAGGAGGTAGGGGAGGGTTGGTGAGTTATGGCAACTAGAACAGTCTGCTGAAACCAGAAAATGACATCACTTTACCGTGATGAAGCCTTTAAAAGACCAGAAATAACCATATTGAAAATCTAAGATGATATATAGTCCCATATCACTGTCAGGATATATGTCGTTACATGAATTACGTTAATACATTACAGGTATTTTAAGTCAAACCACAAAGTTATCTAGCTGCTATGCTAGCTGTAGCTTCGTATTTACCGTACCCAAATTGGGGCTCTTTTTACATAACCTTTCCACAGTCAAGAAGATGAGATTCATTTTTTACATTTTAATCTATGCACAGCAGAATATATCATACATTGATATATAACGTAAAGGTCAACATGATTGGAATATGATGGGAGGTAACCCAAGAAGCCCAGCTCCCTGGCATCTTAAATGTCATTTTTGGTGGAATGTAAATGCCACGAAAAAGCCGTCACACAGTGAAATAAATGGACTGATAAATCTTTTAAAGATTGAAAAGAGAATTAAAGTTTGACTCCAGACTTTCATCTTTCTTTGATGTTTATTTACAGAAGAGTAGCTTCCACAGACATCTTGAGAGTAGCTGTGAGTTTTGACATTTTTCACATACCGTATGGTAACACAGTGGAAATATTCCTACGAACCACAAGTACTACCTATCCTGTGACGATTTTCTCAAGCAAATGTTTCCTATCACAAATCGTGGCTAAAGGTCGCCACGACTAACACTGAGTAATCCATCTGTCGTTTTACAGACTAAGAAAATTGCACTTCTAGAAATGTAAAGATGACAGTCCAAAAGTTGCTCACGGCCCAAGAGGTGCTAATCTATCGGGTTGCTCCTAAAATCTGCTCCGACGGTCGCATCTTTCGACGTTAATGAGGTCGATTACAAAGGTGTCTGAGCAGCCGCAGAGCGTCGCTGGTGGCACGTGACCACAGAGTCCGAGTCTGTGCTTACACATTCTGAAGAAGCGCAACTGAGCAGGTACACGCGAAAAACTAGGGAAGGAGACGTACAAAAAGAAAAAAAATGCACAAACATGTGACATCACTGGACGACGCAGCTCACCACAAAGCACCAGAATGTACAGAGAAGAGCCAGAGAGACAGATTTGTACAAAACAAAATAACATTTATGCATAACAGTTTCCTTGATTTACTTTAAAAAAAAAAAAAGGACAAAATGAGGCTTTTTTTTTCTTCTTTTCTTTCTGACAACAAATGACATGTATCTGAGTCGGATATGCTGGTATGATCCTCTACAATTTTTATGCAAAGATGGGGCACCTGAGTAGAGAAGAGACAATTAATTGGAAATGGCTGTCTGCACTGAGAGGTATGACCTGCCCTGGGAGGATGTCTTCCTGCCTTGTACTCTTTGTTGCTTGGGTTGTATTGTACTCCGCCAAAAAAGTGACTCTTAGGCTGTTATTCAACAGTTGTTGACACATTTTTTGCTTTTTCGCCTGTGATTTTTAGTTTGAAGCACGGGTAACGTCTGAGTGACGCCATGCTTTAAACCCTTTACAGAGCTTGGTCGTCACTACCTGCAGAATAACACTGTAAAAGTCAGTTTCGATTACTTCCGCTGACCCCCTCCTCCCGTCATATGTTTACCCCGTCACCACCAGACCAGACCAGACCATCCAGGCCACTGTGATGAGTGAAAAAAACTCTCACTGAGGTAAAACGAAACAGTCGATCCTGTCCTCTATGAAAAAACTTGGCTCACAAAACAACAGGATGCTCACGTGTACATATACGTCCTACTCGTTACAAAAATGTGCAGTATCAAGAAACTGATCAGAATCAAATCGACGAGTTACCAACATGAGGTATACTGTTTAATAAAACCCTTACAAAGGAGGATGAAATCAACACAATTATCAAAGTAATTATCCTCTCTGCAAAATGAGAGCGCGAGTAATTTTCCTCCCCGAAAAATAAATCTGATTGTTCTAGCCAACAAAAAGACGAAAGAGACAAAAGGGAAAAAAAAATAAATCTCACACGGTATATTCAAAAGATAGTGGTTAAAAAGAGTAAATAGAGCTTCTATACGGAGAGCATACATCCTTTATGCTGGAGGCAGGTTTTCTTTTTTTTTTAATGCTAATCCCCCTTTTCAGATCATCTGTGTCAACTCCATACACCGTAATAATCCACTACTGCATCGAGACTTAAAACACAGGCAAAACAGTGGGATTTAACTGCAATCGTTGCGGCCTGAAGAAGAACATGAAATGTGTGGATTTGAAATGCTGCATGTCGCCTAAAAGTGCGTCTACCCTGTGCCAGCTAAGGTTAAACGTTGGATTTTGGCAGCTGCATCATAAAATACTGCATCACAGATGTGACAGTGTCGTTGTTTAACCATCCAAAAACTGCAACCCGCTAGCAAATATCAATTAATTTCCAAATGTGTTCCCATATGATGGAACTGGTGCAGTGCTGTAGACAGTCTGCGTATGTTAATAGTAATTTACCTCACTTTATGTTGCACTTTATGTCTGCTTGATTGCCAAATAGCTGTGATCTGTCTGCAGTTACAACAGAGACACAGGATGTTTTTTTGAATGCCTCCCGTAGTTAAAGTGTGAACAGCTGCTTGTGTGTTATCTTCTTTTTGAAAACTGGCCGTGTTGGATGAGAGACGTCTTCACAAAACCTTATAAACATATAAACAAATCACATGAAAATGTTTGAGAAAAGTCACTTTCATTCTTGTCACCGCGACAGACAGCTTCCTTGAAAAAAAAAAAAAAAAACGCTGTCGTAATGGCCCTTGACTCAGTGACTTCCATTCACTTGGCCTTCAGTGTCTGCAAACAGTGCAGTGAATGGAAGCACTAAGGGCAGATCTCAGAGCAGCGCGGACGCAGTCTGGGGTTTTAAGCACGTCTCTTCTTAAGGTAGCATTGCAAATCATGGCCGACCTGGACTGAGACAGGTATGTGTACGATATAAAAACTGGAATGCTTTCGAGAATATTATGCTTCTTTCTGGACTCGGGACATATAGGCTTTTTGAGGATGATGAGAAACAGTATCGATATATATAGAACAGTATCAGTAAAGAACCTGAATCAAACATATACACACATAGTTTTGGCGGTTCGCTTTAGCTTACTGCATGTAAAGGGCAAATGATCATCAGTCCCACTCGGCAGAAAGCTACGGCAGCACCGCTCACTTTACATTTAATTTGTCACACGATCAGTGATGTCACAGCAGGTGTTACCTTTTAACAGCTGATGGAAACCTGCTCCGACATCACTTATTGGAGCGTGGCCACAAATAAAACATGCCTGCCACTTTAGATTGATGAGTCGGGCGGTGCAGCCGCAGCAGTTTCCTGCCATAGGTGAGTCTGCTGTCGAGTTGCTCTTTATGCACTGTGTAAGTGTGGTTTGCCAGGTAGCACAGTACAGTGAGTGCCATACATTTTTTTTTTTTAGGTCTATAGGAAGTTGTTTCACAAACATTTCTGTTACTGACAATCTGAATTTTCCTGATGTGGCAAACCCCACTCAGTCACCCCCCCAAATCCAATGAATATTTGACCCAGGTTTGCTAGAGAACACATTCACTTCTGTCCCTATATGACTGCAACTGCAGTAAAAACATGTTAATCATGTTCAGAACATACATGGCAAGGCTAAAAAAATAAGTCTCTTTGAGGTACCAACCATGCATTTTGTTTCAGAAAAATCAAAGGTTTTAGAGAAAACACAATTATGTTGGTGAGAAACATGTTCAGGGTGTTTCATACTTGAGGAGCCATTTACAATTCTGTTTGCTGATGTGATTGAGTTGAGCTGGTGAGATTTTGACACTTTGCATGGACATGAGTAGATAAACGGTAAGGATAAAACAGGGTTGTACAAAGCCACCTGACAGATGATGAGACATCACGTACAGCAGGGTAACGCTCGGATGAATTCTGTCAATCTTTGAAGTGGATTTTATCATTATTATTATTATTATTATAATTATTATTATTATTATTGTTGTTGTTGTTGTTATAAGCCAACTTTAGCAAACTTGCCATTATCTTAGAATAACTCAGATGTATCTGTTACAATTTATATCACACTCTTAGTTGCCCATTCTGAGTTAAGTGAGTTAATATATGATGTTAGCATCCTTAACGTAGTCTTTTTGATGTGAAGCACCAAAAGGAACCTGGTTGTAGCCTAACAAACTCACTATTCTCATGATTAAAGTCAATTATTGACTCCTATAGAAAAGAATGTTAAAGCTGCTGTCTTTTATTGCTTGTACCACCTGCAGGCAATGAGTGTTAAGCAGTGGCTAGCTGTTGAATTGCTAAATAGCAAGCTAATGGTAGTCAGTCACAATAGTTCCCAAAACTTTTCTATATTTTCTCACTACTGTTGTGTTTACTTCCCCCTGGTATTTTTGTTCAACGTTGCAGACCAGCTTGTCAATAAACCTAACTGATATGGGAAACTAAAGCTGTTAAGCTAACAAGCTTGCTAACAGTCCTTTAGCTTGTGAGCTAAGCTCAGTCATGAACAGGACCAAAAGTTCAGAGTTTATTTAAAAGACATAGATGAACCATAAACCGTTGCTTTTTTGTGGAATAGTTCTTGCTCTGCTGAAGTTATAAATTTAGCAAGCTAGCTAATAGTCAGTTAGGTTGTTAGCTCTGCTCAGTCGCTATTCACACAGCATATTAAAAAGATGTATACACACCACTGGCTCCTGTCTGGTTACCCGACCGTCTACAAACCATTGCTCTTTTGTTGAACAATTTCTTCCTCCGCTAAAGTTATTAAGCTAACAACTTCCTAACAGTCCGTTAGCTTAGTCACTAACAGGACCGAAAGTTCAGTTTTATTAAATGACGTTTAGAAACAATCTGTTCCTGTCTCATAACCACCTGCTAATTGTTCCTCTTTGGTGGAACAGTAATTTCTCTGACAGAGGAGGTTAAATCAAGCTGAAAGGTGTAAGGCAGCTAATAAGTTATGATAGCTTCCACATCGCCTCAAAGGTCAGCACTGTCAAGATGTGTATCCTTTAAAATGTGATACATAAATCATTCCTACACAAACAGAACCTGTACAAAGGGGGAAGAACTGTAGGAGTGACACTTATTACCTGCAGGTGGAGAGTCAAATCACAAGAACTATTACTTGTCTATAGTTGGCCTAGTTTTATTTGAAGCAGATCAAAAATTGGATTGGAAAAAATGGTTCAGACCTAGTTTCAGGTGCTTCATATCCAAGGATTAGGCGTTAATGTATTTGTAATGTATTTAAACAGGAACAATACTGAGTGACACAGTCTTTATGAGATCTGAGAGTAGAGCTGCTATGCACTAAATCCACATACGTTTCTTTGACGTAACACGAGAGCGTACAGTCAGTGTCGGATGATTATTTCTGCGAATAACAAAGGCTTGTAAAAGCAGACACGTTAAGAAAGAGATCTTAAAGAAGGTGCTAGTTACTCAAAACTAAGAAAACCAAACTGGTAAGCGTCCTGAAAAGAAATGAGGTAGTGTTGTTGATAAGGAGTAGGGATGCACCAGTTCCGCTATACGCACTGCCACAACCAATTCTGACTTACTGAGACTTCACAAATCAATCAATTATGGAAATTTAACTTTTTTTTATTAAGAGTTTGTTTCTTTCAAATATTTTTATTTTTGTCATCAAAATCCTTTCCTCTCTGATAAATGTCAGAATTTCAAGTCAGGTTATTTTGATTTTCTGGTACTGTAGCAAAACAGAGAATTGTGGAAATGTTCCTACACAGCTGGAATTAGATGTGCGTAGAAATCAACTTAAAATTACCTTGAATTAAAAACATGGCAAGACTTTTGTCTTTAAAACATGATTGACTTTAAAATGACCACTAATGGCACAATCTCACACTGGTGCATCCCTAAATAGGACCCAAACCAGAAGAGTGATCTACAGATGGGTTGTCGGAACCTCCTTTAGTTCTCCCACCAACATAATTAAAACCAAAACCACCATGAAACATGTAAATACTTTGTTTTGAAAATGAAATATCCACCATCTGAAATACAGCAAAACCACGTTTTTAGTTTTGAACTGAGAGTCCCTGGTTTTCCAAACCACACCGCATTGATATATGGCATTTTGGAAAAAAAAAAGAAAAATACTTCATGTGTACCAGATCTGTATACTCCACATATTTTTACATTTTGTGTGTTTTTTTTCCCTTCATGTCGACATGTGTTTTTGTATTTGTACTGGTTATAATCATCTATAGAAATATACAGAGGTTATAAACGCACCTATAATAATTAGGCACCTGAGACCCCCACACTCCAGTCAGGAAATGTGTGTGCGTAAATGTGTGTTTATGGGTGACCATGAGATACCGTGGAATCAGCTATACACTAGCTTTCTGTGTTTGTTTCAGTGTGTGTGTGTGTGTGTGTGTGTGTGTGTGTTTGTTTGTGTGTGTATGTGTGGACCCTGAGACAACAGGAGGCTGGAGAGGGACACAGGTGTTCTGCACCCTCAGAGTGTGCAGATACTCTTTAAGGCTTATTCCTCAGTGCCACTCGGTAAAAGTCGCATCCATGCGACGGAGCCCAGGGAGACCCATTGAGCCGCGCTTCCGACGCTCTCATCCACGATGATAGCCCGTCTCATTCGCTAATAGAACATTCCAGGTTTTCTCATTCCTGAGTGCAACAGAGCCATGTGCGACACAGTGGGAATAGCCTCCTTCTATCCACTTCCATCTGCTTCGTTAAGTTAAATCTTTCCTTTTCTTTCCTATAGGACTGGAAAGAAGGACCCAGAGGAAAAATATGGATGCAATGCCAGAGAATGCATACCCATATACAGTACTCTACCACTAAAAATATACTGTATATGTAGACTGTATATACACACGTATGAAACAATGGATTCAAAGTACCTATAAAAACTTTGCAAGGGAGAAAAAAGGAATCCAATGATGAGGTGCATAAAAATAATCCTTCGGGATTCTTCCTGGGTATGTGAAAGAAAGAGAATCAGTCTGATGTCTGTATGTGTGTGTGTCGCGGTCGATGCCCTACATGCAGAGGCTACGGGCACAGATAACTGTGTGCTGCTGAGGTAGAGTGGACAAGGCCGGAGCTGACAAAGGGGGCAGGGGACAGCCCGGCAGAGATGGCCTTCCCTGGTGCCGAGGGGCAGTGTCTGGAGTCTCCGTTTTCCAGATGCTCTGACCTCAGCACCGTGCGCACCGTCTTTGGGGAGTGGAAGCCATTGGTTAGCCCAATGTCTTGCTGTGGCTCTAAGTCTGCATTCGGCTGGTCTCCCATGCCTTCTAGCTCCCCGTTGTGATTAGCCACCAACTTTATCGAGGGAAGACTCAAGGGGCTCTGAGCCAGTGATAGTTTTTCTCGTGTGTCCTCCTCGCCTGGTGGGCATGGCTGGCTCAAAGGGGAATATCTGTCCTCGGATAATGAGGGTCCTCTGGGGGTGTTAGAATCCATCTCCCTTTTGCTGCCCTCCTCCTCTTTCTCCCTCCCGGGTTCTGTCAGCTCTGAGTGAACAATGACTTCTGCCTCGACCTGGTTACTGCACAGGGATGTGCACAGACGATCAGATGAGTCCTGCAACACAAAAAGCCACTGTTACCGTTTATCTAGCCAGGTAACTAAAACATTTAATGTATTTTTTGGTTAAGTAGCCTACATGCACAGTACACATGAGGGCATGACAAACACAAAGATATCGGGAATGATCACAATTTACTAGTCGCTAAAGCCCTCCTCTGAGTGATATTTATCTTTCCAGGATATGGACATGACTCGTCTACTCTGCCATAACATTCTTACCCTAACCATCACCAATCACCACCCCTCGGTTTTAAACCTAACATCTTATAGCGAGTACAAACTAATCAGAGGCAAGGTAGGGTGGGTCATTCCTTCGCTATCCTGCAAATAGCAATCCATAAACTCTAGCAGCAACTCTAACTGGCCTGTCAAGTTTTATTCTTCCATATGTCGAAGGTGGATTGTGTAGTTTTTTGCCCTTTCCGAAACCAACACCAAAGATAAGGAATAGATTTAACAGTCTTTTTATCTACTAAAGAAAGAGTACATAATTGACTCATCTAGGTCACTAGTCATTAGTCACAGTTTAGGTTTCCTGTCGTGTGGAAGCTGATCTGCTATCAGAGTTTAGATTAAATGTTAGAAGTTCTATCCATTCTGCTCTTATTTTAGTTTGGGGAAACAACCTTAGCATCGTTAACTGAGCAATAATTAGGTTCATTAGTCCTCACCCTAGCCTTTTATTTTGTAATTTTAATAGTAGCTTAAAAAAATACAGTTTGAAAGGACAAGCAAGTAAGTAAGCTAACTAGCTAAACTGGTGTATGTTAGAAATAAGTAAATAAAAATGAGTCTGAGCTTAAGTTTGTCCTTATCATACCTTTTTAGGCCTACTATAGGACTGACTAGGTTTATGCTACACTACAAGAACTGACACTCTTTCATTATCTACCATGTGTGGTTCATCTACTGGTCAGTATGCTAACTGTAGGCCTGGGATCAACTTTAGCTTCAAACCGTTGGACAAAATCATACATGTGGCCATCAAGTGCATATTCAAGAACCAATTACAAAGTCAGTGACAGTGTTTTCAATCAATCCGTTGAGCTTGCCTTAGCTTAATTAGCTAGCTAGCTCTTGCTAAGAAAATATGCCAGTGACAGGTTTTATTACAGCAAACAAAAATCTACTTTCAGCAGCCAAAAAAGAGAAGCCTTCTTTTGTTAAACCCATAATGAAATCAAGGACCCATTGTTGAATGAAGTGCACATAAATTACTATAAATTTTAAGTGGTAAATTTTCCCCAGTGTTATTGTTAACTGTGCCATGCAAGAACAGAGAGCTTGAATACAATTACTGAGGGGGGCGTAGTTTGGCAGTCAGTCAATTAAAAATGCCATTTGACCCGGTGAGCTACAGTTGCTTGTCAGACACAGGCTGATAGCCAAAATAGATTAATCATTGAATTTAGTTTATTCATTTACCGTGCCGTTATCAGTAATTAGCGTGTTGAGAGCTCCATTAATGAGTGTTGGGGAGTCTTCTGTTATGGTGTCTCTGTATCTAGTGATTCTGTTGGCCCAGTCATGGCTCACAGAGCCATTCCAAGCAGCCTGCAAGAGTAACAACACAGCGGATGCACCAAAATTACAATTATTATCCCTCTATCAACACATGAAAAAATAATAGGGTATCAGAGGCCCATCTGGGAGAGAGCTGCCCCCTTGCAGGTTTTGACCTTGGGTTCAGGTGCGGGGGCATCCTCCCCTTCCCTCGGATTAGCACTTGCCATCAGGCTCTGCTCCTCTGAGGCCTCTTCTAGCGGCTGGCCAGAGTCTTGGTTGCCTGGGGGCATTAGTGTCTCCAGCTCGTGGCTATCGCTGCACTCTGGCACGTTGGTGGAAGCGGGGCTGCCTCCTCTCCTGTACTGAGGGGTCACAGCTGTGGAGTCCAGGCCCCCAGACACCTCCCTATTTTGGAGCATAGATGAGAGGGGATGGTATAGGAGTCGGGCACTATAGAGGACTGAGCGTTAAAACAGTCACCTGGGTTGTTTTTTTGCTAAAATAGTTGTTCCAATTAACTAAAAGAAGTATGATTTATAGGTAGTGTTTGAGTACTGGCACTCTGGAGATACCTTACCTGGATTTGCCGTTACGAAAGCTGAAACACATGCAGAGGAGGATGCATATCAGCCCGAGACACACGCCGACTATGATGCCTGTCACTGCGTGGATGTCCAGCTCTGTTAAAATATCAGAAAACAACAATCGTGGCGTCACAGATTTACATTTGCCATTTTGGTTTTGATATTTGATCCATTACCAGTGATCTATCTCTGTCTCATATCTAGAACAGCATATTAAAATTATATTATTAAAAAGGTATTATTAAAAAAAGTATTATGAAAGAAAACATATCTAGTTTCTGCGCGGGTGCAAAAAGACTGAGCAGGAATGCATCGATTCTGCGGTGGAGAGATATGAGGGGACATTCGAGTAGGGAGAGCGGACCTTCATTGATATTCATTTATGCTGGGTGTCTCTGGCAGCCTTGGACACAGAGAGGAGAGGAAACAGATGGCAGGAGATCTCACCCGCCCACCAGCCCACCCACCAGCCACCTCAGCCCCATTCACACTAGCACGCTGGCAACACCATTACAGCCTTTGTGGACAAAATAAACCTGTTACTCTGTCTTTTTATCACGGTTTTGGGGGCAAGAACACTGCTTGCTCATTTCTGATTGCATTAAGGACGCTTCATTTTCAAAATGTTCCAAATATATTTTCCTTTTGATTATCAGTTCCCATTAATTATGCACTTAGATGGGTAAACTATAGTCTGTTCACAACAATATTCCTCTGATGTGTGTGAGAGAGACACGGGATGCTTAAAATAACGTAGTGTGATTATTTTCATTGCTGATGGGACTGTTTGTAAGGACGCTGGAAGGACAGTGGGTTTGACGGGCGTGTTGTATAAGAGTTCACAGGGGAGTTAACAGCACTGTTTTTATGACTCGCTGTGTTTAAAGACAAAAGGGACATTTAATAATTACAGGTAAAGCCGAAATGCTGACGGATGGAATTATAAAGTGTATAATGAGATCGCATGCTTAAACGCAAAGTAACATGAGAGTAAAAAAAAAAAAAAAGAAAAGTGCTTTTCGCAGCAATTCTGCTGGGTAAAGAGAGCAGTAATTCAAAGCTCTCCCCTGGGGGTCGCTGATGAGGCCGCCCCTTTGATATCCACACTTAATTTCATCCTCCAAATGCAGCGGAATAGGAGAGGAGAAATAACAGTGTCCCGCCGAGCAGCACTTTCCCTGCTGGCAGGGATAAATTGCCCACCTCACAGGGGGAAGGCCGTGCGTGCATGTGTGTGTGCATGAGCACGGGTGTGAAAGTGTGTGTGCAGATGTGTGTGTGGGTGCATGGTGTGTACTCGTGAGCGCCTGCTTATGGAAGCAAAAAAAAAATGGCTGAACATTTGAGTCTTAGAAGCAACTGAATGCCTCATTGTGAAATGTAACCACGACTGAATAATTAAACAGGTACAGTGTGTGATATGTAGTGGCATCTGTGGAAATGGAATATAATATTCATGAGTATGTTTAAGTTAAGTATGAGCTGTTTTATGCACCATCGTGTTTCGACAGTAGCCCAGAACGGACAAACCATGGCATAAGTGAGGGCCTTTTCGTGTGCCGTCGAAAACGAAAGACGAAGAAGAAGAGCGAGTGGCTGCTCTTCCCTGCCAAACAATCTGTGTTGTGAGAAGTTTGAAACCACAATCTGATAAAGGACGGATGATCAGGCTTATTTTGTACAAGAAAAATCACAGGAGCGCGAATCGTTGTCGAAGAAACAAAAACTCAAAGACGCTAAACGAGATCGGGACAAGCGACGGGATAAAACGATAATAAACGTTGGAGTTGCCTTTCTGAGATGGAAATCTCTGATGACAGAGAAATGTTAGCAGATTGACGGAGGAGGTGCCCTGCTTTCTTTTCAGTGAAACTAAACTAAACTGGACAGGTTAGAGTAACATTAAACATTACAACCGACCATAATAAATGTTCCCCCCTGCTGCTAATGGAACACAACCTGGATATTATACATTGTATATTAGCAGTTTCACTGAAAAGAAATGCCGGCATGTGTAATATAAATCTAAATTTGAGCACACCGTAGCCTCAGTTTGTGCCTCCCAGAGAGCTGTTAGCAAGATTTATTTAGATTTATTCCTTGTCTGTTGCAGTGAGACAACACATGGAGCGATAACTTACTGAGATATTTAGGGCTGGTAGTGTGCCAAAGACAAAGTCAAAGACTAAGTAATGACTGAGTGTCACAGATAAACTGAGGAGAATAATATCAGTCAGATGTGCCAAAAATATCTAAATTGCTCAAGAGAATCAAGTCAAGTCAGAGAATCTGAACATCAAAGTGAAAACTAAACCAATCTGGTTCAATAACCTTTCAGATAGATGGTCAAATAATTCAGTGCTGTAATTTCAGTGTTATTTAAAATTCATTCAGCAGTAATTACATTTCACAATATTCACATAATCAGTGAATCATTATGCTTGGTATTTGCTTCCACATCTGCTATTGAGGACATTCAAAAGTGATATGCAAATAAAGCATACCTTTTCATGAACATAAAGACGAGAAGAGAAATGTTATGTCCTCTTTATTCTCCTGATGATGAAGTGTTGTCCCTGACACTGCGACCTGCCTCTTTCTCTCTCCAACATGTCTGCTCTCCCACACCGCCAAAGCTCACTGATTATGTTACCATATCTAACCAATTAACTATCATACCGTGTTATTAAACTGATTTTTGTGTATCGTTGTCAATGTTTAAGTGTCTGTCCTAAAGATTTGGTAAATCTTAACAAATAACCAACATAAAATATTCCAGTTTGTTGAACATATTCCATATCGACCTCTGCTACCACCACAATCATGATTACTGCTACCAGTGCTCTTAAAACTACTGTTACATCTTTCCTTGTTATTCCTGTCACCTACATATGTGCTATGTGACACCTACCATATTTTGGAAGAGGGGTGTGAACATCCTTTATAGGTGAGTAAGGCCCCGGCCCCACCTCGGTAGATGCACCCATTTTAAAAAAGTAACGGGTGCCACTGGACAAACCCTGCACCTCCACATTGGTAATGCTCCCTGACAGAGAGAGAGAGAAACATCATCAAGGCCAATACTTAGTCACACAATTTCACTTGAGCCAGAAAGTAAGTTAAGAAGGTCAGTTGCAATTAAACTAAACAACAATGGGATTCAAAGGATTAGTGATAAACTGCTTTCACTGCAAATTAGCGGGCCATGCCGGCCAACACCCACCGTCCTGAGAGAGGTTTTCCCACAAGTGCTCGGGCTGGCTGAGGTTGCCGCTGTACAAGATCCTGTAGCTGACGATGATACCGTTTGGCTCCAGCGGAGGGCGCCAGCTCACCAGCACAGACGACGAGTCCAGAGCGCTCAGCTGCAGCTCCTCCGGAGGTGTGGAGGGCCCTGAAGGAGAAGGGAGGTCTGGGTCAATAATTAGAGCCCAGAAATGAGGCCTCACAGCTGGGGAATGTATATTGTCTCGGTGGGGGATTTGACAAGTGGTGTGACGACCATCTGCGTCCTCGTGTCCGCGCCACCTGGGTACAGGAGAGGGGACAGGCAGGGCGACGGGGGAATGGGCTGGGGCTCAGGTGATGATACATGGCAGTCGGGAGCGTGACAGGGTGACTGGTGGTAATAATGTCATTAAAAGCGGCCCCGCTCTCCACTCACCACACTTACTTGGCTGACAGACGGAGCTGCCGGCCAACACGGGAGCCTCGACTACACCTGGGCATTTCATTACGGCCAGTTATCAGCCATCAGTGCCAAAAAACTAATTCCCCGTGTCCACTGGCCAATGGCCAGCCGGCACACCGAACCACACATGAGTGAGCATGCACTCGCGCTCACGCAGACCTGCACATGCATACATTAGAGCATCCGCAGGCTTCAGCGAGCACAAGTTTCACAGCTTTACCTCGCCGTCTGGAGACCGAAATCAGGCATGCAGTAAAACTGACATAATCAACACTTTAAGTGCATCTAATCAGGGTACACTCTGAAGAGATGAATGTGCACTTTAAGAACCAGATGAAATAAATTATTTATAAGCAGCATGAGGTAATATCAATGAAAAGAGTGTCTGTAAATCAAAAAGAGGAGACAGGGTGAAATTTGTGGGTCCCTTTTAACTGTATTTTGAGCTGAATTAATCTGAAAGGACCAAAACCTTCCAAATGAAGGTCATCTTTTTTTTCTTTAACCTTTATTCAAACAGTAAAATGTTCCCTGACCCTTCATCCTCCTCTTCCCCTTCCAGATTTATTCCTACACAATTACACACATCAACACCTAGCACCCGGAGCTGCCCGCTATAACTAACTGAAGTCAATTTTTGGCACGCCGACGTTCCCCTTGAACTGCTCAGTCGAGTGATTCACCCAAGGACACTGCAAAGGTAGTGAGGGACAGGAGTGTTTTCATTCATCACCGTCAAGTGGGTGAAAAGAGACTTGAAGTGATCACAATACAGCAGGGAGGTCCTCGAGGACTTTGAACCTCAGGTCTTTTTTTTAAAAATACAAGCACGAACTGAGCAAGCCAGCGTTGACGGGAGCGCAGCAGAGACTCACGGTCAGACAGAGTCGACTCCTCCACCGTGCCGCTGAAAGGTCCCACCACATCCACTCCATTAGACTGCACGGCCAGCTCGTAGCGGGTGAAGGGCTTCAGCGCCCCGAGCAGTATCTCCTGAGCAGAGCTGCGGCACACAGACACAGCAGAGAGTGGTGAGCGTTTGTTTGTGTGTGTGTGTGTGTGTGTGGTTTCTATCCTGCGCTGACAGGAAATATATAACCGAGTTTGTTTAATTTAGTTAGGCCACTCCAGGCTAGAAAACGTATTACCTTTTATATCATTTACTCTTATTGCCTGCCTTCTGCTTGACAGTCATTTACTGTGTGATGATCGCAGGTATGTGCGCACCTCTCTAGCCAGCGAACTCCACATCCTTGAGACAATTCTTGAGTGAACGTGATGAACACAGTACGAGTGGCAGTTTGTGAAATAGTCCCCCGAATTTACTCTATAGGATTCCTGTAAACGGTTACCAGCTGACTGATTGCGGTGGATTTAGATCACCTGTGTGCAGGGTGGGGAGACTGACTCCTGATCAATGAGTGGAAGCAGATTTTCTATTCATATTTCTATGTATGTTGGGGCTGGTTTGTTTGTTTGTCAGCATTTTACTCCCAGTACCGCCACAATATCCTGTCTGGAGCAGAGCGCTTTTGTTAAAGTTGGGGAAAGATTGTGATTTTTGGTTAATAAAACATCAGTTTTGTGAAATAGTCATGGCATTAAACCTACTGTCGTGACGTTAGGATTCAGGTGGTTCCTGTTTTATTTAGCAAGATTTGTCCTCATGTGTCATGTGTCATGTTTTCCCTCCTCTGAGATTGCCCTGATTAATTTCACCTGTCCCCAATCGGTCTGTGTTTTCCCTCGTTCTGTTGTTAGTTCATCTGTGCATGCTTGGTGTGTGTGTTCCTCATGTTTCTGTCGGCGGTCCTGCCTGTGTTCCCCACGCTTTATTCGGTTTGGCCTAGTACTGAGATAAGATAAGATGATCCTTTATTGATCCCCCTTGGGAGAAAATTCACAGGTAACAGAGCAGTACAGAGGGAAATAAGTGGCAAAGAATAAAATAATTTGAATAAAAATAAACGTACTATACACAGTAACTGTCCTTGTGTGTACATGACATGTGCATTTTTGTTCTTGCCATTTTCCCTTTGCCTGTTTTCTTTACTCAGTCTGCATCATTATTGCTTTTTGAGTTCACCATTCGCCTGCTTGGAGTCTTTCTTAACCTCAATGTGATTTGTGTACATGGACACAAATTTTCGAAACTTTTGAAATGGAAACTTCGTGCCCATGTACATGAATACAACGGATTTAACCGCAAGGCTATTTCACAAAGTGCTGCTGCGACACGAGGTTGCTATGATTCACCCAGAATTGTGAAGACAGTAAGTGAGTATATTTCTCCTTAATACAGGGTTGGATTAAATTCAATGCGAGGCCAATCTTGCTTTTTACTGTACGAATGATGGTTAACGAGGCCTTTTTAAAAGGGTAAAAGCATCGGTTTGTTGTCAGGCGAGGGGCCAAGGTGCTCTTAAAGATAAAAAATGTGTCACATAAAAGAACTGCGAGTTCGAATAGGCAGAGAGGGTATACTAAAAGAGTTAATCCAATGGCGTCAAACACAAACCAATTCCTGACTTCATTCAATCTTAATAAATACATTTAAGTGTGAGTATCGTGTCTTTCTGGAGAACAAAGTAATATCACGCTAAGGTCGTCACTGTTCAGGTTTGTATCGGGCTTTGTGGTGTAAACGATGAACAGAAAGTCACGCAGGAAGCAGTATTGTTCAGATGTTGGCCATGAAACATGGCAGTAAGTTTTAAACCAGCATCTCTTGGCAAAAGTTAAACATTCTTGACAAGATGAAGTTTAGTTTTGCTGACCTGGTGTGATAGGAGACCAAGGAGGCGTTGGTGGTGCCCGCCGGGCTGCAGCGCACCGTGTAGTTGATGATCCGCACGTTGCTGAAGCGCGGTTTCTCCCAGCGCAGCCAGATGGAGGTGGAGGTGTTGGCCATGGCTTGGATGCTGCTTGGGGGCAACGGAGGAGGGCGCGGTGGCGGCGCGGGTGCTTCAGCGCAAGCAGAAACACAGAATTTGCTTGAATCTTTTAATTTTTTTGTTACATTTTTTAGAAGACACTCTTCCATTTACGCATTCTTGCCCATGATGTCAATAAAAATCTTACTTCTGCCGTGAACCTTGTCGGTCCTCCCCTTCCAGACAGCGGCTGCTCCGTCTGTTTGCTTGTTAAAGGCCCAAACCCTGACCTCGTACTGCCGGTCAGGGACTGAGAGACAGAAATATACAAATAAAAACAGAGGAAAAAAACAAAAACGTTCTACTGTCTGTCAGGATACTGTACCTGTATCCTGTAAACCACAAATGGCAACTACGCTACAGCCTGCATGCGAAGAACCATAACCAGAGATATCACTGTGTTCACTCCACACATTCCTCTTCCTTTTCAAAACCTGGTGCCGACTTTACCCACAATGCCACTTACCCACTTCTCGACACTACTGGAGGCAATTTACCAGATGACACGCAGCTTCCTCCGGAGCCACAAAAAGGCTTTACGCTACGTTCTCTACATATGCAGTCAGTAGTAGTCGTACGCCCTGAGATCTGTAAACACACTTTGATGTGTGTAATTGGTGGAGTAACCTTTCAAGTCTGCATTTTTGAATCAAGCGCTGAATTATTAATCATTCCTTTTTTCCTTCAGAGGTGCCTGACTTTATCCCTTTTTTATTTTTTCAAAAGAAATATTGCTCCCATTACGACACTGTTGGCGACAGCGGTGAAACAGCGTTCTGCTTGCTCAGAATTGAACAGGGCTCTTGAAAAGCTGGGTATAATTTTAAGTGTGTATAAAAAAAAGAAAAAAAGAAAAACTGAAAGTCAAGGATTAAGCAGATATTTATCCAAAGAAAAGTGGGGCGTCAGACTCTACAACTTACCCAGCCCGGTGAGGAGATGGTACCTGGCCTTCTTCCGGAGCCTGATGGTGTGGGTCTGCGTCGGCCTTCCTCCATTCGCTGATTCGTCCGCTTCCACCTCTCGACAGGACAGCTTGTAGCCAGAGACCAGTGTGTGATTGGGCGAGGGATGCCATGTCACATTCAGCGTGTTCAGCCTGGCTCTGACTTTCAGCTCGTTTGGGGCAAAGATCACTGAACATTTGCAAAAAAACAGAAAGAAGTGACATGACCGAAATGCCCACACGATGACATTAACGCTAACTCCAGCTGTGCTGTAACCTGTCGCCAAGAGAGCCAGGTGGTCTGGTGTCTTCCCTTACCCAGGCTGTGCTCACTGTGGTTGTACTGGGCTAATGTCTGGTGCTGGGCCCATTCAGAGGGAACCCCAAAGCCCACGCCTGTTCCGGCTGCGATCCTCAGTCGGTAGGCTTGGTTGGGCTGCAGCTCTCTTAGCGTGAATTGAGTCTCGTTACCCCCAACTTCAACTGAGAATACACTGTCCACTGTGGGAACACACAAGACACACACACACCCTCACAGATCTATACAAAGGGAATGAAGGACAAGCTGTTGTCAAATTGGTTCCTTTGAGGGGGAACTTAATCTCCCTGTAGATCCTGGAGAGCTGGGTACTCAGGAGAAATGATTGTGCTCTGCAAGTACACCATTCTTTATCCTGTCATACAAAATCTCTGACCCTCAAGACTCTGAATTCATGGAATATTTCGGAAAACAAAGCAGAAAGTTTGCCTTTTAACGGAACAACCCATTCGAAACTAACACACATGAGACATAGTGGGTGGATCTCCTGAATCAAAGCTCCTAAACGTGTGCTTTCACCGGCAGTTAAGGTCATCTTGTCTCACCCTGATCCACGGTGCTGTACTCGATGCGGTAGCGTGTGACAGCTCCTCGACTGTGCTGCGAGGACAATGGATGCCACATCAGCCTGATGTCTGTGGGGGAGGTGCTGGCTATCGACAGCTGAGGAGGTGCACTCGGCACTGCGGGAGGAAATGAGAGGACATGCTGAACTGTGTGATAATGAACGTTCAATACTCTGATCAACCCTTTAGAAGTGTGCGGTAACTCTGTGTTTTCTTAAAGGATCAGCCGAGGTCAGATGCATAGATGCAATTCTAAAATAAAATGAAATAAATCATCTATATAATTTTGAAGCAAAAATGGTCTGTTGACGCTTCATGAACGGATGATACTGATGATTTATGAGCTCTTAAAGGTCTGAGAGGACTTTACAAGGTTGGCGAGCCAAGCTAATAATGTTTGCTCTGCGAGGCGGTGAGGCATCCAAGGCTTTCCTTATTTTACTTGTGTATTAGTCTTAATACTCACCGTCCTCCAGCATCTCTACAGTAACAGGCAGGGACGGGCGACTGGCGCCCATCGGAGAGTAAGCCACCACGAAGAATGTGTAGGCAGTATGTGGGAGAAGCTCTTTGACGTGGTACTCGGTGGTGTCGTTGTTCATCGCAAACTGGTACTCCACGTTATCTGAGCCTGAAAAGAACGGAAGTGTTACCCATGTACGGTTTTTGGAATGTGGAAATGAACCTAATCGTACACGGAGACACACCTGCAGCGCGCTGGCAGTGCACAGAGTAGCCGATGATCTGGTCAGAGTTGTACTCGGGTTTCTCCCAGGTGATTAGGGCAGTAGTGCTGGAGTAGGGCGTGGCAGACAGGTGGCGAGGAGGGCTGGGCAGACCCTCCCTCACGATGACCGTCAGCTTGGCGGTGGCGCAGGCCGTGCCCAGCCCGTTGTCAGCGATGCACTGGTAGTAGCCCGCGTCCTCCAGTGCCAGCTGGTTGATGAGCAGGACGCCAGGGGTTTGGCTCTTCGCCCGTCTGAAGGGCTTGATGGGCTTGCCATTCTTCAGCCAGTGCAACACCGGAGGAGGCTCGCCAGAGCTGTTGCACACGAACCTGGCTGTGTTGCCCCGGGAGAGGGACGCGGTCTCTGGAGGCTGGAGGATCACTGGAGGTGCTATCGGAAGAAGAAAGAAAGCTCTGACTTGGGGGCACCAGGAAATTCAAGGGACACTCCAACGATTGCACTTCCATAAAGCTGGGAAGGATGTTAGAGTTGATAGTTTCTGTCTTTAACCTTTAATCCTCAAGGTTCATCCCAAAGGGTAGTTATATCTACCTGCAGCTAAGACAGACTTTAAACTAAAGACTTAAGATACAAGATTATGCAAGAACCAAACTTTTCTACATAGACAGGAAATTACCTTCTGCTTTCTCTAAAGTACCATCACACCTTCAATGACGGAGGATGATCAGAAGGAAGCTAATGAGAGTCTCAACGGCTCTGAGAAAAAGTCTTGTCTGTCATTAGAGTGCACAACACATAAAATGACTCCTACCAGGCACATGCAGCTCAGCAGCCGCAATCACAAACTCTCTGGTCTTGGGCTTGTTGGCCCGGCAGACGTAGACGCCGGCATGGTGACGCCTCGTGTCCCTAATCACCAGGTTTGTTGCAAGGACAACCACATCAGTGGAGATCGGCTTTCCATCTGATCAAAGGAGAAGGCAACAAAGAACAACAGGACAGGCACAGATGAAAGTAAAGAGATTGGTATTGAGAAAAGTGGAGATGATTTTCTTGGTCTTTCGGTCGCCTGAGAAACGGCACAAAAGAGAGAGGCAGCACTCTGAGCAGGGGGGAGCCGACCTGTAATTCCACCGGCTGACCAACAGGTGGCTCTGTGACATTTCAGTCTGGGTTCACTGAGGTGGTTGCAGTGGAACACTCCCAGTCTGTTGCGTAAAATCTTTCTTTAGTCACTATATAGATCTTTATTTAGTTAAACCATAGCCATTTTGTACATTTGTCAGATCCTCTGTCGTCCTCTGAAGACGATAATCATCACCTATAGACAGGAGTGGCTCAGGGGTAGAGCAAGCGTCTTGTTATCGGAAGGTCGCTGGTTCTATCCCCTGGTCTGCATGTCAAAGTGTCCCTGGGCAAGATACTGAACCCCAAACTGCCCCTGATGTGCTGGTCGGCACCCTGCATGGCAGCCACCGCCATCAGTATATGAATGTATGTATGAATTACTATAAGTCGCTTTGGACAATGGCGTCTGATAAATGTAAATATTGTAAGTCATCTGTCAATGCCACATGAATAAGTGGTAAACAAGTATATATATATATATATATATATATATATATATATATATATATATATATATATATATATATATATATATACACTAATTTACTATCAAATTGATGTCATGATCTATGAGATAACTCTACTATTATAGGCTACTGCTGAATATATTTCAATTGGCACCAAAGAAATTGCCAGACAAGAAAGAGGCATTTCTTGTTCTCTGTGAACCCTTTCACAGTCGGAGTAGGAAATACATATGCATAGAAAAAAAAAATGTTTTGGTAAAATTGTGTCCGTGGGTCCACATTTAGCATCTTTCCATTTTTTTGTGCTTTTTTTGTAATTCTAGTCATGAACTAACAAGTACTAGGCATCAAAAAAATCTGTGTTTTTTTTCTTCATAAAAACATTTGAGGGAGTAGAATATGTTAGTGTTAAGATGTTAATATGTTATAAGTAAAATAAGATGTAAAATACAATATAGACAGTGTTGAGTTAGCCTAAATGGGCAACTCAACTCATGAATCACGAATGTTCATCATGTGAATCGTCTGAGCTAAAGAGGTAATCACTGCACACTTGACCATAACCACACCATAGACAACTCTTTGGCAACTGACACAATATCTATTCAAGTCTTCAATTAACTCCCTGTGTAGTGAAATGTTAATAGTGAATGACGGATTAATTTCTAATGCACACTTGACTCCACAGAGACGTTGCCAAACCACAGCATGAAGGAATTCCACAAGTTTCACATGACAGAGTTCCCATCAACACTACAAGTGTGTTTGTGTGCGTCAAAGCTACGGAGGTGTGAATTAATCAATGTGACAAATCATCTCAGGTAGAGCCCGGCTCGGTGCACAACAGAACAACAGAGTGGAGAAGAAGGCAGCACTTCATCAGTAAAAACAGTAACTTCACAGCTACAGGTACGTAACTCCGTTCCTGACGGGTTTGTTCTTTTGTGTTTGAGAGACACGGAGTTAGAGACGGGGATAATGAGAGTCTGACAGATGCAGTAAAAAAGAAAAAAGAAAAAAGCAAACAGGATGAGAACCATCAACAGAAAAGAGGGGAGTTGGAGCGTTTACCTTGCCTGCTCCAGGACACCAGCGGCTTCGGCTGGCCTTGTGCCATACACTCCATCACAGCGGGGCGGCCGAGCACGACTGTTGCATTCTGAGGCGGCGCAACAATCACAACTCTGTTCAGGGTCTCTGTAGAGCCTGTGGTAACAAAAAAGAGCGTTTACTTTGGTATCATGGACCAGTAAATACGAGAAGAATTGGTGACTCAAACTGGAAAGTTGCCAGTTTGAGGCCGCTGACTGGATGAGAAGTGCTAGAAGGCAGGTGACTTCTAAAATGCTGCCGACATCTGCAGTTTTTTACAGCAATTTCCATTCAAACTTACTTACACCAATCAAGTTTCACAAAGCAATTCAGTTCAGTTCCGTTCAATAGCTGTTGAAGTTTCTCTTAACTGTTCTTTGTTTTAACCTCCAGACAAGCCAACAATACAGTGAGGATGTGTGCCAGGTCGTGTTGGATGTAACGGCCAATTATTTGAGGATTCACAAAAAAAGCACTAATGTTGAATTATTAGTTTAAAATAAGCAGATTGGTCAACTTTAAAATACTGGTCCACCATTTTCTCTTCCCTTGCTGAGCTCTGGTAAGAGTTTTCTGAAGTAATTGCACATCTTTCTTCACACCCTTTCTAAACACAGTGTTGGGGAGCAGCAAACGACATGTGATTAAACTACTAATTAGACAACTTTTTGCAGTGGATTGCTGATACACACTTACATACTATGAACAATTCTGGCCTCTAAAAGGGAACGTTGGGCTTCTCTTCTGTTGTTGAACCCCCATTTAAAATTCAACTCATCGCTTTAAAGCTTCAAATGGCCTCGCCCCAAATCACATGAAAGATTTATTGACCTATGTATTTGCCGATGTGCAATTCTGTAAAGGTTGCTGTGTTTTTACCATTCTCCTCGTTTCATCTATTATTTTTTACCTCGATGTCACTATGTTTTAAAATCTGTTTTATTAAGTTTATTATCTGCTGTTCTTCATCTGCGTTCTTTCTTTTCCTTTTCTGTGAGGCACTTTGTAACCTCCTGCCATATAAATAAAGTATATTATCATTATCATCGATCAATCCCGCCTCCCTTTTCTTTCATCGTAATCACTGTGAAGGCATGCATTTATCACCTCCATAAAATAGGCATCACTTAGTCATGAGTAGTGATTCGTGTTAACATCCAGAGAAGTTGTTGCACGATGATTTAAAAGTTACCTCGCTTACTGCGTAAATCTTTCTTGGTGCAATACCCTCAGGTGTGGAAGGCAGACGTCTGACTGATGGGCACACCAAAGCTGACATTCCTTCCCATTAACAGTGTGGTATTTTATTAATTTTGGTTTATGTATGACCTGTCAACACGTGGGTACGTTTTGCAGTGATTTCTATTGGGTATATTTCTATATGGGTAAGATGGGGCAGGGGCGTCCTTTGCCCAGTGGGTGGCAGCATGCACATTTTGTATTTGCAACCAACTGCCAACATGGGGTAGTCAAGGAATACTGTTCCTGTTTTCTGTGTCAACAGTAAATAAACGAGGTGCATCCATGTTTCTACCTCCATTTAAGCTGATGGGAAGGCTCCAGATAAGAGGAGGGACTGCCCAAGTAATAGTTCAGACGGGAGACGGGACAAGAGTAGGAGAGCCCTTTGAGGATGACTTCGGAGGAGTTTGCAGTGACTAAGTGAGACCGACTAACTTTTTCTAAAACGGGAAGTCACATCATCACACAAACTTGATTGGGATTGGGATTCGACCTGGATCTTGATTGGACATGAGGTGAGATGATTTGCTGGAAAATAGGACCAAAGCCCTTTGTGGCGCATGTTATTATTTACAGACGTACTCAGGACATAATGTGCAAAACCAGGAATAAGCCATAATCAAAGGGACTAAGTGGCGGGAGATGGCGAAGGGAGGGTGTTTCTAAGTGAGAAAAGACATCTCATAACGTTCAGGACGCGAGAACAGAAAAGACGGGATCATTTCGTTCGAAGAAAGGGTGAACCATTAACTCGGTTGATACGGTGGCCTCGGTTATTAAACTGACGTACATCTCTCCTCCTGAGTGACTAACGGTTCTATTCAGAGCACATTGTTTGTTGGTTGAAGGGACCATCTTGAGTGCGTATCAGTCCCTGAGGTACGGCTGGCGTGAGGGGGGCCTTATCTCACTGCAGTTTTTTTTTTTTTTTTCTCCAGCCCGGGTAGCCTCAGCAGCACATAATGCTAATGGTCTCCAGAAAGAGGCCTGGCATTCTGTAAACACATTATGAATTAATCATTGAGATTACATACAGAAATCCTTGGTTATGCATAAGGCTTTAAGTGGGTCACTCTGCCTTCGCGAGGACCGCACTGCTGGCTGCGCCTTCGCCGGGGTCTCATGCGGATCAGATGGGCGTGGGTGAAAGCGAGGAGGTAAAGGAGGAATTGGAGAAACTACAAAACTGGAGATCTGAGGCGGCTTGAATGTTTCATATTTTCTAAAGCCTCTCAAGACGAGTGCGGGGACTTGATCACCTCAACGTCGAGCTGTCAGCGGGGTGATGAGAAATTCTATTCATAGAACTCTGAAGTGCAAACGAGTGAAGTGGCGGCATTAGATCTGACATCTGTTATATACGATACCAATAAGGCTTTAAGTAGTTTCCTCCAAGGAGTCCATGACAGTGGCAAGGCTATCGAGAGGAAAAAAAGCCCTGAAACATCCTCTTCCTTGTCGTTACGGGTGTCAAAACCCATTAAAATACACCTTGTATAATTCTGCGACTAATTTCCAAATGTGCTCCTCGACTGTTCAAGGAGCAGGACAGATGTCGTGTGAAGAAACAGAGGATGCTTTCACTTCTCGTGTATGTTTTGAATTGTAATGACTACACAGACTAATCATTGGAATCATCATATTTAAAACTTAACAGAAGCGATTGCAATGGAAAGCGAAGAAACTGAGGACAAAAGACGGTGTCGGAATCTTTTAAAGTAAACACTGCATCTTGACTGACTTCCGTCGACCTCGTCTGTCTGCCGCTCCCCCTCTTTTTCTTTATGTTCCTTTTTAAAGAGCACAAAGGCAACAGAAGGAAACAATGAGTTTTTTTTCCACGGAGCAGCCAATTACAGTTGACTAATCTCTACCCAGCTAGCCACGGAGGCAGATAAAACGACAGGGCTTTAATGTTGGGCTGCCTAATGGTGAAATCACACCTCGCGGCACTAATTCACCGAGTCGCTGCACCATGTAATCCCGCTAATGCAAGTCCTTGTAGGTTGTAGTCACCCTGGGAGTCTGGTTCGAGGAGAGACGGGTGTATGCTAATGCCAAACTAGTCCGATAAAGTGCAGACCGTATACGGATTGACCTTCAGCATTGCTCGTTCCATTTAATTTTTCAGCTTTGAGAGTCACTGATTGGAGCATAATTACCTCTGTGGAAAGAAATAGTATACTTTATTGTATTAATAATATGCTTTGGGTATAGAAAACACATTACAGTACAAGTATACTTTTTATATGTGCTCAATTTAAAGTACATCTAAAAATATCACTTCAAGAGGTATTTTAGGTAAATGTACTTTATTGTAAGTATATTGTAAATTGCACACACACACAGTTTGCTTTATTGAAGTGTACTGATGATTAGTCTGGCTATAAGTGTGCTCAAGCAGGCTGACATTTAATATACTGTCCTTTATTATATTCTTTTTCACACGCGTACATCATAATATCACATGTATGTTTGCTGCCATGTTATTCTGAATTGATGTACCTGACATTGAGATGATTAGATTTATCCATTGATTTCTTCTCTGTGGCATCAACATGTGCGATAATATTAATCAAAGTTAACTGGTTTAAATTACAGGAAGGAAAGGCAGCGAAGACACAGCTTGCTGTTATTTGTACGATACATGATCAGTGATGCAGTTTAAGATGCGTAAAGTGAGTCCTACATTAATACACGTCAACGTGCTTATGGCTTAAACGCCAAATGTAAATTCTGCCAATCAAAACACAACTAAGGACGTAAGTAGCGTGGGATCGCGGGAGTCTTCATAGTTGAACAACCACCAATGCTTTTAAAGTTTTATTCACGTAAGTTTAGCAAAAAAGGTTGGACAAAAATTGGGATAACGTAAGAACACAACTCAACTAAATATTTAACAATGGTCTAGTTGTTTTTGAACATTTCAATGCAGAATTGTCTTAGATAACATCTCTAAATCAAGTTTGTGTCTGACTTGCATCATACTCATTATTAGTCGCTCGATTAAAAACGTCAAATAAAAAAATGCAGTTATTCCACCAACCCGGGAGAATGAGTCCTTTTTGAAAGAGACCAACACGTAATCTTTGTCAGGGACTTAAACAAAGCTCGAGCTGAATGCTACTGTAGACAGCAGCTACTGTTGGTCAACACTCAGAGAATAAAAGTCTCTTTATACCTGTATGTGTTGCAGTGAATGAAATCTGAAGGACAACAGAAGCGAATGTATATTGTTGCTTTTCATCACGCCGCACCAGCTTAAAGTGCTGCACGCAATATAATTGCTTTTCATGAGAAATGGAGAGCAAAGTGCATCGAAATAACACTGCATGCAAGACGCAAAGGCGGAGGGTGAAGGCGACTGACATTTTTGTCGTTGGCGTCTTACGAAGGCGGTTGAGGAGGGCTTTCAAACACAGAGTCAGAACTGGGGGGAAAAGTCTCAGATCTTTTGGAAACGCGCTGCAATTACAAACTGACAACAGCTTCCCTTTGTTTGGGAACAGTACGCAGGTCGGCCCTCAGCTAACCCGAGTGTCGGACATCAGCTCAAACAGCCAACTCATCTCTAAACCTCCAAATATTTCCCTAACTGCTGTCAGTGAATTGAGTTAAACATCTAAATACTCCACTATCCCACGGTCTCCGATAAGCATCATCATAATGCGGGTTGGGTAGGAACGAATGACATGTAATCGGGCTTACAAAGTCAGATTAGAAACAATAAGCAACTACAATCAGAAAATAAATACTTGGAATTGAAATAATCCAAAAGTATCCAAACTAGAATAAAAAAAGTGGAATCCATGTAAAGCAATATTTTGATCCCATTGCGCCCAGTCTGTTCCCCTCTTTCTGGTTATAATATTAGAAGGGTGAGTAGATGGAGTAGAATAGATTTAGTGCCGTATGTCCTCCTTTCAATGACAGCAGCTATTCAGCTGGTCCTACACAGCTGAAGTATTCTCAACGAGAACACTTTCGTTGAATAGAATTGTGATTCGTTCCATAATAGTGCATCTTTAAAATCTTCATCTTAAAAGTGTGTGTTGCTTATTGCTCCTTCATGGAGAGCAATATGAATAGGTTTAGGTTCATGGGCGGGCGGGTGGTTGGATAGGTAGGTAGGTAACTTTATGAATCCCCAAAGGGAAATTTGGTTACCATAGCAACGGGTACATTCAAGTACACATACAATCAAAGAAAATACGAGGGCAAATACGAAACATTAACTATATATGATATAAAGGAACAATAAAATACTATATACAATAAAATGCTTAAGTAGCTATAAAATGAACTAAAATACTGAGGTAGAAGAGAAAAGGTAAGTGGAACATAAGGTGCAGTATCGACCGTGATAATAATAATATAAAGAGTATTATTTGTGCGTTATGAAATCTGATGGCACCAGGAAGGAACCATGTATGGGTTCAAAATGTTACAGAACATTTAATGTCTTCAGTATTATTGCAACATGTTATTATAGTCTCCTGTTTGCACTTCACTCCTTAAACTCACATTGTATTTTCTGAGATTGGTCTGGCAGCTCCCAGCGGGGCCCCGGCTGCCCATTCAAACACAATAAAGCACCGCGACAGCCCTCACCTGTGCTGACAGTGAGCCTGGCTTCATGACTCATGTCCTTTCTGGCAGAGTTGGACGCAACGCAGCGGTAGGCACCCTCATCCTCCCTGGTCACCTCCAGGAGCTGCAGCACCCCGTTAGGAAGGGAAATGAACCTGTTGCACGCAGGGCAAAAAAAAAACGGAGGAGAGGCGGCAGAGGGTGAGAGAGCGAGGAGGCCAACGAGAGAAGGGAGACGAACAAGGGAGTAAATGGCTTAGTGCCCTGTAGCATGAAAAACATCCAGCTGATCCACTCCGCGGGGATCCCGCTGAGTCCTCGCAGGGCTCCATTCCTCTTTATTCAGGAGAGAGACTATTGTGTACAACTGCTGTGAGGAGAGGACGCAATTACAAGTCATGCAACTCAAAAAGTGACTCAAAAGTTAGCATCATCCAGGGTCCCTTAACAAAAAGCCTATGGGATTTTTTTTGATTATAGCATTTTGGATTATTGAAGAATGAGCCCTGTGCCAAACAAAAATGATACCACTTTTTAGATTTGTGTAGAAACGATGCAATCACCAGAAGTAAAAAAAATCTAAAGTTGGGCTTTAACCAACTACACCATGATTGCATGACTTCAGCACCACCACTGTGCTTCCTACTACATTATACTGTACACGCTATACTTTGAATTTGATCAATCCACAGGTTGGAAAGTTAGAGTGAGAACAGTTTGCAACTAAAGCCCACCTGTAAAGGGCAGAGCAGTGAGCAGATGAGATCAGAGTTGAGGAAAGGGACACGAGGCGAGTTATGTGGCGACGGACGGCGAAAAAACGAAGGACAGAAAACGAGATATAATGAGAGGAAGACGGGGAGTGGTGAGAGAAGAGAAAATTGGAATAGCAGTGCAACAGAAATAGAGATGGAAAGGGTCTAACGGCGCAGAAGAAGAGCAAGAAATGTCAGAGGGGCCAATAGAGAGGAAAAGGCACATTAGAGCCGCGGAGAACAGAGAGAGAAAAAGCCAGTGATGTATCAGCCAGCCCTTAGCTCATTTTTGTGAGAGGCCATTAACAACGCCTGAGGTGCAAGAAGCACATCCCACCGATAAGACCTCATGAGCAGCGGGCTGTTTGCGGGTCATGCAGGGCTACAGTAGCCATTAGCACTTAGTCCTGTGCAATAAGGCCAGGGAACAAATTCCAATGGCGCCGGGGCCAGAACATTGTCAATATCCTTAAGTGGACGGGTAAATGAGACTATTTGTGAGAGACGACTGTCAAGGAAGTGGCAGCGGGGCTGCATTTTGCGAAGTGCAAAAGAAAAATCCCACAAGCTTAGCGGTGAGTGGTTCGCTTTAAACTCAAGGTGATTCTTCAGTGCTGCTCGATAGTTGTTGAAATCCTGAAAATGTGCTTTTGAAACAGTCCGTCGCTTGGACTTTTCATCCGCTCCACGTCAAATTAAAGTGATTTGGCTGTGCACGTTCAGTATGTTTTATCTATCTGACTGATGGAGAAATAACTTTTAACTGTCAAGCTGAATAAAATGATGAAGTTTGTATGAGTGGTAGAAATTCTTCCTTGCACTGACTTCATTGTTCAGTGTTGAACGATGGAAGGAAATGATTTAAAGAACATTTTTCACCTTGAAAAAATCACAACTTATTTCAATTATGATATGCAGCTTTCTTTTTTTTTTGCATCGGATATGGAACACAAAAAAAGAACTTGATGGAGGAGGTCATTTTACCATGGCTTCCATTTCCGATCGTTTGTGGAGCTGAGCTTTTGAGTCTCTCTAAAGGAAGTGCAAACTGGCACTGACACACTATTTGTTGTGGTTCTCCGCCATCGGAGGTTGGTTCACTGGTTTCGCTGGGTGGTTTGTCAGCAGGATTACAGAAAAACTACAAAAGCAGATAATCCATGAAACTTGGACTTAGACCTCACCAACGTTTGGTGAGGATCTGGATAAAGGGGCGGATCCAGGAAATCTTTCTCAAAAAATCTGTCGGGTACCTTTTGAGTGAGAATAGTCTGATGTTGCAATTACAAAAAATCCAGATCTGGTGGATTTAAATGTTTTATTTGGTTTTAGATTAGGCTTGGTTGAATTCGAGTGAGTCCCACATTTTGTAGTGCCCTCTGAATAAAGCAGTGAGAATTACTATACCCTATGTAGCTGACTCAAAGTATCCCACAATGCATCAATGAAAGGACGTATACAAGGAGTGGTGTCCAAAAGAGTTTTTTTTTTTTTCATTTGACCAATGACCTCACTTTATAGTCACCTATATACTGTAGGTCTGCAGTGAGGAGAGAGTAGTGAATGATTCATGAGAATTTAGATTGAACTGAGATGACCTTAGCAGTCTCACTGTCACAACTATGAATACAGCCCTAAAACGGAGAGCCACAGCCGGCTTGACTTATACAGTATACTGTCTTTACATCAGACACGGAGCCTTGTGTTACAGTGTGTGTAACGGACAGTGCTGGGATATTAATGAGAACACAAAGAGAGAAAGTATCAAGTAAAGAAAAAACATTGTGCGCTCAAAGTAATTGTCCTGGAAGTGCAGAGATCCTGAAACAAACCCGAGTAATCACATCGTTCATTCATTGATATCTTGTGAGAACATGAAAAGACGGACGAGGAGAAGATGAAGGACAACAACCACACACAGAAGGGTCACCTTGGCTCTTCGGGGACAGCCACTTTGTCCTTCTCCCACGTAATAACAGGTGTGGGCACTCCCTCGATCTGGCACTCGAAGCGGGCAGCTCCCCCGGCAGGCACAGTCTGGGGTGACGGCTCCTGATGGAATTTAGACAGACCTGAGGAGTAAAGAGGCGACAGAGGTCAGAGGGACTATTATCAAAGTGGTGATTTCCCAGCAGACAGACGGAAAGAAATGACTCGTATCAAAGTTGATGCTTGGTTTTTTGAACTGATTTTACTGATCTGAAATCTGTGTGACATGTCATCTACCTCTGGTGTGATGAAAAGGACCCAGTTTGTTCGATGTAGGTCGCACATGATTTGACCCACTGTGCAATTATCCTGAAGTCCCGGTCCACAATGGGTCCACATGGACGGCATTAGGACACATCCTAAGTGCACTGAATTAAAAAGGGGTGCGAAGCCAATGTGTTCAGGTGGGAACTGGCTCGATACATTCATTTTGAGTTTCAGCCCATAACATAAAACTGAGCCCATCGAAGGACAAAATCATGGACCCATGCACAACACTTGGGAAAGACTGGACAGCCTATCGAATAAAAAGCACGTCATGTGTACTTTGATTTGTTTTTATTAACCCTTGACCCTTTTTTTATGACAGTTCTGTCCTGTTATAATTTTTGTTCAATGTAACCGCAACACAAAGAAAATACTTTTTTTTTTTTTTAATTCTTGATTTATCTTGGTTTGCTTTTGAAAAATGAGTTCAGAATCTGTCCAACGCCTCATTATAGTCTCTATTTCAGACTTCTAATTGTTGTTTTCAGGCCATTTTAGGGATTTTAAAGGTACCGTTTTAAACGTTGTAATTTAATTACACACTTGTTCAGACCATTTAAATACCCTTGAATGTCCTGATTAGGAGAAATTTGGGGATTTAATCAGACTTGGCTAGATTATTGCTCTCTCCAGGTCGAGCCTTGGCAGGGGTCCAACGTTCACAGCCTCGACACACACACTCGTAAGAACTTCCTAATGTGGATAACACCGAGCACCAGGGGGCAGCAGTGAGCGCCGTCTGAGGGCCTCTAACCTCTGACCCCTTGCAGGCTGTTGGAGAAGAGAACTGGTTGGCTGTCCGAGCCACTTCGCCTGTAGCTCTGGCTGAGGAGCGCAGAGCGGGGGGTGGATCAAAGCAGAGAGCCGAGGAGGAAGAAGAACAGAAGGCGACTGAAGGCAGGAAGAAAGCAGCAGGGCAACAAAAAAGAGAGAGACACCAAATCTCAACTTGGCTTGAAAAACAATATATATGCAGTCATGGCAGAAAACCAACATTAGTCACACAATAATGTGTAAGTCACTATAAAAAACTTCATGAAATATATCAAATCAAGGCTCTTGTTCGATGAAGTACACCTTAACACAAATATAGTAGCTGGTAACAGTCGTCCTTTCTGGTTCCAACATCCTGTTCTGTAAGACGTTTTCTCGACGTGGGGCTAATTGCGAGGTGATTCAAAGCGACGCCGCACAGCATGAAAACATGTAAAGATCACCCCGCAGTGTTACATACAGCTCGCAGGGAGAACAAATTTGATTCGCGCATTTCAAAGAGCCGCTTGTGGAACGGTTTTTTAATGAAGCAGTGATGAAGTGTGAACAAATTATCTTTTTTTTCAATTTTTAGAAAAGATTGTTTTTAATTTAGCGGCATCACATAAAAAAAATCCCATCTTTAGATGTCACGCTGATGTAAAATTCAACTACTCGTCTCTGCTCGCACACCTTCCCCTCGGGCTTTTGTTTGTCAGTTTCAAGCTCGATCTTAAGGACACATTCCGTAGTACGTGCGTAACAGCTGTTACAAGTTCGCTCTTTTAGTGAATGAACTGATGGCTGATTTCCACCGTCAGACCTTCACACACTAGTGCTGCACTGAATCCAGCCGATTCTCTCTCACTCTTTTTGACTCCTAGCTGAGCCCTGCATGATAATACCATCTGACTCGCTCCGTACAACACCGAGGCAGAAAAAAAACTCTTACCTTGACTAGCCTGACTTCAGTGATCAAACGCTCATACGGTCTAGTATGAGCTAAGAGTCTAGCGGTATGTGAGGCTGAAGTCAGGCACAGTAGTGTTACGTGCTAAACACTGATGTCAGTATCCTGAGAGGCGCCCGGTTGTCTCTGTTCTAGGTCCATCACCTCCCGCCCCTGTGTCCTTCCCTCCTGTGTGATTACCTGCTCTATCTTGATGTGTTTCACCTGTATCTCACTGTGCTTAAGTAGTCTGTCTTCCTCACCTTCTGTGCCAGTTCGTCTTAGCTAGAGTTCTTAGTGTATTCCTTGGTTTCCTGACTTTTGCCCGTTTTCTCCGACCCTGCCTCTGCCTGACCCTGTTGGAATTGTTTGCCTATCTTGGACTGCTTACCCGTGTACCGAACCTTTGTGGAATAAACTAAATAATTCTCTGAGATCTGCGTCCTGCATTTTGGGTCCACCCTCTGCACGTTCCTTAACAATTGCAGGTGTTTAGCAGGTATAAGATCTACCATGTTCACCACGCTATTTGGGTGCTATTTTTCCGAAAACCCCAACCGTCCAAGAAAAACGCCCAAAAAGGTGTGCCCAATGTCCCTCTGACTGAGCAGAGTACAGAGTGTTGGGTCATCTCTGTTTGGGTCAATGGATCATTTTTAACAGCAATGGCGGAAGTTGGAGCCTCTCAATAGTTCCCTGAATTGAGCCCAGTACTGTAAATCAATCAACCAATACATAAACTGTGTATTAACTACAAACTGCCAAACATCGTACTTCTGTCTCTCTGTATTCATGCACTGCCCGCTCAGAACTTCCTGGAACTATCTGAAATCCTTGTGAATAACGTGATGATTGTCGTTGTCACGACACTCTCTACTCAAGAAGAAAGACATGTCAAGGTCAGAACCAATCAGAGGCAGAACAGGGCCAGGTCTTTACACAGGTGGGGGGAACAATAGCACAGGGAATCAGAATAATTGGCTGTCAGAACTAACAGTGTGACATTTGCTAATTAGCCCAGAACAAGAAGTACACCTGAGTCTGATGGGAATGTCTAAAGTTTATCAGGTTTCCGGTCATAAACCAGAAAAACTGGACGAAGTGAAAGTCTGATCTGACAATGGCACCAATTGGAAAGTAAAGAGATATTTCGGTTCATCCTTAGTGGGACATGAATTTCTCCACCAAGTCTGTACCAAACATGGAAACACATCCGATAGTTGTCCAGTATAACAAACTCAAAACCACAAGTGTCTGATCTCATGAGTCTTTAGGGTAATCATTCCCATAACCCGACGTAGAGGTTGGTCAGGGATTCAGCCAACATTGCCATCCATACGGGTGCTAGTATGGCTTAAAAGCTGCGCAAGAGTGGAGAGACAGTGGGATGTCATCTGACTTTAAACAAACAAAACTATGGAAGGGGAGGACTGAGTGCAGAGACCAGATACTTTCTCCCAAACTTGTTTCTGCTTTACCTTAAATCTTGTAAGAGAAGCAATTTTCAAGAATTTTTTTCCAAACTCACACCCAGACCTAGAGATTTCCTCCAAACCGCTCTAAGCTCATGGAGACACTGGGTGGACTATCCGAGATTACCCCTAACCCGCATCACGCCGACTGGAAGTCGGTGGCAACGAACCGGCCCATCTGTGTGTATCGAAGCTGCTCGACGAGCGCACACTCGGGCTCGCACACTTGCTCGGCCATAGTAAGGGAAAGCATGTGATTCATTTCTAGAAAGAAAAGTTGCTATGAATGTTGCGTGGCGAGCTGCGCAGGAGGAGTTGATCATTAACCCCCGCCACTTCCAGCTATTACGCAGCACGATGCCCTCATGTAAACACACCACCTGTAACAGTGCCAGAGAGCTCCTGACAGGGTGCCAGGCTCGCTGGGCGTGTGTGAGTGTGTTCAAACTCGAGTGCAGCTATTTGTACCTCAGTGTTTACTCTAGTGTGTGTGCGTGTGCCTTGATGCCTGTACATGGACTGCATGGACTGGATCACCGTGTGCATCTATGTGCAAGAGCGTTGGCGGGGAGGGGGGGGGGGACTTCTGCATGTGAGTGGTGAACAACAGCTGATCAGCGAGAGTGCACATTAGCGGGCGTTAATGCAAAGGAGGGCGGGGGTCAGAGAAGACACGTTGCCCATGCTGTGATCGAACAATGGCGGCCGGCTGAGCTTCCACCTCCGCTCTGTCGAAGCATAATCATATTAGTCTTTTCCCAGCATTTCACGAGTGTCCCCCTGCATTGAAATTCCAAAGCGGGTCCGTCCGGCACCGTGCCGAACACACAGTCGTGATTGTGACGATACGTTGGGCAACTTTTCAGTGTAACACTCCCAGTAAAAAAAAAACCTATAAAGCCACAGGAGCTACAATCTCTTTTTTTTTCAGGCAGCTCTTCGGGCACTGCTCTATGCAAAGTTCGTAACCCTCCAGCGCATTACACAGAAAAGCCCCCGTCTCTGCTCCTTTTTTCACTGCCTCTCTCCTGCCCTTGACTTTACCCCGACTCTGTCTTTGTCCGTCCCTCTATCTATGCCCCACTCTTTGGCCCCACAGCTATCAGATTGCAGCGTTTTTCCCCTCCTCTTGTGCAAGCAGATAATTCCACCCGTGACCTCTTTGCTACCCAGCTTTTTAGGCTGACTAACAGTGTGAAAACCCATGAAGCATGCCCCGAGCCTCAACACTGTGCGCAACAGCTACTGGAAAATATTTGCAATGTGAGATTTTTTTTTAATTCCCTAATGATTCCCGTGATGTTGGATATATTTGAACTATCAATCTTTCAAAGTGATTCTCCTCTTCCCCGTATCTTTTTAAAGTTTCAAATTTTGAGAAACTCATGCAGAGTGAGCGTCTGACACAAGATAAGAACATGTGAATCCCACAACTATCTTCTTCCAGATTGATTTCTGTTCAAGGCAGACACACAATTTGCTGTGGAAATGGGTGATATGTGGCTACACTTGAAAAATTGAAATAAAATCTGATAACACCATAAGTTTAGCATTCATTCTACATATCAGATTTACACTAGATTGAAGCACATGTTAGTGAAATTTAAGTGGCACCAAACACGTGATATATGATATAACTCTTTGTAGTCTCTTTTGAGATACAGCCATGTCTGTGTCATACTGTTTTAAGTTGTTAGTCACAAGCGGTTACAGGATTTATGACCCTTTTAAACCAACAGGTTAAGAGTTTCACATCGTCATAATTCCTGACACACACACAGTCGACAGTCTCACAATATAGATCCAAGACGATGAATCATCATCTGTTCCTTTTTCTTGTTATAGTATTGACATTTTTTTCAGACCTTAGACATTTATTCACATTGCAAATCCCATAGGAGTACTATAAAAGAAACTGTCTGTTTTTTATATCTCACACACAAACAGACACACACTAGGCGCTGTAATTCCACTTTGGACGTTCACGGGTTAAAAACCACGTGACTCCCATATGGGTTGAAAATAAAGAAAGCAGCAAATTAAGTGTGAAGTGTGCACCACAAAGGCGTTTAAAGCATTAACCTTTTTTTTTTTTTAAAGCGTGAAATAAAAAGACAAAGCAGTCCAACGTCCTTTTGTAAATGAAGACCAATAACTCCGGCTGTAAGCAGGGCGTTTGTATGGAGGAGAGAGCGCGCAGCTCACGACATCAGCTAAAGCTGGTAGGAATCAGGAAGTATTGACATTCACCTCAGCACGCTCATAATGAGAAAGGTTAATTGGTCTAATTGACATTAAAAGCTGCTTTTTCTTTTTTTTTCCCAACATCATCATTTACCCGCAGATGTATTTGGGAAAATGTAATGTGCACGCTGAGCGCAGCCTCTGGCATTTTGCCGAGAGGCGAGCGAGCGAGTTAGAGACTGTAACACTATAGACCTATTTACATTTTTTATCTGCATATAAAGAGGGAGCAGTTCTCTCTCTCTCTCTCTCTCTCTCTCTCTCTCTCTCTCCGACACATTCACATGCTTTTTTAGACAAGGCCACATGCATCATATACTGCGACGGGGAAACTGGAGCAGGTGGGTTTCGTAATGTGTTTTCACAGATGTGATCTCCGCGACGTTTCTCCCTCTTCGGTCCCATTTCTGATGGTGAAGACGCAGTAGGAAATGAGAGTGTCTGCTCAATGTCAGCGCCGAGGCAGTTCGGCTTCGACCTTCTGCGCGCCGGTCGCATCTATCTCATAGCCTCTCGCCGCTGATTTAATTCAAAAAAGCCGCGCACACATACATGAGCGCATACACACACACACACACAAACACACACACACACATGCGCAAACTGAAGGTCATTCTTAATGGTCTCTGAAGCCTTTCTTTTCACCCTCACCGCAAACTCTCTTCAGCCCTTTCCGCCTTCCCACCATTCATCCAGCACCCGCCCTCCCCTCCCTTTACTCCTTATTGTCCCCCAAACAAGAGATCCTCATAAATAGGCATGTGACAGCTGACAAAAGCGGGGGCATCCACAAAGGATACTGTCTCATTTTACACAAAGCTAATGACTAAATAAAGACTACCACTTAAGGGTGTGAGAGAAAGAGGCCTCCTCGGAGGGGCGATTAAACAGCGGCAGCCTGTCCTCTCATCCCTCAAAACATGCATCTTCATGTTCATTTCTTTCATTTCCAAACACTCTCCGTCCTTTTTTACCACGTGCCTTGTAACGGACTGTTGTTTTAGAGTCTACCTGTTCCAAGGACACTTGTTAGCATTCCACCAGGGGATAAAGGGGGCAACCAAGTTCATCTCCATCCATCCAAGGAAATTCCCTTGACAAATCTGACATATCGCGTTGCCCCCGAGTGTGTGTCTGCGTGCACACCCGGTTAAATGCTTTAAATAGATGAATGAATCAAAACAAGATTTTTTCCCCCCCATTAAATCGGTAATGCTGCAGCCTTCCTCTCCTGCAACATCTCTTTCCTCCTCATTTTTCTCACCACCGCTCACCCAAACATCCAAACACACCGTGCATACAAATAGCTGCCTAATCTTTAATAATCTTTACGCACGCGCTCTTATCAGATCATCACATTTCATCGTACCTTTTTTTGTGTCACTGTCACGCTGTCACCTTTGTCACGCTTTATCAACAATAGTGATCGCATGCAAACACACCACATTTCCCCTTCTAAAAGCTGCAAAATATAAGAATTTTTAGTTTGTCGGTTTGTCGGCGCTCCACCTTTTCACTGCACTGAACAGTTACTTTATACAACATGCCAGAAGACGGAGACATTTGTCTAACACAGCAGCCCAGGATGGCCTCCAAATGTCTTGTTTTGCCTGAGATAAATATAATACAAGCAATTTATGAACACGGACGAGAACAAAAACAAGCAAATATCCTCATCTGACTGTCTGGAACCATCAGATTTGGGGCATGTTTTTCAAAATGATTAATCCGTTAACGCAGTAATTGCAAATTCATCTTCTGCTGATCAACTAATTGATAAATGAACTACTCTTTGCAGCTCTGTTCCATATATTGCAGAGTTGAAGCTGTTCTACCTGGAAGTGTGATGACACACAAACTTCTCAGAGGAACACGGCCAGCAAAAGGTGACATTTCGAGCCACAGGGTCCAAACATGTGTCCAGCTGTTCCCTTAGTAACGAGCTCTTTCTATGTTAAAATAAGATATTGTCAGTCACCTCAGCAGGTGTCATAATGAGAAAGGTCAATTGGTCTAATGAACTATTCTTGGGAAAAAAAAACCAAAAATAAGGAATTTGCAATGACAGAAGACAAAAAAAACACATCTGAGAAGCTGCAATCAGTGAATTTGGGACATTTTTGTGCGGAAAAACTGATTAAAATGATCGAATCCATTTTCAGAATTGTTGCTAATACCTTTTCTGTTGATCTACTAATTGATTGTTGTACTAACCGTGCAGCTCTTCTCTATCATTTGTATCACTTTTGTTTCCAAAGCACCTCTGTTTGAGAGATGTTTGTTACACTATCTATCCATGAACTTTCTACATGAGATCTTCTCCCGGCATGAACTGGGTGAAGCTGTGTCCAGAATAAACCACTCGTACTTCACCTATACACAATTATGAGCTTCCAGCCAACCTGTGGACCTACATTTGAAGCATACAAGCTTTGATTTGCATTCATTTCACCAGAGTCGTACACCTACTTGCTAGGAGAACATTTACAGTCCGGCTGGTCAGCGCTCCCAGGGCGCTGGCGCTCACACAGCTGTAGCCTCCCTCCACACCCTGAGGAGGGTGTCCGTCCTTCGAGCTGGGCAGCAGGAGGAGGGACCCGTTGGCCAAATACTGCAGGAAGTCGGCTCCGTCCAGAGGCAGAGGCTGGCCATCCTGGTGCCAGGTGACGTTGAAGGGTGCATCGCTGGCCCCGAGGTTGCAGTCCAGCAAGAGGGGCAAACCTGGCTCCAACACTACATAGCTGGGTCCGGCCCCACAGCTCAGCTCCACCGAAACAGGCTTTTCTGCGTGGGACGAGGAAGGAAAGGTTTGTTAACCAAAGCAAAGTTAAGGAAACTCTTTATTTTGAAAAGAAAGTTGGCAAATATTCACTTTCTGATGCATTTTACAACATAACTCGTGCACTATAAAGTGCACAGAGCCTTGCTGTAGCCCCCTGCAGGAACCTTTTTATTGCTCTGTGACCACTATCAAAGCTCAACTATAAACTAACTATTTCACTTTTCTTCTTCATTGGTGCAATTACTCATTCTTCTGTCGTTTCTTGCTATTTTTGTCCACCTTATCAATTTCAGCCTTGAGCAATTTGTCATTTCGTAGCACGACTTCAATACAATCGATGGCGCTGGCAGCACAGATGGATAGGGGTAGTGCATTCCAGAGGCAGGGTGTTTCGGGGACAGAGAGGAGGCCAGCAGAGGAGGAGGAGGAAGAGGAGGGGGAGGGGCCCCTGGAAACTAAATGGGTGCAGGGGCATGAAGGGATTTGTATGTCAGCAGCAGGACATTAAAGTCAGCGAGCGAGCGGGGAAGTCCTGGAGTGAGGGCTCGATGAGCGGGTGTGAAAGGAGCAGCTCCATGAAGCGCAGCCAAAGGAGTTGCTGCCGTTTTAACCATGCCAGAACTTCATTATTTATTTTCTTTAATTTTTTTTACTTTAAACTCTTTTTAAAGTGATCAGGATTTTACTGAACGTGTGGGGTTTTACTTCATCCAGATGTTTTCACGCACGCCTCGCAAATGTTCTTTATCTCCCATGTTTTTCTGTATCTCACCTACAACAGATGGCATCATATCTGGGAAGAACTAGATGGAAACATCAGTGGAAGATCTTACAAGGAAAGGGGAATTAATGAGTGAGGGAAAGGGGAAAGATCAAGCGCGGATTGGAGATGAGAGATAAAAAGAACAGGAGAATTCAAATCTTGACAGGCATGTCAGCAGTTAATTATCTTTCATGAGGAGGCCGGGTAGCATTAGACAGGGAAGGAGAGACCGTGAAAAAGAAGAGGGTCAAAAGTAATTCTACATTAAGCAGACTTCACATACCAGCCTGTGCGTGATGATCTATGGTTAATGCATTTAATGTGAGTGTGTGTGTGTGTGTGTGTGTGTGTGTGTTTCTTCAATCGGTTTTGTAATCTGCACGCAGAAAAGAGGACATTTTATACACGTCCTACTATGACGGAGCAAGCTACTAGAAAAGTACTGTAAGCTAGAACTTCTGACAGCATTTTTTATGCTTATGTCTTATAAATGAAAGGGAAATATAAACTTTTCTAAGCGCTGTGGTCAGATGCTTCGGTAGAGTAAGGAGCAGTACTGCACAGAATGTGATCAGTGACTTGTCTTGGCCATTGTTGGAGCTTTTGAGTGATTCCTTGAATTTTAAAAATGTTCATGCTCAGAAAAGAAAACTGTTGAACTCTTTTCTAAAGATCGCTTACAGGTGCTGGACGACTTCAGCATTTTCACATCTGAAGGTAAATCCACTGAAAGAGTTTCTCAAACAAGTACTTGGGTATGTGGAAATATAACAAGCTTTTTGCCTAATGTGGCTCATGGTGAAGATTGACCTCGCTTTAATTTCAGTGCCAAGAAAAAAACTTGTTGAGGCGACACGTCTGCCTCTGATTGACTATGGTGACATACTGTATATGCATGCAGCCTCCTCCGTTTGACCAAGCCTTGACTCAGTGTATCATGTATCTTTAGCTACGTCTCTTTCTCACCATTTCATTCTTTATAATTTGGTGGGTCGGACATCAATGTCCACTCCCAGACAACAGCAACTGGTATATTTCTATCTGTAAATCACCTCTGTACCCTTCTCGGTCTATGCTCCATGAGTTACCAGTGTAGCAGACCGAACCCATGAATATATAAAGAAACTAAATTCTTTCATAAAAAACTTGATGGTTTAATCAGAAGGCAATTTGTGCCTGCACGTAGATACTCAAGTTACACCAATTTAAGTAGAGGCCAGCTCTCTTATCAGACAAAGGAATTAATCAGTAATCAGCAAAAGGGCACCAAGGATCCTCCTCCCTCCAAAAAAAACACACCTACACTATCAAACTTTACAACACATGCCGTCCTCAGTCTCTCTCTGGCTTTTGTTCATCAACCCTTCCTGGGCTCTCCATGGTGAAGCCCCCTTTTGGCCAAAGCTCCAGATGATCTCTGAACTGAAAAGAAAGCCTAAAACCCACAGGTAAAGCCCATCGTTTGCTAAATGGATGATTTTTTTACGCTAATTTACGTAGTTAACTTTTTTCACTGAACACAAGAAGACCGGAGAAAACATGCTGTGTCTCCTCTATGGCCTGAGATCGGCCTTGTCTGAGCCTGGACTCATCATCCTGAAGAAATGACTGAACCTAGTCTACACCAGCCAGGCTCACCATGCTCAACGCTCTTTGGGGAGTTCGTCTTATCAGCCCGTCCATCCCCACAGAAAAGTAGGAAATAACCATCGTCATGCGTTCTGACTTAGAGCTGAGCTAATTCTTCTCTAAGTTATTTTTGCTGTTATTGATCTTAGTGAAGTTTTCCCCTTTTTGCATTCATTCATTGTTCTTCTAAGAAGTTCTTAATAATATCTCATATGTGGTGAGAACGCTACACCAGCTACGCTTCTCCAAATGGTTGCTTTTTACTGGACCCAGAGTTTTGACAGATCTGGGGAAAACTGTATTTCCATACTGTGCACCTTAGTCATGGAATAACTTGCAATGAGATCTAAAGACACATTTATATCCACTGAAGAATTTAAGGCTATTTCTAGGTATGAGGTGAAAAAGGCGTGTTGTTGTTGTTCTTGAGAGGCCACTGTTGTTTGAGTACCTGTGTGGTTTCGTAAGTTGCATTCATCTATGTTGTGATATTGTATAGCCGCTACCTTGGACATTTCTTTACTGTAAAATAAATCCTTATCTAAATGGTACCTCCTAGTAGGATGAAGTTGAAATACAAAGAAAATGAAATACATTTGTGTCTTCCGACCTCGTCTCCAGAGAAACCTGACGGCTGATTTGTATTGTGCTCTCAAGATCATCCACAGTTGCTTCAGTGGCAGATTTCAACGCAACAATGAAAGCGGAGATGTTCGAGCTGTCGACGGTTGGCGGTCAGACGCTTTTGTCAGATGAAGGTAGTCTGTGTGAATGGGAAAGTTTTTTTTTTTCAGTCTCAACACTCACAGCTTCCGTCCAACCTCCACAGTCTGAGTGTAAAAGCGCTGCGCAGAGTAGCTTATCCATTAACCCAGCGGGAATAGCTTGCCGACTTTCGATTTAAATCACCACACGCTATGATTTCTTGCATTGTCATTAGAAGAAATGCATCATTCAATCAAAATCAGACACACGCAATGCTAGAAACAGCTGAGAAAACCTACAGTATGAGAGAAACCAGCCGGCAAAAAATATGTGGATTGGTGGCTTGCCATTGGCCGCGTGGGCAGATTACGCAGTCTAGTGGTTGGTGACGACGTGCCATGAGGATTTAATAGAGATTTCTAAAAGTATAACTGAGGCACAGGATTGTAGCTTTTACTTTTTTATTACTTTTAAAGTCTCAGTTTGTTGCTGGAGCAGCTAAAAATTGCAAGGCCCAGAAAAAAAAGACATCGAGCCATCTGTTAAACCTGGAACTGGAGGAGGCAACATTCAGTTGTTTAGCAGAACGCTGCAAGACTGTTTTGCTGGGAAGCTCCAGAAATGTATTTTGGAAAGCAAAGAAACAAACACATTTTTTTCTAAATCTGAAGTAAATAATGACTGAATTTTCATTTCTGGATGAACTTATCCTTTAACGCGAGAAGAAGTGAATTTGATTACAATGTTTTCAACATGTAAAAGGTTCTGCTGAATCTCTCGGACGGACTTCTTGGCCGAGGCACACCACAGGGGTGAAATCCGTCACACGCATTACAGTGTTACACACGGGTTTATGACTGTACCTGAGCGAGTAATGCCATTTAAACTTCCCTTCTATAGTTCACTTGAGAAACCTCTTTGCGAATTCAGCTTAGAGACACTCCAGGGGCGCACGCACACACTCTCACACACTCACACACACACAGGCGGGTTTCTTTCTGCTTCTCTTTCTCCGGCGTTGGATTAATTAAGTTAATGGGAGATGGAATTTTTTCCTTGATTAAATGAGGCCTGACCCCCCACCATCACTTCCTGATGAAGAGGCTAGGTAATGCTGAGAGAGGCTGCACGGCGCTCTCTCTCTCACACACACACACACATACACCCCAAACCCACAAGCATGCACACACACACACACACACACACACCATGGAGACAACATAAACATGTATGCACACACACGCACCCGAAAAACCCCCTTGTACAAACTTGTAGGAAGAGAAACACCCGTGTGCGAGCGCGCCAACACACACTGACACAGATCACCTCCACGGCTCCTCTCCCATTTCAACTAATTAGGTCTCATTAAGTCATTAAAACGTTAGCAGCCATTTCCCAGCTCACTGCCAATGGTTTCACTTGGCGAGAGGTGGGGATCGTTCTGCGTCGGGCATGGAAGCCATTACGGCTCGCAGAACTGGAGTGGAGGTGTGATGAGGGCCATGCAAAGAAAGAAAGAAAGAAAAAAAGCAGGAGGAAAACACTAATTTCCTTTTTAGGGAGTTTTAGACACGCTGTATAAACGTGCGTAGAGCTAATTACACGATGAGGCACACCAAAACAAGAAAAGCCTCATTTCCAGAACCGAGGACTCACATGACCTGTCGTATTATTAAAAAAAGTAGGCAAGACAAGCGTATCACATATTTCAGTGGCTATTTCATCTGGGAATGAAACACTTGATATCCACACACACCATCGCACCAGAAGCCTCCACATGCCCTAGATTTGTGGCGCAGCGCACACACACACACACGCACATTCACACACATGTTCACAAGCAGACGTGTGCACAAACCCATTATAACACACACACAGACGCACGCACGCACACCCACACGGTTACTGTCAGTGTCTCGTGAGGACACAATGTGGTGAAGGGGTGGGGGGGATCTGTGAAGTGGCCATTTTGCCATTTATTTCTTTTTTTTTACTGTACGAATGGGAGCTGCTGGGAAGGACGGGTTGCACTCTGGGATATAGTAGCAGGCGGCTGTGCGATCTCACTGAGCTGTAGTGAATGGATTGCGATGGCGTTGCGCCAAGCGGTTCACAGCTTATAAGTAGAGAGAGGACGCGTCTTACAGGAGGGAAAGAGGATGAGAGAAGACCGACAGGAGACGATATGAAATGGAAAAAAAAAAAAAAAAACAGAAAAGCAAAATGTATCAATTTTGACTCCTTATCTGGATTAGTAATAGCATTGTGCCGGTAACAGTGATTTTGAAAAGGTAAGAATACGGCAGCGGTATGATCCTCAACATGTTTGATATACTTCCATACTACTGCTATCTATCAGGAGGAGAAATGGAATAAAATACACAAAAAAGGGAGAAAAAATGGAACAAAACACACAGGGACAAAGAAAAGGCAGCGTAAAAGGAGAAGTTAGGAGGGCAGTGCTCTCGATACCATCAACACTTATTCCGCTAGTCCATTTCTGTTAATGGATCACCTATTCACAAAATGTTTGGGAGGACAGAAGGAGAAACAGGAGGAGGAGGAGGAGGAGGAGAGTGGCCCAACACAGCGAATATTTCACCGGGCCCAGCTCACTGTCAACAGAGACTGGACACCCCGTGACCCGGAGGCCACAGCTCGGGTTTCCACAGCCTCTAAATTGAAGCTACACAATACCTCAGGCCTTTCAGGAACCAGAGATATGTACAAAGAGGTTCTCCTAAAAGAGTCCAACCGATCCTGAACTGAGTTCACTTTGTTGTTTTCTGCTGTTTTTGAGTGGATTTTGCCTGTACCGCTGTAAGACACGTTCACAACAATAACAGTTCAATTTATCCACTGATGACATATTCATACTTACACTCCAGTATTTCTCTTTGTGCCATGTCTCCTGATTGCTTTTGAATCACAACACCTCTCCTGCACAGTTATTACATTTTTCCTTCTATACTTTATCGTGATGGCTTTTCTACATTTTCATATCTAAACCAAAACATGACATTTAAGCAAGACAAAGAGTCCACAGCCGTGCTAGCAAGGCCAACTCTGTGAGGCTGTACTGAGCTTAATGATAATGTTGACATGCTAACTTGCTCACAAGGACAACGGTACTATGCTATTTTCTGTAGCAGGTGTGATGTGTCATTGTTTTTGAAACAATGACAATAAACATCTATTCTATTATATTTACCATGTTAGCCACCTTAATTTAGCCTGTTAGCATGCTAACATAGACAAACTTTAGCACAACTGATGGGAATGCCATCAGCTGTCAGCTCAGGCTCAGAAGTTAAAGGGTCATATTAAAAAAACATTTTTATGTAGACGAATCGTTCTTAAAAACAACAATACATCTACAGAGCTTGGTTGGGTTCAAAATGATTTTGTTTCAGAACTGTGACGGCTGGTTCCAGCTTTAACAAGATTAGGGTTAGGAGTCTTGTTAGTTGCCAGTTTGTGGGGGAAAAAATGCTAAAATGGCTGATTTCTACATTATGCCCCCAGCATATAATTCTGCCTAACCGTAGCTAGCTGTTGCCGTTTGCTAGCTGTTGATGTTAGCTAGCTGTTGTTAGCAATCATTAACAACATTAGCAATATAAGCATAAGCTAGCTAGTGTTAGCAACATTGGCTACAACGAACTGGCAACCACTTGAGGGGCCAGATGATTCTAATAAGAGTGGTGTTGGAAAATGTCAGTTTAGGGAGTATTTCCTAATGTCATTGTTGTACTAATGCAAATGCATGTTGCCGCACGTGAGCTTGTTCTTGGATAGTCGATGCTGCCTAAACACCATTAATGCTTGTTCCATTATCCAACTTGTACAATGAATAATGAACAAGGAAGTCGAGGCCGGAAACTGAGACAGTTTGCCTTCAAAGTAAAAGTTGTGCATTTTGAAACGACACATTTTAATCACTATATAGCATGAAACTTGGTGTGCTTTGACAAGTCAAGTGGGTTGAATCTCTTTGGCATACTTAAGCCTACTGTGTTACAAAATATTGAACATAACGCCAAACCATGTACAAACTATATAAACCACACTACAAAGAAATTAAAGCTTTGTATGCAGATGTCAAGCTGCAATTTTTGGCACAGTGTTACAGTGGGCATGGATTTAAAAAATGCATTTGGGGCCAAATACTGAGGTAAAGGTGCCAGCAGGTCATATTTTGTTCTTTTTTGTTGTGCAACTTTATTTTGCTTTTCATGTGGTCAGTGTGTCTGTGTAGCCTACACTGAATCATTTAAACAAGTCATATAACAAGAAAGCAGTCATACTAATGATTATTAGTAATACTGAATACATGAGAAATGAGTCTGAAATAAAGTGTTGTGCTCTATGAGATGGTCGATGAAAGAAATACGAGTTATGTCCACTTGAATCCCCTGATTAGTTATGTACAGATAATGTAAATCTGTTGTGCTGTGAGATTAAGTCACATGAATCGTCTGTTAATAACACTGTAATACAGATACAGGCCAGTGTTGCAAACAGATCAAACGTGAGGAGCATGGAGGAGACCTTTCGATGTGAAAACCCTGCTTAAAAAAAGCTTGTCACCTGTCTTTAAGAAAGGTGCTGAAGCACATGGTGCTTGTGCTAAGCGGGCACGTTTGATAATGATATATTGATCTTTATTTATTTATTGATTTACTTGTTAATTTTATGTCACCTTAAAAGAAACGACAGGAAATTAACTTGAAGGATTTTAACATCGGATAGCAGTGGAGTAGTGTTGTTGTCATGGCAACAGAGCCGGCTATAAGGTACAAGTTGAAGGTAAATCAACTCTTTCTACCAGTTAGGCTCATCACAGTAACAGCACTGTTTTAGCCTCACCCAGAATCACAGCACTCTGTAATATAGACAGTATTTTGCGCCTTTTGGCAATTAATTTACGATCAGTTGTGAGAGATTGGCAGAAATATGACTTTTCATTGTTTAGGCTTATTTATTTACTTTAGCTCTCCTTAACTGACCGCTGCAGCCAACACGTTTTAAAACACGCAGCTTTTACTTTGCAGGTGAGCTGTCTCAGTTCCCAGCCCTCCACTTCCTTGTTCAATATCTATCGTACAAGTTGGATAACGATAATTCATGCGCGGCAACGTTCATTTGCAGTACAACAAGTAGGACAATGAAATCAGGACATACCCCCCTTAACGGCATTTTCCATTATGCAACATGAACATGTGCAAATGAATTAAACTTCACGCATGGACCCTGAATGTAATCAATAACACCTTTGAGAGATCACCAAAGAGATTACAGTCCACTCCAAAGGGGGATATGGATAGCTGTACCGAGTTTCATTGCAATGCATCCAATAGTTGTCAAGATGTTTCACTAAAACTACACTTGTCAACCTCATGGTTGTGTTAAAAGAGAGGCCAGGGAATTCCCAAAGTCACCAAGGTTAATGTCTTTTTGAAAATTCACGGCAATCTACCCAACAGTTTTTGAGATATTTAAAACCTGGACAGGCGGTGTGGCCGACCGTTGGATCGACATTGCCACCCGCTGAACTACGCCGCTGTTAACGTGGCTAAAAACTGGCATGCGAGTGGTATAGTGAACAAGTCAGCTGAAAGAGGTCACAGACTTAAAAAGGTGGAGAACGCGCGGTCAGAGATGGAAAGAGAGGATACGGCACAAAGAAAGAGAGCAGGATTTACAGAATGAAATAGAGTGCAGATAAGATTAGGGCAGCCTTGAGACTCGGCTGAAAGAGAGCACTGAAATGTGATTACAGACGCTTTTGTGAAGAGGGACCACTAAAGCACTCAAAAGCAGTGATAACCAGATTGCCTTGTACCTCCTGCTAAATTGACACAGCGGCAGCAGATAATTACTATGAGTCCTGAATGATGTCGTATTGTATCCTACATGCAGATAGTGCTCGTCTCGGGGAAATCGCTGCGCACCGAAACCTAAAACACAGGCTGAGTGGACAGGGACAGATGGTCTGATTGATAGCATTGGGCGGTCGTCCAGCAGGGAAACTCCTGTGTTTCTCTGTGTGTGTGTGTGTGTGTGTGTGTTGTTGTAAGTCTGAATACCACAAACCAAAACCTCGAATCAAGCTCAGCTAGCACTCGCCTGCCGTTTCGGCTGGATTTGTTTGCTAATTCAATTTCATTACATCGATAGCAGCAAGGTAAACAATAGCCCAGTCGCTCACGTGGTCCTGTGGCCAAAAACAACCCTGCGTGAGAATGAATCAATACTTTGAAGCTACAGTTGTTATAATCTGAAGCGGAGAAGCAGCACGCGATAACCCCCCGCAGGGAGATGGGGGGGCTCTCAGGTTTCGCCATGCAGGTGGAAGTGCCTGTGTAATAACAGGAAACACAAAGTCTCTCCGACAGGCTTCTCGCTACTGTCTAAATATTTTGGCTTTATATAGCAGATTTCCTCGCTGGCGTTAAAGCCTTGGGCATCGAGCTCTCTCTGCGCGCCGTCAGAAGACCGAAGCACACAGCACGCTCATTATGAGACTTAAATTGCTCTGATGGAAAATCAAAACTGTTTACTGGTTAAGCAACGCTGCACAAAGAGGGCTCAGCGTTTCACTGAACCCACAGCGAGGCTGTGAGTCACTCCTCAATCTGAGCAGCTGCCGTGTCAGGTGTTAACCGTTCCAGCTGTGTTTCCTCCCATGACGATACAGCGGGGCTCTTCTCACACCCAGTCATCTTAACCGCAACACACACACACACACACACTCACTTCCACTGTCAGAAAGCTGATACAATGAATCAAAGATTGTAGTCTGACTTCGGGCGCTGGCGAGTTGACGGAGGTTACACACACTGACAGGCTGCGAAATGAATGACTGCACTTTCTTCTCTGGTGGAAAAAAACGGTTTCGAGCGGATTTCTAAATGAAGTATTCTGTGGCTGCACGTCAGCGGCAGACCATCGTTCTCTAGATCAAGTGACACAATCTTGACCTTTAACTTAAATCCAAACAAATGTCAATTATTACCCTCTAATTACCTCCCGGAAGATCACTGTTGACATGTCAAGATGTCAAGATGCAATATTCATAATGGAAAATACGAAGCTGCCCTGACCAAAGCACGTCTAACCTCAGGAAACACCTTGTCAAACATAAAATACATCTAAAAGCAAAGCAAACGTCTTCATCAACATCTTGATGTCAATCCTCAGCTGGCTGGAGAAGTCACTGTTGGAGATAACTGGGCTTTTTCACTGTCACGGTCGACATTATCGTTATTACATTTGTTTTCTGTGTGTATATTGTTGTTTTTTTGACAGTTATCAATATTTTTTCATGAACATATTGTCCAGTACTGTGCTGATAGTCCATCTGTTTCTACATTTCAGGTATCCAGATAGAGTAGAACTGCACAAATAAATAAAAAAAATCTCAGTCTGTTTCCAGGTCTTTGAAAATCTTCCTCCTTTGAAGCGATGCCGTTTAAATTGGGTTATTATTTTTAACTACTATTATTATATTTTTGTTATTACAGAGAGAGTAACATACCGAAAAAGGGTACCAGTGGGTACCAATTTCAGTTCAAATGTGAACAGTACGCAGACCAATCTACACTGTTCTTAGATGTAATAAAAAACCCTCTTCTATCCAACATCTGCAGGCTCTCATAAGTTTCCAAGTGTCGCATGCAGAGATGAACCACAAACTTGATATTGGCACTTGAGATCCTCAAGATCACACAGCAGCCTTCTTGTCGAAGCGACTGGACCAACAAATGGCACGAAAGTGCATCATGAATAAAGGGGTGCTGTGGCGAGACAAACATGGCTCCTGTGTCCCACTGAATGTGTGTAAAAGCGGGAGAACGGGAGCAGAACAGAGAACGAGCGACAGAGAATGCGAGAGGGGGGCGTACTCGCGCAGTCCCTCATGCCTCCTGCTCTATGTACAGTGCTCATTCATCCCAGCCTGGCCTCGTCCAATCACAGAGCAGCGTTTCCCGCATGCGGGGCCTCCCAGCAGCATGGGGCCTCCACATGGCCAAGTCAAGTGCCAGGCCCACTCGCATGAGTCAACAAAGCGAGCAATAAAACTAACATGGGAGTAACACGGGAGATCCGAGTCAGAATCTGTTCATTCACGCAATGAATGTGCAGGAATCTGAGACGCTGCGCCGGTGGAGTCGAGGTTCCCCGGCATGTGGAGGAAAGTACGGGACAACACGGTGCAGAAGCGCTCCCCTTCTTACTCAGCACACGTACATTTTTAATGCTCCTGTGCAAGGATCAGGGTTGAGCATCTCGCACAAGGTCAGGATGATGAATGAGACTGCCATGTGACACTAACCTGGTACACGCACCGAGGAAGGGAAGGGTACACTGCGGTGAGCCGGCTCTGCATATTACGCTCACGCTGGGGGTGCTCGACAATGACATTTCCCATCACTGATGTGAGAGAGCTGCACTGCGTTCTTTGACTAATAAACTGCATTTTAATGAGAACTAAAGGCTGCCCGCGCTCACTATGGATGCACAAAATGATTGTTCAAAGGATTTTTAAATGCGTTGTGTTGTACGATGGTTACATGTAACAAGAGTAATCCAAGAATGAAGGACGCTGTCTCAGGTGCTGCAGTCCTTTCCTTCCTGAACTGCCTCATCTCAGCAACATGTGCTCGTCAATATACCTTCATTTTGAAGTTAAACTACGATCACAATGTGCCGGCACCTTCTCACCTACATGGCTATACCTTTAGTGCAACTCCTCTGCTCTCACGTGATCAAGCAGAGGGCAGAGAGGAATGAAAGGAATGTGGATGCATGTGAGAGTAGCCAGACTGCTGCTTCTCCCTCCCTCTCTCTCTCTCTCACCCTCTCACCCTCACCCTCACACACACACACACGCATACAAAGATAAAACTACACTGGTAGAATAAAGGTCAGAGTACTGACACAACCTGTTGACAACATGTCAGTGACTTTTCAAGTTGTACAGAGTTTACTCTCTTTTAAGAGAATCCAAAAAGTCCAATTTGATACGGAGCTGCCTCGCTATAACGTTCGGCAAGCTCAGAAATATTGCTGCAGCTTCACTGATCAGTCCGATAACGTTTATAGAAAGATAATGTTCAAGGCTACCAACCCCGTCAGTGAAGTCGGCGCTTTGGATAGAATCATGCGGCGGGATTCAAACGAGGTTATGATTGGGCCTTGGACTGAGGTTAATGTTGTTTAGGCTGCGCGCTTCTTCAGAAAATATTCTGAATACCACTTTTCGAGGAGCTGTGACCCTACTCTGAGCATCCGCTTGAATGAAATCAAGTCAAGTTATCAATTACAACCTCAGCACAATCCAGACAGCGGAGCAACATGGAAACATTTGATATCTGTATGCAACTGAGGTGCAACTCAGTGTAACAGCTGCAATGAGAGAATATCGCTCTACGTCCTGTAGGGCATTCCCTGTAATGTAATGCTCTGCCGCTTTTAAATGTTGGCGTCATCTGAAAAGCACCAGCCTGGAACATTTTCTACGCGGCTCAGGTGGGAACAAAAGCAGACATGTTGCGAGGCAAGCTCACCATTACAATGCTCTTACATTACATGTGACGACAATGTGTGCCATGTGCAGCGTCTCACCCCTTAAGACTGACTTTCACAGTTAACATGCTGCAGGTGCAGTTACTTTTTAAATGCCGTTATCTTGAGATCACGCGTAAATCATAGCGTTATCTCAGGATACCAACGGTTGTTATCTCACTCGTTATAGTGTGAAAACAAACAGCTGATTTCTTGAGATAACACAATCATTTATCATGAGAGAACAACTTAATAAGATTCATAACGGTGGACCGTGGCATACACAAACTGCTCTGTGGGGAGTTTCTATTTGAATTTTTTGTGAGCTTTTGCCATTCGACTTATTAATTTGACATAAGCGTGTTTACATTATTGCTGCTTAAAGGAAAACCGTTTTTCCATACTGAACTATGTTCTTCCCTGATGTTAGACGAGCTGACACATACCTCTCTCACCTGGTTACACCAAATGGATGTGGCGGAATAACACCTGGGAACACTTCGTCGTCTGTGCTCCCAGGTGTTATTCCGCCATACATTATAGATATCCTTTTTATCCACTTAGAAAATTGGCATGTTTCAATAGGTGTAACCATACTTGGGTCGTGTAACTACTCACGTAACCGTACTTAGGGAAAACGTGGAAGTGCTTGGTCGCTTCTAACTTCACCCCCGTTTGGAACCGAAGGAATGTACTGGGCCAAGCTACATGCTAGCAAAGTAGCGCTGCGCGCCGGAGCGATTGAGTGCACGCACGAAGGCAAGAGAGGTATGTGTCAACTCGTCTAACATCAGGGAAGAACATAGTTCAGTATGGAAAAACTGTGACATTTTCCTTTAAAGGATAGGTGTAACAACAGTATTATTATTTAGTGCTTGTTTCCACACTGACTTTTTAAAGCGAGACACTTGTGAGGAGTAGAACAGCGAGATTGTCTGTTCTGTCTGTGATAGATACACAAGACAGCACCACAGACTAACTTCTTACACAGGTTGCGCTGGTGTGCCTAACTTTTTCATTTAGGTTACGCCAACGCATGGTTCAGGTGCACTCAATAATGCATTTCAAATGTAATTCCTTAAGAGAAACAGATGATAGCTACACATTTTTTAGATAACATAAGATAGTCCGCTCATCCTTTATAAGATGAGCCCCCTTGGGAGAAATTCGCAGGTAACACAGCAGTACAGAGGGAAATAAGTAGCAGCACAAGTCTCAAACATATAGAGACAATAGACAGTGGAGACAATAATAAGGAGATACTGGAAAGAACAAAATAACAGTTTGAATGAAAATATAATAAAAACTATTACAATAAAGATAAACATACTATACACAGTAACCGTCCTTGTGTTTACATGACGTGTGCAATATATAAGAAATGTTGCAGTATATAATAAATAGGCGCATGGGCAACCAAAACAGTTGCACCCTGAGGCCCTTATATAATAATAGTGTGGTCAGCTAAAAATGCTTTAATCGTTCATTCTGTGTACAGTCCTGACAGAATGAAACAGGCTTTTGACTGCGATCGAATCAAAGCACCTATAAACCTGATACAACTTGAATTCTCACTGACAGCGTAATGTTTCACTGATGTCATTTTGGAAAAAAGGCGTTTATTGTTAAAGTCAGAGGAATCACTGCAAAGAATTAGCGTTTATATATACTGTATAAATGTATAAAAGAATATCGGCCGATATATAGCTGTAAGAAAATACATTTTACTCTCCTAATATTGGCATCTGCCCCCAAAGATCCAGTATCAGTCAGACTCCAACATGTAATGTGTCTTGTACACATACTGTTAAATCTGAAAAAAAAGCCATTATCTTAATTCAAAAATGTTCCACCCCTTTAAAAAAGGGTTACTATATAAAACTGTAGCGTATCGAAATAAAACGAAAAGACATAAAATGAAAGACTAAAAGACATAAAAAAGAAGAAAACCTTGGGAAATTTGTTTGGCTCATTATAGCATGAAAATATGTCAAAAAGGCTTTAGATGGAAGAATTCATTTGCTATTAGCTCACAAGGTTTTACTTTCAGATAGTGGCTTTGCAAATTCACGACTGATAGAAGGCAAAATAAATTCAACACAATACTTAAAACATCCCGAGAGAGCGAATCATTTGAATCCACGGCATACAAAATTGAGCTCAAGACTTCCTCTCCTTTCATACAAGCACTTCTGTGCCTGAGATTGCCTCTCTGGCAGCATGAATAGGCGCGCACGGGGCACCATAAAAATCAACATATTCATTGCACAAACATACCCAGCTGAAACTCAGCCCAGGGCATCTTTAAATAATATGCATCCTAATTTAGCATGGACTCTCTGGGGAGGGGATCAAGATGCACTCACAAATCGCAGTTGACACACCCACGCTTACACACAAGCGAGCGGGGCAGGCGCGCGGGGTGAACGCACCTCAGCAAGCACAAACAAGCGCGCACACACACATGCAGACACTTCATTTATCGCTAATGTGTGCTGAGCAATTCTCGACGGGCACTGCTGCCCGACAAGTCTCACGAGGTCTGTGTGTGTACATTTACGCCAATACTGAGAGAGTGCAATAAGTTTGGGCCCAAACAACCTTAACAACAACAACCTGGTCATTAAAAAAAGACAATTTACATAAACACATTAATTATACATCAGTTAAATTAGAAAAGCAATTACATTAAGTCATTAAGGAGGCGTGTGCGCGGTGATCTGTCGATCTGTCACAGGATGTGGATGAAGGACCACAGATGCAGATTACACAAACATATTTTCTGGTGACCTCGAGGCCAGTGCCAGTCGCTCTACAGACAACATACGTCCCTCTACAAATTCGATGTTTAATATTCCGTAGGTGCCACTATACGGGAGCTCGGACAGCTGGCCCTCCGGTGTAGACACAACAAACTGGAGCCGAACACAGTTCAGGTGGAGTTCAGGAGGAGAAATGGACAACGATTCTTAAGGGAACGAAAGATGGAGACCAAGATTGAGTCCATCTTCCTGCAGTGGTTGAGCAGTGGATTGTTTCTGTGGCTATTTCCATACCACTTTGTCCTGAATACAAAACATCCATCAGCCTAAACATCGATCATAACATTGATCATCTCATTACAATGCAACATTCTGCTGGGTACCTCGGGTCCTGGCATTCATGTGTAATTCTTTGTCACACTGCTCGAGACCAAGTTCACCCCATTGTGGGCCCACTGTGGATGGGACTCCGAGGCCCCTGGGCCTGTCCTGTGGTGTCTGGTATTAGGGCACTGATGGTGGTGGTGGAGTGCTCTTGCCATGAGGGGGGAGTACTAAGGCTCCCAGCAGAACATTGCAATGTTGTGTGATGATCAATGATATCTCCTTTAAGTCCTTTTCTGTTGGGGTCGATCGCTTGATCACAGCTGTCTGTTAGATTTTTGTTCCGTACAGAGCCACTGACCACTCCCTTTGTGTGCAAGCATACTTGATGTGAAACTGGACTTACAGTCAAGTTTTCAGCCAAGTACGAAACTGTAGAACGAAGATTACTCTCCAAAAATACCACGATGGCAGTGGTATGGTGTGCTGATGCCTTGTGGACTGGCGCCACAGAATCAGATCATTACCCAAAAGCAGTCGACAGGAAGAAAGCTTGTGCCAGAAATCAAGACCAGGCTTTAAAGGAGACTTTAAAGCCACTCTTCCCACCAACCAACTGAGTAACACGAGCAATTTCTCCGCTGCCTGCCCAGTATGTCATCTACTGTGTGAGAGATAGAGTAAAGAAGTGGATTGAGAAGCAAATCAAGCATCCAACAAGCCAAAGACAGCCAGGTCTTATATTAAAAGTGAGGCTTTAAAAGAAGCCTCCAATCAGATGCTGCCTTGTTTCTGCTGTAATTGCTACACCTTGTTAGCTACAAGAATGGAAGGAAAAGTCTTGCTTCAGACCACAGCTTTTCTTGCACTTGCTATGCCAATTTCAAGCTGCTATGATGAAACCAAGTGTTGGAGTTGTCAAGCAATCGGTTCAAGGCAGCGCAGGTAAGACTGTCATGCCGCAGGTTGTCATTCAACTTTACTGCAGTTAGTGATGCAACTTCTGAGACAGTCATACCCATGCAAGGCGCCAGGGTGCGACTATTTTGGTCACACATGCGCCCAAAAATCTATCAAGTGCAACTTAATATATGTAACTGTTGCACCGGTTCTCTTGATATCGAGCAGGTCGGAATAAAAGACGTAGCCTGTAAAAATACTTTCTACAAAACGTCAACTGTGTTTGCAGATAATCGCCCCCCTATTGCCCCCATGTTCGGAAAAAAACGCTGCAAAGGGGCCTTCTTGGATTCCCCTATGGTTGATAGATAGATGCCCTTCCATTGCCCTTTCTGTGCCCTGGTGCTCCACCGCATACACCTGGTGCCCCTTGTTATTTCTTTCTACCCTTGACCTCCAACATCTTGAGTCTGCCACAAATTTTAGCCTACGTACATTATTTTGTCATCTTATAGCAGGTTTTATGTAATGTTCCACCTGTCCTTGGTCCAGATATGCCTGTCTGTAAGTAGAGAATCCAGTCCACTTTCATATTAATTAATTCTCTTCTAATTTCTACTACTTCAACAATATTTGAGGTTTTGAGTATTTATTGAGTTCCTCAAACTCTTTTAACATCAGCACTTTGTAATTATATTTCCTAAACAGCTGAGGTTATTCTTATTTCTTGTTGAGTGTGCTGTGATTTAAAAGAAGACATATCCATCTGAAATGGAAATTTAGAAATTAAGTTAAATCAGGGCTGCACAATTAATCACAATATTGTCGAAATGGCAGTATAGCGAAGTGCAATATCCAAATTACAGAGGCCCCACATTTTTGAAAAAGGTAACATTTTCAGACTCCTGAATAATGACACCATCGCAATACCTATCAGAATAATTGCAATCTACTATGTTCACAAAATTGTACAGCCGTAGTTAAAATGCATTGAGTGCAACTAAATTATGCGCTGTTGTCCCTTAATGAACAATGTTACGCCCACCACTGCAACCAGTCTGAAAAGTTAGTCTGAAGCCCTGCTATGACTGTGCTGCATACTAAAGTTTGTGCATTTTGTGGTAAAACTTGCCTTACAACCTAGTTTGGACCTTTATAATAAAGTTGTACGATATTTGTAACACGTCAACCTTACTGGATTCAAAATATCTTCGCCTGACAATGTGCCAAGCTGCAGATGTAACCCCTTGTGTAACTTTACATCTGCATGATATTTAAGCTAGAGAGCGGACTTTGCCCTAGAGTACCCTGGTGCAGCGTGTGGAATAAATGGTTGACTCAAAAAAACATTTGCCTCCCACCACCATGCCTAGCTTTGCACAGGGTCACATCAGCACTGGGACTCCTACAGGCTAATTTTTCCTCGGGTGTTCACTCAAAATATTAACTTTGTACGAAACATGCTGCCGAGATGACCCCGTCTGACCTGAGAATATTGCAGGAATAACTGTAGTTTGTTTGCCCTAGACAGTAACTCTGGGACTGGATGTTCAGTTGTGGAGTTATCTGTGAATTTCACAATAAAAGGAGAGTTATTTAATGCCTCCGAGAGCTGAAAGTGCGCAGAGGTACTCAGAGGTGAGGTCCCAACAAGCTAAAAATAAGACATCAACAGTGCGGGGATCTCAATGGGCTGGATCACAGCCTTCACAGGTGTGTCAAGAGCATGCTGCTTATTTTGATACCTTTCTTTAGAACAAAGGTCATCTGACCATGGTCACACTGTGTTCACATACTCAAAACGCTGCGTTCTGCCATTTGACCCCTTTCATTTAATTACAGATAACACAAAGTTTGCAGTGGAGCGCATTAGCTGTTCACGTCAGACTGCGTTCTCATTTTGACCAAACAAGTTAACATTAGAAGTGCAAACAGGGGACAGAAATTAGTCTAGTAGCTTTCTTCTTAGTAACGGCACATCACACTACGCTGCTCCAGGGGAACTGCAGTGTAACAATGTGACTGTGTGGGTTTTAAAGAAGACCTGTTATGCTTAATTTATTTTTTTTTCCCTTTTCGTCAGTGGTTCTTGTGCACCTGCAAGTGAAAATGGTTGAAGTCCGCACCGACAGAAGCTCCTCTCTCCCACAGAAAACACTGCTCCTGAAACGCCTCGTCAGTAGTGTCACCTTTCTGAGACGTTGCGACATCACAGTTTGTCATCATGTCGCACGTTTGCATAATTTACGCCTTGAAGCTGAGTACGGCTTGTAGGAACTGATTTAGCATAGCTGCTCTGCTGTTGTAAGCGGTGCTGGGTCAGGCATGTGTGAACGGACCAATCAGAGGAGGGGGAGCCTTAAAGAGACAGGAGCTAAAACAGAGCGTTTCAGACAGAAGGGGGATACAGAGCTGCAGCACTGGACAGTATCAGGAACCTGATGTGATTTCTGAGCACCAAAGCATGTAAACTTATTCTAGTAGTAACCCAAAATAAAATAATGAACCTGAAAATGAGCATGATATGTATCCTTTAAGATGGACAGTTCAGAAAAGAAGCATCATGTGAGCTCAACACTCACTGGTACAAATCAAATGACTAGGAGGACTGAGAAAAGATAATTTCACACGAGTTAATGCGGACCATTAGGCTGTTAATACAAACAGTTTTCACATGCGGCAGTCTGTCAGTGTAGCTCCAGCGCCTCATCGTGCAACGACTGGTGTGTTTACAGTTTTCATGTGCGTGTAAAAAGGCCAAAGGCGTTACAATAATCACATTAATTTGCTCATAAAGTCTTGCAGGAGAGCAGATGTTTCATGTTTTTTATGAAGTCCATTAATAACTGTGTGCACGGGGAACACACAGACACTGTGAAGCGTTAAATGAAGCTGACATATTTTCATTTGATCTTGAGCATGGACAAAACAAGCCCTTTGTTTGTGGATGTAGCACTGGCCCTTGCCCTCAAATTCGCCCCACCAGCGCCCGCCAATTCATCCCTGTCCCAGAATCAGCCCCCAGCCCCCCTTACTCGCCAGCGTCAGTTCCCACCACTACCAACACCCACGACATTCATGCTCCACTTTCTGAACCCGGCAGAACGCAGAGAGAGAGAGCGGAGTCACACTCAGTGACTGCGTTGTTAGCTGATTATTTAGTAATAAAACATGATATATACTAATCTGCTCATTTGATCGTAAAGCATGACGATGCCGCTGTCGGAGTTTTGCAGAGCGTGTGAATACAAATGTGGCTTCTGCTCTGAGGCGAAACAATTTTTGATGACAGCTCTTAAATATTTCAATGGGTTTAAGTCGAGCGATTTGCCTAATGTTCTTTAAGTGACTTTATGAATGATGATATTTGATCAATTTCAAAGGCTTTTTTTTCAGACGGCGACCACGTGTCAAAAGTGCTTGGCGCCAACTCTCAATGACAAACCTCGCAGTGTAAATAAATCCATTCCCTCTTCACTCTTATCGCAGACAACCTCCATCACAATCGCCATTTACCTGAGACAGATTTCATCATCGGGATGTGATCGCCCCCAGTGTGGCACTCACTCTGCTGTCAGGAGGATCTCAAGGGGAGTAATCCCTTATTCTGTCTCCGCTGGAGCCGGCGGGGCACGGTAATCTAACTCTATATAAATTGTATCCTCTGACCTTCTAACACTATATCAGATGGAAGTCAAGGAGGCATACCTATAGTCTCCTCCCTTTAAATGCCGTTATCTGCATAATTGAACAATGAATAATGGAGCTTGTGTGATAAAATTACAATATGTCCCACAGCGAGGTGGTGCCTACCTGGATGTGCGCACAGCTCCCGACATACTCATTGCACCACCCTTGATGTTTCAATGCCAAAGCACAGCTTGTGCACAGAAACCCTCTACTTCTCATCACTGCACTGGTAGCAATCACTCCGGAGCATGTAATACAGTACTGGAGTTGCAGCAGCAGCAAAAACCCATGATCTCCAGACACAAGAGAAAGATAAAATACTGTTGAGCGAGAGAAAAGGCTGCAGTAAGCAAAGATCTTTCATTTATTTGTAAGAGAGATTTGTGCGCACAGATGTGTTGCAGGAAAAAAACGAGACAACACCTCCGGAGTACGTGTACTTTAAAATTGGACGAAGTGTCAGCGTGAGAGCTCGTGGAAAATAACAGCTCGTGTGGCATCCCCGCGGGCAGATCAACCAATACGAGATATCAGCAAAATACATTATATTAAACACTGTGGACATCGCAGGCAGTCAGAAGGAATCACATGAGACGGCGCCTGCTCTCTCACAAGGACATGTAAAGAACTGAACTGAAATGAAGTTAAGCTCTGCAGCAGGTGTTTGTCAGGAGGCTTCGTTCACATGAAGTGAAACCTGTTTAATATTATGTTTAAACTCATACTGTGAACATTTGGGGCACCTGCCGCACAATAATAGTGTGGCAATTCAAAGTAGGGCTGCAAATAACAGTCATTTGAATTAGGACACGACCGTTTGGTCTCCAGAGGGAAAGTCCTGTGAATTTGTTGACTGTTTGTAACCAAGAGTGGTTTGTTTTACATTCTCTGTAGCGTCAGTCAGTAGATGAACATAAATGATGTACCGGATGTCATGTGAAGCAGTTTTTGTGTCTAAACCTGAACAAATCACAACCGTTTCACAACGTTAATAACAATCCCAGAGTCATAATATGTCACAACAAGCGAGCTGTTTTTCAACACGCTTTATTTTGAAAGTCTAACCGGACTTGGTATGTTATATATTGTTAATGACTTGATCATGGAGCCTTTATTGTGAAAATCTAATTGAACGTTCGCCCTTCACGTGCAAACCTGACACTAGAGGGGTCTGTAGAGTGTCACAGCGTGAAGCTTACAGGCTCTGGCACACCCATCAGCCATTGTTAGAGGCTGTTGGTGAACATCTGTGGCTCTAGTCAGTGCGGTGCGTCCCGCACCCTTGGCACTGGACGGCCCTTGTCGGTGGCTTTTTGGCTGATGGCTGGTGAGCGAATCAGTGCACGAAATGAGGAAACAGAAAAAGAAAGGGGAAGGCCCTTGAGTTTGTTGCTGTAGTATCCACGATTTTACACATTTAGTGCAGTTTCTCCTGGTAAGAAACGGCTGTATTAGCGATAGTTGTGACAAAAAATGGTTACGGCATAAGAACGGAGTGGTATCTCCTTTTCACGCAGGCGCAGAACATGCGAGCCAGTCGGCCAGCTGTAGTCTTTGCGGTGTGTTCAAGTGTAGCTTTTTGGACAAGACACAGGAGACGCAGCACCTAAAGGCCACTGACCAACCTGCCGAGTTCGACAAGTTGGGCGTCAGAACATTGCGTACGACAAATACAAGCTCTCATTCGAGACCCTGGAACCAGGTAACATGGGGCACTTTTGATTGAGAACGCAATGACTCGACCATCACGAGCCTACAGACGATGATTCATTTTCTGAAGTGGCTGGAATTCAACCTGTGAAAAAAATACAGACGCAGACAAATGAATCCTTTACAGGAGTCATTTGAATCATACCCAGGCTACAAACGCCACCTCTTGGAGATTTTAGTCCAAAGAAGGCAAATATCAAATATGTCTCTCTGTCTCTTTCAAACACACACACACACACACACACACACACACACACACACACACACACACACACACACACACACACACACACTCAGCCCCACTTGACTGGTCCTCATGAGGCTGTTAACAGATTAATGCCAACCTGTAAATGCTTCCCCTCTTCAAACTTTATGCAGCCCTGAACATTTCACCTCTTTGCCTTCGCGTAGCTGGGAAGCAGAATTCTGCAGCTGTGTGAGAGTTATTACCAGCTTTTTTTTTTTTTTTTTTTACATAAACAGCCTGATGACAACTGGTTTGATTTCAGCCCTACTTCACTCCCTGAACATCTGCACAAAGATAATGAGGGTAATCTACTAATTGCACCATCTTGCTTCACTACGTCGCTATTACTCCCATTACCTCCTCACCTGTGGCTCCTGATTTCACGCAGGAAAAATCATCTGCGCGCAAAAAACTAAAGTTTTTCAGAACAGAAATGCATGGCAGGTTCACTGTTTTGTGTTTTGTTCTTTCATTTTCATGAGCTTTTATCAGTTTCCCCTGGTCCTGGAGGGCATTTAACAGCCTAACCTCCACTGATGCTCTGCACGGGTCTTTGTCATGTAAATCTCGCGGCCGCTCTTTCACCCACTCGTCGCCGCCGCCTGTGTGGGCAGACACTTTCCTCTCCGACCAGCACGCTTCCTTCCCCGCTCTCTGGAGAAAAAACCGTGCGACTCTCAGCCTCAGACCTCTCCTCGACACATTCCTCACCGAGTTTTATCGAGCTCATGCGCGGACTGAGACGTCTCTCTGATGACACCACTGGGGCTGACTGTTCATTAAAATCCTCCCTCTCTCAACTCTCTACAGCACCAGACGTCCCGTGCGCGCACACTGTTATTAAAACGTGTGTGTGTGTGTGTGTGTGTGTAGGGGGAGGTCAGAAGAGCAATCAACACATTTAAGTCTGTGCTTTCCATCCACTTTTACTGAAACACCGAGGCCGAGCCCATACGTCTTCATACCCAGCTCCCCCCTCCCCTCATCCCCTGTTTGATCCCAAACTTCCCCCCTCCGAAAGAACCGCTCCGTGGCACCATTCACGCAGGGGAAAGAAGGGGGGGACTGCTCCTCCTCGGGCAAACGTCCTGCAACTTCCGAGACGCCGGAGCCTTTTCCAGCGCGTCCCGAGAGAGAGAGAGACACCCATGAAGTAACACAAGCCCCCCGTACGCACCGGAGAGGCCACACGGGGTGAAACGCAGAACACGGGAAGAAGAGGGGGGGGGGGGGGACACGGCACGTACCGTGCAAGGTGCACATACACCCAGCGGCTCCTTTATCGCAGCCCACTTATGTTCTGAGTAACTGCACTTTAGTGTAACACGAGTGGCCCGCCGCCGCCGCCTCACACATGCACCCCCAGTTGAAAACACACACACGCACAAGCACACACACACACACACAAAAACAAAAAAATAAACATGCAGATGATTCGAGTGAGCGCTTTACCTTGCTTGGATGGACCACAAAACAGCGAAAGAAGACAGAACAGCCAAATTGTGCTCTCCACCGCCATGTACAGCCTTTGATTTCCACCAGTGGGGAAGCAGCGTACGTCTCTATACAACCAGCTATACCGTTACAGCGACATGCATATGTTGGAATCCGCTATTGTCTCCGCCGGTGCGTAAAAGGAGTCAGCGTGGATGTTTCGCTCTCTTCGTCCGAACAGTCCGCCGGGCTTCTACCCGAACAATACCCTCGCACTAGTCGGGGGAGAGCCGTGTCTCTCGGCGCTCCAACGCCATGTTGCGAACGAATGTTAAGTGTGTGTGTGTGTGTGTGTGTGTGTGTCGGTCCGCCGCTGCTCCACACACAAACGCATGAACGCACACGCGCACATACGCGCGCACGCACGCTCACCAGACACTGGCTGGCTGGCTGGGCTCGTCGCTGGAGTCCTGAAAAGCTGTCGGCGATTCTAACACACCCCTTCTTCCTCCCTTTTTTTTTTTTTTCTTTTTTTCTTTTGTGTGTGTGTGTGTGAGTGTGTGTGTGTGTCCAACTCCACGCTTTCCCCCCCCACCACTAACACTTGGAAGATTCATTCAAAGCGGACACGCCGTGGAAAACACTCACCACATTTGTCACAATATATTTTACCCCAGGCGCCCTCTCCTTTCTCTGTCTGGAAAGATGAATTCGTTAGGGGCAATGCCTCGTTCTCTGCCGGGGCGCAGCGGATCCGCACATGCTTGTTTGTTTTATTTCATCCTTGTGTGTTTTCTTTCTCTAATTAGGTGTGTGTATGTGTGTGTGTTTTTTTCTTTTTTAAATAAATCTGCTGACTGCCTCGGCGAGGTCCCCCCCTCGGACGAAAATGAGTCTTAATCTCAGCGGGACGATGGTCAAATAAATAAATTATAAATAACGCGTGGAGAATGGGCGCTCATCTGTAATGACTGCAAATGTGTTGCCCTGGATGAACCCGGCTATGGAGACACTCCTCATGTTCAGCACCAGGCACCACACATGTCTCAGTGGTCCTTCGAGGTGTGGTGTGGTGTCTTCACCTTTTTGTTTGTGCACATGGATGCATGGAGGCTTGTTGTGTGTGATGAAGCAGGTCTGGGTAAAAAAAAAAAAAAAAAAAATGGAGAGAAGCACATGTGCTCTGGGAGCAAGAACAGGCAAGAGGAGGAGGAGGGGGAGGAGGTGGTGGGTATGAAGGAGGGGTGGCGTTGGTGGTGTGCATCCCAATCAATCAACCGGCTCGCCTCCTGCACTGAGTGCTGAGGGACCCACTGACTTTTGCACATAGCGGGAGCCAGCTGGAGCCCAGCCTTACCCAGAGCAGACAAAGACTCGCCTCGTGCAGCACTCTCAGCATCACTGATACCAGCAGCATCCCCACGTTCACCAGAGCAGGAGAGGAGACACACAAAGGCCTTAACCAGTCACACATACAGCCGCCTGTGTACATAAAAGCTGGGACTTGTTAGACTGTAATGAACCGAGCTTTGTACTTTGAAGTTCCAAAGTGCTACACACACTTTTTTTTTAATCTATTTTTTTATGTGACATCTACTCGTAAATTGCTTTTCTGGGATGAAAAATGAAAAACAAAGCCTATTAAAGATCATCATGGAGTCATATTGCTCTGTTTGAATTGAAGTGCAACGTTTGTGCCTTCAAATACAGCCTCCCTTTTGTTTTTTGATAATGGGTTTACAGCATGTAGGAGTGGAAAGCTTTATGTTTTGCCTACACCATGGAGAAGAAAGACAGGCAATCACAAAAGGCAATAATGAAGGAGTTCCCTTTGGTAATAATATCTTGTCTGGCCAGATTTTCTCGTCTGAGCGTATTAATTTAATGCTGATATGAGATTGATTCGGGGGCTGACGAAATGAAATGGGATGGATGCATTTCCCAGGTGTCTGATTAAAGCAAATGCCCCGGCCATTGGATTATGTGATTGCATTGGAAAACTAATAGCACTGCTGTGTCCTCTGTGATTGTGGTCAAGCTGTAATTTCCCAGCTTTCCCTTTTTTCCCTTCCCCGGCTCCCATAAAATAATGAACACAAACTACCAGCTGCTTGCAAATCACTCTACAAAAAGCGCTATGATCTGAATGCACGGCTTAAGTTCAATTTTGACATGAAATGCTGGCCGTTCACTATTTCGCCGGAGTTTTGGCTGCGAGCCAGACGAGCAGAAGTGAAATGACTAGGTGCTGATCGGGTGGAGTGGACGACCTGCTCCGATGCATGTTCCTAATTATGAGTAACCTGATTCCCTTAAAAACACAATCCAACCGAACATGCTGCCACAACAGTTGAAACCCCATCTGCAATTTGTTACCCCTGACAGACATGGCCGGCCGTGCACTCTGGTTGATACGTATTATGAGATTGGTGGCTCTGTGATTGAACACGGCTCTCTCATTACCATATTTAAAGCGGTTCTGTACAAGATAAAAAACAATGTGCTCTAGGAATTACAGGACATCATTCCAGCAGGCACGGTTTTTCTTTTCCCAGACTAGGAAGGAACGCCAGGATAGTCAAAGATAGAGTGGGCCAATTGCGGAGAAAATTATTTCCACATTTGATGGTCTGCCCACTGAGACCAATTAGGATGGTAAACTTGTCTGGCTTGAGTCAAACAGCAAGAGGTTTTAGTACTTTCTCTTGGCAGTAGGAGATAGGTTTGTGTTGCTGTTTTTCTTTGAAAACAAATTAGATTTTTCAGCTACAGACAATACTGTAATTGGTTGGCGAGGAGCTGAGCAACTCCGCTGCAGTCCAAAAAATGTCCGTCTTAGTAACTGTTGTGTTTGCGGGGAGATGAAACGCCTTCCTTAAAATAACTGCGTGAGATGAGATTAAACACACTTGTGTCCTGGGCTTCAAGAATATTTTTGAATCAACAGAAGAAATGCAATCTGTCGTGCTTGTCGAGTTCACTGAGTTCATGATCAGTGATTTTCCTGGAATCCTCAGGTGTTGTTCGGGTCTGTTAGCATCATACACCCTGATCCAGACATCATTATACATCAGCTTGTGTCCAGGGTCCAGGCTAGGTAGCTACTTTCACCAAGGTACTCCTGCTTTGATCCAAAGATCACAAGGCTCTCTCTAACCCCCCCTGTGGTGATGTAAATCCTCTCCACCTCGCCCTCAGCCCACCAACTGGCCCCTCGTGCTCAGTGAGTTTCCAAGTGTATGTTCAAGTTTGTTTATTAGGATAAAACCCCTTGAGATGTACCATCTCGTTTTCGAGTTCAAGTGATACAAACACAAGAACGATATCTGGTCTCAAGGTGGTGACTGTGCTTTGATGAGGGCAGTGTTGTAGTCAGGACCAACTAAACTGAGACCAAGTTATGACCAAGACCAGGGTGTATCGAGACTGAGACAAGGCCAAGACTGAGTAAAAACATTCTAAAGTCTGAGACGAGACTGGATCAACACTGGATAAGGGAACTTGAGCTGTTTCAACAGATCCACCAACAGCTGACCAAACTGATTGCCTGGGTCCTAACTGCTCGAGCCCTGAGGAAGATGATGGCCTGTTTTAGGGGCTCTGTTCAAGCACTGATTGATTCTGCATTTACCTTCAGGACTTGATCACAGTGCCAATTGTATTGCACATCTCCTTGTGCCCTGGGACAGCAACAACTGCACTAGGGCTTCTTTTTTTTTGCACTGCAGCAGCCTTGTCGGGGTCTAAGCTTTACCTCATGTGTGGAGATTTGACGGAATGTTAATGCATGTCATAAAACTCTTGGACAGGGATTTCAATCTGGTGCGGCTCAGCTTTCCAAAGCGCAACCAATGTCACCTTCCTCTCCAGCACATTCTCCCATCTTGACCAGGTGCCCTGCTGCCCTTCTGCCACCATCCTCCCTGACCTCTCCCTTCTGTATCGGTACTCTCACTTCCCCCTAAACCACACAGCTCTTCTTCTCTTTGGCAGTGTCAGACTGGAAAGATCCAAGCCCTGCTCTGTCTCAAGTCATCACTCCCGCAAGGAGACTTGACCCTGCCTGTTGAACGGCTTCCATTGCTTTTCATTTCCTCCCAGTCCTGTACACCATTCCACCCCCGGGTCAATCTATTTCCTGTACTGCAACAACTCGTTTGTTCTTGTCACCCTGAATTCATCTTCCAAGGATCTAAGTGAATGTTGCAGCTTATTGTTATGCCTATAGAGTGCAATATTTCCCATACCCACACGCCATCTTCTAAGGTAAGAAATTACTTTCCTCTGCAGGGCCTCAGCTGCCAAGACTTGCACCTTGTACAACAGGAGTGGCCACAGGATTTGGGATGTAATACCATGCTGGCACATACATGTTTTGAAACTTTCCTGGCTCTCCACTATTTTCGGCCAAGCCTCCAAATCAATGCAGGTGTATTGGATGGATGATGTACCCTTCAGGGTGCTGTCAAACACCTTGCCAAGGTTCTTTACTGGCTTTTCTGTGAATTGGGGAATGTTAACACCTCTGATGCTGAAGCAGAAAAGCACCATCGACCCTTCTTTCTTAAGCTCGAGTGATTTAAACTTGGCTGGTTTGACGCTCATCTCAGCCTACTCCATCAGCTTGTCTAGCCCCTGCAGTATCCACCTACAGTGCTGAATCTGCTGGGCAGATTTCATCTTGGACTGTGTACCAGCTTGGGCTGTATGGACACAAGTTGTAAAACTCAACATTGAAAATGAATCAGAACTAGATGCAAAAATGATTTCTTTTTAATGCATATAATGATGTATCTGGTACTGTGGGATTGATTTCATGGCACTACAAGGGACCTAATTAGGGAGTCCTCAGCAAAACCAAATGATTACAAGCTTTTCTGGTGTGCTTTAAGTTAATGGCACATTACGTGGTCTGTGTATTGATGACAGCATAGTTATTAATTTCTTATCACCTTAGAGAACACATACTATAAGCTGAGTAATCCTTCACAGTCAGTGCTATAAGACATTGAAGGTGAAGCTCCATAAATCTGAGCAGAAGTATCTAGTCTAGATGAGTGTATGGAACAGTGAATTGTAAATAAATGTAGATTGATGATTTCATTATGAGATTAATTTGCGACTCTGCGGTGCATGGATTTTAAAGTGTTCATATGCCAGGATGATACATGTACCTTCACAAGTTGGCATTTTATGTGCTAAATACGCCGTCGCGGGATCATTACAAATTCATATTAATTGAGTCATTCTGCTTTTAGCCGTTATTTGAGATGTATTTATGAGCATGTGTTCTTTTGGCCAAAATAGCGTTTCAATGATTTACAACACCCACTTTCATTGCTGTCATCCTTACATCAGTGGGTCCCATTGTGTGAGAATCAGCGCTGGGTTATATGGAAATAGGCATGACTGTGTGGCAGTTTGTCAGCGTAACAATTACGGCCCCGGTGAAATATGTTAATGGCGGTTAACTGCTGTTCTGTTACTTTGGCTCCATTATTATTTGGCCTATTAATTTGTGAATCTCTCCACTCCACAAGTATTTAAAGGAGCGAGAAAAAATGATCTTGTTTTCTGTCATGTTGTGCCATTAAGCCTTATATATCCCTGTCAGATGTAGAAGTTGTTAACAAATACTATAAAATGTGGTTTGTAAAAAAGTCAAAATAACCCTGATCACACATGCGGCTTCAAAAGTAACGTTTTAAGGAAGCAGTCCACAGGTGATAGCAGTTATAATGTGGTTAGAAATGTAAAAAAATATATATATAAATATATATAGTCCTTCATGTCCTTGTCTCAAAGCCACATATTTTGAGTCTGTGAGGTTTTTATATTTGAATACTGAGTACAGTAGCCTCTGTGGTGGCTGTCTTTCATCTTCCTCAAGGTCAGAGACACACAGCTCCATCTGACAGCAGAGCGTCTCCTGAATAGGTAAGAAAACGCCACAGACTGGCTGACAGACAGACAGAACAGTGCCCCCAGCTGGCGGTGCCGGGGAGTGACGGCATCAGGCCCAGACACACACACAGGCATGCATCATTCATGTCAAGGCTACAAAAGGGGCAACGGTGATCAGAATGCTGAGCAATCCCGGCACACAAAGAAAGACGCTTTCTATATTCGGAGAGAAAAATAGTCTTTTTCTGTAACTATCTTCCGTCTGTTATCTTCAGCTTGAGAACAAACTGAAGCTTTCTGTTGCTAGAAAAATGATAATCATACATCTGGGCCCCGTTTTCCAGCCAGGTTTAATCAACTACTGTGAAATGTTTAGTGAACAAACACAGTATGCCACGGTCCATGGTTCATGTTTGGATATGTAAATGAGCCTCGGTGTATGATTGCCTCGCCACAATGTTATTCCACCTCCTTCCGCTGGAGGGGTGCCCTCCACATGCTTGGTCTGGAGGAAAGCGTCTCCATAGAAACCGCGACAACAGTGGCACACGGGGTAGGGGGCTGACTGGGCAAAGGGTTTTTTTTCTCCTGGAGGACAATGACACCAGGGTGCACTGGCGCTGGGCCGCAATTGAGAGCATCAAGCAGGGATATTCAGTCGAACAACGGACACTTACTTTTACCTCATTTAAAGTGCATTTACACACCCAGCGATGAAGATAAATAAATGTATTCATGTGCTCAATACAGAACAAGTGGACTGGAGTGTGTGTGTGTGTGCACGCCTGTGTGTGGCTGTGTGTAGTGTAATTCCTTCACATTCAATGAAATTTGACGTTTTTTGGAATTTTTGCAACACTTTTAAAGGACACACTGTCTGATATTTTCAAAGTGACAGCACACATCTGTATAATGAACACAGATTATTAACAAGTAATCATCTTTCTGTGCATTTTAAGTATGCGATTATGCAATAATTCATGCATAATTTGTCTGTTAGCGGCCAGTAGATGAAGCAGAAAATAATTTAAATGATCCAAAGCAAATGTTATGCTATAAAAAAAAAAGAAACAGGCACTGTACGTCTCTGCCTCTGATGTTCAATAAATGTTGATACTAAGATGTCAGGCCCATCTCTCACCCTTCATTTCCTCCCGTCTTCTCCAAGTCTTCTCTCTTTTTCGCCTCCTCCCGCTCTCATTCTCTCACTGTCTCACTCGACACTTAATATCCTGCCTCGTATCTACATCCCATCCAGGATGATGACAAAGCGTGCAGCCGAGAGGACCCAAAAAAAGACTCATTGTGTTGCATCAATGCTGTGTTGTGAAAGCTCATGGAGGGGGGGGGGTCTGACTTTCCCATTCTAATCTATGCAGAGTGAAGCACTGTCGATGAGCCGGGGAAGGAGGGAGGCAGAAGGTGGGCTCCGTTGTTATTACAGAACGGGACCATTACTCCGTGAAAGAAGAGGCCCTCGTCCTAATTAGCTTTAAAAGTAGATTTTGAATCAGAATCTCGGCTGAAGATTGCGAGGCGTTGAAGAAAAGAGCTCATCTCAATGGTCCTGTCAATGGTGGCCTTGTTTGGGCGAGAGATGAGAGAGGCAGAATGAGAGATGGAGTGAAGAAGACGGACAAAGAGGAGTGATAGAGAGACCACTTAGAGCCAACTCTACTGTAGATTTCTGTGTAAGGCTTATGCCACGGTGGCCTTAGAACTAATTGTCAGAAGCTTGTCTAGACTGAAAGTCTTTCTGATGAATATTAATAGGGAGACGGAGCGAGAGCGACAGTGTGATGTAAAGGGAGAGAGAAGGGCCGGATTGAGTAGCTTGGCATACCCAATGTCAGATAATAACAGTTGAGAAAAAATGTTCTTAACCATAAGATAAATAATAATATTAATAATAATAAATATATATTTTTATATAGAGCTTAACGTACACTTAAAAAAGCACTTTACCTACAATTTAGGAAAAACAGTAGGCAAAATTTGTATAGAAATATTTTGACAAAATACAACAACAACAAAAAAAAAACAATACAAAATTATATAAAAGCGTCTGGTAAGTCATAGAGAAGATGTGATTATATTCGGGTTAGCCAGTTCGGACCACAACTGCTCACATTTTCGTGGTACCTTCAGTGTGCTAACCTCATATTGGCTTTTTGTTCTGTCCTGTTCTTTTTCGGTTCTGCACTGATTATGAGCTAGGCCTGGTAGACGGTCGTCCATCCGGGGGTGTAACTGTCTCTTACCCAGTGAAAGTGCAGAGAGGCCAGTGCCAAGAATCCTGACGAGGATAAGTTTTTCAAAAATAATGTGAGGTTGGTTCAAGCCATCTTTTTTTTTTTCTAATACATGTAGCACACCGGCTACCTATCGTGACTTGGTTATCTTTCTAACCTTCATTTGAATCACTTCTGCTCCCACCACTCCCGGTGTATTCAGGTGAGGAACAATACGTCTTTCAGTATGCAGGTGTATTGTTGAAGTGCTCAGTACCTTGTAGGAGAGGACACCCACTGCTAATGCAGACGAGACATATATTAAATCATTAAATTCATAGCTCTACATTTCCTGCAGACAGCCGTCAGAGTACAATTTCTTTAGTGAAATGAAAAGAATCAGACTGTTATATAAGCATGGCTGAGATCACTATTAGGTTTGAAAAGAAAGTGAAGCCATTTATCAGAAACAACTCTCGATATGCATGGAAACATTCAATATGATGAAAGGACTGACAGAATTCTCTTATTATATCGGTCTTCCCATCACAAGTAACTGAACATTCAGTGTAAAATCCTGCTTTGTAACCCAAGTGTCTGCTCTCCGCACACACACTCCCCTCACACATTTTCACATTTCATTCATTGTTTATTTCAAGTATTAATGATTACACCCTGAGAAGAGCAATATGCCGTATAAGAAATTGTTTTTTTTTTTAACGGAAGACACTGAAATGCGAGAGTTCGTGAGAGTTCAGTCAGACAAATGAACATTCTTGCCAGTCCTCGTGTTTTTGATTCTGACTTTCAGAAAGCTATTTCTTTCAAAGAAGATGAGTCGAACCAAAATCTGAAAATGGAATTTAATAAATCATTGTGAGGGAATGAAATTTCAGTTTTAACATATAAAAAAGTACATCATTAGCAAAAGCAATTCAAGGATATATGAATAATATGATAATAATTAAATACATTATCCTTATTTAAAAATATATATATATATATAATTGTTATTGTTCAGTTTTACGAACACTTGAACGTATCTATAATTTTCCTTCCGATCAGATGATCTTGACCAAGTTGCTTAACCCACTTTCGCTGCGGCTCAGCTGCTGAGTGTCAACAGAAGACTGTCGATGATTGAAAATTTAAACCGACACATTAAAGCAGTTTGTCCTGTCGTATAACTTCAGTCGTGCCACTCTATTAACTTTAATTGCGGAAAGTATTTGTGACAGAGAAGAAGGTTGCTGAGAGCCAATTACAATCCAAATTGCTTCTTCCTGCTCTTTGTGCCGGGGCACCTTGCAATTACAGTTGATTTCATCATTCAAGTCGGTGTATTACCATGTGAATAACTTCATTAATTCTTATTTTTTAGTGAAGTGGAGTAAATGATTGCTTCCTGAGAGCAAAGTGAAACCTCTGTTTCAGGTCTAGACTGTTGTGGACATGGAATGAATAAAAATCTGCAGAAAACAACTCCTGGAGGACTGTATAATCTTAATTTACAAGCCGTTGATGCACTTTCTGTTGCATTGGGTTAATTTATGACGCTGCAAAATCCACATGGGCTGATCAGGATGCATCAGTAACTCCCAGAGAAAAGTTGTCTTTTGTTTTGTCCACCAGACTCAGCTAGAAAACCTTCACCATGGCACCGTAGCTAGTGAAAATTCTTGCCAAAGTTTGGTAGTATTAATAATCAATATGCCTCACCGCTGAGAAATGGTAAGTTTTTTTGGCCTGTGTAGGATGGCTCTGGATCTTAAATACTCAACAACAGATCGAATCATCAGATATATATCATAACACCTGTTTGTGTTGGCAAAGTTATGTTAGACCTGCTAGACCAATGGACCTTGACACTTTTGATTTAAAAGTCAGAGAATAGTCTCTACTTGTAAGGCTTACTTGACACTGTAAATGCTGTTCAGTCACAGAACAAAGGACCCAAACACAATACGCACTGAGGCAGGCAGGTTGAAAACAAGCTTTGAAAAGCGAGTTTTAATGGAGCTGATGTCCAAAATCAAAAAGTGTGAGCAACAAAAATGGCAACTAATAGATGGCAAATGAAAATACAACTAATACAAGTAAGTGATACGGTAGCTGGAGACAAACCAGAAGCCACAGAGAACAAGGCGGGAACACAAGGGGACACAGGAGGACCAGGGAACAGGCACAGGAACACAGGAGATGAGCGGAAACACGAGACTGACGTGAGGACGAAAACAGACGAAGGGAAAACACAGACTTTAATACACAAAAGGCTAATGAACGAATGAAGCACTGGTGCACACGGACAAAATGTTGGGAAAACAGACAAAGACAGGAAGTGGAAAGTAAAAACACAAAAGGATATCATCTACAAAATAAAACAGGAAATAACTAACCAAAGAAACAAAACCATGACACTGAATGTGTTTCTGAGGCAATATAAATGTTTAATAAACTAAACCAATCATGTCTCGTGCAGAATTGGTGATTGATAAATTAGGTGTTATTTTCATAGTTTAATTTTATTTCCATTCATATTTTAGTTTCTGTTCAGTTGTGTGTACTGTGGGGTCCAAACATCTGCGATCATGTTGAAAGTCTCTGTTATTGATACTTAAAACCGGAAATAATAAGATAGTTAGCAGATTCTTTCAGTGAGTGCAAGTGTCAGACGTCAGTTGCTAAGTTCTGTGCATTCTCTGGCACAAGAATTTCCTCTGGTATCACTAAAGTCTATCTTATCTTTATCGGAGCAAAGGGGGGCTTTCTCAGGGTCAAATCACAGCTAGACTAAAGGTTTCTAGGTGGGCAGTGAATGGAGCTAAAGCGCTTTGCAGAAACTCGATCAATTGTATCCAAAGCATGACCACACCATCTGATCAATACATGAAGCTTAGTTCCCTGAGAGACAGAAAAGCACCTTCATCACCGATACAGACTCCAATCAGCAGTCGGTCTGTCAGGAGAAGGCTGTCCTGCAGTGTCTCAGCGGACAAGTAGCAATTTCTAAACCACTTTTCATGAGGTGAAACAAGGCAAAAAGCTTCAGGTGGGCTAAGAAATGCCAGAATGGCTAAGAAAACACCCAAATTTCACAGTGGATGATGAAAAAAGTCCCATTTATCGATGGATTCAAGTTTGACATTTCTGAAGGTCAGAAAACAATGTACATAACGAGAGGAACAGGAGATAAAATGTGTGTTTTCAACCAACAGTGAATCATGGTGGTGGAAAAATTCAAGTCTGGGGCTGTTTTGCCTCCTCTGGAGGTGGACACCTACATAGAAAGGACTTCACTCTGACCGAGGAGAGGTGCCACTCCATTATTCAGACACTTGATCCACCCTCTGGTCTGACCTTTGTGGCAAGGGATTCAAATCTCAGCAGTACAATGAACCCAAACACACCTCAAAGCATTTGACAGATCTACTGGAACACCAAAGAAAACCAAGGATTCCTGATGGCCATGGACTTTCCTCCCCAGTCACCTGACCTCAACCCCACTGGACACGCGTGGGGGCCCATAAAGACTGAGACAGTAACGCATTGTGAGACATCACAAGAGGCTTTGTGGGGAGACTGTCAAGTCATGCTGGGATAACATGAGTCAGCAGGTTTGAAGTCCATGCAAGCCTGAGAGCACGCTGTCATTAAAGCAGATATTCTGAAACATGTACATTTTTCAAAGATTGAACTTTTCACCCAAATTGTTTATTTGATATTATCATTTGTACTGAATAAAAAAAAAAGAAAAAGGATTGCATAGTTTGAAGTAGCTTGACTAGTAGTCCCAGACTTTTGGACCCCACTGTATGCTTATCACAGCAGCCACAAAGTTTATCAGCTGTGAGACCTGCTGTACTCCCTGATGTTGAATGAATCAGTGCAACTTCATTCAGTCTACAAACTAAATGGAAAAACATGTCCTTATTGGTTAGCCAAGCAAATGTTTGCCAACAAGTGAGTTTCCTGCCAAGAAATAGTTTCCTGTGGCATCAACCAAGTTACACTTTCCCATCAGAGTCTCTCACTGCAGTGAAACAGCGGCCCCTGCTGGAAAGTTGGAGGCATCTTCTTATTTAGTTCAGAAAGTAACTCAAGTCTTATTTAAGTTTTGGGCCACAGGCTTTGCAACTGATTTGAAAATTCACTGACTGGTGATTTCATTAGATAGGTCAGAATTTTACTTATAATTTTATAATTGATGTCATAGTGGATGGTGGTGTTGTACTGGAGTTATATTGGATGTTTTTTTTCTAATAATCTGCCCCTCTATTATAAGGGGCACTATGTAGTTTTGTAGATGAAATTAAAACTCAGAATTTTAATATTTATGATATTAATAATGTAATAATACAAACTAAGGAAAATAAGGTCCCAGAACATTGTTTGAAGCTAGAAAGGTGGCAGGGTCCGCCAAATATAAACAATGTAAAACAGTATGAAATTGTGTTGTCCTTTAAGGTCAGCTTGTTTATTCAGTTTATTCAGACATGAAAACAAAGAGGGTTTGTTTATTTAGTTTGTTGAGGCGTAAAAAAAATTTTAAAAAAAAAATCTGTCAGTGAAGATCTTTCTCTTCTGATTAAAATGTGTTCCCCAAAACTACATAATGCACCTTTAATGGGGTGGACAAAATATTAGAAACACCTCTCGGCGTAATGCAGATCCAGTTCAACACCACTAAAAACTACAAATTAGTCAAATTAATATCACTCTGACAGCGTCAATCAGGACTAAAGTTATTATAGAGCACAAATAAGAAACAGTGACTGTCCAGCTTACTTTGAATCGACACCTATAGTATTGGTTGGCAGTCTGTAAAAATCCAAGGCACTCTGATAATGAAAAAGAAATCCCAAATTATTATTATTATTAACTCATGGAAAAGCCTACGTGATTTGACTCTGATGAGTCTTGCAGTGAAAACGTGTGCTTAAAGTTGATATCTCATAGAGAGAAGCAATACAGAAATATAACCAATGACCTATCACACAAGACATGTGACTTCCCCTTTATGATAATAATAATAATAAAAACAATGATAAAATGTATTTCTATGGCACCTTTCAAAACCAAAGTTACTATGTGCTTCACAGAATATAATATCATACAGTGCAAGAAAGCAGATTAAGCAAATACAATGCAATAACCGCTAATATACAACTCACAATAACAATATAGCCAATATTAGGGACACAAACTAGCATATATTTTCTTTTTTTTTTTTTCTTGAACTTATTATCTTTGGAAAGACAGAACAAGTGGTCAGACAGTATTTATATTAAATACAATGTAAAGGAAATTCCTTCTAGCCTATAATGTATTTGAACCAGTGCAACCATTTATTTGTAGTATTTCAGCTACTCTCTGGTCAAATTTACAATAAACTTGTCGTATTTCATTTATTTCTACACTGCAGCCTTCATACAGCAGCTGCCCCAGACTAAACCACATAATAATGGCCTGTTACAGGCTCCATGATGGTGTTGTGAGGCCCGGCTGAGTGCAGTTTAACGCCACGCTGCTTGCCTCGGTCGGCGGGCCAGATTCAGCACCATGGACAGAGAGAGCTCAACGCTGATTGGTCAACAACGCGACGTCAGGATTAGAGTAATCCGCCTATTGGTCTGAATCAAAGTGACAGCTGACTGGAGCACGGTGATTGGTCGAGAATCAGGGTAGTCGGGATTTATCGCTCCGGTCACACTCGCAGCAGAAGAAAGTAGGTTGTAATAACAGAGTATTAGTTTTCATTGCAGATATCGACCTGTTGGGAGTGTTTTTACTATCCGACACGTTTCTGACGCTTCCAAGTGAAGACTGAGGACTGTTAAACTGAGAGGCGTCTGCTCTCCGGAGGAGGTAAGAAGATTATGTTTCCTACGGAAGCCGTAATTCCTGTGCATGATAGCCAGCTCTCAGTGAAAATGTCCAACTGTCACCAACTGACCAAATATGCTAGCTTGTTTTAGCTAGCGAAGTGGTTGCTACGAGCGTGTGTGTGTTGCCGGCCAGTGTGTGTGTGTGTGTGTGTGTGTGTGTGTGTGTGTGTGTGTGTGTGGGTGTGTAGTGGCTTCAATGAAACCGGAAGGATTCAGTGGTTCAAATCTTCTCAGCAGCACTGAGTAGGTGTCTGCAGGGCTCACTCGTTAAATCCCCCGGCAGAGCGTGTCGACGCTTAGCTTACCGTTGAACTGTTCCTTCCTATGGAGTATGTCCTCCAGGTGATGGTCCAGTAAGATCTGCTCCCACACCTGTGGCCTGTGTACACAAGTATTTACAAACCAATGTGTATATAAATAGAAAGAAGTCTACAAGTCCTAACATCCAGTTTTCACGTATCCAACAGGTTCAAGAGACTGAAGAAGGACATCTGAGTAGCAAGCTCCACACTTCATCTACATGGCAGGTCAGTGATCATAAAGCACCGTTTACAACCTGTTTGTATGTCAGTGTTCAGTACTACATGTGTCAGGGTGCACAAATAATCGCATAATAATCGGAATCGCAATATCCAAAATCGCAAGAACTGCAGTTATTTTATAGAGGTCACAAATGTGTCACAAAACAGTGTTTTAATGACATTTCGTAGTGCTGCAGAGATGCTCTGGCCTACAAAGCTTGTTCTCGAGATCACATGTTTGTTTGGCAGAGACTGGCAGAAATGCCACATCATCATGATTTTACTTTTTATTTTTATCATCCATAATAATCATGAATTATATCGCGATCACAATATCTGACAAAATAATTGCAATGTCACTTTTTGACCATATCGTGCAGCCCTACATGTTTGTACCTTTGCAGTATTTTGTAACCTGTTTATTAGGTGTTTATCCATCACAAATGTAGGCTATTTATTCAGTTTGGGATCTCAGGGTTTATGGAGACTTGGATTACGCCAGACGAGCTGTATGGAGCCTTTTTTGTCTCCATCCTCAACTACTTCAGTTGTTTAGGAAAATGCTGCAATGCTGTTTTGCTCCAGAAATCTTTTGTGCACGATGAAACATCACACGTCTTTCCATCGGCATGAGATTGAGGAGATAATGACTGAATTTTACTTTTCAGGTGAACTTATCCTTTAAGTTCAGTCCAAAGTCAGGTCACACCAGTCACCAGTCCTACCTGCAGAATCTGGTCTCTGTTAAAGACGTGGTGTTAGTAGAGTAATAAAATAATTGGCCAATTTCTTAACCTGTTCAAAAGCTATGAAAATGAATCACATTTTTAAAATAATTATAATATTATAGTCAATATTCAGAAAAACTAATTAATTTATAAAAGCTTATTAAGTTCTTAATTTCTTCTCACTCGAAACAATATTCCTTCCCCATGACTTTTAAACAATGAAATAATAATGGCCAAACAAAAGACTGAAGAGTCATTCCACTCATCATGTCCTTAAGTCAAGTCACAAGTCTTTAACTTCCAAGTCCAAGTTGAGTCTCAAGTCCTTTATTTTCTGTCAAGTAAAGTTGCAAGTCTCTCTGATTGTATCTCTGATATTTTAGCAGATGCACTTTTTTCTGTCTTAGATTCTGATTAGATTTTGTTCTGCTTCTGTGATTTTTCTTTATTTGTTTTTATACATATCCGTAAGAGCAATGAGATCTAACCATTTAATTCCCAATGACTGCTTCACTGTAATTGTTGTGCATATGAAAATAAAGTACTTGCAACTTGAAGACTTAAAGCCAAATGTAATAAAATGTAACTGTTATGTAACTCTTTGTCTCAGAGCCCAACTTCCCCCCGCTGCCGGGATTCATCCCACTCAAGCCCTGCTTCTACCAGGACTTTGAGGAGATCCCTGAACATCACCGCAGCATGTGCAAGAAAATGTACCACCTGTGGATGTGTGAGTGCTTCAAAGTGATGTTATAAGAGTGGAATGTTACATTATCCTTGCATCAGGCTCCAGTATAAACTTCAGTTTCAGCTATGAAACTTTACGCCGACTTACTCTGCAGAGACGACCCGACTCTCCAATAAAACAACAAAAGCCTTGAAAAGAGAAAGAAAATCATCAGAAGTTTCCTGGAGGTCCCATAAACAGTCTTCCCCTCTGTTGTTAACTCATGATAAGAAGTATGTAACAGAAGGGCAATGGTTTACAGGGGTCCCATTGGTCCAAAAAGAGTTTTTTATTGGCTGTTATCCTGACTGGTTTATTTGCTGATGACTCATAGCACTGACCAGATGGCCTTGGTTTGAGCCGGGCAGTTAACATTGAAATTGTGTTAAACAATTTTTGCCAGAAGCACTTTCATCAAAGTTTATGACACCATAAACAAGCAGTACAATGATGTTTGTGATATTGCTCCGGTCTGGAAGCTCCCAGCCCGTCCATGAAGGCATGTTAGGAACAGCACTGAGGGATAGGGCAATACGCCAATTAACCAAAGGGTAATGTGAAAATAACTAAAACAAAGGTGAAGCTGGGGTGTGGATGCTGATTCTGACTCTCATTTCAACTAAACACTTTTCTTTCTACAGGCGTGTTCTTTTCTGCTAAACGATAACCATGAGCAGGTATTCAAAGTCCCAGTCTGCTGTTGGTTGTGCTGTTACTTCTCTCCCTCTGTAGCAATTTTCTGCATCACTTTTTCTTTCATTTGGATTTGCCATTTGCCATATGCTACAATGTGCGGGTATGGCATGAACTTTGCTTTCTATACCATTAAATCTGTACATGTATTTATTTGTTGATTTCATTGCATGTGTGAAAATCATTTGAAGCCAACGTTTGTTCTGTCGTGTATTTAAGAACCCGACTGTGTTCCTTAATAGCCGCCATGTTGCAGCTGTGTTTGGCCTCATAATTCTCTTGTAAAGCACTCTGCATTTTCTCTATAGACCGACATTTGAAGCCGATTGGCCTTCTCTGCTAGTTTGGAGAAGAAAGATGCGACTGAAGCACAGAGCTCCAATTAGAACTAAGTACAACTTAAGCGGGGAGCACTGTAGCCTCATAACATCACTGAGAGTTAGAAAAAGATATCCACAAAAAGGCTATTCAGGGATCACCAGCCATCTTGTGATTCAAGCACTGCAATTTCATATTTCATGTTATGTTAATGTGGCTTTGTTCATATCCATTTTCAGATCTCTTCTCTGCATGTGCATGTCTGTGAACCCAAAATACTTTTTTTTCTGCATCTATACCTAAACGACAGTATGTCTGTTTTGGTCTCAGTGAACGGTGCTACTCTCGCGGTGAATCTCATCGGCTGCTTCGCGTGGATGTTTGGTGGAGGTGGCGTGACCAACTTTGGACTGGCCATCATCTGGCTCATCATGTTCACGCCATGCTCTTACGTCTGCTGGTTCAGGGCCATCTACAAGGCCTTCAAGTGAGTCGGACTTTTAAAATATTGCTTTGTCATCACCTCATTGTACAGCGGGTTTTGTGTTGCTGCTCTGTGCTGGCACAATTGTTGTAGTGGTTGTATGAAATATGAAGCACCACAGTAATTACATATTAATAGCACATGCAATAGTAATATTAGACTAATGTGTTATATTGGTATTTAGAGATGAAAAGACAATAACTGCATCATATAGTTATATAATTTATTTCAGTTTATATTTATTTTTCCCCTGACGTGCACATGACTCTCAGAAAAAATAACCTGAAAACGACCTGTTCAGTTCGGCAACACAGCTGTCACGTACTACACAAGCAGCCAGTGTGGATAAGCCTTTAGCCTTTCGATTGGGCTTTTTAGGTTTGTCCTCGTTTCTTAACATCTCCACACACTAAAAATGTGTTCAAGTCTGAGTTAAATTTGGTAGAGCAAAAACCGAATACAGATTACTTAAAATACAATGAGAAAAACATGTATTTGACCTTTTTTTCCTGTTTACACAATTTACATAATGTGTTAAGAAATTTAATTAAAATGTATTATTGGGTGCGTCCACGATGTGCTGGTGCAGCTAAATGAAAAACTTGGGCGAACTGAAAAGTTTGTTCGGAGCCGTGTTGGATGTAATAGACGCCTCTGGGCCCCGTCATGCAGATGCACAGGTTCCCTTTAGCGTCTGTGTGCGACATGCAAAGCCTTCCTGGCAGAGAGGTTTTCTTCCAGTACAGTAGATGATGCACGGATGCAAAACGCGGGACCTTGCCCTTCACTCTGGCGAAGATCAGGGTATCGGCTCGTAGAAGCACGTAACAGCTCCTTGGAGGAGAAAGGAGTCATTACCGACAGAGGGGAAAGTAGGAGCAGCACACAGCCGTGGAGGGAGAGGGCTGGTTCCACCGTCTGTCTCATCGTTATCAGAGTGCAGCAGCAGGGGAGGATGCTGACAAATTAACGCCAGTGTGGACTGACCAAAGAACCGCGGCAGGGTGAGAAACCCACAGTCGAGCACAGTCCTCTGACTAGACCATCCATGGGCGTGTTAACATCCCGACAGAGAGGCAGATGTGGGAGAATTTGTATCATTGTTTGAAAGGCATGTGATGAAATAGTTTCATGGTGATTAGCTGCGAATCAACCTGGAAATTCTGAGTGCTCGGATTCCTGAACATAAGTGGTGTAGCATGGGAATGACCTATTTAAATTCATAGATGACATGAATAACATTACACGAGATCCATCCGTTATCTTTAACGGCTTATCCTTTGGAGGGTTGTGAGGGGCTGGAGCCGATCCAAGCTGACATTGAGTACACGTGTTCATCACAGGGCTGACACAAAGTCACGCTCACATTCACACTTAAGGACAGTTTAGAGTCAGCCTGCATGTCTGTGGACTGTGGGAGGAAGCAGACGAAACCCACTCAGACACTGGGGGAACATGCAAACTCCACACAGAAAGGAGTATGCATTTTGTGTGCGTTTGGAAATATTTCTTTATCTTTTCCTTTTCCTTTAGGAGTGACAGCTCTTTCAACTTCATGCAGTTCTTTTTTGTCTTCATGGCACAAGTCGGCATCAGCATCATCCAATGCATCGGCATCCCTGGATGGGGAGTATGGTAAGAGTCATAGATTAATGGATGGCACATGGGAAATATTTATTCGGAGTAGTTTTTTAAGTGTAAGGCACAGATTCACTACTTAGAGCCAGCGTGTCTGCTGCAGCTCAAGAAATCAAGTAGTTCACAGATTCGCTACCAACATGGCAGCTCAAGTACCAGTCATAACTAAAGTTCACAGATAATTCTACCAGCATTTATAAGCGTTACTAATTAATCTTAATGCAACAAAAGCTAACATTAACAATCAGAAGCTGTTTTAATAAGACTACAAAATGTACTTTTGAATGAAACATTTTGAGCCCAAGCCATAAGTCCAGTGTGGTGGTGTTCTTTAAAGACCTTGTTCTCCACTTTCATTAACATGACAGTGATGGAACATCAGAAATTGCCCTCATATAACTTTAATGATGGTCCTGTTATTAGATCTTGAGAGGCTGTTAAAGAGATCCTCAAAATGTCACCGGACTCAGCCTGATGATCAGAAATTAATATTATGACAGCCTCCATAAAGTTTATAAATGTCACCATGTGCAATCGGATATCCCCATGTATGAGCTATAAAACTTTTAAACTTTATATTGCAGCACTTAAAGTCCACAGAAATTACTGGCATTTAACATCCAGATGTCCAGTGATAGTATCATGACGAGGAAGACACACAATCTCATAACAGACAGTTAGAGTTCATGTTGCGATTGTCGTCTAAAAGTGATCCGTTTTATAATGAAATTTTGTAACTGGTCATCTGTGTCTTTTTCAGCGGTTGGTTGGCTACCATGTCCTTCTTCAGCTACAATATTTTCATTGCGCTGATCATGTTGGTCCCTACGATCATGTTCACGGCAGTGGCCTCACTGTCCTTCATTGCCCTCACCAGGGTAAGACTGTAACTTTTATTTTCTTTACAAAGGTACAGGGAAATCAATTTGAATCAATTTGCTGTTATTGCCTTCCACGCTTTCTTTCACCAGATGTTCCAGATTACTTATTTTATCATGGTAGAAAATAATGTCACAAGCCTCTGCAGGCCAGGATCTGAGATTGATTCATCATTTTTTTCCTATTATGTCAACAGAGTAGCATTGTTTAAAATAATAAAAGCGTACCTTAAACACAGTATTCCCTAAACAGACTTACTGATGAGAGAATACAGCTGCATAACTTTGAAACTTTATTTGATACCATAAACTAAAACCATTTAAACCCTCTGTACATAAAGGCTTGTTGGTAACAACTTGTCACAACACTTTGTCTGCAGATCCATAACTACTACCGTGGCAGTGGGGCCAGCATGTCCAAAGCTCAGGAGGAATGGACCACAGGAGCCTGGAAGAACCCTCACGTCCAGCAAGCGGCCCAGCAGGCCGCCATGGGTGCAGCGGCTGGAGCCATGAATGATCAGTACTCCAGCCCACAATATGATAACCAGGTGTAGCCTCTTTAAGACAGAGGTGTCAAAGACATGACATGACAGTTAGACCAGTGTTGGGCAACAGGGTTAGGAAGATCTGACCATTTCCCACAATCTCATGGATTATTAAGTTACACAATGTAGCAGAAATGACACTTGCAAACTTTAACATGTTCAGGTTTTTACATTTTCATGATTTCAATGATTTGGAAGCAGAATTGTCAGTGATTTCAGACAATTTCATTATTTGGCTAATAGGTCCGAACGTCTGTGGGAAGCTGGTTTTGCCTTTCTGTATTAAAGGTGCATTGTGTAGGATTTAGGAGGCGTCTATTGGCAGAAATTGACAATAATATTCATAATTTTATCCATAATGTTTTCATTAGTGTGTGATCACCTAAAAGTATAAGAAACATTTCTATTTTCTTTACCTTAGCGTGAGCCTCTTATACAGGGTCCATGATGTTGAACTCCCATGTTTCTACGGTAGCCCAACCAAACTGCTAGATGTCACTACATCCTGCACACTGGACCTTTAAAGGGCAGGCTGATTATTTGTAGTGTTTTATATCATTTCTTATGTTTTATGGTTTCTGTTTGGGTGGTTGAAGTGAAACTAGTTTTGAATGTTTAAAACTTTAGTGGCTCTATGGGAGCTGTGTCTGCTGTACTCTTTGTGTTTACCTGCAGTTGAAGCAATTTTTATTTTGAAAAATACAAGCATTTATGTACAGTAACTTAAAGCAACATTATGTAGAAACGAAACATGTACGTAACTTTGTCAACAATTTACATAATGTTGCTTTAAGTTGTGATGTAAATTAAAGTATTAAGTAATATTTAATTTATGTACCAATGCACTATGAGAATGAGGTATTTGTTAGGTCGTAAAGTTACTTTAGTTTTTTCTTGTATTTTAAATGATAAAGTTAAACCAAAGATCAAATGTAGTTTTGTAACTTTATTTGAAATAACGCTGCTCTACTCGACCTCAGCTAAATGTCATCATATTTCTATGCAGTTCGTCAATGATTGCACTGTTGAAATGAAGTCTGCCTGTCTTACAATAGTGCATAACAGTGTTATTGGAAGTGTTCAGCTGGATTTGAATAGAAACAGAAAAATGTAACAGTGTTAAGGTTCTATGTAAATACAAGTGAATATGTGACCCATGTGCTGTAGTCACCTCTCGTTTATTAGACGTGTGAGGGTTTTGTACTGAATGTCAATTTAGTTGATGTCAATTGCAGTGTGTTTAAAAGATGACTTCTCTCGTGCTGTGTGGCTGTCTGACCACAGGGAGGCACTGATGGTTTTAGTATGAAATAAAAAGCTCCATCATGTAAAGATTACCTTCATTCATCCTTCACAGATCACAGTCTGTATTTATGGTAGTCCCTTCTATTTCCTGCTTCTCTCTTCTCCTCCGTCTTTCTTTCTTTGTGCGAAGAATATTCTCCCTCCCCATCACTCTGCACGAGGACTATGGAAATCGAGATAATCTCTACACTCATAGAAACACATGTCAGATGCTGTGTCATTTTGTGACACGTGTGCTGTGTTTCAGTGGTGATGTACATGACATTGACAGGTACTGCACGGTCATTTGGATTGGTCGCCTGTTGGCAGCTAAGCAGCTCCGCTTGGAGCAAGCAGGGAGTAGAAAAAAACTTGCTCAAGGACAGTTGGTAGTGAATGGCAGATCATGACTCCCCCTTTCCTCCCACCAAGCTGGGGTTTCGTGGAGTTTCTCTCTGACCTCTGGCGTCACCATTTTACTTCTGATCCTATATCCAGTGAGGAATATTTGTTAAAAGATAACAACATGGTAGTTACATATAGCTTATATTTCTTCTGTTGTTCGGAGGGTGGAGAAGCCAACATCTCCACATTTTCTTCAACTTATTTTTTTCTCCAAAATGTTTGGTCTTGTTTCATTTTTTACCTTAATCAAACTATATATATTTATATATCAGGGTCCTGTTCACACATTTTAGCCACTTTATACTTATTAAAATCTTGAGACAAGCTGCTAAATGTAATATCCACAGATCGCAAAAAGTTTCTTATATTATCTTTCTGCAGTTATCCAAGAAGGTTGCTCCTTACAGAGCCTCTTAGTTCTGTGAACATTTTGTTATGTTTGCCCCATTTAATCAAGACATTGTACTCAATCATTAAAATGCGATTTTAAATTGTTTCCAATACATTACACACTGCAAATGGTACCACAGCCACATTTAAACACTGTTAAAATGAGGAATTAGAAATAGGAGGCACATTCTTTGCCTTCAGGTGGTAGTATTGGTTCTCTATGGCCGTCCACCCATCACACTGACTGTCCACCGGGGGCACTGTATGACTTTTATTCTTCCTCCCGGTGATCTATTCATAAAATCTGTACTAGAGCTTAAGAAATCTGAGATAGTTAGGGTGACTGATACGACTCGCCTGGGCAGAAATGGTATTTTTTTAAACTTACAACGAGGGCAAACGCAATTTCTCCCTTGACATCCTGCGAGCAGGTGACCATCAAAGATTAGATCCAAAATACACTTAAAATCGATTTATCTGCGGATGTCCCTACAGTGTGTGAGTGATGGAATTACCGCGTGGAGAGAGGGGGGGTTGAGATTATACAGCGGTACAGATACCCAGAGGACCGACAAGCAGCCACCAGCAAACACTGTAATTGCCGTACACATGGAAATCTCTTGTGACAGGTGGTGACAAGTCTTCAGGTAAACAGGACTGGTTGTCAGCTACACAATATAGTCACTGATTCATAACAAATTAAGACTGCGTGGATGCTTTTCCTTTAAAAATTCAGGTCTGTCCACCTGTAAAAGAAAATGTGTGGCCAGAACATTTGACCTAAATAAAAAACTGTGTCTTAACGTGGGTTTTAAGTGGGAAATTGATTGTTTGTTGTCCATAACACAACCAGAAAGCCACATGTAACCTTGTTTGTGACTGGCATACAAGCCACGTTACGCTACAGAAATGTCCTTTACAGCCCCACCCTGTGTTACTGCAGGGGCTCATTGGTGACGCTCTGGTAAAGGAACATGGGGAGGCATTTGAGAGTAAATACAGCAGAAATCTTACCCCACACTGTCTTGTACCCATCTTAGCATCTTCTATCTTGTTATCATCCAACAACTGCTCTGAGTCTTTTTTACATATTCACAGAAGAACTGTTAATTTCAGCAGAAACAAGCTGTTAACATTATTCTTGTTAGCAGATAATTGCTCACTAATACATCCGGCAGACACGAAGCATCATTAGCATTAATACGGAGTTGTGTTTATGGCCACCTGACGAATGTAAGTCCAAATATTTCCGCCCCTTTTTTTGCTCTGTTTTTGGTCCAGACTAACTCCTCGGGGAAATTTCTGGTTCTTTAGCTGCTAAATTCTCCGCTATGTTCTACAGCTAGGAGCTAAGTCTCTCCATCTGATGTTTGGTGTTCAGCTGATGGGCTAGAGGGCTTTCTTTTTCTTGTTCAGAGCTTTTTCCTTGAAAATAGCAGCTTGCAGTGTCTGAACCAAGAGTTGCAGGCCCAAGCACAGTGGAGGAACATAAAGCAAAGGGAGGGACAAATAAAGAGCACAGGGAACACGCAAGGACCGGAAGCAGACATGGAATGCAGGAGATGCATGATGAGAACAGACGAAGGCAAAAAAGACGCTTTTAAATACACCAGACATAACAAGACAAAGACAGGAAGTGGAAACAACAAGGATGAATTCTACAAAATAAAAACAGGAAACGTGTAGCCTGAAAACCAAAACCATGACGCATGTAATTGTCTGTTCATCTGAAAATATTGATAATAGGGCCTCTGGATTGGGACTTAATGCTCTTGATGTTTTTGCTTCGTCATTATCAATCATACCGAGGTCGAGGAGGAGGGAAAGAGAAGATGAGGGCCACACAGAGGGCACTAAAGTTGACGGAGCACAGAGGGCCTTTTTGTGTAGTTTTTCTCAGGAGGGATGGCGATAGAGGGTCCTTTCATGATGTTGAACACACACACACACACACACACACACATTACCATCCAGACAAAGGTGTACACAGATGTGGAGTCATGCACTCAACACAGGCATGCTTTTATGCCAGTGTATCACAAACAAACACACGTGTGCACATGGAGCCGGGGTCTCAACACCCGGCGAGTCGGACAACCCGTGGGTAAAATGTAACAGAGCTGCGACGAGGAAGAGGGCCGGGTAGGAAGCGGTGAAAGGTAATTCACACAGGGTTGGAAATCCAGCTGACTCATTACTCATTTTCAGTTTCAGCTCTTTGTTAAGACTTTTCTTTTTTTTTCTTCTTTTAAGTCCGGGGGCGACAACGCCGACAAAGACTGATCATGAGCACACGACGAGAACCCAGAGCAAAGGTTTAGATTGAGTTTACCGAATGACCTCAAGAAACAGACTGGAATCAATGAGTCATTTACCCCTGCCTCTGTGAGTGTGCATCTGCAGCCGGGGGTTTTACAAATCGTCCACTTAATGATCAAGCGGGACTAAAATAGAATTAACAGTAAGAATAAAAAAGAGAGCCATAAAGATTTACAGTACGTTCATAAGTGTTTGCTAAATCGTCCGTTTGCATCTCCGTAAAGTAGTCGCTGTTAATTACGGCCCTTTAAAGCTGGTGACCTAAAAATACTCCTCAGCCTTTGTTGGTGACATAACAGCAGCTGGCATAAACTCATTACTCTTAGACTATCAAAAGTTTGCTGTGACCTGAAATAAATATCAGGCTGTCGAACAGCTGAAATGTGCTAATGGAACACGCCAAGGGATGATAACAGCAGTGTCACTTGCAGCTACAGTATGTGATCTTGAGTATAAATTAAATCTGGTTTCACTCGCGTTGTGTGTATTTCAATACCACACAACGCTTATCATATATGGTTATATATTATATGTGTCCCAGCTACACATATGTACTGTTTTCTTCTAAAATGCACGATTACACTGCCAACACCCCGTCACTCCCAACTCATTAAATACAGCAGCTGGTCAGTGACCTTACGCTTCCAAGTATCACACTGTACCTACCCCTCTAGCGACTGTTTTAGTCGGTCGGTTTGTTCTTGGCAGAAAAATAATAATACTTGGTTAGGTTTAGTAAAAAGATCATAGCTCGGGCCACAGAGAAAACAGCTCAGAGGGACCCTGTAGTATTACTGTTGGTGCTGCTGTTGCATAGACAGCGCTGGTGCCAACACTATCGCTATCAGCCCGGCTACTGTCTGAAGCAAAAAACAACAGTAAGAATCCCTATCTGACCAAGAAAATCCATTCTCAGTGCTATAAAAGGCCAGAGTAAAACACCTGACTGTATTAGTAAGTAGGCAAGTTTTGTTATGTACTGATCTAGTAGAACAAATGCGAGTTTGGTAAGGGAAAATATCAGCAGGGGAACAGCCTTTGACACAACACTGGCCCTCGCCATCAAGTGAATGTTTGTCCATTCACTCCTGTTTCACTCTCCCTCTTCACCTTCTTTGCCTCCTCCATTGGCGTTTCCACAGTTGATCCAGTTGTTCCAACGTTACCTGGGGATAGTGACCGGGAAAAAAACAATGCCTCTGCCTGTTTTGGTTGCGCAATGGCAAATGCACTTTCTTTGTGCATGTCCAGGAAAATTCCAGCTGTCGGGCAGACCTAAAGCATGGTGAAAGCGAAGTTTTAAAAGGAATTAGTCTATATACCCAGATGGTCCTATTCTTCTACAGCCATTACACTGTAACATCAGTATTTACTTTAGAATGATAAGTAAAGGCAACATAGTTGTCAATTTAAGTTAAGGAACGTGTATAAAGGAAGTCAACATATTGTTTGACGTGAACCCCATCTCCAGGGTGAAAAGTCCTGTGTTTGGGTTCATCCAACCACCCCCACCTCCTCCTGACACTGAATTTTCTCGCTACTTATACAGCGTTGCCGCACTTCGTCAAGACATTACACTAGCAGGGCATGTCCAGAAATGTCATCGGAGGGGGACGTCATAGTTGGAAGACAAAGGTCATGCCATGGGAGTGAGAATGGGTTGACACTACAGTGCTGACAAGAAAAAGGTGTTAACGCCGACCTTTAATCATTCTGGGGAGAATGCTTGTTGTGCTTCTTTGCCGACGGTCAAGAAAGTGCATTCAGTGCATTTCCCAAAATGTTGAACTATCCCTTTTAACAGCGAAATGACTTCTGACATTGTCCAGCTTTGGAAACACAACAAGAGTGCAGCTGGGACTGCACCCTTTGATATTTGTGTTGACACAAACTCAATCAAATACAGCAGCTCCCAAAAGCTATTGGCAGCGCGCAGCAAACATTCCCACCCTAGATCATCTTTACATGTACATGATGAGAGGAATGAGAGCATCCAGCCAGCTACTAAGGAGGGGTCACCCAGCTGTCTGGAGCGGGGCCATGTTAGTCAGCTACAGCGAGCGAGTGCTGCTGCCACCAGCCTGTGAAATCACCGATGTGATGATGGGAGTCGTCCCCCTGACAGCACAGGAAACGGTGACAGTGGAGGTTGGAGAATGAGTCTGGTGAAATATGGGCCTGTCAGAGGGGAGAGAGGCTGAGCACAGCGGCACAGGGCCGTCGCTCCCCGTGGCTGACTTCATCATTGACACTCCCCATGGAGCCGGTGGAGGGATGGGAGGGTGGGCGGGGGACCCGATTAAGGCTGGAAGCCTATCTTCCCTCCACAAGATCTCCTCATTTGTTCTAATTGCCTGGGACTATAAACACGAATATCCCAACTTCAATTTCTGCCTTTCAAGGAAGGAAAGCCTTAATGAGAATTTATTGCCCTGTTGTTGTAACCGTGTGGACTCCCAGGGATGCCGGAGGAATTTGTCCATTTGCATACTCCTTAAAATTGATGAGTGGGGAAAGTGAGGGAACTAAGTTGTAAGAAAGGGTGCTTTTTCTGCTGCCGACACCAAATACAAGCCAGATGTTTCAGTGATGAGGCAGGCGGTATTTAAGCTGTCAGGCGGTGCACTCGACTGTGTCTTGTGTCTATGACACAAGCTGCTTCTTTGTCTCGTATAACGCCCATCGCTTTCGATGTGGAGTGTTAACACAAGGAGTGAAATGTTTGTTAACTCAAATATATATATATATATATATATATATATATATATGGTGGAGCCAGCTCTGCATAAAGTGTGTGCAGGATGAGCTATTATCAAAACAAATGAGCCAGCAAATGCAGCTGCATGTAAATCCGAACACTGTTTTTCCCCTTCACTATTCACATGTCTCAAGCCTTTCACTGTCTCCCAGCTAGTGGTTTCTCATCTGCCTCCATTCTCCCTTTACAAAACCAGCCTTTCCTCTTACCTTTCCCATGCCGCAATGTGTTTGTCCCTACGGAAATGAAGATTTCTTCACATCTTTATTCATTTAATTAGGTCGCAAAGCAGAGCTAGAGCCAGAAGATGAATTACCTGTGGCCTTGATATTGTGCCACAGAATCTCTACACAGTAGGCTCTGCAGAAATTAGACCTCAAGACTGGAGGTGGGCTTTCTGGCAATGTCGGCTCACAGACTAGTCCCTATTCTCTCTTTCCACTAAATTCAATTACCCTCACATAAACCTGCCGGAGTGAAGAATGGAGGTCTCACGTTATGTCTCTTTGGCCTGGTCAGATGAGGCTGGTCTGGTGGGGTGGTTTGAGCCCTTGTCAATAGTCTTTTCCTGATATGGGGGGAGAGTCTAGAAACAGTGTATGAAAACTCTGTAACTGTACAAGACAAAGGGAATGTTAGTGTAAGTCCTCTGCTCCAGGAGGACTGAAGTTTGTAACATTAAATAAACAATACAGAACTGCCCGAGAGACAGTCACAACTGTTAAATAAAGATGCATGCATTCACTGGGCGCTTATTCAAGCCCTTGCACATACTACATGTGGATTAATGAGGCAAAGCGCCCCGGACGGGAAAAAAAAGCCTGATTAAAAACAAATAATAATTATAATTTAAGAGCAAGCACTCCCTCGTGACGTGACCTCGCCATGGATTAACACACACACCGTGGCTGAAATGGGACAGGGGAGGGGAGGGAGCAGCGGGGGAGAGCGAATCACTGAAGCTGACTGTCGTCACCTTGTCGTCAGTGTCACCGGACGAACTCACGATTAAATAAATGTCACAAGGAAGAGAAAATAAAAGACGGGAGGAGGAATTTTTGTCATGTCTTTTTAAGACGTGAAGGGAAAGAGAGTTGTGAGGACATTTATTCGCTTATTTATTTATTTCATTCAATTAATAATTTGTTGTTTACTACTATCCTCACAACTCGCCTCGGGCGCCGCTTAAACTACGCTGTGATCATGGCTCAGCAAAAGATGTGATGGATGTTGGAGAGGGACAAAACACCCTCAGTGGATGACGACAGGTCGAAGTTGCCATCCCAGGCGCAACAGCCTCCACAATCTGCCTGTATTCATTGCAGATCCCTGGGATACTCCACTTTCTTCCAGCTTCATTACTGTGCAGCCAGTGCAGCTGTAATGGCCCTCTGTCATCCCGCTCCACTGGTAGAGCCAGACTTTTTTTAAGCCAAAGGCCGCTCACGAGATTCTGCCCTCATTCGGCCCGGGCCGACGACTTCAACCCCCCGAAAAAAAGGTGTTTCCTCATCTTTTTTTTTTCTTTCCCATTTTCAGCGTCAGAACGACCCGTGGCTTCCTGTTCCCTGCGGGGGTTTTGTGTATTCAATGACGCCTCGCCACAGAGAATGTTGGAAGATCTAATCAGTCCTGCTTCACTTCACTTGATCCGTTGCCTGAATTAGGTTGCGAGCTTGCAGCTGCAGGAACGCTTGTTGCTTTACATAGGTTGTGCTGGTAACGTAAATGCGGCTTGTTGTGAGGGGAAATATTTGTCTTGGGGGTTGTGTTTTTTCATGCTCCCTACAGATCTTCTGCTTATCGGTGATCAGACATAAGAAACTCTGCCTAAAGCCATTACATGTGTAATGGATTTTCATGTAGCGTCCTCGTCTGTGTAGAGACTCTCCCTGTTCTCACGATGCTAACACGCTGCCAAATATGTTGCCACATGTTCTTTTGATCAGGTGCCAGCATGTTTGCAGAGTTCGTGCACTGAATCAGCTTCATATACAGTCAGAACATGTATTATTAAAGGGGCACTTATTCTCACACTGAGAATTTTAATATTTACAATACTAATGAGGTAATAACACAAACTCAGGAACATTTAACATTTCCGTAACTGAATAAACAAGCTGCTCTCAGAGGAAAACAAGAGCGCTGTTTGGAGCTAGGAAGGTGGCAGGGTCCGCCAAAAATAAACAAAGTAAAATAGTATGACACTGTGTTGATTAAAATGGTCCTCCCCATGACTACATAGTAGACTTGTAGTCAAGACCACCTAAACCGAGACCAAGACACTACCAAGACCAGAGAGTATCAAGACCAAGACCAAGACCAAGACCAAGGCCAAGACAGACCAAGTCAAGACCAAGACTTGTTCAGCTCGAGACTGAGACCGATACCGAGACCAAAAAAAGACTAGTTTTTTGCCATTTTGCATGAGTTGTAGAACCCGCACGCAGGTGCACCAAAAAATGCATTAAATTAAATGCAAAATACAAATAGTTTATAGTACAAATAGTACAAAATTGTACTTCAAATTGTACATTAACAAGAGGAAGAACTGGTCACCTTGATGTGTGCAATGGCATCTCAATTATAACACACTTTATCAAGTTGTAGTTGTAGCTGTAGTTTAGTGGGACAAGAACAATATAACACAGACATCACAAAGAACAGATACATAAACATATACATTCAAACTGTAGAACAAAAGGCATACTACATCATGAATGCATTTATGTCTTGAGTAGACTTGTAGACAAGACCACCTAAACCGAGACCAAGACACTACCAAGACCAGAGAGTATCAAGACCAAGACCAAGACCAAGACCAAAGACTGTCGAGGCCGTGACAAGACCAAGACCACGGAAAAGTGGTCTTGAGACCGAGACCGGTCTCGAGAACTACAAGTCTACTACATAGTGCACCTTAAAGACGATTCTTCAAGATCCTTTATGTTGCGCGAACTCCCTCAATGTGCAAAAGTGTTTTACGCTGCGTAAAGAGAGTATCTTATCCTCCTTTAACTCTTAGATCAGGAAAAAGCAATGACACCGCACATCCTGTCAGCTGATCACTATCACCGCCTGACTCATCCTAATCTGACAAGCGAGCTCAGGCCACATGCGCAGACACTTCCTCCCGCTACATGCTGCTGCTGCTGCTGCTGCTGCTGCTCATCTGTCCCTCCAGTCTCCTCCTGCTCCACTTTCTCGCAACCAAATGCTTACGTTGGCATCTCTGGCATTGTGCATCATGTATATTCCATATCTCGGCGATGCAGTGTGTGTCTGCTGGATTTTGTTCTGCACACCCCTTGGGGTATTTTTATACGCTCCACTCCGAATCTCACACTGTTTGGATTCACTTGGGAAACACCCTCTAGCAACGTTCCTGATAAATACAATTGCATATTCATTTGTTGCAAGAAATGGTCCTAAATCATTTACTAAGCTCAAAAATGCTTTGACAGCCGTTGCAGACGCTGCTGTTGGGAATGCGCTGCAGTGTGTCCTTTTCATTAGCAATAACAAGAACATGAAGCCGGCACTGTAAAAGAGGCTCCTGCTGGACATTGTGCGTTACAGCCTATACCCCACAGAGGAATATAATGCTTCATTTAAGCTACTTAACCAGCAGCTGCATGAGAATACATAGAAGCACAAAAGAGAGGCAGGCTTATGAAAAATGGATCTAGACAGCGTCTGTTCGTTCGTTTTGAAATACCTCTTAGTGAAAACAATTCATTGCATCATTTGGCTCCTCTCTCCCTCATTAGGAGTTAACCATCTCTCTCTCTCTCTCTCTCACGGACACACAAACACATTAACATAAACACACTCGGTCAGAGTGGAGCGCACGTCGACACACACACACACACTGCAGCACTCTCACAAAACAACATAATGTGGCAGCGGAGAGCTGCACCGGGGCGATTTCGTGTGAACCGCCTGAACAAACAGCCCATACCAAGAGGAAGTCCCATCACAGGGGTCGGGGTTTTGTTAAGACAGACCAAATATGAGAGTGAGACAGGCGTATCAAAACAACCAGATAATGGATTCTCATTCTTGTGGGGGACAGGAAATACTTTCTGCCAGGAAGTCTATGTGCTTTCCAAATAGCCACCATATTTCACGACTGAAACCAACTGCGCTGTTAGCTGTTTATACGTTACACTGCACAATCGAATGCAATAAATGAATATTATCTTTGGGAAGGGTTTTGGTGTCCAGTTTTTGACTTTTTTTCAGAGAACTGATTAACTTGTACTTTCAATTTTCAGGCAGAATAATCTCACCGCAAGGCCCATTAGTAAGCCCTCTGGTGCTTTCAGTCATATTGCCAAGTTGACAATGAACTGGATGTTCAAATTTCTTTCCTCTGACCATATTAAAGCTGCTGTGAGTGATATATTCTTATTTAAATAAGTCTTAAATAGCTCCAGATAAGAGTGTTTGGTCAGTGACCCATGTGCATTAGAAGAGAAAAGACATTTTCTGGTGTCCCTGCACATTTTATCCAATCAGGACAGAGTACTCCATAAAGAAGGAACAGGCATAGACCAGGATCGTCCGGTTTACTGCTATGTCGATGACCTTTAACAATAACAGCTGCAGGTTCATGTGTTTGACGTGGTGAAGACGGAGGGGATTGGTACCTGCAAAACCGACAGGAATTAATCCCAACAGCAGCTTTAAGGACTTCGTAATCCATTTTGTCGTAAAATCTTCTGATCAATTTATCCTCATGACATCAACAATTAAATTTCATTTTCAGAGGAGAGAACAATGTTGTTGCAATCAATAAAATGAAAAGTTACCACAGGAAAACAGCTGGGTGCAGTTTATCTTCTGGACAGAAAAGAAAACAAAAAAAAACCTTGAAAAATTCAAACTTTCAGCCTGCCTCTTCTCTGATTGACTTTGACTCTGTTTTGGGGGTGTTTTGTGTTTGTGTATACTCGAAGGTTCTCTCTCTTTTTCTATTTCCATATATTCCCTCCATCATGCTCCTCGGGGACCGAATCAATTTTTTTGGAAGTTGCATCTTCGCGTTTCTACCTTGTCGATTATTTCTTTAGAGCTTGTAATTTTTGTTCACACTCGTATGATTTTCTGTTAAAAGTGACAACACACTATTTTGAATCTTAGTCATTAAAGTGTGATGACACTTGTAATCACTCCTCGAGCACTGTTCATTAGTCTGCATTTCCATTTTCCAAATGACAATGTGGTACAACTCTTTCCCAGTCGCTGTCAATGAATCCCTTTCTTTTCTGATAAAACAAACAGTATTACTCATTGCGTGGCTCTATATTTAGTTAGCTCTGTCACTGTTGAAATGACTCTTCATGCATAATGTGATTGCTTTCTGTTCACTGCCAAGAGAAAGTCACATGAAGTGTCAAATGTTCATTGGAAACAGAAAAAAAAAACTTTCTGAAAGGACTGAACTTGTAGAAATGTGTGGATCTTTGGCTGTGTGTGACAATGATGGAAATATGATCCAATCTGATTATTTTTTAGGACGTCTACACACACCTCAACCTGTCAGATCGCGGCGCCTCGACTACAACATGTAAACAAGTGTGACTGATTCACTTATGCACGGCACCGCTACCGCCACCCCAGATGATGCATTCGCTGTTTGTTGTTTGCAGGCATCTCGTATGCAGTGTGTATTTTTCTGCATCCGCAAAGGTCAGTTTTTCCATCCCTGCCTGAATCATATATGACAAAATTACATAGAGAGCCCAGAAAATGCCCTAATGCATTAAACATATCACACCTAATCTTTTATGAAGGGGATGATTTCAGTAACTTGTCACACCTGTCACACAGCATTTCCTTTGAGTCTACTGATAGGAGCTCTGTAGATGTTCTCCGATACGAAACACACCGCTCCGTTGCTACGAGAGTGGTGCATGGCATTCACATTCAATAACGTGCACACGGCAAATGTGTAAATGTATTTATTGTATATGACATTTTTGATAAAATTGTGTTCACTGTTAGAAAAATACAAATTTCATCACCACATGTCAAAGATGCTGTATAACTGTCACCTACTCTTGTGCTGTTGTTCCACTGAATGTCAGAATCACACGTTGTCGCATCTTTTCAGCGAGCGTACAGTACGATCATGAGCTACCGAAGCAAAACGCAGAGCAAATAAAAAAAACTGACTATTTACAGTAAAATATTAAAGACCTGTGTGCTATGGGCAGTAAATTACCAAAGACTAGGCCTAAAGCACTGGAGCATTCTGTTTGAAAAAAAAAACAAACAAAACTTTGAAACTGCAGAATGAAAACACAGAAAAAGAAACTGCCAAATTTAACAGCAACAAAGACATTTTGGTGCACATTCATCGATACATAGAGACCAAATTGGTGTTGCAAAAAAAATTAGAATCCTTAAGGTGGTCCTGTATGATGGTAAAAAAAGTTTTTTTTTCTTCTTTTTTTAAAAATACCATTTATATTTAGTATTATTTCTGCAATTGCCATTCAACTTAGTTACATTCAGCAATTACCATCTTTTTCGTAGTTTTAATTGCTAGTGGCAGACTCCTGCGATTCCAATCAAAACTTCAACCTGCCTTCTGGAGAGACATGGGCTACTGACTGTGATCGCTGCTGGAATATAGAGCTATTTAACACTTATTTTAATAAAAATAAAAAAACGTACAGCAGCTTTCTGTGTTGAGATGGTGAAACATTGGTTGGCTTTAATTCTGAAGCAGTAAAGGGAAATGAAAGACTTGTGCAAACTATGATGCGTCCACAAAAGAAGACAATGCACATCAGTTTTACATACTGCAGGGATGAATGAGATGAATGCCACAGGCTGCACAACTCCATCTTCTCAGTCATGTTACTGACTCCTGATATCGTGTGGAGGACTACTGTTAATGAATTCATAGATTAAACATTAAAATGTCAGATTGTTTGGTTGCACTGTAAACAGATGCCACTCAAGGAGTAAAGCTGCTGACGGAGTAAAGCTGCTGATGGAGTAAAGCTGCTGAAGGATTGTTGTGATGTAATATTTCACCTTCTAAAACTGAAATCTTAAGGATTATAACTTAATATCTTTTGGATTATTACTAAATCATTGTTTGCATCCAACATTGCATGGTGTTTTGTATATATTTAATAGCTCTTAAGGGTTTAAGCTATGTGCTGCAAAGGAATGGTAGGAGGCCACAGTGAACTGCATTTTCTACGGAAACCAAACACTGAACAGAAAACAACAGCTCACTCGTTTGGAGAGGTAGGTAGAGACGGCTTTCTGACGCTCTGCATTATTCTACGAAGTCTGTAGCAGTTCGCTGAATTCCACAAATTACAGTAACAGGTCAAACTGGATAAACGAAGTATAATCAGGTACAACAAAATAATCTCCATCAATAAAGTCATGCATCAGTGGAATATTTGTATATACATTCTTCAAAAGGTGACATGGATGACCTATGTGCCATCAGACCAGTGTTGGTAGTTGAAGAAGAGACCCCACGACAGCGTAAACATACAGTTTACATACTGTGAGTCTTGTTTTTTTTATGTTTTTTTTTTATTTTGGAAAGCATCCTTTTTCTGCCAGTTGAGCTTCCTGTTCCTGTTTTACTGAAATAAGAAAGGACGAACGGGGACACAACACTAATATGCAAGGTCCTGTGCTGACAGTCTGTCTGTATGTTGACTTATAATTTGATTGCGTTGACAAATGCAAATATGACCTGCTGTCTTCCTCTTGCTGTTAACACAACATTAAACAGGATGTGCCCAGAGAATCACAGTATCCCAGCCTGACCCGCTGAGGCAGTGAAGAGGAAAAAACAAACAAACTAACACATTACAGTTCTTCTGAGTCACTGGGCATCTCTGTCTGTCCCCACAATGCATGGATGAATGCACCTGGGAAGACTTTGTCCCCTAATTTTATTTGTTGGACCGCAGCTGAACCCTGACTTGTCTGGGACCACTCATTTCAGCACCTGTACTGTTTCACGCTTTATTTATAATTCAAGCAGAGACAGTCTTCCGGGGATGGGCATCATTTTTTTTTTTTTTTTGCGTGTAGATACAGCACCTTTTTTTGAAAGTCAATAATTCATCCTAAAATTAACCAAAGCAGAATGAAAAAATGCAGCTTGTAGGACGATATTCTTACGTAGATTGCAGGGATGTAAACTGCTGATTCATTACCAGGATATCAACGTGCAGTATGCATTATGGAACGATGTGTGTGAGTGTCTACTTTTAAACCCCCTCATTCTTTTCAGTGCCAGTGGAAGCCTTGTTTTGCCATGGGCCCAGCATACCAGAACAGCACAAAAATATTAGAGACAAACAACATCAACAACGAAACCAACAACAAATGGATTCCATTCACATTTCAATGGAATAGCAGTCAGGATCACTCGAGCGTGGCAGCCTTCCAGTGCTTGATCAAGACCTATAAAATAAACAGACAACAAAGAAACCTTTGTCAGAGGAAATGTAATACTCCAGACTCAGAGAAGAACTTCAACGCAATATGAGATACACGAGTCATTTGGCTGGGATCAAACTAAACAGTTATTAACTACCTGTTGATGTCTGGAATCACAAAATTGTTTATGCAATTGAACAGAAATTCCCCTCTTTCTTTCTTCGTTTGATTGTGGTTACCAAACAGACAGATTGTACATTAAAACCGCCGTCTGATGAGGAGTTTGGTTGAACCGAGTGGCCTCATGATCATAAACATGACTGGATCAACTATCCTCTGTTGCCCATCTCCTGATTCAGAACAGCCAGTCATGCAAGACAGGTGTATTTATTGGCATATTAAGCGGTTTCTGTTTGGAGTTTGGAATAACAGTTTCATCAAAGATCATAAATGCTTCCTGTTACTTGTTGTACTGACTGTAACTGACTGTTCACTAAGCCCCCTTACAGCAGTAACTGTAACGTTTGAAGATATATAGTGAAAGACGTCGGTCCGACCTATCTGGCGCCTCCACTGTGTTAATCTAATGTTTTGTGTTGCTTTGCTGGCGTCTTTGAAATCTACACAACCGCGCAACCTCGGACTAAGTGCTAGCTTGGGGTAAACTCCAGCTGTCATCTTCTTCAGTCTGTGGCCCAACAGATAAATTAGGTCTCCAATGTAACGCTGATAAAAGTGTTGTTATTAATAAGATATGACGACATCAAACATGCATTTTAGATGAACTAGATGAATACACTTTGAAATAGCATCTTCAAAAAAGATAGTTCAATTTTATGTAAGCTGATGTGTGAAGCAGGGTTTTTCTACCCAGAAGTTATTGCAAGTAAACGTTTTGAGACTGTGTGTAGAGATCTGCCATGCTAATGCCAAAATTAGTGGGTTTACGTTTTTTAAAAATTGCGTATTGACCCCATTCCCACTTCCCCCAGGCAAGGCAGCCGGTCTGTGAGCGTTTTGTTGTACGTCACTTACGTTACAGTTGTAACAGAAGAGAAACAGAAATAGACCCACTGTGAAAGAAGCGTCTGTAAAACAGTGAAACGAGTCATTTCGCAGGGGTTGTAAAGTTCAAAAGAAGTTATCCACTGTCATAACTTGAGCCATTCAAAAGTCTAGAAGAGCCGCACGATTAAATAATTTTATCCCCATTCAAGTTAGCTGGGTGCTGAACCAGAAGTTGGTTGCCAAGCTCGACAATCGAGGTATTTTCATAGGCTTCAAAACACCACTGAGCAGCTTTCATAGGAACGAACAGGGCTCCGTCTCCATTGCTGTTACCAGTAATAAAACGTCCTTGAATAGACCGCATCCCAAATTCCTTCCTTATTTACGCACCACCACCGGATGACGGTAACGCGTCATCACTATGCATGCCGGAATTTAGCATGTTCACCCAGCTCTTAGGTTTAGAGCAAAGCCGAGCGGCGGTAAAAAGCCTGGGTCTACTGCAGGGTCAATTGACCCGGGTGTACTGTAAATGCCGAGTGTACACAGTCCCATTGCACACAAAAGCCTGATCTTGGTAAAAAAAAGGGGTGTTAGTCACTGATTCTGAAAATCGCTGTCCGCAGGAGAGTCTTAAAAACATCATCTGTCAATTTCCAAAACTGCATTGAACAGTCACATCAAAATACTTTTTTCAGACTAACTCTTTCAACAACATAAATAGGCAATTATGCCACCTCTGTTTTATAATGAGCTCAAGTACATTGACACTTGATCCTAATTTTATACGAGGCCAGTTGCAACAATCATGATGCACTGTTATTAACGTGGGTGCTATTTTGTTTCTAATTTAAATGTATTCAGTTTTAATGTGATGATAATTATGAAAATGTCTTTTTAATTTGTTATTATTAGATGACTGTTTTTTAATATTCACGCCTCGTACCACATTTGGCATATTACGTCGTATTAGTGAGGACATAAATGCATACATGAACATGATTTAAGTAGAGTTTGATTTCCAGTAAAGCAACTGTTCAAATATCAGACTTTAATGAAGGTAATACAGTAGGGCTCCTGAAATTTCCAAACGGAACTGTTTTACTATCAGTATTAACAGTTACAACCAGCTTTTATTAACTATGGAAATGCATTAGGCAGACATACAGTATTTCTAAGTATATATCTCACCCTAGCAGTGAAACTTAGGAGGCCAGTGAGAGCACTTAACGATACTTTGTTCATGTACATCCACTCTCTGTTTCAAGAGGGTACGATAGTAATTCTGAGTGCATTGATACACTTCCTAATAGCGCTATTTAAAAAGTTCAACACTCCTACATCTGCCTTTGAGGGAAGATATGAAAGTTTCAGAGGCTATTAATCTTAACTGGAGAATGAGAACATCATTCATTAAATCATCAAATGTTTCAGCGAGGGAAGCCATTAAGTCCACTAAGTAATTCAAAACACTGTGAGGCTCTTCATAAAACTGCACTGAGCTGCCACCCTGTGATGTGTTCGAGTGTAACTCAGTGGTGGGAACACGACACAAATCCTGATTTACAGTTCGCCCCTCAGCTCCCATTTTACAAACGCGCCGGATCTGAAAATTGTCCAGGATTTACTCGTACAAACAAGCAGCAGATTCTGAGAACATTGCAACTAAATTATTCATAATAAATTACCATGAAAGGTCATGAAAGTTGGTACATTATGTCTTACTTACTGTGCTATCTTGCAGTTGGTTGTTGTTACAAAACGTCCTGTGTAGTGTATATTACACCTGACCACATTGTTGGTAAAGTCGGATTCCAGCACCAAGAACTTGGGATTAACCTGGAGCTGAGAGACGAAGGACAGAAAGAATCATTACAACAAACAGCTGATGGGCTCAAAACAGATGTTGATGAAACAACCTCCAAAATATTGCAAACAAAACATTTGGGGAAAAAAAACATTGACCACAAGAATGTATGAGTCATTCTGTTTCAAATGAGATCAACTTTTTTTCTTGCACTTTGGATTCTTTTCAAACTTTATGACTAAACTACTTAAGACAAAACAAAAAAACACTTTCCATATCTCCGGTTCCTGACAATGTTAGAGCTCCTGATATTAGAACAACATAAATCAAACAACAGTTTCAGCAGGAAATATGGAAACGCTTTTTTCCATTTTCAAAGGCCTATAATGAAAAACATGACAGCTGCTTTTGCCTTTCAGTCATTTCGATCTGTTATGCACTGTTTTCTTTGTTTTGTTTTTTTAGGGTGCAACAGTGGAAAAAAAATTGTCTCACTACAGTTAAAAAACATTGTAATTATTTCTCTACATTCATAATTTATTGTTTGGCACACAACAAAATACACATAAAGTAGTTAGTTCTCTAATGTAAGCAAAAACCTGTACCGGATTTGACATGGAACGACCCACAAACTGTAGATCTTCTGGTGAGTACATCTTGTACATACCGGCCAAATAAAATATGCATGAAAAATGGACAATAAGACGGATGGGAAACCAGCTCCACTGAGCCACAAAGTGCAACCTGAAAAACTCTAGACGACGAGAAACCTTAAAAACTTCAGTGAGTTTATAACTCTTTTATAACCCAGATCAATTTGTTTTGGTGACCTAGGCCTTCCCTGTCTTTCATGATGTGTGGCCCTCTGCTGTTCACAAACTCACCATCTCCATGCACAAAAGATTCTCACTTGACTCCTACCTTTAGTATGTAGTTCCCAGGCTGGATATCTGTGATATCGATCCACTGGCAGTCGATGTCCGCATTGTATGTATCGTAGCAGCCAGGGCTCAGACCCTGAAGGAGCAGAGGGGAGGAGAGACACTCTTAAGGAATACTGATGTCAATCAAAAACTGTTGTTTTTCAAGACAGTGGAAAAAAAGTGTGCTGCAATAAACATAAGCAGGCCAGTGAGTTAAAGACAGATTGATGAAACAACCTCCAAAATATTTCAAAATAATAAATCTGTCACTTATTCATCAGAGAAATAGGAAATAGTGATAAAAAAGATACATTTGTCCATCATAGCATATCTAAAGTGGGTGCATAATGGTCAAAGGAAATGTATTCAGAGCACTGTCGGTGATAAAAGTTTAAAGTTTGAAGTTTAACAATCAATTATCATAATGGTTTGCTGTGTTACCTGAGTGTGAGCGGTGCAGGCATAGCGCTTCAGGTGACCGAAGTCACAGGTGGTGTCCTCCAGACAGAAGCTAGCCTTGTGTCCCTCGGCCACTTTACGGCCAGTGCTGACTTCCAGTAAATCATAATGGCTGAACTCATCCATACTGTGGTAGTGCCTGTCGGAAACAAGCAAAGGGCCGCGCATTTAGTGAAGTTATTAAGGTGAGCAACCAAACAATTAAAATCTTTTGTTATCTGTTGTGCCATGTGTGCCCGAGTTACAGTATTTAAGCAGAAATTATCGTCAGTTTATTAAGTTTATGAGGCTTTTATGGCGATTACATTAACATTTTGTTCAGATTTAGATTATGCAAACGGTGAATTTATAGACTGCATATTCAACCTGTTGACCTCGTCTGTTCACATTTTTGTAACTGATGTTGCACCTTGACTGAACACATCATAAAGTATCAAAGGACAATGGATACTAATTAATGACAACAGTAAAGTATTGCTGAAGCACGACATTAACACTCTAATGATGTATGAATGTTGTTAATTAGCTTGTATCAGTCTGCAAGATTGGAGGTGTTTGTGTGTGTGAGCGTGTGCGTTGGAGTGTATGCCTTTGTGTGTGTGTGTGTGTAACCTTGTGTGGGTATATCACAGTGTGTATGTGTGCTGGTTGCAGTGTGTTTGTGTTTGTTTGCACAGCTTTAGCAGCTTAGGAAGGCCTGGATGCACATGGCCACTGATCATCTCGACTGAATCTGAATATGAACCAAGTGACTCTGTCAATGAGCTGGTCCATTTGCAATCATCTGCAATATTAACTGCTGTATGGTTTGGACCTCTCCCAAATGTCAAAGTGACCCAGACTGCTGTTCACTTTTTACCAGCCTCCCTTGCACATAGCTGTGGTACAGGAGCGTACTTAAATGGGGTGGTACAGCCTGGTATCACCAAATCGTGCTTGAGTGTTTGAAAGATGCAACTGTATGTAAAAATTCATACTTAAAACTATATCACTAGAGTCACTGCAAACTGCTGCGAACTGTAGCTGCTGTTAGCTGCTAGTTAGCTCAATTAGCCATGCAGATTACACCGCTAGCACAGGAGCATTCTAACTTCAGTAGATGCAACACAATATTTAAACGTCATAACATCAAAACTGTTGTTTCTTCACATTCTTTTGAAAGTTTTAGTTAATTATTCAACAATTTCAACTAAAATTCTTATAACTTGCACCTTTAAGTAATTTTTGTGTGCTGTCACAATGCATGTTTTGCTTTTTCAGAATAATTTTGCACACAAATAACACAATAAAAGCCACATAACTATTACAAAAGCTCTGATGACACTTTGAAACTGTTGATCCCAATGGACCGTATTCACAGGACGGCCAGTTTCCTCTGTGGGACTGGGCGGGAAGCTCCAATACCCTGTTGCTGTGTTCCTGGTTAGTAGTTGTGTAAACGAAGGTAATTTGACAAATTGTTACAAACGCGCTGCTTCTTTCTTGATTAGCAACTGAAACGATGATGGACACAGTCAAAATCTAAGACAATATCGTGACATATTACAAGGAAAACCAACATATCTGATAACTCATTAGCTAACCAGTGTCCTAGCTTACATTACCGTCTGATTACATCGGTGTGTTTCACTTCCAGGGTGAAACAAATGTGTCCAAGATGTGCATTGATCTTTTATAATTAATTTTGTGTCCTTCTTATGGTATAACACTGTCAAATGATAATGTTAGGTAGAAAGTGGCTGAATGCTAATACAAGGTGTTGTCACGCAGATGTTAATGGGTTATGAATCAATCAGGAAGCAGTGAAAGGAAACCAATTTGTCACATTCCCTTCATTTATACAACCTGCAACCTAGAACACAAACAATACCATATTCGAGCTTCCCACCTTGAAGAGTCTTAGATACAAAAACAGCCTACGGCAATTCGGCAAATGCTCCAAAGGAAGACAGCTAACTTAAATTATACATTACAGGATTAAATTCACCTCCTAGCAGTTACTGAAATTATTTATTTCCATGATCCTTTGAATCTAAAATTGCGTGTTAAAGCGGTGTTGACTTTAGTTGTTGTAGCAGGTGAGGTAAGCACTGGATCTCTTACAGTCAGACGAACTCAGACTACATAAATATTGCCCTTTCGCCTTACTTCATGGCCCATGTTTCAACACAGCAACAGCTTTTTACTGGAACAGTCATTAAAGATTGAAGGATGACTTGGAAGGAATAGTGGGTACTTTCCACTGATGGAGCAAGTGACCATTCAAGGACTCATTCTTTCCAAAGGAGAGGCAATCAATTATGAGCCGCTCTCAGGTAGAAACCTGTCTGCTGTTATCTGAACACTATCTTTATCCTGACTATGGGCATAATTTACTCGTCTGTCTCTGTTAACATGCAAGTGTACATGGCCGTGTGTGTTTATAGGCTTGTTTACCGTAGGGGAAATGCGGGCACGCATGCATTTTTGTACAATACATGAGAGTGTATATTCAAACGGCTGTGTATAAACCAGGGTGGGAACTGCAAGGCCTGGAAAGTTGAAGCACAGTCTTTGTTTGTATTCCCAAAACTGGCATTCATTACTGTGGCAGTCTTGAGATGATTATCTACAGTATATGTGTGCATGTGTGTGTGAACTAGAAAGGCAGAGAGCGGGAAGCGGAGGGAAAGATTGGGAGTGGGAGGCGCTGGACTACGAGGTGCCTGGAAGGGTCCCCTGCCCCCTCGGATTCCTGGATCCCCTCACTGACTATGTCAACGACAGAGAATGTGTTGTTGGAAGGACATATAGAGGATTTAACAAGAATAACTTGTAATCGTACTACACAAAACATTCCAATCCTTCGTCATAGTCATGAGTCATTTTCCACTTGTCTTGCAACAAACAAGACTTTAAGGGGTCCACAGATCACAGCTTGAGGTGTAAAACTGAGAACAACAGTGGGTTCTTTGAGAATTATTTAACAGTGTCAGTGCCAGACATTGGTCTCCCACAGAAATGAAACCAGGTCATGAAGACATAATACAGCCCGGTCGCCAGGACATAGTGGTAACCGTTAACTTCCCTGCAAACCACAGATATGTTCAAGTTTGCCCGAGTCAGAGGCCAGTCATTGTACTATATTAACATTTGTGCAAGCCGTGCCGTATCATGTTCACATTACATGTTAATTAGCTAACTTTCAGATCACGAGAAGGAGGGGACAGTGGTGGTGGGGCAATTAAAGGTGGCAGAGCTGCCAAACGGGCGACCACAGTTCGAGTCTGCATTTCAGCATTCGTATGTGTGAAAACAATGGTTATGTTTGACAAGGGACCATGGTGTTCAAAAATATACAAGCTTTACACCACTGGCTATCTAGATATACTGGATAAGGTGAACTTGGAACAGTTTCTAGCCATGTTTGTTGTGACCTTTTTAAGGAATGTCAGGCCATGTCCAGCTGAGTTTGTGGTGACCAAAACTGGGTATTTTTCGCGGGATGTTTTGAAGGAGAGCTTGGGACATTTCCGGCTGTGGTGATCAAAACAGGTCTTTTAGGCCAAACCATGATGTTTTCCCTGACCATAACCAAGTGTTTTTGTGCCTAAGCCTAAGGGGGATTTTAATGAGTTCCACTTGTTTCCTGTTTAAAAAACTGTATGAAAGAATAACTCCTATGTGGAAGTCTGTGTCCTCATTTTTGTAAAATGCATACAGAATTCCTTCATTGTCCACAGCCCAGATACTCAAGAGGATGCTGTTCCCTCCCCTTCTTCTTATACTCCAGTGAGGAAAGAGGGGGTGAATATAACAAAAAAGCAAAACTGTCAACTTGCTTTTTTTTCAACTGTACAGCTTATTTAACAGGAATGTAGGGCAGGAAAGTTTATTGTGAGAATCTGGGCTAGAGATTTTCTTCCCCTAAAGAGATTTCTTTGTTAACAAACACTCTGTCCCAGTAACCCATATCCATGCCATCACACTTTAGCAGCTCTGTGATGTGGTGTCACAGATTGACAAGGAAAATGGATTGATTTGTCATTCTGATCACACAGCCAATGGAATGATTGCCTTGGCTTTCTGCCTCCTGGGAACCACTGTGTAACTGCAGACTGATGTCAGACAGCAACAACACTGCCAATCTCCTATCGCCAATCGCCGGTCAACATTCCTCCAAGATGAGGACAGTAAAGCAGAGCCTGGCACTAGCATTAGTGGGTGGACTTACTGAAACTCAGATAAAAGACAGTCTACATGGAATATAATGTCAGAAAAACAATGACGATACCCCCGAAATCACTTCATCAGCATTCCCCCTGAGAAATGTTCCAACTGGCCAGCTAAAGCAAACTAAATCTGTCCTTTAAAATGACACAATGGAAAAACTGTTTGCTAAATCGATCAAACGCACAGCGCTTCATCCCCTTATTTTATTTCACACAGAGTTAGCTCTCTAAGGGACTCTATAGGCATGATCCCCATCTCCTCTTTAGACCAGGAAAGTGAAATATATGTCTACTATCTTTGCCATAAAGGGAATGTCTTGTCTTTTCTTGCAGTCTGACCTTCTAGGGCACAATACAGATCTTGTAGGGCACTAGGACACCCAATCTTCCATATCAAGGTTAATGACACCGATGTGCACCGCATCAACTGCCTGGAAATGGTCTCTGTGTTCTCCAAAACTTTACTATGTTACTTAGCAGTAAGGTTGTGCTGGGATGGACCAATTGACTACAGTGTTTTACTTCAGCAGAGAACTGTTGAACCAAGGTCTTACCTATGGCCAGGCTATCGCCAGAGAAATGGCAATCCAACTTCAATTTCGTAAAATGGTTTGCAAATCATTATCTTTTCCAAAACCAAATCAAGTAATTTTGTTGCCTAAACTTAACCAAACACTTTTAGTGCCTTAAAAACCAAACTGCAACAGTTCCACAACGTCAAGCATGTGACAATGAAGGTCCGTAAGGTCAGTAAGATGATCCAATCTTACTACTCATGCCTAAACCTTACAAACCCAACCATCAAAGGCAATGAGTAGTAGCCAGAAGTAGACTCGGGGCAGGGGGTGATGATGCCTTTGCCATTGTACGATTCATAATTTAGCATCTGTTACGCCTGTTGCTGGTACTCTCCAATGGTCATGTCATTTTGGGTTACTGGTAATTGACCTATTAATTTATTAAGGAATGAGGATGTGTTATCCAACTCCCAGTTGAGAGGTTGTGAGTTCTACAGCTCTTGTATTGTAGAAGTTCAATTAGGTTTGAATTACAGGTGCATGCACAAATGAATCCTGATTAACAAATTCTCTAAATAAATCACCATTTGTAACCCTGCTTTTCAACATGTTGGTGCCTTAATGGATGCAGAGCAGAGTTGTAGTGCCTCTGCAGTTCAGAAAAACTCATCCTGAGTGGCCCAGGAAATGCAAATCATCATCGATCATTGTTCAGTACGTGTATTAAATATTATTCAAGGAATATAACCATTCACTAATTCACTTTTCACTACTGTGGATCAGGATTTGTACAACTTTTAGAGGGTGTTTTAGGATCAAACCACCAGATCTGTCCATTTTAAAATGCTGCAAAAACTTGAATTATGGGCATGCTGATCAACATATACGAGACATGTATACAGACATTAGTAACATAAATAAATACATTTTTCAAGAAATAAATCAGGTTGACATAAGAATGTTTGCTTAATAGCTCTCTGGTAACCACAACAGCCAGTATGGTAGCCAGTAAAGCAAAACTGGCTGATTGGGAAAAATCTGCTTTGTATTAAGTACTTACTGATGACAGCTATGCCACTCCCAAGTATGACGTGGCCTGTTAGGCATGAAGTCGGCAGTCCCCTTGTTCTTCACCCTCTGTGGGAATCGCAGCAGGACCCTTACATCATAGTCGGTGGTCTCAGGGCCATAGGCAGTACTGAATGGCGGACACATATTATATTTAGACAAAAAAACAGTGAGGGAAACTGCAAAAGTGGCTGCAAAAAGAATGTCGGCATGTCTGCTTCTCATAACTAAGATAGGGAAAGAAAAAAGAGCAGGACTGGAAAGGCTCGGAGGCAGGAGTATATCTACTAAATAATTCATTCTACAGATTACAGCCATCTCTCCAAATACACAGTTTCAACACGGGGTGAGGGAGCATTCTGTTGCACGATTCACTTTTTTGTGTGAAAGAGGAGGCACAACCTCGAGTTCACAATACCACTGAAGATCTAAGCCATTCGTCTTGCGGCTGTTGTTGACAATGGAGTGTATGGCAAATTACAACAGCCCATCTGTCGGTGATTGCTGCAAACCCAGACAGGATATGAAAGGGCTTTGAGGGATGGCTCTGCTTGTGATGGGAAGAGGGCAAATAGAGCAGCAATGGGGACAGCACACTTCCATCATTTCAATAGTGTCCTTAGTGCAGAGGCAGTCAAAGGGCCCCAGCCCGGGGCTCAGAGGATGCTATCACCACCACTGAGAAATGAAACTAACGATAGCCTGTATCCCCGAAGGTGACCAGGATTAAGTTCACTTATGTTGTGCTGCTGGTCAACTTTTTTCATTATCTCTTTCAGATATTGTTGCGCAGCGCTGCTATAATCCTGAAGGCTATGTTACAATTGTGGATGGTTCACTTGCTGGTCAATGCTACCTAAAGGTGAGGCAGCTTGTGAAAAATGGGAAACTGTCATAGCCATTAGCATTTTGATGTTAATGCATTATCCAGAACCAAGGTACAATCTGGACATGACACCATCCTGTCAATCAACTATCTACTGACATGAAAACAGAACCAATAGTGGAAAGAACATGTGAAAAGTACATTAATAAATAAATCAACAGAAGTTGGTAAAGGACATTCAGAATGGGGTTTACCTTGACAGACATTTTTCTTCAGCAGCACAGCGGAGAGAATACATGTGGGCTCTCTGGATATACGTGGAAGCCTGGACATAGTTGGGATCAGGAACCAGATCTGGCAAACCTGAAACGATAGACGGACTGCTTACCCTATACTGTCATATGTCTACTTTAAATAACACACAAAGAAATAATAATAAATTATAAGAATAATTACATATTAGATCAGAAAAAGGGAACTGTTATACCCAAACATGATAACATACACCATATTTCAACAGTGTTATTAAGTGAAGTTTTAACAGCACTGTTATTGTCTTTGTTGAGTTATGTTTAGTAATCTGAACATCAGTGATTGGTAATCTGTGATGGGTCACCTTTTATAAAAATCCCAGCCCTTGCATTCCAGAAGCAGAAGTACTCTTTTACATATCTGTCATCAATTTCTCATTACCTGGTATTTATGGTGGTGCTGATGAAGGATATGATGGGCAACAATTCAGCGACAGGGCCCACGGTTCAAGACTGGGTCACTCTGGAGAGAGCCCTTGGCGACTAATTACTGTGCAGTCCAGATTGTTATCGTGGTTTCCTAATGAGACACTTTTGCTCCATAGGCCTCTCAGACAGGGGTGAGTTTGGGGTGAGAGAACACAATTACAGTTTGGCCTCTAGTGAGAAAAATCCCCCAAAGTCTGAGACATATATGACGACTGCAGAACTATTGCAATCCCTTAACTTCCAGTGTTGAATACTATGCAGTTTTCCTTTGGCTAAAACTATCTTGTCTGTAGGGGAAAATGTTTATATCAATGATTTCTTGCCATCTTGGCTAACGTGATGTGATCTTCTATGACACTAATCTTAATATGAACACGTCACTTCATCTTAACCTTTAATATAGTAAATGTAGGATGACGAGCCGTATCTTTTGGGGATAAGGCTAAACTTGGAACTATCTGAGCTACAGTATCGGAGGCGTGCTTGTTGCAAAGCGACCTGTGTTTTTTCCTACTTTGGTTCCTGAATGAACAAGTGACAGAGATTAAGAGATGTAGGCAGGCATAGGTGCACGGAGATACAGCAAGAGAGCCAGACAGAGACACAGAGAGGGAGAGCGTGCGTGCCATGGAGGAACAACAGTGATCTCACACCACTGCTGTTTTTAAAGTGGGCCACTGACTAAGTCTGTCAAAAAAACCTGAGGAAACAAGTAGAAAAAAAAAGAAAAGCAGGCCTCACTTGTCAGAGTGAATGTCTCTCTGTCCTGTTCCCAGCAAAGGCCATGCCAGAAAGGGTCTCTGGTGTAGCTTATCACCCCTCTATGTTTAGCCCACAAAGGCCAGACACGGCTATAATGTGAGCTTGTTCAGGCAACTGAAAGTCAAACCATCTGACCTCCGAGCCTGGAAGCATTCATAAAATCACCAAAACGATGTGAAACCTTTCATTTCTCTCGCAGCAAGCTTGAAGCAAAAGGAAAATAGATGAAATGGATACACTGTTATCTTTTCATTTTGGACTCACATGAAGGCCTTTAGTTACAGTCTGTTTATGGAAACCAGATAGGAAGTTTCCTATTTTGTCTTTGCACAGCGTTTAACGTCCAGGTGAGTCCTCCCTCCCCGGCTGCAAGTTTAAATAAGCTTTGCCTTTGCGGGCCTTGTGTAAACATCCCATCTGACAGCTCTCTCCGAGGCAGACGTATAGGACAGGGGGAAGCTTCCTGGGGCAGACCATGTAAACACTGTAAGACCAGTGTGAAACGCCGAGGTTTTCCTACAGCACTCGCAACCCCATTTTTTTTCAATCCTCACCCCAGGAAGGCTTTGTTCTCTGGCCCCTAATCTTTTGAAATGTGAAATTGGGTCTCTTTCAAAGGGATAAAGTGTATTGAGAAGCCAAAGCTGATCAGCTCTCGACAGCATGTGACAAAGCCACACATTACACTCTAAGTGGGGCACAGAGAAAAGAAACTGAGTCTTGCCATGCTTTTCATAGCATCTAATATAAGACATGAGGGCTCCCTCTCTAGATACTCTACACACTATGGGCTGTTAGCTGCCGAGGACTGACAGATTGGAATACTTGAAATTCAATGAGGTCATTTAAAAAAAAGAAAAAAAAAAGAAATCAAAATTGCATTCGGTGATTAAGTACTACTTCTGCAGCTTTTATCTGGTCATTTATATGCCTTTAATGCTCTCTTTTTATTACATCTTATGCGGTTTCAAGATTATCAACCATTTTACTTTTGGTGGCCAGTTGATGTATTACAGGTTAATTTCAGCAACAGCGAGATGCTAAAAGCTTTTCCCTTTATTTGAAGATATCATGGTTAAACTAATGAGTGAAATAAGTGCCGCTCTGCCTCGCAGCTGCCATAATGAATTAATCTGCACCAGTTACGGTCTAATTACTCTCACCTATACTGCTCGTGGCTTTGTGGGGGAATATGAGAGTAAGGAAGAGTAATTGGGATGGTAAAGCTTAATATTCTAGTCCTTGTAATAAGCGTTACTTAACAGGTAAGACTGCCCTTAGAAGTCCTTATAAGAGGATTGGTAACATTAAAAAGAAGCATTCCAGAAGCATTTTGTGTTATATTTGTAGAGAATATCTTACAGAATCCTGACAGCAATCAATAAATCAAAATGCTTTGACAAATAAAATAGAAAATCCAGTAACCGTGGCTGTTGCAGGCCTCCAACGAGCCCATCCAATCGTCTCATTCAGCCTGGATGTAAACATTGGACAGGCAACCTGTCTGTCTACTTACATGCAATCCTTCCTGGGCACACTCTGCCCATTGCACTCATTCCGTATGACCAAAGTCTACCACGGTGTTAGGTGGATGTATTGCTGAAGCTATTTGCGAGCTAGTGGCACAAGAATGTCAGAGAAAGTGCAGCCAAAATGTCCCCAAATTACAAAGAAGCTTGACTGGGATGAGTACTAACAATAGCCACATTCGTCGTTTATGTTCCTTATGATAATATTCAGTGCTGTCTTATATATGAGTGAGACATGAGGTAGTTGGATTAGCATAAAGGGGAGTGTGTCTATGTTCCCCGGGTCCTATGTTCCCCTCTTTGTATGAGACTGGGGAACATAGGACCCCTTTTTTAAAAAAAGGGTCCTATGTTCCCCGGTCTGTTACTTTTTCCACCATTACTGAAAACTTGCATGTCAAATAGGCCTATGTAGGCCTAGGGGCTAACCCTAACCCTAACCTAGTCCTATGCTCCCCGGTATGTATTGCTACAGGGGAACATAGGTCCCTTTTTGGGAAAAACGGGGAACATAAGACCTTTTTTCCATAAAAGTTCCCCAAGCGGGGAACATAGGACCCGGGGAACATAGGGATGACCCCGCATAGGGCACACAGCCCCTGCGCCAAACAGAGCTGCAGTGGCAGCAACAGCCTACTTCGGTGGCTAATATTAGCGTGAACCACACATCCGGAGCAACTCTCGCACTGGGTAGCCTTTTTCGGTCTTAGGTACTTCCATAATGGTAATTCTGCTTGTGTTTAGGCCTACGTGATTGAAGCATTTTGGCATGTATTGTATGTTTGTGTTTGTCTCAAAAGCTAAGAGAGCGTGTTGAACATGGCGAACTAGCTGCTTACATATCTCCAAGCTGGCAATCCGCTGTGACCGTGTGGTCTGTCAGTGCACATTCATGTGTTCAAGTCCGAGGTGAGGCTTGAAGGGAGGAGGTGTGATATTTTCAGTAGGATACTTTTGAAATTTAGCTTGCTTATGCTGGTTCCTCCAGTCTTTCTAACCCCAGCTTTGACAAATCCTTAATGATGCACAGTTAATTGTGCCCATGGCGATCCCTATTAGAGTTGATTTCAATTGCTTTTTGCCTTCAGGACAGTAGCAGAAGGATGAAATTGGACCCAGGCCCCTGGAAGCCCAGTTATCATCAGTTAACGTAAGTAATTTGAGTAAATTGTGTATTTCAAAGGCGTCTGAAAACGTGATACAAAACATCACTAATCACATAATCATAAAATTAACTGTTAAAAAGTGAGGGTGGCCAGGTAGCCCACCTGGGAGAGAACAAGTGACAAGGCTGAATCCTTACTGAAGCAGCCCTGGTTCGAGCGGTTCCAGCCAGTAGCCCTCGCCGCATGTCTTGTATTATTAAAAAAGAATAATAATGTTGTGCCATGAAGCAGTGCAATAAAAATGTCATCTTTTCAAAAGCTCCCAATGGCTGAATCTTTATCACAATGATTACTGGAAGCACTAAGGCATCTGCACACATGTTGCTTTTTGTTCTGTAGAAATGGCCCACAGCTCTAGAGTGTCTAATGAATGATGGTTGCGGGACTCGCAGCACACTAGAGAGAGACTGCTGCACAGTAAGGCAGATCATTGAGTGAAACAAAGGTAAATCTGCATTATTAAGAGGCTGAGAATCTCATCGGTGGTCCTCATTTCCTCTCGGCTCAGACATGACACAGCCTCTGGTGGTCATGGAAAACACAGAAAACTTCACATGTTGTTCGAGTTAATCTTCCCCTCACTATTAACAACAGGCCAGAGAGAAACCACTTCGTTCGCAGTGAAGTGATGAAAGGTTATGAAAACAAACTGTCTATGTAACAGAAGCCATTTTTTTACTATACATATGACACCCCTTGTTCTTCCCCCAAGAACTCTGACTAAATATTTCTTTAAATTCCTGTAGCTGAAGCAATGGACCCCATGTGTTACAGGGACTTTCCACACTCTCCCTCCCTCTCAGTGAGTGGTGTACTGTATCCCCCTCCCTTGTTTCCCCTCTCCTGTCCTAAAGCCTAGGAGGCAGCCACTGCACACCAACAACCCCTGTCACCCAGCCCCCCCTCTATGAGGTCACCAACATTACCCAACTCCACACGCCTCGTGAACCAGTCTGCTTTCGTGTAGCGCAGAACTCCCCACACAGAAACACAGAGGTTCTTGTGTGTATTCTCTGTGCATTGGCAGGGCTTGCTCAACACCTGGTTTCAATAACCGCACAAGTGGGGGAAAGATGAACCTTGCGTCCACTTTGCTTTGTTTGTAAACTGAAAAAAAGGGGTTGAATTTTAAGCAGCTGTTTCATTCTGATTACTTCATGTATCTGACAAACATGCGAGATGAATATTGGAAAAACATGACCGTGTTGTTGAGGGGGTGGTGAGCTCATTACTCCCCCTGGGTTCTACATTTTTCAAATTCGTATGCCCAGCAGTAACAGAATTCACATGGCAACTTTCTCTTTTTTTCCCTTAAGGACAGAAATACCTTGGGTGTACGCTTACAAGTGAACATGTTGCCTGTTTTCTCTGAAAACGTGAAATATTTGGATTTTTATTTTAAAACAACAAATCCAAATTTGCATCTCTTGACGTCCCACAAACACCCATGAGTCACAGCTTCTCCTAATAATATCTAAAGTTGGCCAAACAAAATGGGAAATTAAAAATACAATCTGTTAGTTTACAAAACCCGAACATATCACCAACTGTACCTCTCTGCTGCGGTCGATAAACACTCCCAACGTTCACACTGGGGTTCTCAAGGGCAGAGTTTGGAGAATTTCTGCCCTGAGGAATGGGCTGCTGGAAGGGAGGCTGGGGTCTTCCAAATGGAGGAAACTGCTCATATTGGGGGCTCCTGACTTGTGGTTGACCGGCTGCTCCTGTCCTGTCCACAATCACAGGAGGGGCCTGGTTGGCATCAGGGACGGGGACAGCAGGAGAAGAGTCCGCGTTGTAGAGACTGTGGGTGTATCTGTGGTCCAGACCATCTGCAAACGGTGGTTGGGCAGCACGCGCAGGAACTACAGGATTGGGCGCGTAGCCATAAGGCTGGTAGTAAGGGTAGCCATCGTCCGTAAAATCAGAGGGAGAGCCTGGGAGAACTGGGGCCAGACCCCCTCGATACCCTCCCCCAGCATACCCCTGTCCAGCACCGTACCCTCCACCACCATATCCTCCAACGACAGGCTGGAAAGGTGGTTCGTAGCTCCTGACTGGTCCCTCCACAAAACTAGACTCGTAAGGTGATGGTTGATAGGGAGTCTGAGGAGGAAGTGGGTACTGTGGGTAGGATGGTACATTATAAGAGGAAGAAGAAAAGGACGATGAAGATGATGATGATGAGGACGAAGAGCCTGTGGATGGCCTGAAGCGAGTGGCAGAAGATCCTTGGAACTGGCTGCCAGCTGTGCCGCCTGCAGTTTGTCTCCAGTTATCAGGCACTTGCCCAAAGCCAAAAGGATGCCTTGCCTGCCCACGGACAGTCTCAGAGGATCCTCTTGATGGAGCCTGTCGGCGGACATTGCCTCCCTGAGGTCTACGTGTAGAGCGCGTACGTGTATCTGCCACAACCACCCTGGGACTTCTGTCCTCGGTCCCCGCCCCAGCAGGGACATATTCAGCTCCACTGTTCAGCAGGCTAAACACCCGGCCATTGTTCTCCCACTGAATCACCTGCCTCCAAGGGGTGGCGGAGCTGTCCTGCTCCTGGTCCCGACCCTGGCTTTGCCCCTGAGTTTGTGTGGCAACCTGAGCCTGGCCTGAGCCCAGCAGGATGAATACCAAACATGCCACAACAATAGGCAACATACTGGCTCCAAAGACGCCACAGCTCACCACACAGGAAAAAACCCTTCCAGTCCACCAGCAGCTCAAACTCAAACCACCTGTAGCGCTGTCAATAAAACATGTGTATCCTCCTCCCGCGGGTACAGCTTTGGTGTGAGTGTTGAGACAGATGCAGGGTTGAGAAGTAAGCCTGTGGTTGAGTGCATCTGCAGGTCTTCACTGCCAGCAGTAGAGGGAGGTTGAATGTGCATCCAGGAGCAATCACACCCAGGAGAGTGAAAGTGGGGCTTCAGAAGACCCACTGGTGGTGTTACCGTCTGTTATGAGAATATGTCCTGACTTCTTGTCGGTCTGCTGGCTCGCCTGTCAGTAGACTGAGCATTGCTCTCTGCCTTCTGGAAAGAAGTGCCTGTGCACTACACAACTGCAAGCCTCTATTTGCCTGATTGCTTACAATGGGCTGTGAAAAAATCTCAAACTTTTTTTTTAAGGAGAAGTCCCACATGGCCCTAGTGCTAGTGATGTTTCCTGGCCTGCAGCAGCCAGGGCTCCATGAGGCTTCCAGAGTCAACATTACCATCTGCAAAGGCATTCAGACATATAACACATCTCACTCCCGATGGCTCGGGTCCTTCTCTCATCTTGTAAAGATAAAATAAGCGTGACTTTGTTTCATCCACAGGTGTTTCAAGGCTTGTTAGGTAGTTGCTTTGCCTTTAAACCCTTTAAAAATTGCAATAAGCAAGTACAGATGTGAACTTCGCTAATTGTTAACAGGGGCACCCTGACTCAAAGAACCAGTGATGTAACCTACACAATAAACAGCAGGCTCTTTATACCGAATCATACTGTAAAACCCTGTGTGTAGTCATGTTTTGAATGCCGTTGAGTTCAGAATGAGCAAATAATCGGAACATACTGTCTGTTAATATGCAGTATGACCTCAGACGAGTGAAATAATGTCACCTCTTAAAACAATTCTCTGTTTACGAGGTGAATATGTTGGGAAATGTGTTGCCCCATATACCCCACCCTAAGATATATCAAACTGAGGTCAATTAGGAAAGTGTTCAAAACCCTCCTCCCACTACACACACACACACACACACACACACACACACACACACACACACACACACACACACACACACAGACACACACACACAAACATGCAGCACCACCTCTCCCCACCCCTCATTCCCCTTGGTGCTTGTCGAACACTGAATGCACAAAAGACATGCATACATGCAGCGCTCCCCGCCAAGACAACGCTGTGTGTGCTGTTGTCTGCGAGCACCATCAAAGCACTGTTGCACTCCGAGACCCTGATTTACACAAATATTCTGAGAAACGAGTCATTAGTAAACACATTCGAGTGGGATTTGAAGCAGCTTGCTCACGGCTCGCCTTGATAGAGTGCATGCAGAATCAGCTGTTTGCAACGTATTTTCCTTGGCATGGGTCGCATGGGCAGTGACCACAATGACCACAGACCAAAGAAAGGAAAGCATTTCTCCAGGGGTGGAGCAGTCAGTATTCACTTTGCCTCTCTGAGGCAGGATCCAGAAAAACAACCTGATGCACACATGCTGATTTCAATTTGTGTCCTCTATTACAAACAGGCAAATGCAGTGCAAAGAAAAGCTCCGTCATTATCATTTCTGCACTACAGAATGTAGTGAGCAGTCTTCAGGGGAAATGATGGGGCATGAGGGTGCAGCAGAGTGCATCAATACTGATATGATATTGATATCATGTCATTACGATGTATACATACAGCACATGAGCACATGTTTGCAGACAGGAGCTGTTCCCTCATACTCCTGTACAATGACTCAAAACACATTTATAAAAGGCTGACACACTCATGACCATGACAGTGTAATTTTCTTCTATTTTAACAAAAGCAGTTTTATGTTTGCCTGACAACAGCTTATTTAAAAGTAACACCATAGATTTTGTGAAATAATGTGTGCAAAACGTGTACAGAGTCATCCCAGTTATGGAATGAATCCAAATCACAGAAAATACTTCATAAAACTTTAATCTGTGCAGGACAATTATAAGATCAAAACTAGAAAGAGGCATGGAGTAGAGTGCATACCTCTGCCATGGTCCAATGGTCACCATCAAGCCAAATCCACAACCCATAAGCCCAGATCTAGGGTCAGCATTAAATTGCATTCACTCATAGATATCAGCCACCTAAACGCCTGATTTTTTCCCATCAAGATCCATGCATTACTTCCTGCGACATGAACGAAAATGTCACAACGTTTAAGAAAGTGAGGCAAAAGAATTCGTCCATGTATCCGTATCCCCAACAACCAACCAACAAACGGACACTGTGAAAACATAACCCAATTGGCAGCTTGTACTTTATATTCAGTGTAATGTTTAACGATCAGTAAACTAACACTAGCATGGTGAACTTTATCTCCTTGTATCATTCTGCCTTCACTAGTTCCTTACAATGTATTTAGATCTCTGGGTTTTTACTTCAAAAAGGCACAAAGGAAAATTCCTTGTGGAAGGACAGTGTCAGATTCTTTTGAGCTTACGCTGTCACTTTGTTTAGCGCTTCTTAAAGCCAGGATTCTTTCTATCTCTGGGATCAGGCTTGTTTTCGTCTCTAACGCCAGCATTTGTATTACATGCCCTTAGACTTTTTTTGTTTTGGTTACATTCAGCTCGAGTTTTTTTTTTTTTTTTTTTTCTTAATTACAGATTGATCCCGGGGATTTTTTACTCAGGGACAGAAATTGCAGCTTAAAGGAGGCAAAGCTACATTGAGCCTCGGGATGCCTTGAAATCTTGTCACTGAGACATTCCACAGAGATTAGTCGAAGTTGAGAGGCAAGGTTGGTTGTTTTTGTGCGACTGCTGTGTGAGTCTCCTGTCTGCTGGAAACACCATGTACTCTGTGAAGTTTGGTGAAAGAGCGCATTGATCTAAGTGACTATGCAGCACAGGAGGAAAGCCCAGGGAGCAGGCAACCTGCTGAGAGCAACCTTTAGCTGCACGGAATCAGAGCTAGGGATGCTCTTATATACTTACAGCTACATTCATCCTCTATGTCAATGCAGATGGCGGATAAAAGTTATCAAATGTTATGATACAACAGACCAGACGTATGAGGGTTTTTAGCCCATAATTCTACTGATTAACGTATTTTCCACAATGATAAATTATGTCCTGGTTCTGTTTCCTTGTGAAAACTCAAGGAGTGCTGCACAGTGTTGATTCCAGCGTGGCCAAACGTAGTCTTGTGATCCAGCTAACAAAGGTCCTGAACTGATAAATGTTTTTAATCAGGCTGGCTGCCACATTTTTTTTCTGTCAAAACAGATGCCTGCTCTCCATGGAAACAGGTTCTTGTGCCGTGCAAATTTCAGGCTAATGTTGACAGCTGACAACACAAGATTACATAAAGAGACAAACAGATCTCGTAATTATGGAGGAAAAAGAAAAATCTTTTTTTTACGTGAAAAAAAATAAATCTTTTCAACTTTACATCTGTCAGATGTTGCAAGAGTTGCATTTTGCAAATTACTCATTTGATCCCTCGTTATCCCAAAAGGAAAATGTCTGATATACAAATGAAAGATGGATGAAGAACATGCAGAGAAACTGCCCGAATTATATTGGCTGAAACGGCTCCTACCCTGCACATTCAAAAACACACTGCATTCATGTTCAAAGAGTCACACTGGTTCAGGAAATAAGATGTTATAAACTGAGACTTCTGTGACGGTTAAATTTGTGTACTCAACCACTTCCTCAAATCAGTCAAGAATTTGACACGTTCAGCATTTTGTTGTCCAACAGCTTCCCTCTCCAGCTCTAATCTGCTGGAAAAACATTAAAAGATTGCTGTGACTGCAATTTTCTAAAGAACATTACCAGCTATTTTGCAAAAAAGAAAAAAAGAAAAAAAAATTGGGTCATGGTGAGGATTTGTTCATTACTGTTAAATCCAAACCTTACAGAAATGTGCAATTGTTGTTTAGGAGCATACATTTGATTTGTCGTGAAGGTGTTTAAAATAGGGCAGTTAAATTATTCACTGCTGCAGTAGAATTAGTTTATCTGGCAGGGAAAGCAGAACATGTAACAATACAGCAGACATCCAGTACACTGACTTAAGTAACAAAAAAAAGAAAAAGAAAAAGACAGTACAGAGCCCAGACTACAGTAGAAACAGGGGTGGCAAAAGTACACATATTCTTTACTCAAGTAGAAGTACAGATACAACTTCTTTATTCAAGTTAAAGTAAGAAAGTACAGGCTCTGAAACCTACTGAAAGTAGAAAAGTAAAAGTATCCCTCTGACACACATTTTTACCAGCCTTTTCTGTGCAAAGCCAACTGAACCTCACGTCATATTAATCTAATTCAAAGACTTTTGAATTAAAAGGTAGAATCAGTGGGATTTGTCCGAGCTGGTTCTAAACGCACCACAAAGATAGTTGATTTTTGAGTCTCATTCCCAGGATGTCAAATACCAACATGATGGGTTGGGAAAGCATCCCAAGCGCAGCCAAGAATTTTATTTTTTTTGAGAAAATGCGACAATCCAGGCAGAAGGCTGCTGGGTCTCTATGGATACAAGACACCAACATGCCTTTTCTCCCCATTCCAGCCTCCCTCTCTGTCTTTTTCAGTCTTGTTATGTCTTTAGCGTTGTTCCGTCTTGGTATGTCTGTGTTAGTAAGGCCGGGTGCTATGACACCAAATAAGAATAATTCCACTCAAATGCATTAAAACTAAAGTACCGAGCCTGTTCTGAATATGAGATGAGGAGAAAGTTCAGAGGTTTGTGTTCAAATGTCGGGAGTAAAAGTAAGAAGTTGTCAGAACAGTTAGAAAGTCTTTGTGCTTTGTTACTTCACACCTCTGAGTGGTAGACACTTTTTAATTATAAGAGTCATAAAGAGAGATCGGCGCCAACACTGAACCACGATCCGTGTCTGTTGTTTGACCCCGTAATAACTGCCGACTCCAGACGAACACATCGGATCCCCTGTCTTTCATCTGCGCTGCCTCTAATATTAAGTAATTACTTCCATTCATAATCCTAACTTCCACTCCGCCATGGCAGAGACAACAGCTGAGGTTGGCGATTGCAAGCACATTTGGTCATACCGTGGGCGCAGTCAGCCTTTGAAGTACCCACCTGCTTTCCATTAATTTCATTTTCATTCAAGGAGAGTCATCAGGCACCTGCACTCTGTTTCTTGGCTCGGTATCAGATACCGCGAGACAGACGCGATAAAAATGCCTTCAGTCATGAGATGATTTAAATATTTTTTTTTTCATCTTAGAATGAACAACATTAAAATGAACTCTGGGATCTTCCTTTTAAAGCAACGCAACGCTAAGAAAATGACTATTATACATCTTAAGTGCACTGCGGAAGAGGATATACTTTTCTTGGATCTTTGAGCATAATTCTAATGTCTTAAAATGTGTTTACACAACGACAGGTCTTATATATGAGGTACTAAATGCATGCTGAACATTACAGTACAAGATACAGTAAAAGCTAACAAGCCTGCAGCGACAGAGATTAGGATCAGAACACCACTTGCTTCATACACATTAAAGCAATATATGACGTTGCATGTGCCAGGCTGGAACCCCCCAGTGTTTTATATGTTATTCTCATGTTTAAGTCGATTAAATTGGGCCTCTCCCTCCCTGCATATTAAGATGTAAGTGCCAAGATTGCCTTGATTGTTCCCAGAGGGATCGTTTTGGACGTAAAAGCACCGCGTACGTCATTCAAATTCCTCCGGTAATCGATTGGATCACCAAGGAGGAGCGACTGTAGGAGAAACAACGCATGGAGGTGTTGGAATGTAGTTTCTACACCACGTTTACGCCTCAAAAATAAATGAAAAGCCAAACACAAAACAGGTGATACGTCACCATCATAATCCTCAAATAACAATGTATTTCCTTGAAGAAAGACATATTAGCTAACTGTATCTATAATTAAGACACTGAGTTCGAAGAACCTTCAAAACACAGTGTAGCGATGAAGTGGGTGGTGGAAATCAAGGGGTAAGGATGGAGAAGGGAGGACACAGGGAGATAATTGCCTAACAGGTACATAGCTTTGACAATAGCTTCCCTCCCCACAGTGATGTGACATTAGGAGGGGAGTGATGTGATTAATGTTAAACTCTGGTTGAGGTTAGCCAAGGGAACCAGCTGTGGGGGATATCTGTGCTTGTCTGACGCTGATGAGTGTAGCGGAGAAAAAAAAGAAAAAAAAAGCAACTGAGCAATGCACAGATGTGCATTAACACGCCCAAATACTTGGCTCATGCAGTACAGTTGATAGGATGCATTTCAAGATCCCCAAGCTTTATAATTCCTCTCATGCTCCTTCCATAAATAAGCCGGATTTTCCTGAGTTATGAGCACTTTCACTTCCCTCGTTACCATACAAATGTCCAGATGGACCATTGGATGTCGGTGTTCACTCCTCGCACATTGTGACAGAACTTGGAGCGACATTAATCTGCTCATCTGATCTGTCTGTTTAAGTGCCAGTTCGCGACCTGTAACCCTCATCTCGCATGCAAACTTCAGAGGCAGGGGCTAATTTCAGCTCAGATCCCCTACGACGGTGGCCTTTTGCACACACAGCTCAACCTCGAGGGAAGGACACGGAGGCAACACACAATCTAAATCAGAGATTATAATGCAAACAGCCCTGTGGGGCTCACTAATGACTAAGGTGAGCCTGAGATGCAGCTCCAACTCTGCTTTGGAATATCAATTAGGTCTCTCAGGGACATGGAGATGGAAGGAAGTGACTGGCATAGTAAACGCCTACCGCTTGTCTGTGGGCACCGCGAGCACACGCTATGCACCACGATGAGTGCTGGGAGATATCGAGCAAAGAGGAAAAGAGGGAAAACAAAGTCAAGACGGGTAAGGTGGTGTGGGTGGGGGCAAGTGATGCAAGACGGAGAATTCCATTGTCATGTGTTTCCCAAAGAGAGAGGAGCCTGCAAATCTGTTGGAGCAGCCTATTCAATTAGCTCCAGAAATCCACAGCTGGTCCCCGGAGAGTCATCCCCACAGATGTGTTGCGTGCTGTTGTCTCTGCGTCCCAGAGAACTACCCTTCCTCTGTTCATTCTCTCTTTCTCTCTCGGCTCTCTCCTCCCCTCTTTGTTACATTCTCTTGACAACACAACAAGGTCCTGGTAATCAGATGCTGGCTGAGCCGGGATACAGAGCGCAGAGACAGACAACAGGCTGAATCTGAAATCATCTCACACCTCCGCTTGATATTGTTCAAGGAGAAAGAGTCATCAAAGGGCCTGCTCTGTACAGACACAAAGGCAGGCGCTCCCGAACGCATTCGCATTCAGAATAGTGTACAAAAATAATGGAAAAGCCTGCGTTCAGTGGATTTGTGAAGGTGTGGAGTGAATTATCTCTTGGAGAGCAGAATAATGTTATTACGCCATTAGGGTGACGTGCTACCTGTGCCGAGAGCAGAGGAACCGCTACAAAGCCTCCATCATTTTTTAAAGACAAAGGGAGGCCAAACTTATTTCCGGCCTGTGATTGCTGGCCGTGCAGACGTTAGCTAACTAAGCAGACGTTAGCTTCACGGTGAAAACACTCTCCAGGTGTTTTCTAGCCGACTTATTTCAATCAAACATAATTTCCACTTTGAACATTATTAGAGACAGACTTTTAAGGGTCTGACAGACGAGCTTGACAAAATGAAATGCCGTCTTAGTTAAAATTAGCTTGGGTTGTTTAAATGTTACCTTCCACAAATCCACAACACAATCACCAGAATAATTTTTTTGCCAAGGTAAGTTTCTGCAAAACCACAGACAAGTTAGAGATATAATATGTTGGCATTCTGCAGCTAAAATGTTACGTTCATGATGTAAAGTACATTTCCCCTCCAGCTCCAGGTGACAGTTAGTTGAACGTTACTGAAACACCCGACAGCGGCAGTCTCTTTCACGGATCGCAGCCGAAGTCAGGTTGATAAACAGGAGTGAAGATGAATCTACATTTTAATCCCGAAAGTTAAAAAGTAATCTCTGAGCTCTCCTCCTGTTGGTAAATGGCTCTGGATCAGCGCAGAATCCGTTGTGACTCGGGGTCTTTATCCTCCAGAGGGTCAGGCTTTGCGCCTCACTCTCTAGCCAGCTTTGAGAAGCCAAACAGCGATTGTGTGTCCCCCCACTCACACAACACTCAGCAAATGTCTTTTGTTTTGTTTCGATAGAGAGCCCCCTAGCGGCAGAAGGTCCATATTGCACATTCAAAACTTTGCGTTTCTTTATGTTGCAACTATGTGTTTCTTTGGGTTCAACTTTTAATCTTTCTTCTGTCAAAACGCTGTGCTTGTGCGCTAGTTAGGTTTGGGGCACAAAATCCACTTGTTAGGTTTAGGAAAAGATAATATTTTGGCTTAAAACATGCAGTGTTGTCGCCACAAACACGACTGAAGATGTCCCGACTTCCCTTTCAGTTTATGTCATCACAAACGTGGCTGGAAATTGTCCCAAGGTTTCATTAAAAGTATCCGCTGGTGTCATGCCAACGTTATATGCAAACATTTCTACTAGAGACCGGATTGATCTTCAATAAGAGCTGCTAACATTAGCTTAAACTATAATTTCATCTACTATGAGCCTTCACACAGCAGCCTGTAACTCTGCAAAGTTTGTAAAAAATGGCGTACTAACTTAGATTAACGTAGGGAGTAAAACCTAGTTACTTCTGTCTGTAGTAGTTAGCTCAATCCTCTCTTGCAACAGTCAAATAAAATGACAAAAGGACAAACAATGTTCTCACATATAATATGCACTATCCCTGACATGTTTCGTGTTGGTTCCTGTATAATGATGGTTGTAATTTATTGTGCCAACTGCCAGTTGTTTTGATCCCGTACATAATCCTGTGTACTCCAGGAGTGTATGTGACAGCAAATAAGTTACATAATTGTCATATCATCCAAAAAATGAACAGGTTTTTCCTTTTTACCGAAGCAATTTTTTTCCTCCGTCTGTAAAGTCTCTCCAACCCCTATCTCTCTGTCCCTCTCCCCCTCTCCCTCCTCAGCCAGACAGAGTGATTGATCTGATACGCCATTGAGTCAGATTACATTATGCAGTTCTCACTGATAAGAGAAAAGCGAAACAACTATTTTCTTTCCCCTTATCTCCTCCGAGAGGCTGTGTTTCTAAAAGGGGAACTAGCCTTCCTGGCCAGATATCATTATTCATTTTGATCCGAGGCCTTCACTACTGATTACATTTTATGGGCTCAGAAATTTCACACCAATGGTCAGCAATAAGACTATTGGTCTTTTTTTCATCCGAGGGATAAAATCCGACATATCACATGAAAACGAGTTGCACAGGGAGAGGATTTGCTTAGAAATTTGAAGCATCTTAATCATTTCAGTCGGGTGTTGAATGTGGAGCTTCTTCCTGAAATTCCACCCCTGAAACGTCGTCTTGTTTAAAGTCAGAGGTTAGGATGGTGAGTGTGGGAATTTAAGCTTCGTCACACCCCCTTACCCCTTAGGGACGGGCCCGGATTCTTATCCTGGGATTGAGGGCGTTAAATGTTTATTATTCGGAATGATCCCGGCAAAGACAGAAACTTCACCGCAAGTACAAGCTACAGCTGAGATTATCTACTGAAGTTAATACAAATCGTATTTCACGTTGATTTAAGACCCAAAATAAGAACATGTGGAATCAATTTTAAACTAATAGATGCCGGATAGTCCCAACAGGATGACAGAATATCTCTGTTACATACACTGCAGTCAGAGGCCAACGCTTAAGTGTGTTTTTTTAAACCTTTATTTATCCTGGGAGGGTTGTGCTGAGAACATGTGCTCTTTTGCAATAACGCCCTGCTTCACAGTCACATGCAGTCATAACCTCAAAAGCTGCTCCTTCCAAACAAAGTCTTCCACTGTTGGACCCGCTTGCAGCCCAGCTTGGTGCCTTGCTCCGGAGCACTATAGGGATGTGTTTCTCATTGTCGAATATATGTAATAAATATTTCACCGACACATGCTGCCTTGGCCCTGTGGAGAGTATTTCTGTAATGTATGCTGCTATGCAGGGTCAATGCCAAAGTGCTTGAGAGAAAAGAAACAGAGCGAGAGTGCTGTGCAAACCCGCTGCAGCGGCGAGCCAAAAAAACAACTGGAATATTTGCTCTGGGCTGCCTGATTTAGTGTTCTGGCATTTTGGATTAAGGTGGGCAGGTTAAAACACTTCCCAGGCATTTCCTGATGATCACACTGCAGGCGGAGGGAGTGCTGGCTGCCAGACCAACCCGTGCACATGACCTGATAGAGGTGAGGATACAAGGTGATGCTTTATCTCCTTCTCCTGTCCTCTGTCTTCCACTGTTGGCGGACTGACAGGGAAGGCTGATGCCAATAACACGCCCCGGCCGAATGGTCAGTGTTCAATTCTCTTACGTGGTTTCTTGTTTCTCTCCATGACTGGCGCAGCGGTATGCTCCACTTTCCCTTCCCAACCACATCTAAACTGTCAAGCACATCAACAAATTACTGCCCCCTTGTGGGTCTTTCATGGGCAAATGCATGTTAAGATGCTCGTTTCACATCGTCCAAAAAGTTCTCTGAGTAATATTGATTTCAATCATTGGCAGAAATCATGGGGAGGGGACAGGAGGGTCCGGATCCCCCCTTCCTCTGAAAAACAGCAATTTATCTCCCTCAATGACCTTTATCAGTGAAAACACATCATTTCATTTTAAGTTATATACTAATATGCATTCAAAACACTTTGAAAGATGCAAACATTTTTAAAGATTGCTCCCCCCCCCCATATGTCTCAAAGTGGTTTGGTCCACTGCCAAATCAACTTGCACCTCACACACCCTGCTCTGTCTCTGGGAGTGTTGGTGGTGCAGGCTGACCATAGTGGGTAGCTACCTTGCAAAAGTACCGAGATGTTATTTTTCTCTTGTCACAAAGGGTTAGACACACAGAACACAGAAAAACTTCGGTCTGGGTAGGAAAAAAACAGTGTTTTGGCTTAAAATTGCAACCTGTTTTGTTCTCCACAAACACGGCAAGAAGGTGTCCAGACTTCTCATTGAAAATATCCAGTGCTGTCACGTTTACTAATGTTGAAACACCACGGCGTCACACATTTCCACCGTCCCCTTCACCTCCCGACATGACAGTCAGTCTGTTAGCATGGAATGTAAACGGGACTTGACACGTTTTGTGGAAATGCCAATATAATCCGTAGCCTATGACATGTGCAGAATATACAGTATAACCGCAAATATTTCATCCTGGTGACGGGAGCGTGTCTATGTTCCCCGGGTCCTATGTTCCCCTCTTTGTATGAGACTGGGGAACATAGGACCCTTTTTTTAAAAAGGGTCCTATGTTCCCCGGTCTGTAACTTTTTCCACCATTACTGAAAAATTCCATGGCAAATAGGCCTATGTAGGCCTACGGGCTAACCCTAACCCCTAACCCTAACCCCTAACCCTAACCCCTACCCTAACCTAGGACCCTTTTCAGAAAAAGGGTCCTATGCTCCCCGGTATGTATTGCTACAGGGGAACATAGGTCCCTTTTTGGGAAAATCAGGGAACATAAGACCTTTTTTCTAAAAAAGGGTCCTATGTTCCCAAAGTGGGGACATAGGGATGACCCCCTGGTGACTAGGCTGAAAGATGTCCGACATTTTACACAGTTAGTTATGAGTGTATTTTTCTGCCTGTTACCTCATGGTTGAATCTTGAATCAATGCAACAAAAATATTGGTACCTAGCAGCTGCGTGTCTTTTAACATGTTGGTACAACCCTGAAGTCATGTGTCTTTCATTATATATTATACTTTGGTGTCCCCCTCAGGAATCCCCCCCCCCCCTCCACAACAGTGAAGTGAAATACCTGCTATTGATTTCAATCACTTTTTTAAGCGCAGAATGTGGTCTGTCAGCTTTTCTTGGTACCTGAATTGTTACCTTAGACCTGTCAATGCGGATCCTCTCATAATCCTTTCACACATTTATTTATCTTGTTTGTGTCAGCTGCAGTCACGGATGGGAAAATCCTCTTTGTTATCTTAAAGATAATCTCAAATAAATGATAGCATAACTAGCACTATTCTCACTTTAAAATCCCGCTAACGCAGAGGTCTTATCTTTCGCCGTATATAATAAATTCCGCCGTATGTAAGAGGACAATAAGCTCACACTTTGCTTTTGTTGGTGAAAGATAAGCACAAAGCCACGATGAGGTGATAGCATGCTGCAGCTACTTTTGGGTGTGAGGGTTTTTTTTAGTGGCACTGCACCCTCTGAGTTTATATGATAGTTACTTAATATAGTTTACAGTATACAACTGTATGTAAACACTTCAGCACGGAGAAGGCCGACTACTTTAGCACTTGTCAACACCTCTGTGTTTAAAGTTTTACTGTGTATGAGCTTCCCTTGGCAGGCGTAATAGCCCTGAAATGCTGACTTGGGATCTGCTCTGCCAGACCTTTCTTCTCCTGTTAACTATTTTGGGTCCAGGTTTGACTTAAAAAGCTGTTTCAGTACTTTTAAAGCAAAGCCAACCCTGCAATACCGATTCATATCAAAATAAATTATTTGGTGCTTTCCCCATTTAAAGTTTAGATCTTTTATTAAAGCGCAAAATGTTCACCAACAAGTCGACAAGGCCCCGGTGGGTTTTGATGAAACGTGGTGGTACAAATTCATGATGTCCAATTCCACCCAAAAAGATATTAACAGTTCAGTTTTAAAATTTCACTTCAGCAGGATTAACTGCGAAGTGTGCAAAGTCAGGATTCCTTTTTGCATCTCCAGTGTGCCCTTTGCAGGAGGTGGGAATCCTTAACCAAATAATAAATATACATACAAAGGAATCACTGACACAAGCGACTTATTATTCTGGTCAGGGTGTACTTCTCGGGTCTTTATCAAGCCGCAACCTCCCACCCCCATTTTCCAATACCGTACCTCTCACCCCTTTCAGCCCAGGCGTCTGGATTCTCCTCTTCTTGCCAGATAAGCACGCTGCCCTTTCTTCACTGGGGAAATGCGAGAATAAGAATGCAGGATTTGTCCTCTGCGTTAAAAAAAATAACTAACAAAAAAACCCCCAGGACCCTGGCTCCTTGTCCTGCAGCTGAAAATGTCATCCTAGCCCTGCAATAAATCACATGGGGCTGTGATGTGTTTACTTATTACAGTGAGGTGCATCGCTGTCATCCACACTCTTATTTACTCCCCTGGCCCTCTGCACGCCCCCCAAACACACACACGGCCATCGCTGGTATAATGCCCTCGCCCTCTTCTACCTCACCTTCCCTCTCTGTCTGCCTCTTTGCCATTGCAGATTGTGTATCAATCCTTGAACACGTACAACATTCCAAGCGTTTGTTTTGACACTGCCACGGCATTTTGTCTAAAAAACATCCAATCAAGCAAAAGACTTTCAAACAGCAGACACTAAAACTGAAAGCCTTTCTCTACTGTACCCCGACGAGCATCGGCTGCCATTGAGAATGGTGCAGAGTGAGTGTCTTAACAAACTGGCACCAGAAACCAAAACTATCTCCCTGTAGAACCAGAGTGAGGCACATTCTCATTATCTGGTGATAGTCAGGGGAACACCAAACAAAATGAAACAAAATTGTATCAGACACCGTGTGGAATGATGGCACTTTGGAGGTACACTGCTGTTTGCCAGAGCTGAGCTACAAGCAGGCGATGTCATGGCAGCTGTGGGTCTAACGATACATCGCTCCGGAACGATATATCGGCTCATCAGCAGCGATGCAAAGTGAAAACACTGGTTCATATTGCCACCATCGTTAAGACACGCCTTTATTTTGAAGTTCCCATGGCATGTCTGTGTCACCGTTTCTGTCGATCCTTTCCAAGCAGTGCTTTCTTTTTATCAAAAAGAATAGATTGTTTTACAGTTAAATGTCTGAAACCACCGATAAAATAATGCGCTCAAGAGTTCAGTGATGAAAGTGTCAAACCATATTTTAGTTGATTTTTGTGAGTTGATATAAATGTTAAGTGGGCATATGATATCATCTCATATCGATCCCAAGCTCCTGTATTGAACTGAATCGAAATACCGTATCGTGGCAGAAAGAATCGATATATCGTATCGTGGTGAAACTTGCACGATCTTACACCTCAGATGGCCACATGCCAGTCAAGAGCGCACAGAATAAAGCAGAACTGTTGAGTTTAGAAATGTTGAGTTGTGTTGAACTAAGGCATCTAGATAGATAGATAGATAGATAGATAGATAGATAGATAGATAGATAGATAGATAGATAGAAGTACAAATACAATCAAAATATCTACATATCTACCCTTGTCTTTAATCACTGAAGGTGCTCAGTGCTCAGTACTAAGGGAAGCTGGTTTCTGGTTTTTGCACTGGGCCGTTAGTGTTTTTCGATTTCTGAATGGGCGACGAGACAAGCGACGCCACTTCACGGACTCTTTCACAAGGTGAGAAAAAGACAAAAAAAAAAAATGGCATTGTTCGTGTAATTTCTGTTTACTCCGGAGAGGTTCCCAGGGGTAAGTGTAGGGCAGAGAGAGGAAGCGCAACATGAGAGTGGCAGGAGTTTGATAAGAGCAACAGCAGGCAATTACATTTGAGCAGCTCACCAGAGAATTGGAGGCTGTAACCCATTGTTCGGACGGAGCCATCACTAAATCTGTGGCGACGGACAGCGCTTCCCGATCTGTGATTTGTACTCGGGCTTTTACGTTACAATTTTCACAAATTTGAGTTTTTTTTCTTACTGTAGTCCCTCCAGACATTATAGCAGCTCCAGCACTCAATACTAGCTAGACACACTTCCTGACCTATCAACATTTCTAGCTTGCTCCTCTATCTGCAATTTATTTCAAACTATTTGTAAATCTGGAAGTGCAGTTAGCACATTTTTTCCCTATTTATTTATTTTTTCTTTACAGGTAATTTATCAGGATTTAATCTTCCAAATTCATCGAGGGATTTCAATGTAAATGTGTGTCTCTGTGTGTGTATGAACACTATCTCCTCTCCATTTGAAGTTACTATAGCCCTCGTGCCCTCCCTCCAGCTCATTTCATCTTGGATTAGTCATGATGGCTGTTGCTCAAAGACGCTGCAATACTGAGTGAACAGAACATATGATTTGTTTTTTTACTTCAATAAATATTTTTTTCTCCCTCTTGTGCATCGAAAAATACAAACTAATTTCAGTAATTTCATGAAATAAATTACCCACAAAGGGGGATGTTTGCGCATTCGGTGCAACAAAAGCTAAGCTTTAAAACCCACGTACGTCCATTCTTGTAACCCACATTGTGCTGGAAATTTTTTCAAAAGCATTATTTTGTCTGTTACAGGGGCCTCTGCGAAGGTGTTATGTAGGAGACCAGAGGACAGTGAGTCATACCTGAGAGCCAGCAGGTCATCGAACTTTGACCGCCGTTGAACTTTGATTTAGTGGTGACACAGATTCTGAATGTTTTTCACTCCTTTTCTGTTTTCGCATATTAAATCTGCCCCCCTCAGCACTCATCTGTGGTCAGAGATGCTCTTTTCCTATGAAGGTTAAGACCTCGGGAAGCAGGCTCCTGGGTGTTTGAAGAGAGGCGACAGATCTGTGTGACTTCGGGGTCAATGCGGATTAATTGGCAGCTTGCTGGAAAACTTGCATTAGTAGCTAGGGTCCGTGTTCTCTGGAGGGTGAAGGTGAAAGTGAAGGGGCAGGAGAAAATGAAGGGGGGGGAAATGTGCTGCTCTCTAATTACTGAAACAGTTTCCTTGAGGGAGTTATGTTGTGTCTGATAAGCAAGAACACAATTAGGTAATGGCTGTACACTAAGCTCTGCAAAACATTACTGTAAAACAAAACCACTCGTTCAAGGAATGAGTTATGCATTTCAGGGCATTGAGGTAAAGAGCAATGTTTTATATTAAGGTCCTTGTAAAAAGTGTAGTTAACAGGTAATAATAGTGCAATAAAAACATATATTGGTAGATTATGAAACAAATTACAAGCACTCATGAGAAACTTGTTAAGAGTTCATAGACTGCATTAGAACGTTGTAAAAAGGCCTAATAAAAGTTTCTTGTAATTGCATTATAATCATATTTATTGGGTTTGGCCTATTGTGTCTTAAAACCTTGACCAAGCTTTTGTTGATTTAATAAATGTAATACATACTTTATTATGGATGTATTAGCAGTTAAAGCTGCTGTAAGTGTTAATTCATTATTAAAATAAGTGTTATATAGCTTTATATTACAACAGTCATCACTGTTATAGAGTGTTTGGTCCGTTACCCATGCCTCTCCTCTCTCTGCTCATGCAGTAAAATGTAAATACATTTTCTGATATCCCTGCTCACCTTATCCAATCAGGACCCACCGTCATGTCTCCCTGTGAACCCCAGAGAGAGAGCAGAATCATCCTCTTGCACCACCAATGGCGGAACAGAGAAAACTACCAATTCCAGCGCTCCTGATGACGGCTTATAACACCAAAACAGGCCAAGTGTTGAAAAACGCTTTAAGAAAAGAAAGAGGCAAAGAGAGCTGCCTTTAAAAAAGAAAGGAGTGGTGCAAGTGTGGTGACGTAGAGAGGAGGGAGGGGATTTGCTGACTGCACAACGAACAGGAAGTTAGCTAAAATAACGATAGCGTTTACAGCAGCTTTAAAGCCAAGTCACCGTTTCCTCCTGTCTAATGGTCGACGTTCTTTGTCTTGTCTATGAATTGGGTAGTGGTCAGTAGCTGGATGTAATCCATTACCATCGCAACTAGCAAGATAATCTTAACTATCATTGATTGATAGCATCAATATTAGCCTGGTTAAGCAATAGCAAGAGGTTTCCAACATCTCAGTGAACTACTGTCTTGCTCAATATACGTCACTCACACAAACATGGCCGTCATCTTGTAAAGAAAAGGATTGTTAGTTCTGTGAGCTAGCTAACATATGGGACCGGCTCGACAAGTTTTCATTTATGGGTTTTTGTGAGCGTTAAACATGTCGGTTGACATCATTAACACCACTGTTGGGTGTGTAGTCTTTCTCATAATTCATTAGCTTTATGACAAAGTGGGACTTTCTCGAGTTTAAAAATGATCTTTTACATTGACGGACATCATGGAACAATTCAAATGGAATCAAAAAACATTTGTCTCTTCCCATTCACTTCCATTCATATCTATTCTGAAACGAGGTCCTATAGTCATCCACCAGAAGGGGCATCGTACGTCATTGTTCTATTGTAGCAACGGGTAAAAATGGTTACGTTTGAGCGTAGAATTAAGTTCCTTGTCCAAAAATACACGCCGAACATTGTGGCTAATCGACATTGTCATGTAAGGAATGACATACCGCAGCAACGCCAAAATACACTGGAGTCGGGCTCTTACCTTCAACCTATGAGGACTATATGGCTCCCCAGTTTGAGCTCTATGAATTAATAAATGGTTACTGCAGCGATTAAGGTCATTTTTATGGTCATTTCCTGAATGCCTTATGAGAAAATCCTAAACGCAGTAATATAAAGTCTCTTAATTTGCAGAAGGGTTATTTTAAGCAGGTTGCTACAGAATGAGTGAACTCGTGGAATAATAGGACGCTTAACCCAGTGAGGCGCAAAAACTTCAATACTTGCAATTAAAGCGAGGCAACACTCATTTTTCAGTCCAGTCATGCCTATCAAATTGATCACGCCTTTTTTTCAATTTTGTATATATTTCATAACTCAAGAAAAAAAAACCTCATATATAAAACAGCCGGGTCAGCGGTTTCTATCCCTGTACCTTCCCTGTCTTGTGCTTGGTGTTTCCAGATTATGATGTAGTGCTTCCAGCAGATGAGAGACTGGAGAAGTGGAGCAGGGACCTCAGCGCTGCTCGATGCTCACATTGTGTGTGTCAGCAAGATAGCGCGAATGCCCGGCACACACAAACCTGTCTTTTAGACGATGCCTTGTCAAGTGGAAGGTCAGATGAATGCGGAAGGTAGACAAATTACACATCACCGCAGACAAAGGAGCAGCAGAGCCCGAGAGCAGCACTGTGGGTCCCAGAGCCTGGATTTTCCCTCACATGACTAATGATACCGGCCGATGCTGGATCATACATGTCATCAGTGTTCAAAAGCCTCAAATCCAGTCCCTGAAAGGACTGTTAGTTTCCTCGGCGCCTGGCCCTCTCCCCTGGGTGGTCATTAGTGGCGGTTAAAATCCCTCCACCTATCCGCCAGTAGATGGCGTGGGCGATCTGACTGTTTCTGCCAGAGGTAGTGGCTAAAGATGGAGGCTCTCTGCCTTTTCTGACTGTCTTCATAATGATGTTGCTGAGTTACATAAGAGTGCAGTATCTCTCAGCAGGCTCTCCATAAGAAATTATGCGTTAGATCTCAACCCCAAACTCCCTGCTTTTATTTCTTTTTGTTACTGCGTAGAGCCGGAGCAGCGAGCCACCAAAATGTATTTTTTTTCCTCCCCCCTCCCGAGTGATAGAGAAATCCTGCTTTGATCGCTGACCTAATTAATGAAGCAATTGATGAATGTAAATACCAGATTAGTTATGCAAATGATCACACCACCGAGAAAAAAAAAAAGAAAGGAAAGAAAATGCATTGCCCCCGTTAGGAAGTTCTGAGGGTGCAGAAATTATGAATGCATGAGACAAGATCTTGTTCAAGATAAAATAAAAAAAAAAAATTATACAGATAAACAAAAATAAAGCTGTGGATTAGAGGCAGAGGGGTTTTTAGAGTACGACAGATCTGAATGAGGGTGCAGGATGAGGGGCTTTACCCTCACACACCCTGCCTTCTTACTCACTGTGTAATGAATCCACTTTGTTACGGCAATCTCTGACATTTTTAGGCCTGTATTAGGGAAAACAGATTGTAGCACTCAATGTGATGGTGTTTGAGACAACGCAGTACATAGAGATCTGGTTTGAATATGTTAACAATGTGAGCCTGATGAGAATTACCTGAGGTGATGTTGTGCAGGTATGTTTACTTTAAGTTGTGTATATGCATGTGTGCATGCTGTGTATGGATGTGTCGGTATTTGCGTGGAGATATGGAGGGTTTAGGACAGACAAGGAGAAAACTTAATAATAAATAAATAAATAAATCAAACAGTCTGCAGCTGTGCTAACTGCTCTGTGAGACTGTACTTTGGAACAGTGGTGCTTTGAGCTAAACTGTAACATCAGCAGGCAAGCATAGGCACGCTATAGGTTATGCTAATATGCTAATATTGCTAATAATTGCTAATATTTTCAGCAGATATACTGTGTACCATGGGCGCCATCTTATATCAACATGTTAGATGGATACAAATTGCAATTCAGCTCTAAACACAAAGCGCGAGTGAGGCTGATGGGATGATGTCATCACTTTCGCAGGTATACGGTCATAATTAAAATGATTGGACAAATTCTAATCCTCTTAATTCTGACTGACTCTAATGTTGGCATGTGATGAAAAGTCAAGGGATTACATTGAGTGTGTGAAAGTGTGTGCCAAATCTCATGACAATCCATCCAATAATTGTTCCGATATTTCACTAAAAGCCAAAAAGACAAAGGACTCCACATCTGGGGACCATGAATATCTCTACAAAATATCATGGGAATACACGCTAGAGCCCAAGAAATAAGGCAGTCTAATGCAGCAATCAGGTCAAGATGATAAGGCAGAGCACATTAAGAACACATTAAGTATCACATTAAGAACAAACACTGGGCTGCCATGTCCGGGGATGGCTCGCAGCCAAAGATCACATCGCTGCTGACTGAGAGCAGACGGTGTGATGTGTGCTGGTCCAAGGCTCTCGCCCAGCCAAATGATTGAGACCAATGTGATGACAATCAGTGTAGTAGAGGGCAAAGGATTAAGTTAAAAGATAGTACAGGATATCTTAGAGGAGCCTGCCCTCCTCAGAAAAAAGAACCATATAGGTCGACAGTGAAAGCAACTTATTTCTACATTATTTGTTAGGTGGCGACCTCTAGCGGCTGTAGTAAGTATTACGGCACCAAAGGAGGAAGTGAGGAGATAAAAGTAGGTATATGGAGGAGGTCTGGCCAGATTAAAGTAGCTCAGACCATTCATTTAGGAGAACGCTGTCCGTGTCCACTGTGAAACGAGACGTCAGCAGTGAGTTCTTTTAAGTAAATAATGTAGGGAAGTTACGTCACGTACATAAAATATGTTAATCACCTAATGTGTTGCTTTCAATCCACTTATTCAGTTGTTTTGATATGAGGATGTGTAACATCAAGGGCAACTGTGAAAACATGCACTGAAACACTTTGAGGGGAGGAAGTCTGACCTTAAAGTCAAGCTAGCCAAGGCAGATAAGCTAGCTCAGACCACCAAATGCTAGGCAGCTGTCACAAATGAAAGCGACAACACAACTAGCTTACCTGCCACTTCATCGACGCTGACGTGTGTGTCCCATGGAACACATCATTTGTCAATCATTTTGTGTTTTTTTCTCAAAAAATAACCAGTTAGTTACGTGTGTCGGCTAGTGAAAGCAAAATTAACCAGAGCTCATATTTAGTCAGTCAGATTTAATCAAAAGTCTCCCTCCTCTCTATGACCACAGGCTCTTCACCCTGCCTTCCAGCGATGCCTTTCAAACAGCCATAAATATTTTTGCCTTCAGATCAGGTCAAACTGCGTCACACATACAAACTTTTTCCTTTGAGACATGTTTCAAATGTTTCATGAAACTTTGGTGATATAACAGTGGTGGTGTTTGGTAGCTGGTCGCTCTGCTTTGCAAAATGTCGGCTTCATGTTTATCCGGAGGATGTTTTGGATTTTTGTGAAGTGTGGATGGTTGTTCTCTTGTTGTCATTATTCAGGCTATGATTTTGGGAGGCGTATTCATCCAGCATGGTAAATCATGTCTTTTTCTTTTTTTTTTTGAGCATGTGGGTGAAGTTAAGTTTGAACAGCTCTGACAGCTTGGGACAAATGTTAATAGCTGAATATGTGATGGTGCCGGCACACCGACAGATAGGTGGTGTTTAGGCTGCTGCACCCCTTCCGCTCACACAGTGAAAGGATTTATTCCAGACGATGGAGTCATTTGTGATTTGGGAAATGCCTCACTAAACTGGATGGTCTCTTGTTTCGGATTTTTACTGCGACGTCATTATACGCCTGAGGAATTTAAATCACGGACCGAACTGAGAACGGATGACAGCAAATGTGTGACTGGGAGGTTGCTGGGTCAAAAATCTCCACCAGCACTAAAATCTTGGCTTTGAAAGTGAATGAATAATCCCCTCTCTCTCTAACCCCAACAGCTTAAGTGGAGCTATTTAGAGACCTGCAGTCAAAGACTGTGGTCTTAGTGGGCAGCTCTAACACATGAATGAGCAGCGGGCGTAAAGTAGGGCATTTCTGCAGAGAGCGCATACACGGAAAAAAAAAATTCTCTGAACAAATGAGATAAATTGCCACAGCTTAACTTTTAAATTTTAAGGAAAATGTGAGGTAAATATACCCTGTAACCCTCTTGTTAAAATCTGAACTGAATTGTTCGCTTATGGAAGTTTTTGCAAAAGGAAGGAGTGGGAAGCTTCATGGGCTGTGATGTGAGGAGAAATAATGAACAAACCAGAAAGGCTTTAAAAAAAAAAAAGAAAAAATGTCCAGCTCGCTAAAAAAATTACCTGAATTTTTCCGGCTGTCTGTGCCATGTACTAATAAGGATCAGAGGCCCCTCCATATGCTCCTCATGTTCCTTTCTACACTGGAGACTCCGGGGATTAAGAGGCTTGTGCTGCAAATGAAGCCAAACTGGCCTCGGCTTTACCGGGGCATATAGACAGAGAGATGGAGGGAGCGCGGGAGAGAGGGAGGATGGCGCTTGTTCACACCACTGTACTTTCACTTCTTGTTTGCACACACAGGCTTATGGCTGCCTGATCGCTTCCTTCACCAAATACGTGTGTGTGTGTGTATGTGTTTGACAATTTTCTTCTACTATACAGCTGATATGTATACCGCAGTATTTAGATACTGTTACCTCCAGGATATAAAGTGATGGCTTCTTCTCGGGTTTGTTTATGAACTAGTATGTAATCCTTCCAGCCTCTGCATAAGCGTGTTCATCTTAAACCCTTTAGTAAAGATCTCCTCACTCCCCCCTATGACAGGGAACAGAGTTTCCAGGGTTATCAAGGTAGTACAGAAACTGCTGTGCCTGTAGGTGCAGCCATTAATACCATTATCTGGGCAGATTTGCATGGGTAAGTGGTAGCTTTCTTGTGTAGCCGAGGTGCCGCGCAGGAGGATCTGACCCGAGGCCAAGAAACTGAGACACGAGTGGTCTACCCACCTGCTGTGACAGGACCCAGAGGCTTACACTCTGTTTGCACTACTCTGTGGTGCTCGAGAAGCCAGCTATCAGCTTGTGCTACCAGAGAGCCAGGGAGGAGAAGAATAAATGGCCATAATTTGATAATTGATATCATACTGTTAACAGATATGTTTAGGATAAAAAAAAGCCACAGATTTTTTTCATGATAATTTAATTCACAATTGGTCAACTGACTGAGTGAAATGTGAAATAGGTTTCCAATTGGTTACAAGAGATATCTGACTCTGCAGTTCCCCTCCCTCCCACCAAGTGTTTGACCAGCTTTCGGCTCATTTTTGGTTTCTTTTACAGTTTTGCTATTTCGTTCAGCCTCAGCTTTGATACCTACCCAGCACCAAATATTAGACAAGCAAAGTTAGCGACTAGCTAGTGAACAAAGTTGAGAATGTAGTCGGTCAGAGCCAGTGGTGGTCAAAAAGAAGAATGAATATGGGACTTTTGTTTGGCAGTCAGACACACAACTCCTGTCAAAGGCTAATGTAGCTTCTGGATGTGCGAATGATAGTCAACTGTTTGCTACTGATTGTGTTAGGAGACCATGTCAGGTAAGGTTGGACTTGGGGGTATAACCAAACACCATCAAATGGTGAGCTAGTCTTGCTAAGCCAGGATAAATGTCTGGCTGCACCAATTGGGAAAAAGGGGAAACAAACGCTTTGGTTTGTCTGCATTTTTTAAACCAATCACAGTTGATCTCGGGCGCCGTTTAACCCAGAGTGCAGCGATAACGCCCCTGCAAAAAAGTGTCTGGGAAAATTTGGTCTGCACATTGGGAGGTAAGATCCGACATCAACGTGTCTAAATCCCTGATAAAGAAAAGGTGAAAGCTGCTAACTTGTTGTTTGTGCTGTTAGCTAATATGTAACTTGCCAATTCCAGCGTGTAGGTTGCCAACTTGGAGGTAGAAGATGTTTTTTAACGTAGCGATGGGGATTTTGAAAATAGTAACACACAGGTAGAGGGAGGAAGGGGGGGAACAGGCGCCCAGTTACCATCAGTCTATATCTGGTGAGTCAGACTACTTGTTGTCGATTGTCGGCTGTGATTGCTTATGTAGATCAAATTGCTTGTACATTTGTATGAATATGATGTTGTTTTATGTGATTTTCTTTATGTGGCAATGAATACATTTCAGTAGAAATTGCAAGTAAAGTTTAATTACCAAGTGTTCCAAAATCTGCGCCTTGGGCTGTGTTCGTTGGCTCAACTTGCAGGTCATAGTAGGTCTCTGCAAACACTCCCTCATCATAACAGCTTCAAGGCGATATATGTCTTGGCTCGGCTTGTTGTGGACAACAAATAATAAATGCAGGTTTAATGTCTTTAATTAAGTAAAATCTGTTATCAGCTTATCAACACCTTGTACATTAATTAAGTTGCTTGTCTCTATGTTCTCGTCTTGTACTTAAGCACAGTGTTGCTCTGAGCTAAACGTTAACACCAACAGAACTGTCTGACAAATACTTCTAGATAGAGATAATGTGTATAATAACTTTTTAAAACAAGTCCCATCATAATGCCATTTATTCAGACAAAGCTTGCTCCAGTAAATTATTAACACTGGATTGGATCCAGTTTCTAGTAATCCAGTGGATTTATTCGGCCCTCCATGGATACTGTTACTTTCGTCTTTTTTGGGGGGGATGTGGTGGCATTGGCTGTACCCTTCCCTTAACTTCTCCAGGGTCCTGATCCTTTAATGACTAAAAACAATCAAAGCAACAACACAAATGTGCTTCACTCAGCCATTCCAAAGTCAACGGGGGCTCATGACTTTAACTAACTCCATCAAGAGTGGCGGTGACTTAATTAAACCTCGCAAACAATGTCACGGACCACAGGGGCCGGCACCGCTGCCTTGCCAGAACGCAAAATGTGAGAGAAATGTCATTACCTCAGGTTACTTCACAACGAAAACATTTCTCTCAGAGGAATTCACACTGATTCTGGCTCTGATTCCTCAGCAGACAATTGTCACTATGTGTTTGCTCCTAATTAGGTACTTAGTATTCATTTAGTATCCTAAACTTATGAAAATGTGATGCAATAAAGATCAAACTCATTCAGACATATTTCCCCTGTGTAATGCAGCGGCAGCATTGAAATGTATCATTTATAACTGCTTACTTTTATAATCAAAACTTTTCAAGTCTAACAATAAAGTTTGGCAGCAGAACTTGGTTTTAAACCTGTTGACTGCCGGATTCACCACCTCAGGAGTTAGCTACGCGGTTACAGGCCATTATCGACTGATCATTAGAACCAGTTCAGCAACGTGGAAAATGGGATGTTCAGCGTTTGTAGCTACAGGTTTGTGAAGCAGATTGCATTAGCGCTCGCTGAGAAGTAACAAAACTCGGAGGTTGCTTAATTAAAGGAAGCCGGCATATGTTCAGCGAGCGATTAAATATGAGAGGCATTAACATGTAGTATTTAAAGAGAGTTTTGGCACTATGGTTTCTTTAACAGATGATTTAGCAAACAGCTGCTGGTTTTTATGAGATGAGGGAAAGTTTCCGCTACGCTGCCAAGCCACTTTGTTAAGATGCTATTTTCTACGCCTCAGCGTGTTTGTAGCCTGTAAGTCTTGCCTGGCAGTGATGGGTAGTTAAAGAGTTGCTTCTCTGGTCAGGTTGGCCGACCTGAGAAGCAGTTGTCAGGCTCTGGACCGCAACATAACTTTATAATCAGTTCCTATATCATAATGCTGTGCGCTGCAAATCTGTTTTACTGTTTGCCAAGTTTTCACCACACAAAGAAAAGATTAAGCAGCCTGTATGCGCCAGAGAGCTCGCTTAAAAAGTAAAGTTGAGGAGAAATTTGAAATTAAAGAATTTTGATTGACCTATTAGGTTTGGGTCTATTAGGTTTGGTTTTTCAGATGCAGTACCCGGACTTTATCGACTCACAGCGCCACAAAAGACAGTAAAACATTCCCAAAGTCTTCAAGTTACCAAGCAGGATGGAGGTGTAGCGGAGGAAATGCAAAGAGACAGTGTCAGATCAAGAAAAATGAAGTGCAGGGGAAAAGTGTTATCCAAGGCCTCGCCAAAGTGCACCACACCTTGAGCGACCCGACTGGCCTGCCTGCTGTCACTCCCAGTGCATCAAACACAGCAGCCTGGTCAGTGGCCTAACTTGACCACAAAACTGATGCTACAGGGTTAAGTACAGCGTCATAGCTTGAAGGCCACTGACCAAGCCGCTGTTTTTGATGAATTGGGAGTGAGAATGTGTTGGACTGGCGTACTAGACCAAGCAAGCCTGCACATTTATCTATCTTAGTGAGGACATTCTTAAGTTGGCATTTTATTCCTCAGACATGTATTGGTCTATTCCGTAATTTGCCATTGCTAAAACATTAATGTAGACCTTCAGTTCTTGAACATGGTAACAGTTTTTTTTATTATCCGAGAATACTACAATACTCAATCCAAAAATAAAACCCTGATCTCCAACAAATGACCAACCTAGACTTTATTTCCAAATAGTATTAAAAAACACAGTGGTCACAGTAATTCAAAGCAGGTCATTGTTTTTTTGAGTAGCCATCATTAATCGTCAATGTTTCGTAACCCAATGAAAGTACGCAAATGACATTTGCTTGCTTTTATCCTCGACCGGACCCCAGGATGTGAGCCTTTGCAGCAGGGCGGCAGCTCATCCTTTCCTGATGTACCGTGATTTACTTACGACCACAGTAAAGGACAGTCATCACGGAGCCTTCTGGCTGCCATCCAAACTGCCGGGGAGAACAGAGGAGGGGATGAATGGATAGGATGCTGTGACAGATGGAGACCGGGGGTCAGACGCAGGACAGCAGTGGTGTGCTTCACTGAGTCTCACAGATATTGTATAATGATTCGCAGAGCCATGCAAGTGTTGTGGCATGACAAGGAATGAATCGAAAGACTAGACACTAAAGCTTTACTCTGTTTACTTTTGAATATATTTAAAGGAACACTTTAAACTATAGGTTAGGTGAGACCTGACCTCAGTGATTACTTTGTCCCAAGAGGTCCAAATTCAACCAAATGACTCCAAACACCTTCATGTAGAATAATCAAGATTTGTAAAGACCAATAATAAAACTCAACATATTGGTCAAATGTTGTTGTGTATGTCTGCTACACAGCAACATTAGCATTCATTTGGAGTCACGTTTCACTCCTCCCGATGTGTGTGAGTCCAATTAATATTCACACTACTTTTAGCTCTGTTTTTGGTCTCCTCCATCTCCGCAAACGATCTCTGGCTCATTAAGTAATTCATTTCCTCCACCAGTGAGTAGCTAATCTTGTTTGTAGGCAATTTGGCGCTGGCAAGGTAATGTATAACAGGTTTATGGGAGCTTTTTCTGCTGGATACGTGGGTTATAGAGTGACAAACTGAATGAACCGTCCAGTAAATGTCATTGCAGTGCAAACAAAAATATGAGCTACAAGAGGCTAAAAACTGCTGAGCTGCAGAGCTTTTTTGCAGACAGTTATCTTTCGACTCACTTGGGGAAAAACTCTTTAACATTACACATTTTCAATTAATGAATTCATCGATTGTAGATTTTGTTAATTAATTCGTTGTCACTGAGCATTATAATTATGATTATAAAGCCTATTGAACCTTGGAAATCGAATAGGGGATGGCGGTTTCATCATTGACCAAGAGCTTATTTATTTCTAACTAAAATTCACAAGTGTTTGTCTTTGTATCTGCAATAATTGTCCTTCCATTAAATGACAATGCCAGGGAGGATAAAAGTGGCAGTACAAAGACAATACATGTGTGTATGGATTGTGTATTGCGTATTACGAGTGCGTATGTGTGCATTGAGCATCCACCTGTGCCGAAGCACCTCTCAGTAAGAGCCGGTCTGCTGCTGCTGCTGCATCCAGACTGCTGCTTCAAGTGGTTTTTATTAATTCTCTCCGTCAGCCCGGCTCATCCTGCTCACCATCCAGACGCGAGCCAACAATGTAGAGAGTCTTGTCACCTGCACCCTGCCAGGGTCTGAGGCGTCTGTCGGTTAAGCAAGATTGCCCTTGACTACATCAACAACGCACCGGTCCTGATTACTTTAAGACAAACCATAGAGTATTCTCTTTTGTATGTGCTTCACCAGAGGGAGAGGAAGAGAGACGTGTCTGTTCCCTGTTTATTGTTGATTTCATCTTTTACAGTCTGATGTTTTATTAGCCCGGCTCCATAGCTCTGGCTTATATGTCTGTTTACATTTTTTTTATTGTAATTTTGATTGACCTGAGAGTTTGGAGACTTAAAGATAGTTACATTACCAAACTTTGTAGATAAGGATATCTTAAAAAACTGCATCTTGTTAGAGCCTAAGGTGGCAAAGTGACTGTCTGGTGGTGTCCCAGTGAGATACATTTCCGAATGATTCCTTTAAAAATCAATATTGGTAAATAAATTGATAGTCTAGAGGTCTTTTTATATTCACTTGTCCAAGTCCTTGTGTTTCTGGAGGCAGCATCAAACACTAGTGCTTCTCTGCCCTCAAGTTAGCCTGGAAATGAATGCCAACATAGTGCCATCTGTGAAGATGATCAATGTCCAGAGCCAAATTCCTCATATGTACCTCAGCCAAGGAGTTTATGTTTTCACCCCTGTCCGTTCGTTTGTTTTGCCGGTTTGTCAGCAGGATTACATAAAAACGTACTGAATGGATTTCCACAGGATGGGTCTCGGCCCAGAGCAGACCCCATTAACTTTTGGTGTGGATCCAGACAAAGGGACGGATCCAGGTTTTTTTTTTCTTTCTCATTTTCCCTTATATTGCGAGACAGCGCATTTCTCAGGGAATAATAGATGGATCTTGATGAAAATTATCAGGCATATTTAGGTGGCTGGTATCTATGAGTGAGTAGAATTTGAGTTTAAATTATGGTTAAACAGTTGAGGGTGGTTTAAACCCGAGTTTGATATCGGATTCGGCTTGACTGATTCTAGACTAACTATGTTTTTGCTATCATCGAACAACATTTTTTCCTTTTGGGGCTTGTGAAATCCTTTCATGAAACTGCTAACAAGGAGAAGGTGTTGGATTTAATGGAGAAGACAAGACAAAAAAAATCCTAGCGGTCATGGTAGAAGTAAGTTGATGGTATCTGAGTGCAGAGGAACAAGGCAAAGGTGGATAGATGCAACAACAAAACAATGGTAAAGGAGCATTGTTCTTTTCCTATTTCCAACTGACAGCCAATGCTGACCGTCGTTCCTCTATCTTAACTACATGACTACAAAACTCCTCTAACCTTAACGAAGATGTCATTTAAAGCCAAACCACGGTGTTGAACTTTCTTTGCTGTGGAGTCAAAGTGTTGAGTTTCTGTCACTTCAAGGGAGCAAAGCAAGCTGCAATTAGGGGGCAAAGTGATACATTTTTGGCTTTCCTTGAATGCTCCAGTGCTTTTTATATTGTGTTTCAGCCATAAGCAGTCAGTGGGTAAGTTCACAGGCTGATGCAGTATGCTGTGACAACAAGTGTGTGACGGCTCAGAGAAACTGATTTACAAACTTACCAAGACAGCCAGTTTCTCTTATTTATCTCCAGACCGTCTCCTTTTTCTGCCTCTATCTCTGTACATTCATGGAGTCATGGAGCTCCAAATAACTAAATTTTCACTCAGGTTCAAACCTTTTTCAACCCGGGAGGACGAATCTTCACCTCAATTTTCGGCGCATGGACCGAATCTGCTTTTATTCATGTGGTTGGATTCCACCTCTAAATATAGTTTCTTGTTGCTCAGCTGTGTGGCAGCACCTTATTTTTCTCATTTCATTATTTTTGTAGATGCATATAAGTTCATACATGTTCTTTATCGTCATATAGACCTATTTATCTTGGGACTGTTTATTTTTACTCAGCCTAATTGTAGATAGGATCTGCTTTTTCATCCCCTGGTCTGCTTGTCAAAGTGTCCCTGGGCAAGATACTGAACCCCAAACTGCTCCTGATGTGCTGGTTGGCACCTTGCATGGCAATGTAAATGTGATGAAGTGCCATCTCTTCACTATACATATATCACAGCTTTGTGCAGGCTGGTGCACTTTTTATTTGTTTCGCCCCTACCCCTCAAACATCCTGAGTCCACCGTGCTGACAAAAAACACTGTCACACTGTAGCACATGTGATAGTAAGTAATATGTGTTTAACCTCATGGATCTACAAAGATTTGCACATTGACTCACACATAAAATATTGAAAATGTAATAAAGATAATTGCCTTCTCAAGCACAGCAAATTGATTGAAATCCTATGTAGCAGTGGACGTATTTTAAGGCACTTTGTATGCCGCGACCTCACACACATCGGAACACACACATTGCAATGATCACCGCTTGCCCGAGGGATGTGTCCACTTACGTTTGCGCAGGCTTATACTACATGTCTGTGAGTGTTATTCTGTGTGCATTTACGTGTGCATGCCTTTCCTTGCGTCTGTGGGTCGTGCTGTATCAAGCAGCAACCAGTTTTCTTTCCGACTGGTGAAGCTAATGCTGAAGTGCCTAGAGGTTTATTCAGACTGCTTTGATTAATGCATGTGAAATTGACTGCCGTGTTCTTTAGCCAACAACAAGTCATTTTCCATTGGACTTTTAATCCAGTTTCTGTACATTTATGAATTCAGTTATATTTCCTTCTATCTAATACCAACTAGTGTCTGTTTGCAGCAAAATTGCTTTTTCACAGACAACAGGTGTAAACAATATAATCAACGATCCTGTCGTTAGCTAACTCAAATAGGATAGAGCCATAGGTTATCTTATCACGCCTGTGCTTTTTCCGCTATGAAACCTTAAAAAAGGCTGATTCAGATCTTACCAATCATTAGAATCAATTTACACCTCTGTCTCTAATTGAGACATTGCATTGCTTCAGTCTATCACTGTCAGGTGCGGCAGATGCCCCTTATTTGACCCTCCTGAGCTCCGCCGAGGGCCCGCTTGGACCGAAGTCAGATTTTCTAATAAACAGCAATATTCCAAACAGGCAATACCCAATTTGCTCATTCTGGCTGAGCTGCCCCGCTGAAAGAAAAGTAATAATAATAACTGAGGCGGCCCAGAGCTGTAAAAAAAGAAAGAAAAAAGAAGAAAACTCACTGTCATGTGAAACTGTTGCGTTGTGTAAGAGCTCCAGGTTTGGCTTTTGAAGTTGTGAAAAGGATTACCAGGCAAGGCTCAACCAATCCACACGTGTGCAACCTCTTCAGTTTGCATCAAGTCACGCAAATTTCCTCATATTACTGCCATGAACCAATCAGCGAGCTAGCTAGCTAGTTGGCCAGCATAAACACAGCAGAGTTAGGGTTATTTTTTTTCAGATTTGAGCAACAGCCCCTCAGAATATCTGTGCACGTTCCTGCTTTACGGCATAAAGAAAGTTCCAACAACATTTAACAACCACTCAGTCAGTGTGCTGTGGCTGTATACGACCAACACAGATCAATGTATCATCATCACTCTGCAAACCATCAGCTGTGATCGGAGAGTGATTCACTGGACACTCATGATGACTGATCCTGCATCAGTTACTAAGTGAGGCCAACAAGCCATCAGCCTGTATGGCCTGGATACAGCCATTAGTGTAATATGATAAATAGGACAGAGATTAGGGAACACAATTTCCCTTTTTCCAATGTGGCTGGGGGTCTCATTTGGAGATATGGTTAATCTTTACACGGCTCTCCATCTCCATCATGGTGCCTCTTCTGAAGCCCAGTGAGACCGTTCCTCTCCTCCTCCAATGACATCCCCATTAGAGCAATCCTGCTGATAAATGCCAGGCAGAACACAAAAAGGGTGGTTTCATTTCAACATGCTCCTCAGGCTGCACTCCAAGACAGGCCAAGCTTCTATTCCCCCGCCCTTTAAATTATACCCTGTTTCTTCACACAGTCAACCAAGACCCACTGACTATGAATAATGCATCGGGGTAATCAGGACCTCTCAATGGATGCGCAGGGCATGGAAGGGATTGATAAATATGGCGCCGATTTCACTACTGCACGGCGTATGCTTAAAACATGACAGAAATGATTTAAATACAATTGGAGGCTCCGAAACGGCTCACATGGTCAAGTGTGTTCGGCAGGTTTTAAGTAATTCGAGCTGGTTAATAAGAGCATCTTGGATGCAGCACAAGCCTTGATAAGGACACTTATAGACTTCCCTCAGATCGATAGCAAACAGTTTTCTGCCTTTGAATTATCTACTACCCAGCAGGATGCAGATTGTCAAGAACATGGCCAAGCTTTTTAATGTACACTAAATCTACACCGCGACTACTGGAAGTTACAGTGCTGAAGAAAATGTATTGTTATCATCGGGGAGTGATCAATCAGGAGCGTTCAAGGGGTGCCAATGTCACGTCGGAGGGCTCCATACTGCGACGATCGATCAGAGACAAAGCCCATTCTGCTGCCAGTGGCAGTGGGACAGTCTGTTATCAGTGCAACTAACACTTCAATTATAACAGTAGCAACAATCAGATCCAAGATAATGCCAGACCCAAAAAAAAGAGCCTCAACAAAGAGCAGCAGTTCCTCTCTATTAGAAAATAAAGCCAGTGATACTTGCTGCCCGTCAGAAGAACTGGCTCTGGAACCGTAACTGACCACCAACTGCACGGAGCATCTCCTATAATAGCTGAGCTGAGCCTACTTCCACCTCTTACAAATTTAATTTTAAGGGCTCCTCTGAAATGTGTGAACACATTGTTGTTTTCCAAGAAACGAGTCAAGGCAGGCCATCTTCCCCCGCTGCTAAAATCACACATCCAATTTCTGAAACAACAGAATCAACAGAAACATGAGCATTTTTTTTTTCCCCCCACACGCATTAAGAGCTGATAGCTAAAATTCACAAAGCAATGCCATTAGGCTTCAATCTCCTTGGCTGGCCGGCACAGATAAGACCCATTCTGCCTTAACCATGTGATGTGTTTAAGGATGAAACAAACAAAGACCCAAAAAGTACTCAGAAACATGCTACAGACTTTGGCTCTGTCATGAAAAGGGGCAGAGTGTAATAATAAAGCAAGTATGTTTTATTGCACTGCCATGATGGTCTCAGTATGGAGATATTCATCTGAACTCTTTGCATTCCTACAAAGAAAGTGGGTCTAAAATATCTGGTCCGGTGTTTATACGATAATGAAGGAACCATTTCCAAACGCAGTGGGCTATTTCAATATGAGATGAAGGAAAGTGACAATTTGAAAATGTTGTTTTCTTTCTTAAATTGGCTTTTCATTTTCTTGACAGTATCATCATTCGTAGCCTATAGTCGAGTAGTAAAACAGATCAATCTCCTGCCAAATAGTGCATCCTCGGTAGGGTGCAATAAGCTCACGTCCCGCATCGTGTTGACAAACCCGAGACAGTCTGTCTCCATGGCTACGGATATTACGTCCTCATTTGCAGTGGAGGACTCGTGTCAGAAAATTGACACACCATAAAGCAGCGGGCTGTTGTCTCTCACAGGACAATTATGTATGATTGATGTAACAATGTTCCTTATACATATAAGTATGTAACAGTGTCAGTGGAAAGTATTATCACATTAGTAGGTGTACATAACATACGTCTTTTTGTATAAGAGCCTTATTTATTTTGTAAGCATATTGCTGTTGAGCTCTGATTTCAGCCACAGGGAGCCGAGCTTCTTAAACTTCTTAAACCTCCCAACCACTGTTAAGTACCAAAACTTGCAGTTCCTTGAATGGCCACTTGAAGCTGGCTCCAAGAGCATGTCAATCCTCATTAAACCTCATGTTAAAATGTCCAACTTTATAGCAGAAATAAACATGTTTACAGCCTGGAACAGAAAACTATTTTGGTCTCTGTAGATCATTTCCACGTCCTGGACAACTGGGGGAAAGACCCCGGAGCTTCTGGAGGAATACGCAGAGTCGAGGAGATGAAAAGAGTCTGTATTTTCTTTTTTTTTTTGCGTATTTACTGATGAGTTTGTGTTTGTACCGTCCTTTGTGTATTTGAGTTTTATGTGTTTTAAAGGCCCATCAGGGGACGGGGCATCGCAAATTAGCTCGGGCTATAAATGCTGCGGTGTGTGGCATCACTTTATGCGCCATACTGCTCTCCCTATATAAACACACATTCCATAAATAAATAAATGAATAAATAAATAATGTGCCGTAACTCTCTCTTATTTGGCTGCTGAATGGAGTGTAAATGTACTTTATCTGTATAGAAGAAATGGGAAAAAGAGAAGACACTGAAAGATAACGGAATGATCTGGAGTCTCTGGTGAGTGCTAACTTTGGGCCAAGACGAAGCTGAACACAAACACACAAACACACTCTTGATGCCTGCTGTTGCAAGCTCGCTCGCTGTATAGAATGATATTCTGGCTCTTTGGGGGCAATAAACCTGCAGTCAGACTAGGGTGAATAATTCAAACACAAATGATCAAATGCACACAAATAACACAAGGTGAAATGTGCTTCCCTTGATATGTGAGCACAGTTAGCCTCGAGCCGCTACCTCACACGGTAGCTATGGCTAGTAACGAGTCTTCACTCCGCTTGCATCAGCTCCAGCTCGAGGACGATGGTTTGATCTGTAACAAAGATCAAATCAGGAATTACACAGCGCTAAAACATTCATTTGAAAATCACAGCGGGGCGCTACGCTTGAACACTGTAGTGGTGTCAGTCCAATAAGTCTTCGTGTGAGGACAAGGTGAGATCCGCTGACATTTCCAAATTCCTTGTGGTGGAGGGGGAACGTGGCTCTCCGGCCCGCCCAGATATTGTCGAGCTGGCCGCTCGACCCCAGCAGTCAGCTTTTGCTCCTTACCCCTGAGAGGAAATCGTGGTAGCTCAGCGTTGCACACGGTCTGAGGAATAATTGGGTTTGACTGGACTTTTTAATCACCAAGGAAAACTCAGCTGGAGAGGTACTGCGACCAACAACACTGATGATTTTTCCCCTCTTTGGTTACAAAACAGTGTTGTCAGCAGCTTATCTGCTGTTTCTAGATCATGTCAGGCTGTTCTTTAAAAAGTAGCCTCTTAAGCTGTATAATAACTTCTATAACACATGATGCATTTTGCAAAAGGAGAAACTGTGTTTTTTAGGGAACAAATCCTGGCGACTGAACGTGTCAAGTCCATACTTCAACCAAATGTTCTATGAAAACTCCCCCTCTAACATTCAGCTGAAATAGTACAACATGCCAGGGCGCTCGACAAGGACTGTGATTTTTCCACCATTTGATCATCCATTGCTCGCTACGGCTTTTCCAATGAGATGAAACAAGCCGGTGCACTTGGTAAAACTTGAACGGGTCCGTGTAAGGAAAAAGTGGATCGCATCCGCAACCCGGAGCGTGATTCTGTGCAGCGGCGAGATTACAAAGGCGATAATAGACCACCCTACCCACCGCGTACACACGCTCGCACAAAAGAGCATGGGACCAAAAATGCAATTTCCATGCAAATTTTGAGCACACTTACAAAAACATTTCCATATTCAGTGTGATTGTGCCTCAAACTCTGTTTACTCTGCTTAACCTTTTGATTTATTTATACATTTTTTACTTTTTTTTTCTCTCCCCGCTGCTCAATCTCTCTGTCTCGTCCTCATGTGTTGGCTTAATGCAGGTTTTGTGCATTGACCAGAATGTGCGGGCACGGGGCTGTTTTACCCTCCTGTTCTTGTCGCTTTATTTATTCATGTGACATCTTGTCCTTTTGCCTCATCCAGCTCAGTGCTTCGCAGGGATACAGATGCTTTAGATAGCAGACACATTTGGGTTGCTCAAGCACTGATCGTATGCCAGCCACTCAGACAACACCATTAATCTCTCTTATCAGCATCTCAGTGGGTGCTCTGGCCCCAGAATGGTATGTTCTGCATTGGGCTACCATTACTCAACGGATGCTAAATAAACCACATCGCTCCCTGTGATTTACCCTCGGTGCCGAGGTGCAGGCCTTAGCCGGAGAGACAAAAAGGGCCATCGCTCTCCCAGTGGCATTGACCACTTTGTTATTGTTAGTTCCTTCAAAGTGTTCCTGGCCTCTTACACCAACGGCTTGACAATTTTGTAATTGCATTGTGTGATAAAAAGCTAATTAAGTTATGGAAGATCCCTTATCTGTTTTATTTTCCTCCGCGCTATCGAGGGGCTGACCTTGATAAGATCTGTTGGAGGCAGCTGGCGTCTTTTTTCACTGGTGCCTCCGTGTTAATAGGGACAGTGATAACTACTGTGGATGGAGATGAGAAAGGGCTCCTTGATGACAGTAAGCTTAACACAAGATACAGCGATACAGGCCCCGATAAAAGGCAGGGGAGTGCCTGAGGGAATCACCCACCAATAAAGTTCTGGTTCTTGTGATCCCATAAACAACTGATAAGACTCGGAAGCCTAATGAGTTGAATTATTTTACTGACACTTGGAAAATGCGGGTTGACTGGCGTCTTATGAAGCACGACAATATGCTCACGCTTGCAAATTTGCACCATATGCGACGGAAAATGACTTTGCGAAGCCCCCGGTGGTTTTTGCAGTGGGCCTTGAAGACGCTGGTTACAACCGAGAGCAAACAGTAAGCGGAGACAACGCTGTGCACACAACCGGGGTGTTCGGCACTCCCGCATGAAAGGTTAAAACATCTAAAGCAAACTCATCTCCGCTGGGCAGCAGTGCCCGCTGTCACTCAAAAAGACGCGCACACACACTGCATTTCATTCAGACCGCATCTCTTTATTTACTGTACAGTGTGGCGATTCGCCAGGAGCCACACGGCGCTGATAGCCAGTGATTGCATATTAGGACAGATTAGGAATGTGCTGTCCGTGCAGAAAAAAAAAATATCTCGGTCTGGGATTTATCGCGCCCGGTGGCCTGTTTATGGTGAAAAGCGTGGCTAACTGCGCGAGCGTGGCCCCGGATACAAAACGTCATTTATTTTAGTTAGGAATGCCCAGCTGGACATGTATGGCACAGGAATGGTACTAAATAGCTTTTTCATTCAGCCACACACACATCAGGGATCCTGCGCTCCACCTGAGGCAGGGCACGCGGGAAAGACCTTGCCAGTGGCCCTCGCTTCCATCTAGAGAGCGAAAGAAATTGCATACCGCATTCTTATTAGACGGAGGCTATCATGATGCAGGTACTTTCTTTTTTTTTTTTTTTTTCATTAAAACCAAAACAAATGTCCATCAGGAAAGAGTTTCAGATCTGATATTGCTGCATAATGTTTCCAAACTAGCATTTTTCAAGGCCTGCTATCTCCACAAAGGATGACTTTGGCAATATTTTTGCGAGCGTAAACAAGGTGGCTTTGTATTTTTATTCCTTTGGATGTGTTAAGAAAGTATCTGGGGGAAAATTTGACAGTGCTCTCACCATGCATTACCTAAATGAACTGTTATCCCCAGCACTCACCCAGGCCTTGTTTGGTATTAAATAATTCAGGACGTTCTCTGTTGCAGACTTCGGCTGCATGCACATCACGTCTGCGCTCGCTGTCTCCCCGTGTTTCAGAGGCGTAATATATTACACCGGCCCATGATGCAGTGGAGACTGTTGCACATGTCGCGTGTAGTATGTCAGCCTTACATTCACCTGCCCAAGGGTGTGGTGGTTTTTGGACGACGGCGGGGAAACAGATCTGCTGTTGTGCGTCATTCTCTGCGCTATTCTGAGTGCATGGGAAAGCAGCAGGTGGTGTTGTTATGTGGTTAAAAGAACAGAATAAGATACTTAACCAAATAAAAGGAGAGAAGGAAAAAGTGGCCAATTAAAGTTAGCGGGAATTTACCACAAGCTTTCCCTTAATGACTGACTCCGCGGTCTTCTTTGTATTCATGCAGCAGGAGCTTCGCAGTCTCACAAAGCCGTCATCAGCAGGACGTGTCTCGAACACCTTCTCTTGCAGAATTTTTATTGGCCAACAGGCTAATTACTTCTTTGGCATGTGGCCTTTCCATTACAGGAAGATAAAATCGGAGCCGTGTTATCACTGCTACAAGATGACCTGCTGACAGGCGGTGTCAGAGACCCCGCTGGGATTGGTGTATTGATCAGGTGGGGGAGAACCCCATCACAGTGCAAATTGACTGTTTACATGTGAGTAGACCTGGGGGGGGGTCCATTAAAAATGTATACTGTGTAACTAACACAGGTGAGAAGACAAAAGATTAGCAGAAGAATAATTGCTCGCCATTCCTGCGTGATTGAATTTGCATCCATGCCCATGTCATGCCAGTATCTTAGTTTCAGGTGGTATTCAGCGGGGAAACAGACATTGGATTTTACTTCTGGTGAGCATCGGGTGAAGAGAGCAGCGTATTGATACCGCTTGGAAAATATTGCCCTTGAATGACTTCCCTCAGCACTCCTGGCATTTGTACTTGACAAACAGGCTCATTATTGGATGACTTAATGAAAGCCTTCCATTCAGAATAGATTTCTGTCCAAGACAAATGATGTACACGTGGCACCAAGAAATTAGAAGTCTGGAGAGGCAGAGCGTGGCTCTGTCAGCACCCACTCAATTGGACAAATTCCTGCATCCAGATGGGGTAATGAGCCCCAATCACCGCCATGATTGTAATTATGACATTGTTTTGATCAATTAGTCCTCCGCATTAGACCCGTTTCAATAAGATGGATTTCACAGTCCCTTTGGGATTTGACCAAACCAAGAAATCAGGGAATTAAACAAGGCCTGGACTGCTTCCAATTGAGTCCTATTTAGTTGTACTGTAATGTAAATACCAACGATTTGACCTTGTTAAGATATAAGACAAAAGTCAACCGTTTGAAAAACTTGCAAAACGGAAATACAGTGATAACTTGTATTTATTTAGTCACATCACAGATTTGCACTAAGCACTGAATTCCATCCCCATCAGTCTGGAATAAGTCAGATACTCCATATGAAAAAAGTCATTAAATTTAGTACAGTGTGAAATTACCCTCAGTCATATCTGTATTAGACAAGGAAGGCATCTGCGTTTTCCAGAGCCCAACCCTAACCAATTATATCTCCATTATTTTTAATTCCACAAATTCCAATTTCACGTCTTTAACAAGGTAAAAATCAGGAGGGCATCACAACCAAAACACACTATAGGAGAGATAAAATGCACGACTTTCTGATCACCAAGTAAACCAGTGATATCAGAGCAGTTTACCCTGATGTTGGACTCTGTAACCTGAGTTCTTCCCACCATTATCGCTGCCCCCCTTTAGCAAAATTGCCCTTGCTGTCTGTTAGAAAAGATACTTGAGTCAGCAGAAACCCATCATGCCCTGAGTTTTAACTTCACCTCGGTGGACCGCTGGATTTCAGAGGATCCAGGTTTGACAAGAGCGCCATCTGTTTCTCTACCACAGGCTTGTATCCTTTTCCCCATAATAATGCCTGTGCATGAATGCGTTCTCTTGATACATAGCTTGACATCGAGGAGACGTCTGTTTTTAATATTCCCGATGACAATGAGTAATGCCAATGCAGTCGGTCTATTCATTTCAGATTACACAAACAAAGAATAGAGTCCTCCATCTTACATTTGCCGGGTCAATAACAAAAGCACTAACGGAAGTGATAACTCACGAAATGAAAACCCTCTCTTTGGAACAGGCCTAGAAGAAGCTGCGGCTTAATTTAAAATTTAAAACAAACAACTGCCACAACCTTTTGTTGTGTGAGATGAGAAAGTGTCTTTGACAAATACTGTAGGCTGCATGATTCACTGTGGCATGAAAGGTGCAATGTGTAAGATTTGGCCAGATTTTTTGTTTAAAACATTAAAAATTTCACAGAGAGTGACGTTAGGTCAAAAACGTCTCCGTATTGTGTTGCAGAAATGTTGACAGAAGTTAGCATGCTAATCAGCTAGCCTGGCCCATCCTGTCTTGTAATGCCACGGAGTGACCTTTGACGTGGCCAATGCACCTTTCAAGTTCACCTGATTTTAAGTCCATTACTTGATTGAGTTATTTGCGTGTGTTTTTGGCCACTAGGGGGCAGCAAAAGATCCCGTGTACACAATACAGACATACTACAGCCTTTTAAGTTGACACGGAAACCTTGTTCGCAACACATCCAGCAGATTTTTAGCGAGATCAGCGTTCATTTGGAGTTTTGGAGCATTTTTAGTCTCCACCAACTCCTGAGGGAAATATCTGGGTGTTAAGCTGCTACACGCTCCATTATGTTCACCAGCTTGCGAACTCTGCCTGCCTAGTTGTGGGCAGTGGGATTTTAGAGGTGTTTTTGCAGCTTAAAACAAGGCTTTGAGAGCTGTGGGGCGAGTGCGGATCGGAAAACCTAAACAAGGAACTAAAATATGCCATTGAGCTGAAGGGAAGGCAAGTCATCATGTAATCCATTGTGACACAAACACATTGATTATAACAGTTTTAACTTTAAGCAGCCGCCGATGCCATCGAGCGACAGCTAACCACAACATGACAACAGATCTGAAAATCTTTTTAGTGAGGTTGCTCAGGATTCTGTACTTTGGTCTCCAACTCTTGCTTGTTTAAATACTGCACAAGTCTAATTATGTTTTACCTTCAACAATTTGTTGATTAAGCGAAATAAATTGCCTTTAGCTTAAGATTTGCTGATAGGAACTTAACATTTGGTGCTTTCCAAATGAGCTTGTATATTTTATTTATCTGACGAATGCCCTCGCACATATTTATAAGATTCTTTTTCTCATACAATTTTCTTATACATTTGCTGTGGACCAAGCGAGTGAAAAAAATAATTAATTTCTTTGTGAATAAAATTGCTTTGATGCCTGGAAGGTACCGTACTTCTAATTTTCCTTGAATTAAATATTTAAGGAGGCACTTCATCTTGAGAGTATTCAAGGTGCGCTCTCAATGAGAAAAAGCTTACGCGTATCTAAAATTATACATGCATGATGTAAAACACACATGAACATGCATAGACGTGCCCGTAAGAAAACACCAGCAGATAAATGCATTTCTTATGTTAGATTTTAGAGCAACAAAACTAGAAAAAAAACAGCATTAGTAACACAAGCACCTGAGGCGTCTACGCTATTGTGAATGCATGTATGTAAAGATAAGGATATCTCTTTAATTATCTTATTTGATTGTTATCTCCTGCAGTATTTGCTTAAGGCAACATTACTCATTCATATGACAATTCCCTTGAAATTACTTTCATGTACCTGTGGCCGTTGAAATTTGCACGAGAAATTTGCATGCGACTACACACCAAACATTTCTCGGGAATACTGTGCAAAAGAAAACATTCTTTACGCCGTGTGTCACTCTGATATCTGTGGCTACTGATGAGATCAGTGGCATCAAAGTGAAGGTCAGGCGGCAGATGATCCCTCATGAAAATGCATGCCGTCTCGGATTTTCAAATCTTTGTTTTCAGCGGTGGTGTAACGTTCATATATGTGCTCTGAGCTCTCTTTCAAAGCCGTCTAGTAAACAGATCACATTGCTCAGACAGCAAATAGTAAACAACAGAATGTTGAATTTAAGTTCGCTTTCATAAAAATGTGTCACTTCTCTTGGAGGATACTGAACGTACAGAGGAGGATACATCATGTGAAAATAGAGTGAAAATAAGACTTTAAAGCGGGGGCACAAGTCAGTCACCTGTGTAGAAACAGCAACGTGCACCACAAAGCGCAACCAACGGCGTCGGCACAAGAGTGAGAGCTCGTCAACTTCTTAAGACAACCTCATCGTATTGATTGGACACGCTTGATGACACTCTTTGGTAAAGAGTCAGCTGATTCTGATCATCAGTGTCAAGTAATGGACGACAGAAGGGAGAGCGAGGGGGTAGGGAGGCACAAAAGCTTTTCGTTTATGTGAATGCCCAATCTTTGTGATGCACAAAAAACTTTATAAAATGCATGTCTTGAATTTAGAATAGAAAAAGGACCGCATTCCCATCAAACCATTCCACATAGAAAGGCTGAAATTGCATGTTTTTTTAACGTATTTACAAGGTAAGTATACAGTACACACAGTGAGATAAATGGGACGGATGAATAATGTGATCTCCCAAGCTTTACAAAGAGCTCGTTACCGAATGTTGACATGCTGACATGTTTATAACTTTATAACTACCTCATAATGTTCACGGAAGTACAGAATTCTGTCGGCATTATCAAGGCAAAAAAATTCCTCAACAAAATTAACAAAACAGCTGACAGTTAGTCTGAAGGCCAGCAGAGAAAACTTTAAGAGAATACTTAAGTAAAGTAGTGATACAAAGTCCTGCATTCAAAATTATATTCAAGTAGAAGTATTATAAGCCTAATGCACGAAGTACAATATGTAGGTTACTGTTGCAGAAGTGGAGCTGTGAGTGTTTTATATGTTGTTAAATTATTAATTAAATTAACTAAATTTCATCAATGGCTTCAAGTAAAACATTTTTTAAGAAATACAGAAAATAGTAAATTCAAGATAATGTTTGCATTTTTTTGAAAATGACTTAAATGATCACATGTATGTAATTATCAGAATTGATTCATTAGTTTAATCTAAAAGCAGTGCATCCGTCTTCAAATCTTAATATGTAAAGTAGTATGTCACTACACCTGCCAGACGAACATAGTGGAGTCAAAATTACAATATTTCCCTCTGAATGTTTTGGAGAACGGCCTGAAATGGAAATACAAGAAGACGAACTTCAATGTTGCACTTAAGCACAGTACTTGATTGAATGGGTTCAATTTGCACTGAATCTTCTGACTGGAACACGTAGAGGGAGCAGTTATGACACTTCAAATACATTTTGGATAAAAAATGTGAACCAACACTTGAACTTTGACAATGATATTCACTGCACGAGACAAACGATATTAAATTATTGTGGGAAACATAACACGGTTAATCTTGGTCCTTCAGGAAAACCAGCCTTCGATGTAGTTTGCCAAATAGCAAACAAAGGAGTGCAGATGAACTGCGGGGACACTTCTCAGTGGGAGCGGAGCTTCCCACAGGAAGCACACAGTGTCAGTTCGAGGATTTGGATGGCAGTGATTCACATCACAATAGCGTGCGTAGAAGAAGTTGTCTTTTTGTTCCATGTGGGGAAGGTCAAATGCCCGAGAGCTGCTGATGTTAGACATGTTTTGGCCGTTGGCCTTTTGACCCGGCCCGAACAGGCAAGTCATGTAAGTACAAATCCAGGACAGCCTTGACACCAAAATCACATTGTACGGCTTGATTGCTACTGACGTGCCTCCTACTCTGCCTCTCATCCCACGTCGGCTGTCAAGTTCACAGCAAGTAACCAAAATATCAAACATGTGCTGCTGAGAAAAGGCCTTTGTTTTCCAAAATCCGATGATGAGTGACATAAGCTCTAAAACTGCAAATTGCCTTTTAGATTACTGGCAAAATGGTTGAACTTTGTTTCACTTGAGGACGTTGAGGCATTCTTTCCGGTCACCGATTCAACACACATGGGTTTTAAAAAGGATTAAATGAAGGCATGGTGAAGATTGTATGATTTACCCACGCTGGAAGAGGAAATGGGATGCCGCCCTTATTTTTTTATGCCACTGTGTTCGACATTGAGACGAATGGTTGCATTAAAAGATAAAAGAAAGTGAACAGTGGCTGAATACAAAGGGGAACACGAGCGGGGCTCCAGAGATATGAACTATTATTCTTTTCATGACGCAAACATTGACAAGTGATACTATTCGTCGCCCCGCGCTCTTTCTCTTTTCCTTGTGGGGCTTTTTTTTCTCAGCACCGGAAATGCGTCAGAACTCCCTGTAATTCCAAGTACAGTACGTCTGTTCAGTCATCGCCACGTCTCACCACGTGGTGTATAAGCATATCTGTGCTTTCGATCTCTATCCTGCAGCTCTACAGAGAGAGAGAGCGAGCTTTGGTGTGCCACTATGTGTGTTTTATTATTGCTGCCCGCCGAGACTCCCCCTCATGACACTTCTGAGGAGTGATTATGTCTGCCGGGATCTCACGTCTGTCAAACGGACGGGAACAGACCTGATTGCGATCCGCCTCCTTTGTTCTTGACTGAGCGGCGTGCAAACATCACATGCTGTTGTGCTCTGGCCTCACTCCCCACCACCCCCCCTTTTTTTTTTGTTTCATTACAGAGCATCACAATAAACAAGTGGCTATGCGCCCTATGCCTTCAATATGCCTGTATTGATCCGGACAGTAACTTTGTGCCTTTGTGCCGCCGCCGTCACCTTGAGTCATGCCTGGAGAGCGGCCAGACTACTTGTAGCCAATTTGCGTCACACTAACAGCACACAGTGTTTTCTTAATAGGATTGTCACACTGCGAGTACGGGGTCCATCTAAACACAGTGCTCCTCCAAACTGCTGATTACCCCGAGAGAAGATCCAAGAAAGGCCCTAATGCCTTCACTTATCAGTAGGGAAGTAGCATACTAGAGTGAAAAGCACTTATTAGTCTCCTCATTTGCCTGCAGTTCCCTCACATGAGAGTAGACCATATGACACAATGAAAAATTCAGTTCCCCTGAGCAGAGCACATAAAATCTGAATACTTTCCAATCTGGGTCATCTACAACCAATGCAAGCGAGCTCGCACAGAAAATATGCACATGCAAGAAAATCCTGCAGATCCACCGGCTGAGTGATCAACAGTCATGGTGCTGCTATAGCAGGACACATAACTTAATTGCGCCTTGAGACGTTGACATGCCCTCACGTCAGTTCTGTAAACAGCAGCCTATTTATTGAGGGGATGTCAATGTGGGATGCAGAAAATTGGATGACACAACTGCATCCCCCCAGACAGGAACAGCATTTGCCAAATTGAAATACAAAACTGCAAACGGCACATCTGTGCTTATCTGATTCCATGTCCGACGGCGTGGCGCAAGCACACGTCAAACGGTAGAATGCGTGCGACCGTGAGGGCAGAGAGCAAGATGGGAGTAAACACACAGCACGCTGCTCTGTCGAGGTATTTCTCCTGCTGCACGGGCGGCTCAGTTCAGTTGTTTTACACCATGTTGCTGTCGAGGTAAGACATTTTATAGTAGTTGTGTTTTCTAGAGGCCTGACCCGGTCACACACGTTTCACTCCACGGCTGTGTTTTCTCTTTAATAACAGCATAACCTGGCTGTGGCTCAGGGGTAGCGCCAGCGTCACGTTATCAGAAGGTCGGTGGTTCGAACTCTGCATATCGAAGTGTCCTTGGGCAAGATACCGAACCCCAAACTGCTCCGGATGTGCTGGTCGGCACCTCGCATGGCAGCCACCGCCATCAGCGTATGAATGTATGTATGTATGAATTACTGTAGGTTGCTTTGGACAAAAGCGTCTATTAAATGCCCTAAATGTAAATAGCCCTTCATTTCATGTGAATTCAAACACAAAAACACGGCACAGAGTTGATTACTATGATTTAATTTACAGCATTCAGTGACATTTTGCTGAGCGTGCTTACTGTTTTGAAGAAATGCTCCATTTCATATTGCTACTGTCAAACATCTTCATCTGGCTGCTGCCCACAGTCTCTTTCTGGCCACAAGAAGTCTGAGAGAAACAGCTTTATTCAAGAGTCCCTAATTTGTGTGTCAGGTAACAGCATTGTATTAAACTAAACACAATGTAAGTACCTGAATAGTGAAAGTGTTGCTATATATATAAATGGTGAATGGACTGGCCTTTATAAAGCGCTTTCTCAGTCTACTGACAGCTCAAAGTGCTCTACGACGCACGTCACATTCACCCCTTCACACACACATATTCATACACTGATGGCCGTGCAAGGTGCCGACCCGCTCAACAGGAGCGATTTGGAGTTCAGTATCTTGACCAATGGGTTCCGGGGGAATTGAACCACATAGCCTCCCCTTGGTGGATGACCCGCTTTACCTCCTGAGCCACAGCCGCCCCAAGTTAAGTGATTTAATATCACAGTGTTTTGATTTGATGCTTCTTTGGAAACTCTACACAGTAACGACGCTTTCAGTGCTACATTCTGTTCAGTACGTGTTCATTTGGGTGCTTCCTTTCAAGCTCTCTCTTCTTTGTGTCGTAACAGTTTCTGAAGGGTAGCGTGCTTTGTCATTTTAAGAGAGACTTAACCGCAGCAACACATTTGAGACATCGCTGTGTTCTAAATCGCATGTGTTTCTTTTAACTTTCAGTACATACTGTAGCTGCAGCATAACATTGGGACGCACTGTTTTATCATAACACTGTGTGAACTTTGATCCTTCTGCCACTGTGGGTCGGAGTAGCCAGATAAAACACGTTGGCTCGGATACTGCAATTTGTGACCGGATGCAGTAGGACATTCCTGTTTTTGTGGCATACTGCACGTGAAACAATGTCCTGGACAGATTAAATATTAATTCTACTTCCTTTTAGTTTGCACCAAAATTACGCCACATCTTCTCCATAGCTTTATGTAAACTTTGCTGCAGATATTATGTTAAGGGCAAAATGATCTCTTACCCGTGCCACTTGAAACTCAGGGACAAAGAAGTCAGGTACCAACCTGCACTCAAAGCAACATTATGCAAATGTTTGACCTTATAATACCAGCTTCAAAATCATTTTGATGGTACAGCGTCTTGTAATAGGGTGAATGGTGTCTCTGTTTCAGCCACTCCAACCCCCTGTCACTTGTTTCTGCGCTATGTAACATGAGTGAGAGGGTCGGATCACAGCGTTACATACATGTTCACTTCAACATACAAGATACAAGCTTTCATTTTTTACAAACTGTTGAAATTGTGGACACACACAAAAAAAAAACATTCATCATTAAGATGCTGCTATTGTAGAATTCTTCTGTCATAAATGGGTGACTCACAGGTCTGATCTCTTCCCTTCCTTGCCCTAACATTTTCTGTCTCCTCCTTTTTGTTCATGTTGTTTTTCTTCCCATAAAAATAAGAAAGACATTCAAGAGAGAGAGGCTTTCAATTGCCTCTAACGACAAATGTCAGTGTCTGCCCATTTTTGCTAACACTGGCAACTTGTCCCCAGTCCAAGACCCTTCTAACCCTGAAATGGAATTTTTCAGAAGTGGCCCACGAGAGTTACATGAAAGGCTCGAAGAAACAACATAACCTACTTGTTTCTGTGGATATTTGTCTGGGTTGTTCTTCTCCTGCACATGTTCTGGAAGCAAAAAAGTCCAATTGCTTCCCCTGTTAGTCATGGCGTTCGTCTCTATGTGGTGACAGTTAGACTTCCACACATATAAACGTCAGAGTACGTTAAACAGTCCCTGTGCATCACCATTGTGGCATGCCTCCCCTACAGGGGTAGGACGTTGTAGGGCACAAGCAAGTCTCTGCACAGGCTGCAGGTAACCAGTGTTCTGGATCTGAGTTCTGTCCATCTTGCCTGGCACAAGACTAACATGTGCTGACAAGAATGACTGCAGCATCTTACTCTATATCTACAAGCAGGCCTTGCATCTTCAAAATATCCCTTATGTTAGACACTCACAAGGTAACGGCCCCTGAAGGGAGTCTATGGACAATCACAGCCTAGGAGGGTGGATATTACATGTGGTTTTCACACAGCATCAGACCGGCAAAGTTTGCCCTTGTTTCACTGATAGAGACCACCGAGTGTCAAATGTTCTGTTCCCCAAGGACACATCCCTCCTCCCCCTGAAACAGAATTAATGGTCCTGCAATGACTCTTGGCTCCGAGGAATGCCTTTTTTCTTCCTACCCTCCCTCATACCTCCTGCAGAAAAAGCTATAAAAGAACTTAAACATATTCTTGGTGTGAAATTCCCCCTCCACACCCACGCAGAGAGTCCAGGCGTGATTCCCGCTAGCGCTACCCAAAGCTTGTTTATCCGCTCCGACGTGCAATGGTCGTGTTCACAGGTGGGAAAGCATGTGTAGGTTCTCCTCATTGCTCACTAAAGTTGTTTGCTGGTGGGTTGAAAGAAGCAGCTGGTGACAACATGTATCATAGTGGTAGCAGATGGCTGCCTGCACCCTCTTCAGGCCAACTGGAGACTAAGCAGTGACAAGGATTGCAGTGCATGGGGAGCTGGACAATCCAAATTAGGGGGAAACCTGGGGAAACTTTGTCAAGAATACCGTAAATAAAGACTTATTTCCTCTGCCCCGGAGGTTTTGTTTTCCCCCATGTCTGTCTGTGTGTTTTTTTGTTGGTCTGCAGGATTACACAAACATTACACATTTTTGGTGCAGATCTGGATAAAGGGATGGATCCGTGATATTTATTTTATTTTGCACTTTTACATTACAAGGTTTTTCCACATTCACATTAACCTCTCAAGGAATAATACATGGATCTTGATGGAAAAAAACAGGCATATTTGTCTGTTATCTACAGTATGAGTGAGCACAATTTGATGCAGATCCTAGATCTGGTGAGGTTGATGTATGATTCAGCAGTTGTTGGTGGTTTAAAATGGTTATTTTAAAAAAGGAACTGTAGGACCTTGGAGTAGGCATTCGCTCTACTGAGTGCAATTCTAGTTGTGCAGGTTATCACTTAAAGGTACAGACACGGATTCACTCCAATATCCTTTCTGACCTTTTTGGACTACAATAAAATTGTTGCTGTGATCACAGTGCACCAGAAAACAGACTAGTTATTGTCTGGGGCCAAGAGTCTTGAACCAGAGTCACCAATGGATTCTTGTGTTTTGGGTGTTGTACGAGCCTCTCCTCATCAGGAAAATGACCATAAAGGTTCACTACGTCATTACAACCCATATTGACTTTAGTTTTTGCAGTTACCTGTAGTCACCTGTAGTGGTGCTGTAGTGTAGGCTGTAGTCATTATTTCAGCTGTAGACGAGGAAATGAGGAGAAGAAGAATTAAGAATGATAAGTCCATATGGACGGCAGGCACGGCTGAAGGTTTTAACAAGCAATGGACTTCAATACAGCAGACCAGAGTTCAATATTGAGTTCTTTTAACTTTGTAGTGAAGTGTCGTCATAATGTATGTAACATAATGTGACCTAAGTTACTTAGATAACGAAGGTACATTTATAATAGAAGTTACTGAAGTAACATACAGATTTCCACCCAAACCACAATGTTTTCCTAAACCTAACCAAACTGCAACTGTACAACAAATCGCTCCTCGTGCCATGGACATGGTCAACAAGTCCAACAGCATTTGTCTGAGCTTTCTAAGGAATAAAATAAATACTCTGTTCAGGTTAGGGAAACATTGTGGTTTGTGGTCAAATGGCTTCTTCCCTAGGGTTAGAGAGCGTTATCATCATGGTTACAATAAACAACACATTGTATTATAAAGGCTGGGGAATAATTCTGGTCATGACTGAAAAATGTTGACTGTTGATGGAAAAAAAACATGTTTTACTGAACCATCAATCCACCCTGTACTCCCCCGAAGAAAAATTTATTACCACCAATGTAGCTGTTGGTGTCTCATTTTGGGAGCAGCAGGTGCTTTGCGATGCCCAGCAGGAGCCACTCCTAACCCTTTTGTGCACACTTTGTAAAACAAGTAGCGAAGGAGGATAATAATGGACAAGAACTCAACTCTTGCCCAGCTATCTCCACTCACTGAACCCTCCTCAACTGGTGCAAAAATCACTATTAAATACTTTGTTGTTTTTCCTTTCCCTTTCTGTATGTGCACTGGAGCAGGTGACTAGTTCTAAGTAGAGGTTATATATAAATTCAGAGTAACACTTGACCGAGGCATAATGGATAGCTATTGCCTTTTACCAGGCCTGTAACCTCTTAAGGTTAATAGCTCTGTTTCAAAATGTGTTGGTGCTTCCAAGTTCTCGGTTTATCTGTGCATTCTGTGAAACGTCGAGACGCTGTTAGTCAGTGGAATATGCTGAAACACATCTTTTGCTTGAACACTGTAATAGCTGTGCAGGCTGAGAGGTGGACCAGGGGACAATGACACTGAGCGGTTTATTTTTATCCACACTGCAGCCAAAAATGCAACTTAATTAATATCAAAATGTTGCCAATTATTTGAGATATCTGTATATTAAACCACCGTGTGTCATTTACCCACTCCAAGATATGTCACGTGCAAAGGGGAAGAGACTATCCAATAAAGCATGCAGCCCTGTACACGAGATCCCTATATACCTGTGGGAATACTCTGCTCCAATCTCTCATATATTTGCAGTAATGCTGACAGCTGTAGCTGCACTGACTCCCACACCTGCCTACACTAATATATACATTACGCTCAATGAGTTGGAGTTAGGGAGCAAAATGTACATTGCATAGGTTTTCCCTGATGCAATTTAAGACTGCTAAGCCATGAGCATTGGCCTAGTCTGTTCCATAACCATGAAGCGGAATATTAGATTTCCCAGCTCCCCCTGCTTGAGCACTAACAGTGATAAGGAGATGGGGAAACTCCCTGAAGGAGACCCGGGATCAAGCACAGTATGTACCTGGCCTGGGCTAAGGAGCATGATCGGATATATATTATTATTACGTTATGAGCGACAATAGAATTCAAATTGAATTATGCTCAAAATTCACAGATAATGAAATTTGATCGGAGGCAAAAAACACAAACACAGTCACGCAGCATCTTAGAGGTTGTTGATCATACTTTGAAGATTTACAGTCTGTCTTCCGAAATGGCAAAACCATTCCACTGACAAGCGTCTTCTGATCTACCCCGTTTATGGTTAGGGTTAGGTTAAGTCTCGGCAACTAAGGGGTGCCCTGGTGACCTGGGAGTGGACCATGTCAAGGGTTAGGGTTAGGATTGGGCTGAGGTTCCAGGTGTGGCAGGGGACCTTTGCTGCGTATCATTCCTCATCTCAGTTCAATGCTCACCTGCTTAGGTATCCTTGGGATGTGCAACCAACGATAAGACGACAGATCATTGAGCTCTTTTATCCTAAAATGTTTATACTTATACCAATGATTTGAAGATTTTCCTTTTTTCTGTGAGGTCTGCTCATGTTCCAAATTGTATCCACCAAACTCTCTTAAAGGTGCAATTTGTAAGAAAAGTACATTTTTCGAGTCTCATTCCCAGCTCGTCAGGAACGGAGGCTTTTGGATAGCAACCCATCTGCCCTACAATCCCAAAGCGTAAGTTTTTGTCGAGTTGAGAATGAGACTCAAAAATGAACTTTTCTTACAAATAGCGCCTTTAACTGAACTAAACTTCTTCTAAATCCCTTGTTTCAGCCTTATAAATGCCACCTGGTCACGAGGAGGTCTAGTTTTCATTATTAGCATAACTGAAAGGCCTAAAATCCCTTCTCTCTGCAGAGCTTCAGGTCTAAATGTCAAAAATCAGTGGACAAAGAGATAGGACATTTAGCAGTAAGTGGTATTAGAGGACCTGAAACACTTTAAAATATTAATTTTACAGCTATGAACGACTGTTACAGACCAATGAAGGAATATCTGACATGAAGTTAGATGCTAAAAGGGGAGAGCTGGTGATTAGGTGAGACGGTCACAGACGAATCAAACTAAAGAATATTATAGTTTACAATAGGCAATGTTACACTGCCAAGTAAACAGAGGATGATACTGGACAGAGGCCGGCATAACCTTGGGATCATATTTAACACCGTGTTTATTTCTTCCCGCGAAGACGCAGACTATCTGCAAACGACTCATATGACAGGTCTGGGCCAGTTATGAATTTAATAACAAATCTATCAGTCTGAGCGGTTCTTGAATTAGCCCTATGAATGCTCAACCAGCCTCCCTCCTCCCCCCTGACATTTTGCAGCGGTGTAAGAATATAATAATATCATCCCATTTCTGCCAGTGATTATTCGCACAATTGCGAGAGATCGCTCATCTGGGAAATATCAACATAGTAGGTCATTTTAAGCGTTTGCACAAATGAGTAATGCTGTAATTTGCCTTAAGACAGCAGTCTCCTGATGGTTCCATTACGGCATGTTTTGATTCCTATTTATCTGAATGATTGGGCATGATGAAACCTTTGCAAAACCATTTGACTCGCCGGCCAGAAATTAGCGTGCTATTACGATGTTTCACCCTCACAGAGATGGGAGCATTTGGCAGGAGGCATCAGAAGAGCAATGATCACAACATAGGAACTTTAACGGTTGAAATATATCGCTATCTTTTGTATTTGGCAATTTTTCAGTGACGATGATGTGTCCTTTAAATTGCAGTTTGCTTCAATGTCCCTTCAGTTATTTAAAAGCTGAAGTTAATCTGAACTGACTACATTACACTTGAGTCAAACTTGAGTCGGATGTAAACTCCGACGTTTTACAATGCATGTATTGGGGATACGGGGGGGCGAAGGCATCCAGTGGACAGCACTTCGTTGTTTAGATGCAAATGCTCAGGGGAGTGATGAGATCTCGCCGTTCATTTGGGATCTGACAGAGGGTTATTAAATGAGAGGGCCAGACTACCCATCTGATAAAGATTCATCTAAAAGGCAGAGCCGTTTGAAGACTGAAGCCAATTAGACATGATATGCAAAGGGGTCCAAGATTTACATTTTCCTCCATCAAGCGACAGATGGATTTATGTCACTAACGCGCCAGATCAGAAGAGGAACGGAGACCAAAGGCACGCACATTATTCATTCAACACTGCTGCATGCATAATATTTAGACTGTATTCGATATATTGTCTCCGAGATCGGCTCCGAAATGGGGAACTCTTTACTGTAGCTCATGACTTCTAAATGTGAGCTTCTTCTGCGGGAGGGGGTTTAATTCTGTCTAGATGTATTAAAATAATCAATCTAATTACAAGCCTTCCATTTGCACAGAGAGAGAGGGAGAGAGAGAGAGAGAAAAAAAAACACATCAATGGGATTTTGAAAACATATTTACAGAGGCTGAGGCAGGGAGCGTATCTGCAAATATTGGATTTTGCTGTGAAGGGAGCAAATGGGTCAGGGTAACATTAGACACAGGGAAAACGATGACAAAGCGAGACCAAAGGGGGAAAAAAAAAATCTGATAAATAAGAAAAGCAATAAGTCAGATATCAATAAAGTGGATAAAGTAAGCACGTCAATAGTAACACACACACACACAAACACAAAGTTTATCAAGTGATTGCATGAAATCTTCCAAGCTATGCGCTGTAGCATCACACAGCAGTCACTTATATAAAAACTGGGAACCGTCAGCTGTTGCAGTAGTGTTGTGATAGTGTGCTTGATAGCATTATGTCATGCTGAAGGATGTCACTAATCTCATTAGGAATCTGGTGTGGTAAAAAGAAGCCAACCAGCGGGCATGACATCTCGTAGCGAGCAGAAATTGTCAGGCAGCAAACAGAAAGCGGTGCGAAGTGGAGTACAGCGAGGACGTGTTTCCAGTTTTTAGAAATTAGGCAGAAGTTGACACATTTGTTGCCTGGTTCACAGCCTTGGAGATTTTGTTTTTGAATCCTGAATAATCTTGCAGACGTTTGGGGTGATGTTGGGCTGAATCAGTCGTAGACTTTATGAGTACTAGAACTTTGTGTTATAATCTCGTCTGCATTTTATCTGAATACAAAACACTGTGACAAGTGTAAATACGGCCACTAGAAAATGTTCTGCACTGACAGTCGGCTGTTTGCTCAGATGTTCTCTGTGAAGGTTTCTCATTGCATTTAGAAAAGATATAATCAGGACTGATTTATGTTTAAACACAAGTACTGGATAGTATCTATCTTTGACTGTGTGCTCAGAAGCATAATGCAAGAGCATCTGAATAAATTGGTGAACACACAAATCTCTCATGTGTATTTGTTTAACTACACGTAGTCCATCCTGTACATGTGAGTTTGCTCAGCAGTTAGCGGGCGGCTACGTGCTTTATGTGTGAATCAGCAAGGTAATGTTTTGTACATTCTATATTGTTAATTGCAACAGCTTCCATAGTGTAAACCACACACGCATCAACCACTTACAAGCCACAACGTCCACTGATCACCTCGGTTGACACCAACAAGAAAATGACGTTCACCTTGACTTGTCGCCAAGCCGTGCACTGGGCTCGCTGTTGGTTTCAGTTCATTTAGGTTCACAAATCAAGGCAGACGTAACAGATGTACTTCAGAGATGAGTTATCATTCATCGTCCATCACTCAACATTACTCTACGACCGGCTCATGTTACGATGGTTCATGATACGATCTCTGATAAATGATGACGATGATAAATGGTAACCTCTGACTGTGATTACACACATTCACAGACTTATTAAGTTGTTCCCCTACTGGAAGAATACTTGATAAGTCCCATTGTAACTGTGATCAGATGGAAGCTGTACCAGGAACTAAATGAGGAACCAACAAGAGGAGCTGAAAGGCCCCTTAAGATACAAAATGCAATGGCTAAATGACAACTGTGCTGTATACAGCCTGGAGTTTCCTGTCAGTCCGTCAGATGAATTGGTCTAACTTGCACATGCTCACTTATACACACACACTGTATATCAACTTTCCTTTTCCCCAGAGCTTAACACTTTCTCCACATGGGGTGGGTGGCTTTGACTAAAGTGCATTGTGGAGATGTATGGGGTGGACATTTTTAGCATGAATGCTCGCGGGGGGGAATCAAAGCCCTCGCAATGACTGTACGAGCACACACTATTCTAGACGTACACAAAATAAAGCTGCTGGAAAGATTTCAAGACAAGCCAATGTTAGATCCATCAAGAAATGCTGCAGACAGATATGGAAAACCTATAAACATCATTGGTGGGCCGACAAAACCATTTTCTGAGGCTTTTGAGACTTGAAGCCATTCAATTTTCAAAGCAGCAGAGTGTACTGAAGGTAAGCCTTGTGCATGCCTCAACAATATATGGCAACTGGCGCAGAAAGCGATATGCACAAGTAGGAGAGTAGCAATTAGGGGCACAGTGGAGTGGAGTGCTGAGCCAAAACAGGCAGATAAAGAGCTCCTTTGCCCGCAGTTTTCAAGCTATAATTATGTGTAATTGTAATTTTTTTTTGTGTGTGGCTTCTGAGCCGCTCTCAGCGCCACGTTCCTCTCAATGAGTCCTGTGGGGCTCGCGTTGACTTTCCCAGCTCAGCACTTTCACACCACACCACACCCACTGATGGCCTGCTCCGACTCATTATTGTGAAGCCATGTATGGTTGGGTCTTCACGCCTACATACTCACAAACGGCTGCCTCTGCTGCCACCCCAAACCCCGTCAGTTTAATTAAATTTCAGAATTTGCATTAAACAGACTGTCACCACTGAGCATGATAAATGCACAGAAACAGTGAACCCATCGGTGACATTCTCGCAGTGACGCACGGGTAGCGCGGCCGTGCTATCAGCTGTGCGAGGCGGTACTTTGCTTTGAGCCACATGCCAACACCGGGATGCTCAAAAATAACATGCTAACATACTGGTGCTAAGAAGATAAAGTGTTTACATTGTTCCCCATCTTATTTTGGCATGCTAACATCTGCTAATTAGCGCTAAAGAAAGTACATCGGAGGTGCATGGAAATTTAGTTTGGGCAAAAGTGTCGCTAGGCCTATATTGTTGGGCTTGGCTCTGTCTAATTCATTCTCCTAACAAATAGGGCGCAGCTTATCGTCAGAATAATTGCTAACTGTTGCTGTTGGGGGAGCGTGTCTATGTTCCCCGGGTCCTATGTTCCCCTCTTTGTATGAGACTGGGGAACATAGGACCCTTTTTACAAAAAAGGTCCTTTTTTAAAAAACAAGGTCCTTTTTTAAAAAAGGGTCCTATGTTCCCCAGTCTGTTACTGTTTCCACCTTTACTGAAAAATTCCATGGCAAATAGGCCTATGTAGGCCTACGGGCTAACCCTAACCCCTGAACCCCAACACCTGGAACCTAGGACCCTTTTTCAGAAAAAGGGTCCTGTATGTATTGCTACAGGGGAACATAGGTCCCTTTTTGGGAAAAACGGGGAATATGAGACCTTTTTTCTAAAAAGTGTCTTATGTTCCCCAAGTGGGGAACATAGGACCCGGGGAACATAGGGATGACCCCGCTGTGGGCTAGTTAGCTGCGGTCCAATTAGCTGACTCTGCCCGTGATGGGAGCGCTGAGCACCGTGGCAGTGTTGGTGTTCATACTGCAAGTTAGTTAACAGGCTAACGTCTGCAACACAGTGCATAGAGTCCTTGACAATACACCAGCAATGTTGTTTCTTCACACTGTCAGAGTCATAACACAAATTATTTTGTTCCGGTCGTGTCGCAACCAGGCCTGACTATCTCCACATACATCATGTCCAAGTTCTTTAAAGAGCACAGGTGATATCTCAATACACGCCTGGAACTTCCTGCTGACACACACACACGAACGTAACGTAAGATTCCACTGCAAACTAGAGTAAAATTCATCAATAAGTGATACTTAAGCGACGTGACAAAAAAAGAATGAATGAGTCCTGAGCTGTACCTCATCAAACGCTCCACGTTTTGCGTCTGTTCTGTACATCGGGGAACATTTACACAACCGCACATCTGGGAGAAGTCTCCACCGAACAAGACTGATACGTCACCTGAGGATTGTTGCTGAGTAAATGCTTTGCCAGATTATCTATTTGTTGCTCCTCTCTCCCATCTCGCTCCCTTTGGTTGTGTCTCTCATGCAGAGTATTGGAATTTCAAATTTCCGCTTTTGATGACATTTGTGCCGAGGGCTCTGACATAATGTTTTCTCAGTTGAATAAATATGTAAATACAGACCACCGTGTCATGTCTGATTAAACAACTGAATGACTTCATTAATTAAAACTTTGTTTTTTGTGCCAACTTTGTGCGCTTTGTGGGGAATTTATGTGAGAACATCGTGATCCTACTGAAACCTGGCAATTCGTGTTCGCTGCACCTGTGACTTTCAAGTTTATGCGCTTAAACGTTGGCGTTTAACATATGTTGACTCTCATCGGTTATATTCCTTATTTCCTGTGGTCAGAGTATTCACAGCAGAGAAAGCCGAGCAGAGAGTGCTAGAATCTGAGAACTCAGAGAGCCCTGGGTTGTGGCAGAGCTGGAGCCTGTGGTGTGAACATTGAGTTTGTTCCACCACGACGCCACCCTGTGAGCCCCCAGGTGGATGGATGCCTTGGGTTTTTCTCTACAGTTCAGGGTTTTTCTTTCATGCCATCTGCGCCTGGCTCCGGGACATGGCATTCAAGCAGGGCGCAGAGCAGGCGCGGCTCCTATGCCCTCGCTCCAAAGAGGCAGGAAGCTTTTCACTTTGAGCGAACAAATCTCAGGTCAGGAGGATACCACAGCAAACAGACATGGCACTAATAGCACCGACAATAAGCACGCCGTCCTCTACCCAGTCATTTGATACGCTGCTTGTTTCCATCGCTGTGGGCCACCGCGAGCAGACTGCCAATACCAACTACGCAGACAAAGTGCCAACAAGATTTCTCTGAATTCCGTCGGAGACATAGTTGCTCTTTGTTAAATCACAGTGTAGACTGCACGTGAGCCGATCCGACACTATAAGGTTCTGCTCCAAAGAGGTGCAGAATTTCCACGTTGACAAAATCGTCTACAATCGTAGAATCGTATCGTTAATTTGCAAATTATTGCATTCAGTTTTTATATATACTTATGTTTTACACGGTGTCCCAGCATTTTGGGAATCTGGATTTTCACATCAAAATATTGGTGATAAAACAAGCTGCGCGTTACACATCTTTCATAACATCAGCGAGGACTGTCTCCTTTATTTTTTTTTCTCCGAGCCAACAATAAGAGGAAGCAGCATCAGGTCTCCATTTAATCAGATGCTTAGGAGACAGAAGCAGGATGGCCGCCAGCTACTTGTGTTCCTGCATCTACAGCTCAGCTTGAGTCCCACTAATCTGGAAGAAATCAAAGATTAGCATTTTTGAGAGGTTTGCATTTGCCTCAAAGACCGCTGACTCAGACGTTTCCCCCCAGCCCTCCCCGGCACTCCAGAGACAAATCTGTCTGGCACATTTCATATTCCGAACTACAAATAACTTAGATTTCTTTCTCAGAGAATGTGGGCTGCTGCTGACACGTGCCAAAGTTGAATTGATGGGGACGCCACCTATTTGATACCGGGGGTGTGACCGATGGAAAGGATTGACTGTGCATTGAAAAATTTCAATGTAATGAAAAAATGAGAGCATTTCAGCGCTACTTCATCACGTGGAACAAATTGCTTAGTCCTCTATTTCGTGGGCAAATTAAGATTAATCACTATGTGCTCTGAACATGTAAAAAATTAGGAGTGAAATGAATTCGCCAGCATCACCTTCATAGGTTAAACTCTCAGCTCTCTGTAGTTTCGCTGCCGAGATCAAGCTGACCTAGATTCCATTATTTCTAAATTCTGCTGATTTTCCAACAGCAGGTAATTAAGTGTGATTCTCCCACCTTGTTCGACGGGGCCCTGGATGTTTCGGAGTTGGCTGCTGAGTCAGATGGGGTGGCGCTATGCGGCTAACGGAGATCTGGGGGCACATCTCAGCGCTGCTGCCTTTAGTGTGTGTGCCAGCTGCCTGCCAGAGGCCCGGCCTCATTAGCAGAATTACAGAGATCAAACAGAGAGGCCGAGGAGCAGAAGAAAGAGAATCCGCTGTCCCTCTCCAAGAGCATGGGATGAAAGGCACACAGATAGTGAAGTGGGGGCAGCAGAAGACATTGTGTAACTGGCTCCGAGTTCGAAGGGGTGGGTTCTTTGATTCCCTGTCTATTATAAATGAAAAATGTGTAGCACTTTGATGGGCCTGCACAGGTCTGTTGACATTCTGCTTACTGATGCGCCGCGGTGAAGGAATATCAGCACCATTGTCTCTTGGACAAACACAGGCCATGGGCATGTTCTTCTTAGAGAATACAACATGAATCGATGGGTAATGTCTAATTAAACTTTTAAAGAAGTGGCTCAGCAGGTTTCAGTACAAATCCTAGCTCGATGTTCATAAAGGTTTAAAAAAAATCTACTTTTTTTGTTGTTTGTGTTGTTATTAAGTCTGAATGATCATTTTTGTATGAGAATCTGTGAGCGCATCGCTCAGAAAACCTGCTGAGTGCACACAAGTGATGAGTCCTCAAACAGGAATGGTAACACAAAGTCTGCTTTAGCAATTCCTCTCAAAGAATTACATTCAGTATCTTTTTACTTCGATTTTCTGTGGGCTTAAGAAGACACAGATGAAACACTCATTAATATATTTTTCTGATTCAACTCATGCGTAACGCTCATTTTTGACTAAGAGTCCACTTGTAGAGTTTAACACAGCGTGGTGTTTCTGGGTCTCTCAGTGCCACAGAATTCTGTCCTCATCAGCAAAAGGTCAAAACAGCATGGAAACAGTTCCTTATCTCCAAACCCTCTCATCATTTTTTCATTGATAGCATAGCGGTCAAACATTCAAGGATGTATAGCCGGAATTATTTCAGTCGTGAATCAGGTGCTTTATTTATTTATCATTTAGTGTATCAGCTGAGAGTAAAGCTTCAATCATTAACAGTCAACAGGGGTGCAAAGTGCAAATCAATAAATACATCTACGCAGTCTGATTCTGAATACACCACAGCACTTTAACTTTAATCCAAGCATACAATGATTGTGTTGTTATTTTACCCTGTTTGTCACAGGGATGTGCACATGCTGTAGCAGTGCAGCACATGTAGAGTCACTGTACGTGGCTCTGCCACAATGTGCTGTACGTACGCCTCCCAGGCATGTTTGTGTGCAATCTATGAGCTAATTTTCTTTTGATTTGTTTGGGCCCTCTATCTGATTTTGCATAGTACAGTGCAGAATGAGATGCACCCCTGAGATTGACTCCCTGAGAACAAAAGCCCTGTTGAAACTGAGGAGATTTTAAGTGCATCACTAGTATCTGTAGTGAGGTGCTGAGGCTTGCTTTAGCAGCGGAGGGGACAGCAGTGGATTTAAAGAGGGATTTCATTAGGGCAAGATAGACGAGATGGTGGTCCAGACCCTCAGGGGGATGGGGCGAAAAGCCCATTGGACTGCATCGCCACTTGTGTGGTTGACAGCTTTGGGTTACTGCATCTTAACAATATAGACACTTCCCTAATTAAGTCTTCACTTGCTTTTAGAAACTTAATTGATGAGATAATTGTGTGGTGGTGGGGGTCTCCGGCTAATTACTTCTTTGGAGGGTTTTCAGACAGGGGAGGTGAAATTGCTTCTGTAGTCATAGAGTCTCTGATGCAGAGAAACCATAAAATCAATTGATGGATTGTTGTTTTTTTTAGGAAAATGTGCAAGCACATGAGATTAAAAAGTATCAAAGTGATCTCAAGTCACTTTTACTAAAACAACCAACCTCAAAGAATCCTGAAAAACTGCAACATTATACAAACATACATGTTACAAAATAGTGGGTGGGTTTTTTTTGTTATTATTTGTGGTTTTGAGTCAAATGTCCTGTTAATGGAGGATCATCAACATTGTTGCACTCACTCATGTTTCCCCACGGATTAATTGTAAAAACTTCAATTAACTTTTCATCAGGTCAAAATTATTTGTTCAGCTCTTTAACCAAATACCTGCTTAATTAATGTGAATTACCACATGTTAGCATGCTACCATGTTAAACTAAGAAGGTGAACATGGTAAACATTACATCTACCACATACAAGCATGTAGCGTTGTTATTATTCATATGTCCTTTACAGGAACAATATTTTAGCTTGCACAAAGTGAGCTAGTTATTTCCTTAAGTAAGGATCTTTGGGGTGGGGCTTGCATCACTGTATGTGAATTATATTCTCTTTCTCATATGTCAGCAAACTAATTTGCTGTATCTTCGGAGGTCTTTAGACCACGGTGGAAACTCAGTCGACAAAGTGCTGAAGGGACATTTTAGTTCTTTGAAAAGTAGTCCTTGGGACAGAAAGTTCCAGGTACTTCGGGTGAGAACACGTCTTCGCATTCATCTCCGAGCACCATTGTGCCTCAGTACAAACTCACACAGCCGCTAGTGTGTCTGTAGACTCTAGTCTTTATATATATATCTATCTATCAGATAAAAAAAAACTGAGTTATAACGCCTAGATAAAGTGTGTGTAGTCGGGGAAAGATGAAAGAAGCTTCTGGCTCATGTAGTTCTCTTAAAAATATATTAAATAGGATCCTTTGAAATGCACTTTTAAATGTGTTCAGGCCTTCAAACAGAAAATGTAGGTAATTTACCTTTTAACGTATCTCTCAGACTGATACAAACAATAATCGTGACAAGGGGTCTAAGTTTTAATGAAGATGAGAACATGTTGAGCATCTCAGATAGCAGCGAGGAGTGATGATGAAGCTACTTTGAACATTTCAGTTGTATTCAAATGGATATGCAGACAAGTATGCAAGTGTTGAAAGTGCTTTGCATCTAAAGAGCCTTAGAAATTCTCAGTGTTACAAGACCTGACCATTGGGAGGGAACAACTCAAAGGTAACTTTAAAGGTTGCTGAAGGAGAGAGATGAGTCAGAAACGGGTTTCATGTGATGGAAACTGCTGTGAAACAAATTTATATTAAATAGCGTGTTACTGCAGAGAGCATTAAAATGGTGATCTAGGTGAGTAGTAAATAGTAAATACCATACTGTGCTCATTTTGTGATGCATTAAAATCCGCTATAAATCCAGAAGAATGTTCCTCATAACTGGGTCACACATCAAGATCTGCAAAGTAAGCATATTTAGTCTGAAGCCTTTAAAAATTCTTGAGACTCCCAAACCAATCACGCTGCGGCAACGGCTATGCATGCTCGTTATCTTGTGCTATTTCATAGTTCATATAGTACACGGAGGAAGATTAGATCTTTAGTCATCGGCAAGCCTTTTCATCCCATGATCCATCATTTTAGAAGTCTATTAGTACAGTGTGTTGATAAGAGAAATAGGTCACAATATTGTGACAAGACACTTCCTACAGCTTTGCTCAAAATATGAAGTGCTGCTCCCGATTCGAGAATCCTCTGCAGACGTGATTACAGTTTCAGGTTTCAGCTGCCAGAGTAGTCATGCAAACAGTCATTCTATGCCTCTCACAGATCTCTGCATAGTTATGCCAATAAGGATATTAAGGAAATGCAAATGCACCACCATGCTTCCTTACCTGAGGCGATGCAGCCTGTTTTGTTTCAACACAGCAGCCAAAGCCGAACCGCTCGCTCTCCCTCGTGCACGACTCCAGCCCAGGGAATGTATCAGTGAACCAAATAGTAAGCCGATATATTGTCACAATAACACTCTTTTACAGTGCTTGTAGCCACAGTTAGCTTTAGCATCTCTTCTAACTGGTTGAAAAGAAAAAGTCTAATAACAACTGTGTGTGCCGGCCAGCTATTCCCAGAGTTATAAATAAAAGATCCATTTTCTCTGTGAAAAACATTACTCATGTTTTCAAGGGGAAGAAATCACCATATTGGAAAACGCAGCCTTTGCCTATGGATTTTTTTCTCACCTCCCATTTCATTTATGCTTTGCTTCATATTGCAAAAGCAGCTCATTGTCCATCATGTACAGTATGTCCTTGCTTCCAAGTAATTCAGCTTCCACAGTAAAAAACCCACAAGGGTTCACCAAAGTCCTTAAGCTTCACCCTCTGGGGCTCATGAATATGTGTACCAAATTTAATCCACCTAATAGTCGTTGAGATTTTACAGGGTGGTGAAAAGTGGCGCACTGACCGGCGTTGCCATTCAAAGAGCCATGCTGCCAGCAAAAAAACCCCTCCAACCCTTTGACATAATGCCTCCCAAGGCAGAACACAAACATCTTATGCATTCAATATGTATTATAAATTTACATGGGGCAAGGGGGGAGGGTGGCTCAGTGAAACCACCACTGTGTGGGGCCTTTAAGCCATCTTGAGAACAGCAAAGAGGTCACGTGTCCCTATCGCTGCATGGAGCCACATTTTTCACCAGCCATTTATCCATATTTGCATAACCTCCTTATTTGCCATGGGAAACTTATATCAAAGGTTTCTAAGAACATTTTGCTTCAACCTCTGTGTGACTATGAGAGTGTGAGAGGGGAGGAAGAAAGGCAGACTAAAGGGAAAGGGACTGTGATTGAGCACAGACCTCTTTTTTGTTCTTTGTAGCATAATGGTAGTCTTCCTTTTTTTTGAAACTTCTCACTGCAGCTTATAATTGGTGGATCAGTTACACTGATTCAACTTGCACAACTTTTAGGGATCTGAAAGACTGTGCACTTAAATATCAAAAGGAATGTTGAAGTTTGTGCTTAATTGATTACTGACATTCTTGCAAAGCGTGTCATTTCCTTGTCATTTCATTGCCAGTGCAGCTGACCATTTAGAACTTGGGGGTTGGGGTAACTCACATTCTGCCATTGGGTCGGTATGTTGAATCGCAGTAAATACGATTACCCGAGAGTCTTACTGGTGAGGGCTGTGTAGAATCCTTATCTGGATGTTTGATTTTGTAATGCTCAGCGGGACACGGAAGCGAATTTGATCATTCAACCAGGAGTTTTATCATCATGCACTGATCTTGAAGTCGTCTAATGGCCAGTCTCTAAATAAATACTTATTTCTCCTTCGAGGACACACACACAAGTGATCAATGAGGTGTGGAGTTCAGCGCTGTCAACAATGAAAGTAGTGCGCGGATGCAAGTGTGCTGTGGAGGTATTTAAGGGGCGAAAACTAAAAGACAATGATGCAGCGGTGGAATCCAGCTGACAGGCAAAGGGAGACGAGTGAGCACTTTGACCCCCTTCATAGCCTAAAGGCCTAAGTGAACTTAATCATGGCCCTCACATGTCAGCTGATTGCCTGCTGAGTTTTGCCTGGAGAGCCTCCTAGACAGTTGGAGTAGCATCACAGCCCATTACAATAATTACCACTTCTCTGTTCCCATTGTATTTATTGGAAACAGCCGACAGTTGCAGACATTTCCGTTGGCTAATTTTTTTTTTCTCCAATTATTCACAATATGTGGGAATTAACCTCCGTCCAACTTTCATTTTCCTACACAACGTGAAAACCACCACTGGAGGGGACTTGAGGGACCCCCGGACATCTTGTCACCACGGTTGACTGCTTGATGGAAACTTGAAAAATCTACTTGATAAGTCCTTCAGCACCACCAGCGATACCGGTCCTCGCACACTTTTCCTGCTCAAAGAAAAACCCCATTCTTGTAGCTAACTAAAGTTCCAAGTACAGATCTCTGTGTATGTGAACTTTACAAAGTTTCAGTCAGCAATGATTATTTAATCGATGATAAATTGGACATAGAAGGTGTCACTGCCAAAAAAACAAACATGTTACATGTTGTTGAAAAGACAATGTTCCGGCATTCATTCAGAGTGGCTTTTGTGTGTGTGTTTTTGATTTCCGCCTCCAAACTTGACCCAAAAAAGGTTCCGGTGCCTTCCTTTGCATATGGTGTTTGTTATCACTCTTAGTTGAGTTGCTCTCACTCGGAATTAGCCTACTTTTTCCATGCAAAGTTTCTACTGAAGAGTTACACTTTTGCATCATGCCTAAAAAGAGGTGCCATTCACTGTCGCCAAGTCATGAAGCCACCAATGCAAAAGAACCGTAGCAAATCTATGAGATATCAGGTAAGAATCTTGCTAATTTACCGCTTGGCATTAGCATGCCTCTACTGACTTGCTAGCTAGATCAGCAACCAGGTTTTATGCTTCTTACGGTCTGCACGGACTACAGATGATGCACATGGACTTAGTCTAAGGACTCTGCAACATATGACTGTTTTCATTATCAATTGCCTCATAGTTTAGTAGATGCAGCATCCGGGCTTGTGAGATGCATCTCTGGCGAAAAAAGCCAAACTTTTGTACTAGTTTTGGATGTTCTTACAATTCTGAATCCAAACTGAGAATACCTGCCTGCTTCAGCCAAAATCAATTCTACAAGAGCAGTGAGAGGAAACCCAAAAGTAACAAAAGGGGGAAGACAGCTGACGATTAGTTGAAACTCACTTTAAAGCTCCATAAAGCCAAGTGGAGCTTTAGATTTTGGCGATAATTCTACGGGAATTAATTATTATTCTGAGGAACCCCTGTCGCAGTATCACATTGCTTTTACGTTGTCATTTCTTATTCATTAGAACAATAACAATTATAGCCACTTTAAAGGCCCTTTTAACTTCCAACTGAGTTTTTTTGCTTTGAAGTCGGTGCTGTTGGAAACCATGAGCGTCTACCAAATAAAAGCGACTGCATCGTAGAGTACAGTTGATCAACAGAGCGTAAAAATTCTTTGATTATTTTTGGATGGAAAAATAAAAACTGCCCCGACAAGTGTAGTTCCTGGAGCATAAGTCCAGCCGTCTTGTTGCTTTGGATTCTTCCCAATCTTCTCCACAAACTCTTTACAAACATATCAGTCCCGCAATTCACATTCATTACACTTTAATACATTGGATAAGACTCCATTGATCTTGAATTCTGTGAGGTCTGTCACACACCATCTGGAAACCACCGTAGGATTCCTCCCACAGGCCCTTGCAGCAGACAGAGCTTGAGGCTCTCCGATACTCAGGCTTATTTTAGTTTTTCATAAACCTGTCAAATCAGTAGTATCTTGTGCTCCTCTTCTGCTCCAAAAGGACTTTGACCCTCAGGTTTTGAAATACGAACGATTCACCAGCCTTTTTTTGTCATGTGAAAAGCTTTTCTCTACCTGTTCATGGTATTTTGTGGCTGTTCTCAACCTTCATTCTCCCCTGTGAAGATTTTCAACCAGCTTCTGAGGGACACAACTGAGCATTGAGGATTTCTGGTACTGTGGTAAACGCTTGTTCCCTCAGAAGAACACTTCCTTTAATTACAAATTAAATTACAAAGTTATATTGTGGGATATCATGAGAATAATGAATATCTCCATGCAAAATGTGAAATTTGAGTCAGCATTCAATAAAATAGCCAATACCAATACCATATCACCTGATGGGAAAGATGTTTTGTTGCTTGATAGAAGCCTTTTTAAAAAATGCTTGGCAGCTGATTGGACAAACTGTCCATCTTTCACTGTGAATCATGGGCTAACTTCAATAAGTCAGATCAACAGTAGGAGAACGCTAACACATCTCTTCCGTCGGGAGAAGCCTTCAGTGCCATTCTTTGCTCTACTTTCAATTAAATGTACTTTACTCTTCTGATATTACTGATACTGTAGCAGCATCACATATTGAGGAGCCACCATTGTTGTTTTCAAACCAACAGTTGCTTTTCTCGCTGGTCGTCACATCTAAACACACGGCAGTAGCTACCGTCTCTAGCTGCCAGGCTTTCCTCAGAGGAAGCTGATCGTTGTAAAGCCTGTGTGTGTGTGTGGCCACAGGCGCATAGCTTGAAGCCTTGTAAGGATTTGTCAGATCACATGATCACCGTGCGACAAGGTCTTAAGTATGCACAAGACACGGACGCATAAGATATAACTGGCACTGTAATAATGCAGAAAAGACAGGCTTATCTCCCAGGTGCCGAGCAAAAACTCATCATCTCACATCATGTTTCACTTTTACGTGAGAAGGGGTTGTCAAGAAAGATTACCAAATCTGTTACGCAAATTTATCTCAGATAGACTTCCTCAGATCCAATAAAGAATGGGACAAAGCTGCCTGAAGCTGCTGGGCCCACTTCCCCTTTACCTGCAATATCCTCCATGCTTTGACATTGTTTCCAGTTCTCTGGCGACATTAGCCTGACATAGCCTGATACATTTAACTTTTAGTGGAGTGGATACATATAGGCTCAGCTGGAAGAAGCACCAACAACAGAGTTAACAGTGACACTTACTGCAGTGTATTTGGATTGAATAATAATATAAAGGATTCAAATAAATAGAACTGGCTTGACTTGACAGGACTTGACCAACAATGGCACGTCAGATTCTCAACTAAATTACCCAATATTCAATTCTTAGGCATTTATAAATCTGCAGTAACTATTTAAGTACACATATTTGGAACCCATGTCATTTTATAGTTTATGCCATAGGGGGACTTTTATAGAAATTGTATATGTAGATGTATGAAAGCAATCTTCTATCACTTGTAAACTGTCAACACATGTTTTTTTTAGAAAAACTCCGTTTGCTGAGAAAATGTAGTTCAGATTTTTTGTTTGAATACAGCAACGCCTTTAATAATAGTGAAAGAGGCTTTGATATGCAGTACTCGCATGTTATAATACTGGTGAGCGCTGCTGTCAAGGCCTCCTCTCTCTGTAGAGCTCATCATAATGAATTGCCGTTGGAGCTCTTGCTCCCGCGTGAACAAGAGAGTCCGTCTTAAATATCAGACGTTATTTGAAGCTTTTTTTTCAATCCAGCGAGAAGTCCAAGCTCTCCATTGAGGCCTCCATCACTTCATCTTTAATCTGCCGCACTCGGTCACTGGAAATTTCCCTTTTCCGCGTCCATCAAGACCTTTGCTGAGCACTCACTATTCACACAATCAATCTCATCACTCCACACAAATGTAGGCATCAACCGGCAAAATGAAGAGGTGTTTCCGAGTGAAAATAAAAAAAAAGCTGAGGTTTTCCTTTTTTGATTTGCTTTTTACCTTCCTTGGGACTTATACAAGCACACAGTCAACAGCCGAAAGAGCAATAACGGAGCACGGATGGCACATTGTACACATACAGACACACTCTTAGTATGTCAACCCGAGGGCAGAAATACTCCTCATTCCGCTAAAAAGGATTTGATGACATCACTCATCCACTACACTTTCCGGGCACATTTTAGCTGTATTGTGTTGGCAACACTTGAGCGGAGACCAAGCAAAAATGTCGCCTCACGTCTGAAAAACAAACAAACAAACAAACAAAACAACCATACACTAAAGGTTAGCCAAGGCCAAACACATAAACCCAAATATTTGCTTCTGTGTGTGTCCAGACCCAATGCAGCCAACCTGACATTAGAGTCATGCTTTGAAACCAAATCCTAACACAGTTTTGCAGTCTGTCCCCCCAAACTGTCACTTACAAACCCAAAATGAGGCCCAAAGAAGAAACACTTGGTGTCTTTTGTCTGCTACATGCAGTTAGTTAAGCAACGAGGCTACAAAGCACATTGTTCCTGACGCAGAGGTTGACTAGGCACATGAAAGACCTGTGGATAATTGTACCGTGTTCTGCATGTCTTGATCTTGCTACATGCTCTTGTTCCCAGCGCTCCGTTTTCATGTAGTTGAGAACATGCCGAGCCTCAGATCCTGTAAAAATCAACGACTAATATAGATCTTGAAGATCAAGAGCTGTGGACTTACAGCGTGTGACGACACCTTTTCAGTTACATGGAAATATCGTTCCCTTCTCTGTGAAGATTCTTTGTTCCAGTCAGCTCGTGAGAATGGAATGAAATGTACACATGGTGAAATGTATGGATGGTGCAGAGACACATGAACAATGATTCAACATGGTATTCAGGGCTGAAAGTGACCAAAATTGGACTGAAATGATCCTGTCATTGTTGCAACTAGAGCATTATCAACTAACAGGCCTTCACACTGGCTGACTACCTGTTATCACAAGCATTACGGTCCACACTCCATAGCAGTGGGTGGTGGTACTGTGTCACCTCACCGCATCGCTTTACAGCCACCATAAAGCATTAACAGAAAAAAAAAAAACAGCGACCATCCATTGGAGCCTTTTAGCGTTACAAGAAAGAAGAAAAGTAAGTCAAGGGGAAAGTCAGCAGGCCAAAAAAACAAGAATAACCATTGGTGCGTCCATGACACAATGGACTGAAGTGAAGAAACCACTAGGTTGCCATGGCCAGTTAATGTTGAAGCAGGTCGGGTAGTTAATAAATTGCCTCATTATTAATTACACTGAATGAACAAAGCTTGTATGTTACGGTACCTTAGGGAAGCATTCTTTGTCTTGGATTTTAAAGTTGGCTCATCACCACCAAGAAAGACTGATGTTAGATGCGATTCAATTCGGAAATATAGTGACACTAAGGTCGGAGATATTTTTGCTTTTAACCACACGTTTGTGGGATGGCTGTCTTGGCTAAGCATGCATCCATTTGGAGCCTTTGTTGTGCACAAAATTAATGCTATGAACAGTAGGACCAGCGTACGGGCAGTACGGGGATGGTATGCCTGTTGGTGGAAAGCTTAGGGTAAGGCGTGCCCATCTGCTGAACTGATTGGCTCACTGCATGTGTGTGTTGTATGGCTGACATTCAAAAATACTTGTTGTGTCTTTCGTCATCAATTTCTTGCATTCTTTGCATTGTCGTAATTTAATTCAGGGACTTCAGATACCATTTACAATGGTGCAGCTGTCACTTTTTTCTCGCAATCAACAAAATAGTAACCTCATCCAGCGTCACCATATTTATTATTTCATCATTCAGATCTCTGGTGTGCTCTCTAGTGGTATTCCCCAGTAAAACACATCGTTCATTGGCAAGACTGTGAACAACTACATTCGCGTTGCAGCTGCTTGTCTACGCAAACACATGGTTTAATCACCAGTCACAAACTGCCTCTTGATCCAGACCTCTGGCGTAGCTGTAAGCACCCACATTTTAGCGTGAAACTGATGTGGGTTTTCAGTCGGGGTAATCGGATCAACTCTGTGCACAACAAAGGATGTCATAACATTAAAACAAAAAACAATTTGACACCTCTTGTTCCTCTTCTAATAGTGTTTCCCTTTCATTAGAATAATATGGTCCCCTTCACGGCCCATTTACCAGCAGATTTAAATATGCATCTCACCTGATTGGCCCCTTGTGCTGCAGATCTCCAAAAGTTTCAGAGACTTGCTACAAGTGCAGTCAGGTAAATACTGCGCTTCTGAAATCTGTTTTGGTGACTCCAGGCTGGAAATACGGGGCTGTTTTAATTTCCTCTAAAACTAACATTTTTTCAGTTACAGTCTTGGCTTTCACAAATGTTTCTCAAACAGTTTTACACTTTACATTACATAATGTCGAGCTGTGACCGAGGTGTTAAGTCCACGTACAAATATATATTACCATATTTAATAGTTGTGCCAGAGTGAGTTGGCAAATGGTTAAAATACCCATAGTTTCATTCCAAAAGCACCAACAGCACTTTTCTGAACATACAGTATACGACTAAATCTGAAATGGCATTTCAAAGCGCACTCTCACACTAAACCCTCAATGAATTTTCTGTAAACACTGTGTGAATAACACCCCAAACATTCAAATCTGTGCACAATAATTGCTGCATATTTGCTGAAAGAGCATCGCCTTATTACAATCATCGGCATTGAATGTATCTGCTTTGTGATTTATGTTTGGGTTATTTGCTGTCTTAAACCCCAGGTAGAGCAGAGCAATTGCTGTCCTCCCCGGCTTATTCCCTTGATTCAGGGAGAGAAGGAATCGGCGGGGATGTCACTGGGATGAACAGAGCCGTGACAGCTGAGAGAGGCAGAGAGGAGCCGTTCTGCCAATCAACTTAGTTGGAGAAAACCGCACACTTTGCGTCTTAATGAATGAGCCGATGTCCCTTTTAAGAGGACAAGCGCGTGAGCCACACTCGCACCTTGTTTAGTTGAATGAAGACAAGTGGTGGAGAGTCAGGGAGGAAAAGACAAAGAAGTGCAGGGTAAATACAGTCTGCACTTTAACAATGGAAGTGGTGGTACAGATCCACGGTGAGGAAGGTGAGAGTAAATGTACATGTATGGTTTTGCATGTAGAAGTAGAGTTACATTGTTAGATTTTTCTAAAATGACCCACCTAAAAGCATGCAGTACCCACTGCTGCACGTATTGTTGATAACTCGACATATAACTCACAGCCATTCTGTACCCCCTGCAAAAAAAAAGCCTCCTGCCTCAGTATTCGTTGAATCATATCTTATCTCTTGTCTCTTCACCTTGAGTTGATATATCTTTAATGGTTGATGTTCACTTCAGATGGATTGATGCAAAGTCGTTGACTCTTTCGCAAGGTTCATTGCGGACCAGTTCATTCTGCTCTGTCAGGGACTGGACCAAAGGATCATTAATAATATAAGAGGAAGACAATACACCCTGGCTCCCAGTGTACAGTTCCAGATTACTGACTTTCCTTGTGAGACAGGCAAACAGTTTACCCTCCCGGATGTGGATGATTCTAGTCTTCACAACTGTAATACTTTTAGAATAAGACGTATGTCAGCTCTTTTGCATATACACCAATCAGCCACAACATTAAAAGGACCAACAGATGTGTGAAAACATGAATCATCTCAGCAGTGTTCTGCTGAGAAACCGCAGGTCCTGGCATTCATGTGGAATCAGCTTGACATGTACCACCCACTCAAGCACTGTCGTTGGCCAAGTACACCCCGACATGGCAAAGACAGTCCCCCCCGCCAGCAGGAGACAGCGCGCCCGGCCACAATGCAAATTACCCGAGGAACGTGACAAAGCTCAAGACGTCAACCTGGCCTCCACATCCCCCCAGATCCCCGTCTGATTGAGGTTCCGTGGGATGTACCAGAACATGTCAGGTCCATGAAGGCCCCACCAGTGATTGGACTTGGATCTGTCTGACCCGCTGAGATATGGACAAAGGACCTCTGGAGACGTCGTGTTGTGTCTGCCACCTGGGGGTTGACTTTGAGTCCTGCAGGATCTGAAGTAGGACCTGCATGTATCAGACTTGCAGTGTATGAATGTGTGCGTCAATGGGTGAATGGTGACTTTGTAAAAAAGGCTCGAAAAGTGCAATATAAATACAGTACATTTAGTATTACCATTTGCTTGTGCTGGCATGTCCCATGGATGCTCGTTGGAATTCAGTTCGGGGGAAGGCAGGTCAGCGCCACGCGTACTTGTTACATTCATCGAGTCATTCCTGAGCAGTTTTTGAGGAGAGGCAGGGCACACTGTCCTGCTGGGGGTGGAATATGTATCAACATAAATACCAGCACCCAAGGTCCCTCAGCAGAACACTGCATTGAAACAAGATGATAAATGTTATTCACTTCATCTGTGGGTCCTTTTAATAAAAAAAAAAAATCATAAAGTTGTTGTTGTTGACCGGTTGACATTCTGAGGGAGTTATGTGGTTTGATGACTTTTTTTTCTCTCTTCTAAAAAATGGTAGCAAGGCCTCCAGCTAATGAAAAGCCCCTTACCTAGATAACTCATGCTTTTCAGTAGCAGGCTGATGAGTAATGGCTGTTTTTGCATCGATGTGCAATGGGTGCAATATTCTGCAGGTGTCACTGGTGTGTTTTGTCCTTGTGTTTAAACATCTGTCAGTCGGTGAATGGACTGATTGGTTTGTTGCTGATGCTAAGCATTGTTTGATTCATTACACCAATTTTCTCTTTATTATATTATAGTTTGATTTGGACATTTTTAGCCAAACAAAGCAAGGTACTTTACAGTGAGTGAGTAGCTGTTCAGCGCCTGAAGCAGCGACTGTAGCAGTGACACAGTGTGGTACTTATATTATTCAATCACTGCGGGATGATACACTGCATAATGTATACGCTAAAGCATGAGAATGCGGCATCCTACACAGCTGGTGAACCACATCTTAAGGCGCCGTTCTTCACTTCCTGGCGAATGCCTCGCAGTCGAATTTGCCGGAGCAAAATAAAGAAACAACAACAGGAGTCAATATGTGTCAAATGAAATCAATCGTCTCATTAGGGAAACAACAAGGAGGATTTTTCACAGACAAATGAAATGTAATAGCCTGCGATTCGCTATACTCCTTGCCGTTTACATTTTGTTAGTGCTGTAATCGCGCTGAGATTGAGTTATTGTTTAATTAGTGTAAAGGGAGAGGGAGGAAAATGAAACCTAATCACTATAACAGGCAGATTTATAGTTTTTTGCCTTTAGATCTACCTTTACCTTTTATCTGGATTCACTGAGTCTCAACATAGTTTTGAGTTAACTATTGAGTTAAAAACGGCGTTGATTGTATTTGACATCATAGACTTCAGGATCACACTGTTAAGAGAGAGAAAGGAGCTTTATACTCTTAAGTTTGTCTAGAGTTCACATTCTGGTCGAGATGGTTCAGCTTAGCACAACGGAACAATTAAAGATGCCCACAAGCATCTCGCATAATGTCAGCGGTTAGGACTACACTATTAGAACCGGGATATCCATTCTCTAACGATCCGTCATGGCACCTCATGACCACTGTCACACTTCAGACAACCACTGAGTGCACCTGTTGATTTTAGCACATGCAATGTCGCCCGTGGCGATCAATCATGGCTCCAACCTCCACAGTCCACGTGACGGAGGGGACTGTAGTGAGTCTCGTCTCTCTCGGGGGATAACGAACAGAGGCCACGGCCCGATGGTTCAGCCTGGCCTCGCTCCCTCACCTTCCCCTTCCAGCTGGAAAAGTCACTTCCTGTGGGTTTAGCTTACACACCGGCTGCCACTTCTTGAAGATTATCGGTACACACCCCCCACTCTTGATTCCACGGCAGAAACATTTCCCTCCTCTCCACAATGAGCAGTTTTGTTTATTTGCCCTCAAAGTAAATATTATACAAGAATATACAAGCAGGCGAGGTTTAGTGCGCTCTGAATTTAAAACACATTGGACTGTATATCAGTCAAGACATTTCATATTAAACACGATTTGTCACGGGGGCCAAGGGAAAATAAAGGTCGGACTGAATAATAAACAAATACTGTATGAATAGGGTATGGCAGTTTGGGCCATAAGCTTGAGACACGTCACATTTTCAATCTCCACCAGTGGGAGGACAAATCGCCTGAGAGGAGGGATTAGGGTTGTGAATCACTGATGGAATAAAAGCCTCTTGTTGTTGCTTTGTAATTGTCTCTGCCATATTTACATGTTAAAAAATGGAAATCTTTTGTTAGGTGCTGGCATGAAAATCGTTCTCCTATGAGTCAGCAGCGATGTTAAATATTCATGACTTTATGTGGAAAGCAGCATTTAGGACCAGGATGCCAATGAGAAGTAAGCAAAGGCGCGGATTAGCAGAGGTGACAGGGTTGATGAATACAAACATTTAGGAGATTATGTTTTTGATTGGAATAATGCTTTGCAGGCAGATTTATTCGGAGCATTGGAGGAATGATTAGATTTCCACCCCCCATCATCCATATGGAATTTTGACATGCTGTGTACGCCGACTCCCCAGAGGTGGGGTGGCATTCAGTTTTCTACAGCAAGTAAGGAGGGGGGGATTGATCCACAAGGTGACACCCTGTATAAGAACTGTCAATAGAAGGTCAGGAGCTCTCCACCGCCAAGCATACAGATTGTGTACTAAGCCTCCTGTGCAGCCATGCAGCGTCGATCAATGTTATATGAGAAGGTTGTAAACATCCAGTTGAATCACCCTGCAGCTTTGCATCGGATTGCAATAGACGCCTAGCCGCAGGAGTTTGGGGATGAAAGGGGGAGCCGTTCCAGCAGTGAATTCAAAAATTGTTGACAATCTTACAAAACAACACTCACAAGTACCAGTAGTTTGATAACTTGTACCCCAAAAAAGAAAAGAAAAGAAAAAAAAGAAAAGAGGGATACAGTGATTTCTTACGAAAGACTAATAGATGTGATCACTTTCATGTGACAGACAAAGCATCTTCAAGCAACATTGTAGTTCTGTTTGATGTTTCCATGTCAGTGTCGGTGAGATAAGGAACACACAAGTGCAGCCGCGTAGACACACAGGCAGACTGAGATGAACACACACTTATGGAGGGGGAAAAACTTCAGAGATGAATTTCTGTTCTTAATGTTTGACTTTGATCTGCTTTATTTGATGTGCACTACTGAAAGAATGAGTTCCGCTATTTTTTTCTTCTCTTTGACCTGTTTCCTGCTTCGACATCAAATAAGCAGTGTCCTCTTGTACAGGGGATTGAAAGGTTGCTAAAGTATCTGGAGGTCTAAATCAGGGAAAAATATCTGGCTCCTTTGAGCTGATTTCAAAAAGTCAACAGTGTTCCTGAATGACAGTTATTTAAGGACATTAAATGAAAGTCTCAGCAGAGCCAATTGCTGCTTTCTTAAATATGAAGTACAAGTATTTTCTTAGCTAGCAGCTCTGTGATGCTTCATCACCGAGCTAAACATGCACACTTTAATAATGCTAACATGCTGATGTGATGATGTGTAGTTGGCATGCTAACATTAATTATCACTAAACACAAGGTACAGTTACGGCTAATGGGAATGTTATTAGTTTTGCAGGTGATTGGCCTTCAACCTAAAGCATTGGGCAAGTCAAAATGATCAACTGATCATGCCAATAAAGAGTTAGACATCTCGCCTCTGTTCAATCTTTGGAGAGAATTGCACCTGTGTATTACTTAACGGGCAGGAATGTAGCCAATCAGAGGCAGAGTAGGGCGGGTCATGCCGAGCAAGGTAGTGTGATCCAAAATAACGCAACTACAGCAATAACAACTGTATGTCTGCTGACTGACTAGAGTGTATATATTTTATAATAAATATGTATACTTATATAATGCCTGTTACATAGTGATGCACTTAAGTTACAGAAGTAAAGGCTCAACTCCCTTTGGTGTCAACTTTGGGCTTTTTCCTTTTGAAGACCTTTTACATGCTCAAAAATGCTACATAACACAACAAAGGGAGGGCAAAAACACAAAAAGCATAATATGACCTCCCTAAGATCATTTCATCTTGTTAACTGGTGAATAATTCAATATACTATAGCTGCTCAGTAGGTTACTGTATGTTGTAATTTGCTTAAGTAGTTTCTAATATCGCCTGCATTTTCCATTTGGACATCGGATTGCCTAAATTTAATTTGTTGAAGACCATTAAAAACATTTTTTTCCGTCTGAGCCCGCAGGTCCCCACTACTTTTCAACACAAAGTGACACCCTTACAACTTTAACACAATTCATCCAGCACAGTTTCAACATCAGTCTTATTAGAGCTGTAGATTTTGAATGCAAACAAAATCACCATGTTATAGTTTTGTTGAACATTCGATCAACAGAGGCTGTAGTCCAACACAAGCTAGCCCAGAGGCCAGTCTGTTTGCCATCAGTGTGAAAATTAAGACATTAACATTAGCCGAGGTGTTCCAACAGCCTAAAATGTGGGCAAAGAGTTTAATTCTTACCATCATAACTAAATCCTTGTTTGGATAGCGTTTTGCAGTGCTGTCACATGCTGTTTTCCTTATCCACCGGGTTTGCTCATCTATCCGGGGCTTAGGTTGTTTGACTAGGAGGGGATTAGTGGGCTAATGTTATCAGCAGACATCTAACAGTTAAAATTTCGCTGCACTTGTGCTGCTGCGTTAAAGTCCAATTATCTTGACTTTTGTGAGCCGGTGGGTTAGACAGCCTGCCAATCATTTAATTAAACAAATGTGTGCGTGCAGAGGTACAGTGCATACCTTCAAGGAAAGCTCTGTCACTTCACATCACTCCTGCTACTGCTGACATGTTGCATTTCCTGGTCGAGCGGCGTGTTCATTGTGCAGCTCTAATTGCATTGTTCTATTTTCTGTTAATTTAAATTACTGTTTCAGAGTTAATGCTGTTCCGGACGGATGATTTTACACACCTCCACTTGTTATACTGTGTCAATATTTCCCTTAGTGTTGCCTTGAAGATAAATTGAAGGTGAAACAGTTGTTTCACTTGTCCTTAATTGCGGTCATCAACTTCCATGACCATTGCTGTTTCCTAACAGGAGATCCCAACAGATATGGCAAACAGTAGCAGTTAGTGTGTCCGTCCAGGGACCTTTTTGTGGGCTGCAAGTATACTTCAATCAGCCATGGTAGCCTTCAATGATATAATATGTAACACTTTCCTATCAAAATATCTGAAAACGACGAAACCTTTGTTGTAAATTTTGCTGATCTGCGTTTTTTCATTATCCCAAATGTTCCCAACAATGTTCAAACCCAAACGATCCGTAATTTTATCCAAGGTAACGTCATCTGTCGCTGTAGCTCACGGGAGAGAGTCAGAGAGTGAGGGAGGAAGACAGCCTAAAGAAAATAAGTAGTTTAACAATGAGGACAAGCACGACCCCAAGCAACTTGGAAATTACATACATTTTTTTTTTACCGCCAATTGTTCATCTATGGCCGTAGAGGTCAAGCATTGCACCCGGCGTCTTTTTTCAGAGTGCTTTGAATTTTTTGTGCGATGGCTCCGTGCACTTCCAGTTGAAAATATCTCAAGTCTTCAGAAAGGATCTGGTGTCGTCACCACCGCTCTCGTTCAGGCAACAATCATATATAATGTCGGGCGGGACTCGTCACCTTGGTAACCAAGAAACTGGAGGAGACCCTTGTTTGGCTGTGTCCGTCCGTCCTCTGCTTGATCAGACAGAAACTATCACACAGCACCAGAGACAGAGAAGCCCATTTGTAGGAGCAGACTGTCCGTGGGTGAGTGTTGTGCTTTTATCACCCTACACATTGTAAGCGTATTATTAGCTGTGTGCTCAGCCCTCAGTTACCACAGCGTTAACAGATGTCAATCAAAACCAGCATGCAGTGTGTTTGTTCTCAGCGAACAAGCGCTTCAACCCGATGCTCCCGAGCGATCTGCCAGCACTTTCCTGCTGGAAAGAAAAAACGTTACGTGGACATGGGCCCTGAGTTTGTTTCATAACTGCCTCGCCTTGACAAGTTCAACTGCTCTGCCTGACATGCCTGACGTGTGATTTACCCGAGATTTTAAAATACGTTATTGTGTTTCGGTATCCTTGGCAGAATTTAGTGCAATAGTGTTTCACTGTTACACCCCCAACTTGGTTATTTCTTTCTTTCTTTCTTTAATCCTGACCCCAATTATTTCTTTTTCTTTGCAAATAGAGATCCATGCAAATGTCTGCCACCTAACGTAAACCATTTAGCTTTACATTCTGTCAGAATGCATGGGAACTCTGAACTTAAATAAAACAGAATTATGCTGTTATTCTTAATAGTGACATGAAAATAAATTGGATAAAAGGTGTGTTTGAAATGATCCAGTTCCAGTAGGTTACTCACAGCCAGGTCCAGCACCAAAAGTCAGCTTGTCACAACAAGGAAGGGAACAAATAAGCTCATGAATAAATGCAAATTGGTATAAATATGCACATACGTAAGCTGGGCCACGCTAGTCTGATGACAAGAGGTGGTCGGATACAGAGCTCTTTCTCTATCGCTAATGCACTGTTGAGCAGGGGCACCCCCGCTGGCCCTCAAACACACTCTACTAGAACCCCAGTACCCCGTTTGCAATCAAAATGCACTTAAGGCACAGTTCCGTGTTCCCTCCTCTGTTTGGATTGTGCAGGTAAAAGGCGCCTCTGTATTCTGACACTCGCAGGGCGCTGTGCTGAACTATACAGCATGTCTTTCAGACTGACAGGTTTGTTTGAATGCAGAACACACGCAGCCGTCACCTGGGGAGCAGCCGGGCCTCGGAGCAGAATAGGAAAGTTCAAACTCACTCAACTACACCTAGATGAACAAACGGGGGCTGTATAGGACAAGACACGAGGAGAGTCAAAATTCTAAACATGTCCACGCACATGATTACTGGACTTGGTAACGGTGGTGCAGCATACAAGGGTGAAAGATTACCAGTGACCAGCCTCCTCCGACTGTTCACGAGCCATTAGAGAACGAGATCTATATTAAGAAAACAGAGGCAGGAGCCTTTTTAAAACACCTCAGGGGTAATGGCATTAAAAAAGAACCAGATTGATGTGTGAGGAAGGACTGACACGCATGAAGGACACGGGAGCTTGGCCTCATCTTCAAAGACAACAAGGACTGTCAGAGCAGTGAGAATGGGAACTAACAGAATTATTTTAGAAAGTGCATCCCAGGCTCTCAGCCAGCACTCCAGCAGCGGAGTGAGAAGAAGAGGACGGGTGGTGTCTGCCGCAGCTTACGACACTGATATAACATCGCCGCCTCCACCCTTTCCCAAAAAAGGCCATCGGCCCAGAGTGGCAGGAGCGCCACCTCGGACAGGAGACATCACGTTTAGAGGACACCGCACTTTTTTATGTTGTTGTGCGCTCGGGGGATGTAACATCACCACAAATACCGCCTGCCAAGAGGAGAGAAATCATTTTGACGAACAGCAAATTGCCTTCAACTTTATTACGGACTATTTTTTAATTGGCGTTGAGCTTCCATGTGGAATTAGATTAATGCACACAGACATGTCAGACTAATAGACATTCAATTTGATGAAATAGTTGCTTCCCATTGCTTTGCCACAATTTACTTCAAGCAAGATCTTGATATATAGCCTGTGTTCAGGCTGGCATTTCACTATTTTTTATTTTTTTTTTTTTTTTTGTACCTTTAAAGCTGCTTTCATTAACTTTTGATCAGTAGTGGGCAGACAGACTTCAAAACAACCCCTGATATGCCGCCTAACCTGAACACAGAGCAGCCTGTGTCTCTGACAACCTGCTCAATGTAAATACACCGCCCACTTACTTGAATTCCCTCATTTAGTTTTATGAGCCTTCTCATTCACTACAATCTGCCACTGAAAGCTGAATAGCACACCTACCATCAGTGCGAGGCAGGAAGTCCAGCCTCCTCTCCCGCTGGCTCCCTTGGGAGCGGAACAAATTACCTAAAGCTATTCAGTCAGCAGAACCCCCCTCTGTCGCTTAAGGACCTACCTATACTAAGGGTACGTACTCTCATAAGTGGTATTGTGGCACTTATTCTTTATGGCTCGTTCTCGATCAGCTGTGGTTTAGAATGTCCCTTTGGAAAAAAAAGCTTCTGCCAAATGAATAAATTAAAATGTATGCATCCAAACCTTTTTTTCAGCCACTTATCAATATCTGATTGAAATAAAGTAGCCCAGATATGTTTCTAAAGTGTCATATGGTAATCATGTTGCATTCCCAGACCAGTACGATGAGGGTTCGCTCCACTGTCCCCCATAGTTGTGTAGGCAGACTGCAGGATGGCTCCTGTTCAGGCGTCCAACAGTGATCTGGATCAAAAGCCCCAAACTGCCTCCTTTCAGCGCAAAGTAGCAACGATTTGCTATTGTGCCGAGTCCAGATGTCTCAGTCGCTCACTCCGAGAGCAAAGGGAATCTCATTTTAACAACTTACAGTATGACATTATTCTTTTTCGACCACTGGCCGTGAGCTCATAACTGTGGGTGAGAGGTGAAACACCAATCCGCCCGTCAATTTCACACTCCTCTTACGCTCACTTATGAACACAATAAAGAGGACCTCGACATACTTGAACCGCTTCATTCACACCGAACCAGGAGGGGGGAATTCACAGTTTTTCAAGAGGTGCTGTAGGAACTGCCTTATTTCAAGTCACTGATTTCCAGTTTGTATCAGTTTCCCTGTTAGTCAGGCTTTGGATTGAAATATTTTGGACACATCAGTTCTATCCCTTAGTTAAGTCTTTTTCATGTGTTTCTCTATAAACTATCCTGTAGCACAGTGTTTCCCAAACATAGACATTACTCAGGCGGGGCACCCAGGTAAATCATGTTGACCCATTTAAGCATTTTTTTACTTTTAATTTTAATACGACAATTTTCTTTTTGATCCCATTTTTCACGAGTTAAAACACAAAAACTTTTTTTCCGAGCACACAAAAGGCTTATTTCTCTCAACATTTGTTCACAAATCTGTTTCAATCCGTTTCAGTGAGCCCCCTTTTTTCATTTCCGAGATAATCCTGATCAAACCACATGATTGCCACGCGGCTGTGACCTTGGGGCTGGTCGCAATTTAAAGGGAAATGTGTCATTCAGATCATTTAAATCTCAGTGTTTGCTCTCCTCAGTTCATTTAAAGCGAGAGTAAGAAGTCACTTGGCACACATTAGATTGCAGATAATTAAGCACAAACGTAAACAGCGCGATCAGAGTAATTAAATTTGTTTTGCATTCAGACGGCAACGTGGGAATCATTTTGTGATATCTGCGTAGGTCCCTGGAGGGGACTGTATGTGCCCGGATTCTTTATTGTAATTTCTATTATCATATTTCCAGACCTGAGGAGATCCTTTTGCTCTTTTTTAGATGGCTCTCCTAATCAGATTACTTAGGCTCTGTTTGCCCTGTGAACAGGTTTTGATACAGTGCAAATGATTTTAATTTCACCGTGCCGGCCTGTGAGACAGCTCGAGCCTTGCCTTGCTGATTGGTGAAGTGCTCTTTAATTGGTTTAAACTTTGCTCTTGCTGCTCAGGGATCTACACGCTTAATTTCAGCTAAAGGTCAATATCAATAAATCTGATGCTCGGGAAGGGAGGAGGGCAGAGGCATGGAAATAAAACGCTGCGCGCTCTTCCGGCTCCGACTGACCACTGGGAGGGGGAAGCGAGCTGACCCCGCTAACACCGCGAGCCAACAGGGTGCGGGGAGAAGATTAGAATTTGAAGCTCCATCGGCCCACCCTCTTGTCAGGTGTTTATTGCCCGCGACCTTCGCGAGATGAGGTCAGATTTTCATATTATAGCAAACCAACTCCTTTGGCGCAATTGGTTGCAGTATATTCAACAACAGCATAATGAAAAGGGCCCGGCTAGGAAGAGGAGGGGGGCCGCGTCGGCGAGCGAGGAGGATGACGAGCCGGGGAAAGGTAGCGAGTCTTCGGGGGCAAAGCGGAAGAGACTGCGCAGGATTGTTCGGAGTGCAGAGCAGATGCAGGAGGAAGGAGAGTGATATGAACGAAAATGTGCTCTGTAGGGGCCTTTCTCGTTGCATCAGCTCCTCTGTCGCGTGAGCGTTACGAGGCCCTACAGAGGCAGGCCCGCGAGAGGCTGCGGCGCTTTCGGGCCCTCGGGGGGTATCCACATCCTGCACTTGCCCCTCAGGATTTCAGTCACCCGAATGGTGAGACGAACAGCCCCGCTGATTACATGTCTAATACTTTCTACGGCTCATCACTCTCTGATGCCCAAGTGGAGCGTTCGCTAAACACACACACACACACACACACACACACACACACAGAGACAAAACTAAGTCGTAATCATCAACATCCTGGCTCAGAACTACCGTATCCATCATGAGATTATGTCACCTGTCAATCAGAGTGATGGTGAAGTCTCTCAGTTGACACACACACACACACACGCACTCAGCCACGACTGTCGAGGTGTGATTAAAATAAACTACCGCGGCTCACCCTGCGCTTTTTTCCTAATCTGTCAGCTGATTGGTCCAGATCGAGGTGGTCACGGCTCTAGCAAAGCAATGTGGCACTCGTGCACAATGGAGCCGAAACTGGGTAATTATTCCGTCTGGTCACCATGCATCACCGCTCGCATGAACTCAGGAAAAGGCAACACCAGCCAGAGGGGAAGTGCAAGGAGAAGAAAATAAAAACAAAATGAATGCCAGAACTCTACAACATCAAGACGAGCCGTGTGTCGGTGTCTGGTCATACTACGTTTTACAGCTAGAATAGTAAATCAGCAATTTATTTTAATTTTATTTGGTCTACCCCATTGTCAACATGCATGTCAATGTCAATAAATTGTCGTAATGTCGTAATATCAGTTCATCGTGTCGTGTGATTCTGTTCGTGACGTTAAAATGTGCGAGTGATTGTTCTTTGCCTGGGACCAGAATTAATATGTCGATCGCGTGATCCTGTCGTGTGAATTACTTTCAATCACAGGTGGATTTCAATACGAGATGCCGTAAAGAGTATATTTGTGTCTGCATGTGTGCATTTGTGGTAAGCTCTGTGAGTTGTGTAAGAAATAAAATACAATAATAAGTAAATAAGTATCAAGTCCTTGTGGAATATGTCAGTGGTAGAGCTTAGTTTGTTCCTTTTGCTTGAACTTCTTTCAGGGTAATGCTAACAGTAAGTCGTCTGGCCTAACGAGGAAGGAGAAAGAAATGTTTTGTCCCGACTTGCCTCTTTCGGTTTTATTTAGTTCACTGTCAAAGCTCCAATGTAACAAGCAGTGCTTGCTGGGTAAAATGGAAAGTGAAAATTGACTGAAAAAGAGAACAAAAAAAGATGTCGATATGGTCCGAACCAAGAACTAAACTTTCATCACACAAAAACTTGTCGCACCACTGTGGCAGTGATGGCGTTTTACTTTTATCATGAAGTGATTCAACATTTTGGTTTCTGTTCAAAGTTTAGATGAGTGCAATCAAGTGCAAGCATCATGAAAACGAATTCAACCATCAAAACTTCAATTTGTTTTGGGATTGATGTCGACTATTCTCCATTAAATGACCTCTCAGTCGGTATTATCCTTTTACTGTGAGAAGAAACTTTCATCTGTTAGTTGGGAGACACATTGGAAGCCACACACACAGACAACAAAGTTTCTCTACTAATTTCCAGGATCAAACACGCTGCAGAGGCTGTGTAAGAAATGTGTTTCTATTTTAAATTTGCCGTTTGAGGTCATTTTCTTTTTCTTAACTGATCAGACACTGAAATAACTGCAGAAAGCAACAGAGGTGGTTTTAAAGACTGACAGCAATCAGATGATCGGCCCACAAGTGTCAGTGCCGTCCGTCAGCCGATTGAGTTGAAGGTGGGAAACAATTTGGACTATACAGCATTAAGATAACTTTGTACTTCATTTGTGCACAACACTGTTAAAAGATCTCCTCCTTACATGATAGGAAAATCCGTAAAAATATTGGAGAGTGAAGACAAAGTGTCCAGACATCTGCGATGAAACTTATGACAAGTTGTCCCGCAGTCTAAATGACTTCACAGACCGTATAAGCTTGTGATGTGTGTAAATGTTCACAAGTCTGGGGCCAGATGTGTAAACAATGTTAACGCCTTTTCCAACACAGACACTGGCATACATAAAGGAAAAACATACTTATATCACACAAGACAGCGGAAGGAGACATGATGAGGTGGATACGAAATATAAGCTGAGAGATGTAACCTTAAAACACTGAGCAGAACTTTGTTAAAGTCGTAATTGTTTCATCAGTCACACACCGCGCTCAGTTAGACGTCACTCTGAGGCACATCTATCAACTCCGCTTTAAATTATTCACGAGTGATGAATCTTAACACCCGTTTTATTTACGTTGCGTTGATGATCTTTTCCATTTGATCCTGGAACGTAAAGCATTTTGTCAAGTCATTAGCTGTATAGATTGAACATTGATCGTGTTTCTGGAGGGTAAAATGATGACTGAGATATTACAGCGATTGGCGGTTTACAGGTACAGGTGCTGGCGCAGCGTTAGAAAATACGACAGCTGCTGTGACGCTGATGGAGAACATCTCCGATTAAACAAAGCCGATTAAATCTGGGTCTAATGAGAGGGGCACATGTATCGATGCGCAAACGGATGTCTGCGTTCCTTCATGGATGTTTATGTGAGTGGAAATTAAGCTTGTGCATGTGCACAAGTTTCGACAATGGCTGAGATAAGAATTGGCGTACGCATAAGCTTTAGGAATCTTATGGAAATAATGCATAGAGCAAGCTAGGAGAGACGTCGTTGTGCATACACACAGTTGTGAGTCTATGTTGCGTTTAATGCATCTGTCCCCCGGTCTTTACAAAAGAACATTGAGTTGTGCTTTGTACAATTCTGTGAAACCTTCACACTGCTCAACCCTTGAGCAAATACTTACCTGCAGCGCACTCCTCCAAGTGGACACTATAGATGCAAAGAACAAGTATTTCAACCACTTAAACGTACGGACGCTTCTCAATATACAAGCAGCTGTGGAGGACATCTTTCACAAGAATCTTTCAGTCATGGTGAGAATAAGTCAGTTACCTAACCCAGCCTTTACTGCAAGTGTTTCGAGATGCACCACGCTGCCAACCCAGCAGTGTGGGCTCGTTTGGAACCAGGAAAATGACCAAAGGGACGCACGAACAAAAAAATGTCATTGCCCACGTGCTTTGCCAGATTTGCGTCGGTGCTTCTGATCACTTAATGCAGAGTAGGACCAAGACACAGCTGTGTTACATGTTTTCTACAGCTGACTGGACCTGGCCTTTAAACCATCTGCGGTGCTTCTTCCAAGCTAATGACCGTAGAAGAAATGAGCGCTTGTCTCTCGGTGCCTCGCTTGATGAGCGCTTCATGAAGGCACGAAGGCGACTGGGGATTGACTGTATGTATAGTGCACGATGGGGTTTGTTAAAACCTTGCCCTCCCTCATACATCACTATAATGGAACACAGGAGGGGGCCGAGGTGCACAGATTTCAGCTGTCAGGAGCAGGGACTTAGCATCATTTCAAGCAGCGATGATAATCCATGCACACCTATCCCCAACCAGGAGATGAGAATCTTCAATGACAGGCCCCAATCAACTTGAACCTCAGTAGCTAGGAGGCTAATAGCATTTCATGTCCAATTAGGTTAGTTGACGCGGGTGCATCTCCCTGACACAGCCTCTTCTCCGTGATAGGCAGGCTCCGGCGGAGAGGGAGGAGGGAAAACTCTGGCTGGGTTGACAGACTGGGTCAAAATCAGCTCTCCAGTGGGTTAAGTAATTCTGACATTATGTCTGCCTTCCTGTGTAACCGAGCTGAGCCACAATATACATTGCGCGGAATCATAAAAAATTGAAAATGATATTTCGCTTTTGAAACAAAATAGCCGAGGCATCGCTTTCACCACTGGAGTCCATCTTAAAGCTTAAATGCCGAGGTGCATTTCAGACCAGGCTGAGACAAGTCAGTAGGGGTGATGCCTCTGAAAATACTTTGATAAAATGGGAGACTTGACTGGTGAGGCGTGTGATGCAAATTAAATTCCTCTAACAGAGAATCTGATTGAAGTCAGAGAGGAACTGACCAAGCTGAACACAGACCTCACAAGCTCATCATCCCAGCCTCCGGCTCCTCTGGCTTGTGGCAAGATCTACCCCCTGTAGCCGAGCAAACACAGATGTGGCAGCCTCATTTAAATACCTTGCTCAGGGGGCTGCAATCTCGTCCGTGTTCCCCCAGCTGGCAACCAAAATCTCCCGAGAAAGGCAAATTTCGGTCTTTAGAGAAATTGCCCGTTGTTCCCAGTCGCTGATCTGCATGGTTTTACTGTCCACAATTGTGCCTGAACGAGTGCGAAGGCAGTCTTGATTTGTTTTTAGAGTGAAAGCTGGCCTTTAGTTTACCACTGCAGTATACATCAGGCTTCAGCTCAGGCAATGCTTAGCTTAGAAAGAGAAAGAGAACCCCTGGAGATCTTCAAACTACACAACAGAGTTACTGTATGGTTGCCCCGTTCTCAATAAAACAAACCTGTGTAAAAACGGTGGGGAATAAAAATAAAAATCAGTGTGCCTCTGCCAGATGGAGCTCTGTTTGGTAGATAATGCCCATCGCCAAGCCCCTGAGGTACATTAGCAATGCTTATTTAAACAGCCGGGCTGAATATTGCCCTTTTAAATGGAATGAAACAGTCCCATTAGCGGGCCGTGCACTCGACTCCTTCCGCTTATTGTTTCCCCACCGCTGTAAAACTCCCTCAACATTGAAGGAAAGTTGATTAACAGTAAGTGAAGCCGAATGGGTGGCGAGGTGGCAGCGGAACAACACAATGCTGCCTGAAGCTGCATCAAAAAATACAAAATGCACTGCAGGCATCTACATAACATTCAACTCCATTATACATATCCGCTCCTCAAAAGCACACTTTAAGCCTTGTTGACATTTGTTTCTTCCACTCCACCACACTGAGAGGAAAATATTGTGGCCCTGACACCATTTTCTGGGATAGCCGCTGTGCCACTAGCATTTGTGATGCAACTGTCACCTGTTATTGAGGGTTTCTGTATTGGTCTTTCATAACTTTCTTTCAGGTGTTTACTGCCCATTCTGAGATACATGTCTACTACAGAAGTCTCCATCACAAGTTGGGGAGTTCATGATTTCAACAAAGGCAAACAGATGTTTCAGTTAGAATTCAAAAATCTACAACTCAAAATGAATTGGAAAGAAGATGACGCAGATATGTCCTGCGTCAGTACAGCATGACATCACTGTTGGGGTAAGGGTACAATACTTCTAACAAGACCTTAGTTCAACCATTAGCCCAGTTAACATTTCTGCAAACCACAGATACGTCCAAGGTTGACATTCATGCCAAGCCAACAAGGCTTTCAAACTGCCGACTGTAGTCCAAGTCACACCACTGGATATTTTAAAAGGACACAAGGGGACATTTCCAGCCCAATTTTGGTCCCCACAAAAACAGTTGTCAGACCATCCTAACCCATCTGTGAACATGACAACCAAAACAGGTATTTCAAGCCAAACTATTATGTTTTTTTCCGAACCTTCATCGAAGTTGTGCATTAACCTAACCTGAGCATAAGCACAGCGTTACAAGAGAGAAACAGAAATTTCTAGATTCTATAAAGACAGTGGAGGTTACACTTTGAATCTGGGCTTTTAAATCCACTATAATACATTCATAAATCAATGATCATGGAGTTGCAGGATGACCTGCGCTCATTGTTCTATAATTACAATGGGTGACTGTGACTTTCTCTACAATAGACTCTACCTACCAGTCAGCTGGTATTTCTTCTGTAACAAGATGATCCCTGGACTCTCTAAGTCGAGCTACAAGCAGAGACACAGGGTCTTTCTACTCTATAGTTTTCTTATCTTAATACTGTGTCTTCGGGCACTGAAGAAAAACAGATGCAGAACTGCATTCTGACATCTGGCAGAAGATTTTTAGCTCATTCTGATCGACTAAAGCATATGCGGCGTAAATTAAATGCAGTGCCCCACTGAGGGCAGGGGTTTAGCCTGCTGTATAGAATCTGTTCGAGGCTAAATATGTTTGGAAAAGCAAAACTTATAACTCTTAAACCTTGTCTATCCATCTATCTTTCTATAGGCCTATAAATATATACAATGCATGAGTATGTCTCGGTGAAGCAGTGATAGTTTGACAGCAGCACCTTTCCTAGATAGTGGCTGTCAGTCTGTCAGTTGAACTATGCTTTTTTCAGGTCTGATTAGGTTGACAGTTCTCTCTGTACCGAGCGGTCATTTCCTGGAACAATTGCCGGCATGGTTTCCTGCAGTGAACACTTTTATACCTTCCCTGCCTGCACTTTAAATGAATGCATTACTGGACAGGAAATGTATCTCGGGGGCATCTTGGATTTTATATATATATATATTTTTTCTTCCTTGCAATTACGTGACAGGTGTGAGATGTACATGTGAAAATTAAAATGATTCGCAAAGTAATTATTTTGTGTGTGCATTCAACGAAAACGTAGAGATTGACATGTGCACATGTGATGTGTGTGTGCGTGCAAAGTTTGACAGCTGATCTACACAGTACAGCACTTTTGTGTGTGTGATTGTGTGAGAGATGAGAGAGAGAGAGGGAGAGAGAGAGACGGCTAAAGTGAGTGAGTGCATATTTTCATTTTCGCTTCCATTTGAGAACAGAGTATTGCAACCCTGATTGGAGTGTTAACAAAGGAGACAGGTTTTTCTTTTCCCTCTGAGCTCTCAGAACAACATGAGAAGGAACAAAAGACCAAGGGACTGCTGCACTCCTTTCTAAAAGCTATTTCCAGATGGACACATCAGACACATGCAAACAGTCGGACAATAGATGGATGGATGGATGGATGGATGGATGGATTATCGGGTAGCTGACTGATATTTATTCATTCAAGTTTATAAAAAAAAACTTGTTCTGTAAATACTTCTCTTACTCTTGTTATCCAAAAACTTTTATCTGAAGCTCAGTTCTGGGGCCGTTCCGTAAATAGTTTTCTCGTAAATTATAGATGTAGCATGTTGATTAGCGAATATCAATTTAAGGCTTGAGTTTACAGCTTCTGGTCAGTCCTGCACACTTCCTGTTAAGCCCGGGCCATTCCGAGGGCGGATATGGATACAGATCTTTCAGTTGATCGAACAGATACAAATAATGCCATACTTGTTCATCTGTAATAGATAGATCTCAGTCAAAGATGGCTGTTTAAGAAAGCAAAAAAACATTCCATATTGCCTCAATTGTTACCTTTAAGTTAGCGAGGAATGAGTTTTTTTGGTGAGTGGCATGTGTCACTCAAGAAATCATCTTGTATAAGCTGTCATAATACAGCTTGGTACGTTGTAGCGAGATACGAGTCGAGACGTTACCATCCTGAAAGACAGGCCTGGACACGTGGACCGAAAAAAAAAAAAATCTTTCATCAAAATCAATTTGAGGGATCGACTTGAGGCGGCAAAGTTAATCTGCATGAATGTTCCAATGAGTGTGAACATGTTGTTCTATTAGCTACCCAGCTAAGCTAATGAGCTTTATTTTGCCTCTTCAATAACTAGAACGAAATGGTGTGCAATGGTGAACAAAAACAGAAAAGAGAAATAAGAGAGGAGCTCTGTGGATGCTACCACCAAAGATAGTAGACTGTAGTTGGAATCTTTTACACTTTCAGAAAATGACATTAATAGCTTTGATTTTAGGACATAGATGACTGAGCAGCACCTGTCATTTAGTGCAGTTACATCGTTAGCTAACATCAGCTCAAAAGCCAAAACGAGACAGCTGTCAACAGGATCATTTGAGAAGATATCCTCAGCTTCAGGCCAAGCGGCTGCCAAGCGAGAGACCCCTTGTTTGAAAAGGCATTTCAACATTTGTATCTGTGAAATCACTGGATATTTTTAACTAGACATCAGGACATTTTCAGCCGTGTTAGCGGCAAACTTCAAGCGCTAACCAAGTGGTTTCTGTGCTTTCACCTCAGCAGACCACAGTCGCAGCGTTGTCGCCACATGAAACTGAAAACTGAACCTACAGAAATGGAAGGTTTCAACAACGTATTCAGGGTTTGCAGAAATTGCTGCCATTCATTCTGGCGATTCCATCCGCACCCCCTTAGGTGGGAAAAGCGACCGTTTAACAAGGCACTTGTGGTCTGATTGGACCCCCTCTGGGACCAGCCTGACTCAAACACTATAGATAGACAGGAATTAAGGACATTTCGCTATGTGCTCCTATTTGATGAGGGTGGCTATATTGGTGAGTGACAGGGACGTGGAGGTGTCAGTGAAAAATGAGTTCTTCTCCACATTCAAATATAAAACTTGGCTATTACCTCAATAGCGATGCACACTGATTGTACACATTTGTCATTCCGCATGACAGAGCTTAAATAACATATTACCGGCTTTCAGACACATTTCACTCAAAACCAAATGTGCCCGTGCTTTTGTTGCGATCCGGTTTTTATGTCAATATGTAGACTGATTGATTGAGGCAATAAACAACCCAGCCGCACCCCCCCCCCTCCAAGGTTAACCGCTCTACAGCGATGCAAAGTTTCCTAAACGGCACTCCCCTCTGTGTGATTTCAGCTGCATCCCTCAGAGCTCTGCCAGTTTGTGTCTGGAGGTTTGGCTGAGAAAAAGCTGTCTCCAGACGGACAGGGATGATATAGTCACTTCTCCGAGGCCCCCAGTGCTCTAATCGGCTTTGAGAAGAGAGACTGATAGAGGACATCATTGTCTGTTGCTTGGTGTTTCAGCCCTCAAGGCCTCAGCTCCTGTGTACCAAGGCCAAGCATCTCTCTGGCCTCACGCAATCCAGCTTGTGTGAGCTGCGATCTGTTTTGTGCCCCGGGGGAGCTAGCCGCTGCCGGAGCACACCAAAGTTTGTGAAGTCATCCCAGACTGACTTCTTTCATGTCTAGATGTGTCAGTGTCTCTGCAAGATCCCAGTATAGCAATCTGCGGAGAGGAACCCTTCTCGAGGCTGTTTGTCTTTGTTCACTATGAAGGTTAGCATTTATTTTGCCTCTCATTTCACCTGCCTCTGAAAAATGGAGCCGTTGTTTTTTAATGCACAATTCCTCCGCCGTAAAAGGGTTTGCTCTTGTTTTATTGAATCTCCCGGACTGCCCACGCGGCTCAAATTAAGTGTCTCATAAAGCTTCCACTTAAATCGTCCTCCAAAGCGTATGCAAAGGTATTGCAGATTCTGCCATTAAAAATCTGTATCGACAATTCCCCTGGCTTTTTAAAAGTAGCGCCGGCTTTTAGAAAATACACAATCCCACCATAATGAGGAAGCGTTACAAGTTACAAAGTCCCATTTTCTCCACCAGAATCAAAAAGTCTCCATCCATTATTAATTTGCAATTTTTACAGCATTTCGCTGGCCATATTGTTTGTTATGTCACCTTGTCTTTAGCAATACCGACACAAGATTGTACCAATGTGAGGGTTCGCCCTTTCCCCAGATTGCTTAAATGTGATCTGTGTTGTTTTGTTAATAATGCATGATTTACCAGTGCAGCAATGCATCACGCTTCAATGTAGGAGGGGTTCTTTTCGCCGATGAATTTTTAATACAACCAACCTTGCCTTTGAAGGACCCATAGCACCGACTCATTATGAGTAAGATGTAGTTGCATTAGTTTCACTTTGGCACCTGGGAGACTCGAACGCTTCACCTGACCTCGTGTTTTGGCCCAAAGTAATGGGAGGGATGTATTTGATCAATAATGCATCATCAAGATAAATGCAGAGCACTCCCGTTGTTTATTTCAATGCATACAAATGCTTGTAAGTTAAATGGAACTCCAATTGCTTTTCTGTACTTTTAGTAAAAAACATTCCACATCTGTAGACATTCAAGCAAGAGAGTTGTGCACTTATTACAAAAGAAAACGCTTTATGATACATTTCAAGGGAAGAATGAGGACAGACCATTAAACAAAAAAATTACATCAATACATAAATATATATTTATATATACTGTATAGATGTTGCTATGGCAGCGGTCAGTAGATCGTTCATATTTCGCTTTATTTCATTTTTGTTTCATTTAGCTCTTATCTTTTTATTGCCTATGGCACAAATAATTTCATCAGCATTGGAGAAGAAAGTGGAGGTTTTGGATTAAACGCAGCAGACTTTTGAGACGTTTCGCAGCCCTCGGCATCTTTCGACCAGCCGGACCGCCCCGGGGAGGAAGAGAGTGGGAATAAGAGACATGCTAATCCAGCTTGGTTTTAAGGCTGCTCCTGGCCAATGTCCGGTTGCAGGAAAAGGAAATGGACAAATGGGACTCAGGCTGGCCAAACAACGTGAAATCAAAGACTGTTTGTTTTTTTAGAGAGCTGTCTCCGCCACATCTCGGATCAGGCTTTTGCACTCGACGGACGGACCGTGTTCCAGGCCGACAGAGCGCAGGAATACAGCGAGATGAAGAGAGGTGGACACAAAACATCATTCAAGTTTAAAGCACCATAGGAGAAATGGGCTGGATCTGGCAGCCTGCGATCTGAAAGAAGGCACTTTGAACTGAAGCCAGTCGTGCAAACCTGAGATTATGACTGTTTTGCAACAAAACCTACCTCAGGGCTGAGTGATACAGGGGTCAAGTTTGAGTTGGATAAGGTGGACGGTGAGGCCAGCCTGTGAATAGTATCAGCAAAGTCAAGTCAACTTTCTTTGATGCCATGGAAAAACAGGTCTTCAGCTTCAGCTTCACCAATTGTGAATTTAATTGTCTTTGCGATGATAATTAAAACTTTTATCCAACCAAATTCCAAGGTAATTGTAGTTATCAACAGGCTGAATAGTAACAGCCCTCTGATGAACTGGCGACTTATCCAGGGTGTTCCCGGCCATCGTCCAATGTCAGCTGGGATCGGCTCCAGCCCCCCCTGTGAGCCTGTAAAGGATAAGCGGTTTCAGATAATGGATTGATGAATATTAACACCGTCTAAAGTGCTGATGGAAAAGGTTGGAACCCCATGGAACACTGAGCATTTAGTCCTCACTGTAAGTTGCTACTGAGTGTCTCCCACTTGTGGCTGGTTGACCCCTTCATCAGTGAACAGTGAAGCTAAGTGGGGTTTACTTTGAAAATTAGTGCCTAAAACTTCAATTTCACATTAGGCTTGCAATTTGCGTTATGTCCACAATCGATTTTGGCCAATAACACATTATTTAGTAACATGTTATATTAAGTTTTTTTTCTGTAATGGGTCTCATAACCTTTTCATTCACTGTTGGTCTTCGTCTTCCTGGGACTTTGTCTCTGTGCCTTCAGTGGAGAGACTTGGAGCAGACAAATGCCAATCCTAGCAATGCCAGAGTTGTCTAACTTACACTGTTTATGTGTTCCTAGCTGGCATGTGGTTATGGTTACCTGGTTTTGTACACAATTGGAGGGCATGCTAACACCCCTTCCCTTCTGGTGTGCTGTGCATGGTCACTGCGATCGAACTGACTGTTAACAGTCAGTAAAAACCTCTAAAACATTGGCTGGCTGCTCATCAAACCTCGACATCTCTTTTTTTTATTCTCTCTGGTGGAAAAAGTTGGAATTGTTTTAATGGTTTATGCTCAACTCAACAAGCAACTGATTGCATTAATTTGTTCAACACTGTCCTCAATGCTAACATATATACAAAAAGACACACTGAAAATGTGGATGCGGTTCTTGCTTCTACAGCATATCCTGCATACAAAATACTTCACATTAACATTAATTTCACAACACGGGTGCCCGTGCAAGTGTCTGATTGCGCAGGCCTGCGTGCACACATGGCTGTCCATGGAAATTTACGTCTGGCCGCCTCAGTATGTGTGCATGTGTGTGTCCGTGGCCATGCTGCTACTTTGCATGGTGACTCAATTCCAAGGCTGTGGCTGAGCACGGGGCTGTCCTTGGCTGTCACTTCTCATCATTTGCCGGTCAGCCAGACAGCTGAGCAGAGGGCAGCATATGAGCAGTGAGGAGATGGAGGGAGTCCTGGTGCTGAGTGACAGACCCTGGCATTGAGTGACTGTGCCCTGTTAGGACCCCTGTTGTTTTCATGGGGAGCCTGGCCCTCAAGTGGTATATAGAGGGATGAGGAATAATGCTGCACATCTACAGAATATATTCACACACACACACACACACACACACACACACACAATTCTACACACACACACACACACATGCAGAAGACACACCCGCAGATGCCGTTACTGGAATACATACATATAAATGGGCTTGCGTACATGCAGAGACTTACACAGCCACGAATGTACAGGCAAAGAAAGAAATGAACATATACACTGTGCAACCACCCACACGTAGACACACACACGGCGACAAACAATCACACTGTTGTCTCCCTTGCTATTGATATTCCTCACAGCTGTGGCCTTCATGCACTTACAAGTCTTCATAAGCTGCCTTCAGCCACCACTTATAATGGCACTCTGTCACCCATCGTATCGCTCTTTCTCTTTTTCCTCTCAGGAAGGGATGCGAAGTCGATATCTACGCGCACATATCCATGCATCTGTGTGGGAATGCAGTGATCCGGCAGCATGGCCGCGTTTAAAAATGTAAAAAAACCCTGACAGAAATACAGAGAGAAATGCACACCCAGAAACCCATGCATTTAGCACCTCAGCAATACAATAAACCATCTTTAAACTGAGAAGACCTTCAGCCAGAGAGGTCTGTGATTAATGCAAGGCATATATAAATTTCACACGGCGCTATAATAAATGGTGCCTCCTTGGGATTATTAGACATATGAAAAACTGGTTCTACTCTGCGTATCAGCAAAGATTCCCTCGCAGCCCGGTCTCTCTCTCTCCCTCTCTGGACGAAAAAAAAAAAAACACATCAGCATCATCAGCAAGCGAGCTGTAATGCACAGAGGACTGCGAACAGGAGAGGCAGCGGTGCTTGTCAGAAATTCGGCTGTTAGTTCAGAAGACTTGACAACAAGGTAAAAGCGAGAACATTCAGACTTTCACATTCACTGCATGATTTTGGATAGCCCTGCAGTGCCGCTCTTAAAATTTAATGATGCCCAATTGGTACGCAGTTATGTGTAGGAGAATTTCAATGAGACAAGGTGATGGGGTATTTCACATATTTAAGGAAAAATATTTTAACACAAAAAGAGGACATGAACACTCTGCTCCGGTTTCTTTCCATTAATGTGAATTTGTGAAGACAGGAGAGCAGAAAGTTCAGCACGACTCAGAGCTTGTTTTACTTGCATACTATCAAAGGAAATTAATACGTCCAGTGACGATGGTGCCCCGTGAGAGGCAAGATAACGCTGCAAGGTTTTCATGTTAGAACGTATGTATGGACTTTTTTCTTTGTGTGTCAGGATTGAACTTTTTCCTTCTTTTTCTACAGGAGCACAGCGTCACTCCGCACCTCAATCGGAAGCTGTGACAGTGATGTCGGAGCCACGCAGAAACATCTTAATAAGTCATTTAAATTTTCTATTCCGCCTTGAAATATGATTTACGAGTAGGTGAGCACGCTGCCAGTGGGACGGGGTAATCTCACCTTTTCCAATGCCATCTCAGTCGCCCCGAAGAGTTTTCAAGAAAATCTGCCTTTAAAAATAAATCAAGGCTACAAGATTAATTTTACGCGGAGCACCGATAAGGTTTTCGAGTGTTTTATTCTGCTGTCAAAGTGGAGTTGATATTTTTTTTTCTGGCTGAAAAAATTCTCTCCTTCTCCTCATTTCTCTAACCCCTATCCCTATATCTTCCCTGACAATCTCTGCTGTAGGCAGAGATTAATCAAATTGTGATATATTTTACTCCAGCAAAAAGACTTTACTTAAGTTATTACCTTCGCTCAGGTCACAGCAGAAAAAGTACAAGCCTTGAAAACTGCTTGATTGCAGGGAAACTCACTTTTAGGTGAAACTGATTTGTACACGCTCCAAAATCCAAAGAGTCCCGGCACTGGCATGGTCGTTGCAAGCTGCTTGATAACAGCCAAGTGTTTGGCGATGGTTCCACGTTGGCTTGTTATCAACAAAGCTACAGTTCTGGATCAGTTTTGGGAGATAAAGTCCAGAGTGGCTGCTTTACTCAGAAGCTGGTTAAACCCATTACACAAAAATGTGAGCAGCTACTGAGGAACGAGTAAAGAATCAATCAGGACTGACTTGATAGTTAATGATTTGTTAATGATTAATTCCTCAGTGACATGAGGACTATGAAGTAGATAATGATGTCATTAATCATTAGCTAATGATTAGTTCATAAATATCTGTGAATCAACATACTGACCACTTTCTTCATGAGTTGTTCTTGATTAACTATCAACCAGCCGCTGAGTGGCACGAACTATTGACAACTCACTAATTCCTAATTACTGAATCACTAGTTACTCTTTTTGTGCACCTTCAAGTAAACATAATACTGAGTAGTTACCAATATAGACTCATTAGTTACTAATTGCTTAATTATTACTTACTCTTTTGTGTACTTTCATTAACTATCAAGTTGTTCCTGATTCGTTCCTCACTCGTTCTTCAGTAACTACTCACATTTTTTGTGTACCTTATTGTAAAGTGTCACGTCCATGTTTCTTTAACCATTCCCATCCTTTAGCATGAACTCTGCCGTGCAGCAGCCTCTCCACAGCCATATGCTTCTTCGTCCTATGCTCTTCATCATTATCCATGTTATTCACGCTCTCATTAGCACTGCAGATGGAAGCATTAATGTCTGCTCCATGCATTTAGATATTTTACATCTCAAATCCCAAAAGACAACACACAGTGGGTATTAATCTCTTTTGTCGTTTTTCACCCCGGTTGCCTGCTGAGATACTGTGTGTGAGCTTTGTGTGTGTGTGACAAAGCGAGGGATGTTCCATCAGAGGAAGTGGGTGGTGCATTGCATAAGAAATCTTTGTTTCCCAAATCTTCCAGCTGCGAGCGGTCGTGCTTAGTATTAAAGAAAAGTGTTTATGTGTCGACTTAACTTGTTGCTGAGTTAGTACATTTCCAAACGTGACGTATGCCTCATTGTACTTTGAGTAGCCTTAATAATAAAGTTATAAACACAAATTCATGAGACGTGTTTTCTAACGTCTGCAACAATAGTTTGTATGCAGACACACTCACTATATATACATTTTTGGCTCGTGTGAATTTGTTCGTCTATATCAAAGAAGCCAAACATCATGTCAGCTTGTGGTTCGGGATGACAAATCTCCCCTCACTATCTACAGCCACGCAGCTCTCCTCCGCGTGGCCGGGGCCATGTTTCCCAGCCTCCCTGACACGCAGGCAAGCGGCCTGCCTGCTAAACTACCCCCCGCTCCCCAAATGGAGTTCTCATTTTCAAGGGGAACGGCTGCATGGCATAACGCACTTTGTCTTGGGAATTACTTTTTCTCTGCCTGTGTGGCTCTCTTGGATGGACATGGCTGGCTGGCTCTAGGGGGAGACAGATGGAGGCCGCTGGCTGGCCTGACACATGTTGAGAGGCTGTGATGAGTCAGTGACGAGGGCTGGGCGGGATAGGGGGGGCAAAGCACTCTGTCTATGTGATGTGTTGATGAGAGCGGGGAGAATTGGAGGGCGGGGGCCTCGCTCGGCCTGAAATGTGCCGTACAGCGACTCTAGATTGTAGCCGCGCTAACCTGTACAGTGAACATGGTGTGGGCGGCGGTGAGGACATGTTTCATCCGTATTGGGGGAAAACAACTGACACCAAAGAAATGAACAAACTCTTATAATATTGTGCTGAAAATATTTATAAAATGGTGGTATATTTTTTAGTCTTAACTTCCCTTTCAGAAAAAAACCCACTATAAATATGTGTAGTTGTGTTTTTACTTGTGCACAAACAAGGCCGCGGCTCTGCAGGCATCCCAGCAGCTCTGCGAGGCTGCACTCACAGCAGAGGGTAAACTGGTGCTGGTGTGCCTGTGTTTCTTCTTTTTCTGAAAAACCCCAAATGTCAATAGACTTTAACCACTGAGAATGTGACTAGATGTGAGATTTCGTTTGGCAAAAAAGTACAAACATTTGCACAGACGGGGAGGTGGGTTATGTTTGCACTGCAGACCATTTATTATTTATTCAAAAGTCAACAGTTTGCATAGTCTCCGGCAAATTAACATACAACCCGTGAATCTGAATACCATTACAAACTTTCATCGCCAAAGAAGATCTTTACGGGGGGAGAACAGCCGGGCGGAGCGTTTACTTTGATGAAGCGGGATCATGAAGTGAGCCTGAGATGCTAATGAACTGATCCACCGATTAATTTCATTTGTAACTGCCTGCGTCCTCACACCACATCTTGAAAATGCTTACGAGAGGACAGCATTCTTCCTCCTGTGTCTCCTGCTAGAATCCAGACCGTGGTACTGAGAGAGGAACTTGGGCTGCCTTAGGCAGTGAAACTAGAGTGGCACTAGGCATCAGGGTCGAGCTGAATAATTCAGCCCCTGGATCACAGTTCGTTTTCATATTCATATTTTCACTGGCACATTTATCTGAGCGATCCTCCCCCCTCTGTCTGAATGCATCTTCTTCAGACCCCATAAATATCTGAATCAACTAATGACTCCTCTTGAGGAATTAAAAAGGCATCATTAGCCGGCACCTGAAGGTTGGCACTGTGAGGACTTTGTCAATGCTGATTAGGAAAACAGTCTCAAGGGTTGATCGGTATCACAGCAAAGTCATATGTAATGAGGAAACCAGGCGTGCATTTAATGTACAGCGTGTCCTCTTTCACTACTGTCAGCTCAAGGATTAAAGACGAATTACTGCAATTTTTAGAGAATTTATGTTGGGGATATTACTGAAAACTCTCTACAATGCATGCGTGTTACTGGTGTCTGGCAGATTCAATTGACAGCGGAGGAACACAGTAAATAATTTATACGTTTTAATGTCTTTTTATGGAGTGACAGCTTTTTACACGGAGTCTCTGCTCAGTGGAGAAGATCCATCAGCTGTCCTGTGACTGACATTTACATTACAGAGGCGCTGTATGGCAGCTGTATTAAAGTATAAATAACCAGACTTCATCTTTCAGGTCCACAGTATAAAAGAATAATCAGTAAAAACAACATGACATACGGAAGACGTACATTTCTGTGATGTGGCTTGTCACAATGCACAGCTCCTCTACAGGGAGCCTCCCCATCCCCAGAGGACACTGAAGATCCGGTGTGTTGCACGACAAATCAGACCCTTCTGATGCGAGAATAATGCCGGTGATTCCCGAAAGCTTTTCTTTTTCGTATTTTCTCCTTCCAAAAAGGTCCTACCACAGAGTGCTCTCTGTAATTAAGCTCTTTCTCACGCAGGTGATGAACACATTGGTGATGATTTCGCTCTCCCCTTTGAGTGAGGCGCACTTGCAGGAGAATGCGTTTCATCCACTCCAGCACTCGAGCCCGGCGTTGAGAAATAACGCTTGTCAAATAGGCAACAGGTGCGCTCAAAAGAAAAAAAAAAAGTCTGGAGAAGGAAAGGGGGGGGGAGGAGGGGAAGACGTGGAAGATGTAGAGGCAGCACAGATGACCCACATTGGTGCGACTCGTTATGAATTCGCAATGACGCTGCCGGGCTTGTTAGCACACGGCTGGGGAGCCAGGGGTGATGGGAGATGCACAGTCGGCTATCTCGGCTAACCCCTCTGCAATTCTATTACACTTGTTTATAGCTCTTGGCAAACAGCACACCAAAGATACGTTAGCATCTGAGAGAAGGGCAGGGTTAAAGGGGGACGACTACTTAGCATTTCACAAGGAGACAGAGAGGGCATCCTGAGCAAAGTGAGCACGCAGGGGAAGTGAGGAAGGAACAGATCGAAAGATACAGATAAAACTGGGCTGACTGTCAAAGTACTGATGCATGGTAATGGGACCAAACAGAGCAAAAACACTATGGGATTAAGCATTATTATGGATTATGTTTTTCTAATCTCTCTGTGAATTTGAACCTTTGTGTCCTATCCCTAGCACAATTTGAGGGGATTTGTAAAAATCTCCCGGGCCGGCATGAATATTGAGAATATTTCTGAGTGACATTCCCTCATCCAGCTTCAAGTGCTGCGCCCCGTCTGAGAGACGCCACAACTGTCACAGCTAATGTAAATGCAGAGCTGGTTAAACTATGCTTTTAGTTCAGCAGAGTGGGGATGATACCTGCACCTGCAAATTAGAAACTCTTGTCACACATGCACGCGCAGCACACACACACGCGTAAACACTTATCTGTGTGTGTGAGTGTGTGTGTGAGAGAGAGAGAGAGAGAGAGAGAGGGATGATGTAACCCGAGCTGCTCACAGCACGCCAACATGATTGGTTTAGGGGTTGTTTTAAAATGACAGGACCTTTTCTACTGTGTCATCCACATGGCTCATGACCTGCAGGCGTTGACAGGTTTCCCTCATGTTTCAAATTGTGGTTATTTCTGCAAATTCTGCAAAAACTGGAAATGCAAGAATGTGGAAGCAATACTTAACTGAAATAAGCAATGGCTTACCATGATTAAACAACAAAGCTTGCAATATGCAATAAAGCAATATTACACATGCCGTTGTTATGTCGGTAGGACAGCATAAAACTTAACCTCAAGTGTAATATTATGATTACATGACTGATACCAAAAAAATAAAAGATGTTATCAAAATGTATTCATGTAATGGGGAAATCAGTTATTTTTGCCCATGTTACATGGAAAATAATCCCACGTCACATGACTTCTAAATGTAATGAATCCTAGTTCACTAGCTGCTCCAGTAAATAGACCGACCCTTAGTAATGACCTTGCAACAGAGACGTCTTTTATTTTCTGCTTAGTCAGCTAGCCAAAATGAGCTAACGTAAATGTTTTCCCAAACTGATAAATACAAATCATATAAACACAAAAAAGTTAAGCTTGCTCAATCTTGTTATAACTAATAATTATATATTTTTTAGCTACAACATCCGCTACTATAACTTCATATACTACTATATCATAATTCTGAAGCTGCAATTTGGAAGAACTGACCAAACTGGCAGTTACAGTGAGTGCAATACTCTCATAATACACGGGCGCCTATGTGATTTCAGTATGAATTGCCAGTATGGTCAGTTCTTGCAAATTGCAGCTTCAGAATTAGAATAAGAGCTAGTTAGGTCAGTTAGCTTTGCTGCTAGTTGTTGGAGCACATGGTGAGCAACATTGTGAAAGAAACATCTGTGAAACAGTAGATACTTTATTTGAGCACCACAACCACAGTGAAATGACTCGTGTCACTGTCATCATCTGAGACATTCATACTAATATTTATCCCTATTCAAGTTAGCCAGGCGCTAAACCGGAAGTTAGCCGGCTCGGTCGGCGGAACTCTCTATAAGCCCCACAATGCGGATGCTATGCGGTAGCCAGTCGAGTCATTTTGGCTTCATGCGCCACTGTCATGGAAATGAATGGGACTTTGCCTCCATTGCTGTGTCCAGGTATAATTATAACGTCCTAGGGAGAGTGTTGGTCTTGTTTACACCACGAGCTCAGGGCCCTTTCGGAGGGCTAGCGGGTAAGCTTGATAACTTCAGTGAATATCTCTGCAACACAATAATACATATACATCTTCAACTCTGATTTTGTTATTCTGTTGATAATTTTAGTTTTTTTTAAAATGTTTTGAATTAATATTCTTACATATTGCACCTTTAAATTTGACTGCTGAATGATTTATACACATATAGGTCTCACAGCCTTCTATTAAAGATATCTTGTATGACTTGCAGCTTTGATTTCCCTGCTATCCTCCCCCTTTATCTTCCAGATCAAAGACAGGATATAGCGTTGACTTGATGTACATTTTTCTCCCGTCCTCTCACAGCGCAAGATAAAGCCATTTTCTACTCTTGCCATGAATCCCACATTTCTTAGCAGCTCATGCAGCGGCATAATCAAGGAAAATGAGCCTGAAAGTCTGCCAACACAAAAAATATGAACATATAAAGTGATTACCTGCTGGCAATCAGACTTAATTGGACCAACTATTCCAGCAGCATTCAGTGGTCCAGTGTTAAACTGTCAGACAACAAAGCGCTGAGGAATTTGTTGAAAAATTAATCAAACATAGTAATCAAACAAGAAATTTATCTCAGGTGTTGAGTTGACTGATTGGGGCAAATTTCACTTTTGTAGTTCTGAGCGAGAAGCTGCTCCTCTGCTGAGTCAGGTTAATACTTTATTAACGGGAGCCGGCACGAAAGCACAAAAGCACAATCTTCTGTACTGATAAAGACCAAATGTTTGAGTTAATGCAACGGCAACATGGATTTCCAGTACAACAATAAATAAATTAACAAGTGATACATCAACCGGTGGCAGCTATTGACGGAAGAATGTTGATGCATTGAGGTTTCTCACTGCATATGGCTTTCTGTCCTGGGGGCAGCAGGAGCATATATAATGGAAGCCACAGCATAAGCTCGCCATGCTGGGCTCATTTCTATTTCCACCGCATCCTCGCAGCGGGAGATAACCACAGTGACACGCAGGGCCAAGCAGGACCGAGCCGGCGCCCATCCTCAGTCGAGCAGTGCGAACGTCACGCTGAAACGTCTGCCTGTACGTGTGTGTCACGCGGTCGGGTTGGCGTTTACAGAAAATAAACACATCTTGCTGCCGTTTCACATTAAAAGCGCCAACTTAGATATTGACATTGGAGTTAGTTTCTTAAATGAACCTCGTGTCTGCTTTTAGTTGTGGATACTTTCAGGAATAAGTGGTGCGGATGGAAAAAGAAGAATGGAGTCATTTTAATCAGCAGTCTGAGTGACCTTTCAGCTCCGTAAGTAAATCTTGATTAGTTTTGTTTTGAATAGCATCGCCGCTGTTTCGGCTGTGTGACAAGTGTTATTTTTCACAGCTAGCTTCAGTCTTTAATTATAATTCTGTCTGTGGTAAATTTAGCAGATTCTTAGTTGTCTCGCAAAGCAAGCATCGTTCGTGCGTAACGAGCTCCCCATTATCTTCCTTCCACGACATGTAGTCCCTTTCATTTCACGGAGTGGAATGAAATGGGCTTAAATATGAAGTATGCAGAATTATATTTTAAAACTTTTTGATTTCCCACAGATGTGAACACTAAACAGCAGCAGACAAAAGCTATTCACACACACACACACACACACACACACACACACACACATTCAGGATACTCCATCATGTCATACTCTGAATTATAGAGCCTCATATCGATCCACATCTGTTGGATGATTTCAGCTCAAAAAAAACATGTCTTGAATATAACACAGCACCACTCTTCACAATGAGAACACAGGGCCCCCCCCCCCATCAGACCGGGGGCCCCTGGTAGAAGCTGCATGCACTGACTTATATTTCCACCACTGGTGAGGAAGGTAAATGAGAAATCAATCAAACACTTAAGCTTCATTTCACTGTGTAGGAGCACTGATCCATCACGGGGTGTTATGGTCTGAGACAGCCTCTGCTCCTCTGCATGCTGCGGGACTACTGACAAAAACACACACACACAGGGAAAAACACACACACGCACAGGATGCAGACTGAAATATCAAAAGGTCAGTAGACAGGCAAGAGGAGAGACTGGTGTCGCTGGAAGACAAGGCCGGGCCTCCGAGCTCTCTGTCCCTTAGTGTTTGTCTGTGTGAGATCAAGGACGCAACTGGAAATTGTAAACAGGGCCCGGCGTCTGTGTTCGGCCATGCATATTGTAGATGCCAGATGTGCCTTCCAATTCCTTTTGGATCATAATCATCATTCAGTCTCCGTCATCATGAAGCCAAAAAATTCAACTACGGAATTGCGATGGCAGAGATTATATGGAAAAATACTTAAGCCTCTTAGCGAGAGTGCATTTTATCAGTGGAAATCATTTGACTATACATACTTTTGAATAAATGATGCCAGGCATGAGCCGACTGCCAAGGATCTCATTACTTATTCATGGATATGTGTTGCATGTGCGTTTAAAAACTGCAATTAATCTCCCTTTGATACTGTGTGATTTCTTCACACGGCGGCCGTGTCATGTAACAATTAATATTTCAGTGCGCCACTCGAATACAAAGAACGTGCAACTTTTTCTCTGTCTGTCCACCATTTTAGTCCTCAGACGGAGCAGAGAGGGAGAGAGAGAGAGAGCGACACGTCACAACTGCACCACAGTGCCACACGATGGCCAGGAGAGGAAGAGCACGGTGGATTTAGATTAATTGAAGGGATCATTCCAAAAAGTGGGATGAAGGTTTCTGTTTTTTTTTTCCCCTCCCTCGTCTTCTTGTTTGGTAAACATCTCGAAATTATCACTTACAAGTTTGGCTGAAATTCACAGGGAAGATAATCCTTGGCCCAGGAAACAGCTGATTATGGAGATGTGGGATTTCTCAATGTTTACGTGTTGCTGGGAAAGTCCAAAATACAATCAACAAGTTGAGGCGCTAAAACAACAAAGCATCATGCTAGGTTGTTTTTTTGAGCAACAAGCATTCACTTCTATGGAATATTCTTCTGTCTTAGTGGACTTTTAGCTGTAAACCCCTGCATCTAGTCCATCAAGTCCTTTTCTGGGATGCGTCCGTCTCAGTCACCTTCACATCCAAACAGTTACTCAGCCCTCCTTGGTGGGGAATGGACAGTTACAGGTCAGAAAAAAGACATGCAGTAGATAGATAGAACATATCTGTGGATGTGTGTCAGTGCATTCCACCTTGAAGTTCAAAACTGGGGTGCGAGAGACCGACAAAGGCGTCAGTTAACTGATGAACGGGGTTTTTTATATAAATGTATGCCAGAGCAAAATTGCAGAAAGCAGGAGATTCTGTTTGTTTTGCAGCTTTTTTGGAGCACTGAAGGGAATCGAGAGTATTGAGGACTGAATGAGAGCTAATTAGCGAAGAGGAAAGAGTGATGTATTGCTGGAGGAGGGGTGGTTTGTACTCCTGAGGCTGGAGGGAATGTGGTCCCACACACAGCCTTCACATTGAAATGCAAAATACTTTTTAATGTTGTTAGATGATTTTTTCAAAGTGTGTACGTAGAGAGTGTTCACATCACCACATCTTTGACATCGATGCCATTTCATAGGAATCTAGAAGAGTCTTCCTGTTTACATCTGTAGGTGTAGATAGTTTATTACATACAAATCTTCCTTCTAAACGCCATTATATAAATCTACATTTTCTCCAGAGATAGCTGGTACCTGGTGTCAGATGAGAAGATTGATGCTACTCAGATTTACAGTAAGACATAAAGCCACGGCCATTATATCCAGTCAATCAAGAAGGCGCCTGTTCAATCCAATGAGAATCGCTGTTTTCCCAGCTGCCTGGTTTTACTTCCTGGTCATGCAGCCTACTGAATACACGACTGCTTCGAGGGTGTTCCTACCAAACGTTACCTGAACAACACACTTACCATCCAGCAATAAGGTTTTAATCTGGTTCTACCCAACACCACCGCCACTGCAAAGGATTTTGTTTTAGAAGTTAAACAAAGTGGAAATGCTATGTTAGCCAGCAAGCTTTACAACTAGATTCCACCAGATACGTGACTGGTCCAGCTCCGCTCCGTCAGCAGAGCTGATAGATTTCTCTCTAGTCTATGTGTTTACTTCCACTGGCTCCACTGCGCTGCGTATCTGCTCTGGTAGGGTCCAGACTGCCGGAGCAGATACGCAACGCGGGACTTCTATTTTTGCCGGATACCGGAGCACGACGCAGCAATTTGGCGGAATTCAGCACAGAACAGACAGGAAGTCACACACCGAAACAACAACATAACATCTGGTTAATTTTCAAAATAAAACACTCTGTGTTGACGCCAGCACAGAAATCTCAAAAAAGAGACAAATACAAGGTGTTCTACTAATCCTTCAGTTGGGAACACTTTGTGTTGTTGTGTTTATAACAAATACCTATAACTGTGGTCACAAGTGCTAATGTAATTATCGTGAGAACTGCCTGGTCTCGCAACTCCAGCAGTCTGGCAGTGCAGGACTCAAAACGCAGCTGGTGGGGGTTGCAGGACAACGGAGCAAAACTGTACCGGAGCTGGAACGCAACGCACATGCATCCAATGGAATCTTAGGTTAGTGTTGCTGGTGGCTGGTTATTTTTTATAACTTTGGATAGAGTTGGCCTGTTTCCCCCCCCTTGTCTCCAGTCTATTTTCTAAGCTAAGCTAACATGCCACTGGCTGCAGTCTTGTATTTACTGTACACACATGACAGTGAACAAGTATGTTCCAAAGAAATTGTACACTGTGGACTCACTGATTTAAATCAATTCTATAAGATGGAGCGTCTTGTGATGAAAGGTACACATCTTTCATATATGTGACAACAGACGTATACCCTGCCTGTACAGCTTGAGATTGTTCACCATCAGTGCAGCAGCTGTATTCTTGTATTTCTGTCCTCTATAGAAGATGTAGCTTTGTGGGGATTAATGAGCCTGGCTGTCTGTTTCTGTCCCTTAACTTATCTCTCGTGGCTATCTGAATGTTTACAGGCTTTTTGGGTGAGCTCGGCTGTTCATTTGGTTATTTTCTTGATTGTCTCGTATCCAAGTTATTTGCGGTTATCACTACTGAAGCTCTGAGGAAGTGAGCCAACGATGATAGTTGAATGAAATATTAAGAGCTACAGGCGTTGTTTGCTTTGATGGTGAGCCACCTTTTTTTTCTTAACTTTTGAGATGATTTATTTATTTTATTTTATTTTAGGGTGAATGTCTCTTGTAGAGCCCAACGAATACATCTTTGATAACCACATTTTTACTGATATTGCACTTTTTACCCCATAATATCGGCATCTGCCCCAGAAATGTGGCGCTGGTCGAGCTCTGTAGCATCTTGTTTGAACCGTAATGTATTTTATTCAGTGTTTCCTACAGCCAAGTCTTCTCTATTATATATCAAACCGACTGCGAGTGTGACTCATAAATAAGTCACGACGCTCCGAAGTTGATCTTACCCGTCCATGTAATCACACATGTGTGCGCGCGGCGTGCGGAGTCGGAGGGATATAGTATCCGTATTGATCTTTGTTATTCGCCTCGCTCCGCTTTATCATAAAAAATAGATCCGGTGCACATCTTGTATCAGTGTCTGCGAACCCAGAAACTGTAAGGAGGGGTAGCCAAAAAAAGAACAATAATAAAAAAAAGATCCCCTGCTGTATTAAATAAGCAGGAGTATGATGGCTTATTGGGAGGTAAACAATGCAAGCCATATAAAACCTCTCCTGGGCTTTATTCTTATGGCACCAAATTGCCAATATAGTTTCCTCCGGATAGGAATGCCCAGCCCGGTCTTTATTTGTGTGTGTATTTGATTTGTGTGTGTCCATGGGTCAGTGCCTACGTGCGCTCGTGTGTGTGTATTAGTGTGTTTTATGCATCCCGGCGCTTGTTTGCGAGCCTGCGCCCGACTAGAAAAAAATTACGTTCTATAAAACGTCTCCATAAACGACGTGGCACAATAAATCCAAGGCAGAAATATTAAGTGGAACCAATATTTTGCTGGACCCACTCCAGATTCCTAGTAAAACTCACAAGTCGAGATGACCTTAGCATTAAAAAAATATATTTTACAGGGGGAAATAATCCAATTCCCTTCCAATGAAGGCATCACTGACATGCAGCTATCTGTGCCGTGCACCTGGGCCTTTCCACTGAGAGGTCATTAAGTATACATTCTCTCTTTTAGGCAGAGCTCTATTAAATACACCATGAATATCCAAGCAAAAAAAAAAAAAAAAGGTATTTTGCAATGTCAAGAAAAAAAAGGGAGGCCATGGCGAGGAAAAGAGTGCTGCAACATGTGGCTGTGCTGCTCTGAGGAGGAGGGAGCCTCCCATATGTGCAGAGAGACTCGGCAGCGAGGCTACAAAGGAAACATGCTCAAGGACACCTGTTTCTTGGAGGGAGCGGTTTGTGAGCAGCATCTCGCCTGCGCAACGCCGCAGCAGCCATGTGTAAATGGAAAAAGGGGAAAAGGCGCAAGATCCCGTTGCAGTCCCCCGAACTCCACGCGGAGGCGCGATGTGCTCCGGAATGTGACGACACGCTGAAAATTTGATGAAGACCTAAGATGACACAATGTGACTGTGTGCTCGGGAAAAAAAAGGGCTAACATTGACTGTGAAGCATTTCTTTATCACATTTCTTAAAAAGCCAAACGTGATCATTTATTAATCAAAGACAACACGCAAAAGAGAATTTATTATACCGCAGAATATTCCCCCAATTAGCCCTTAAAGCATCAGCGTAACGTCTGCGATCATAGCAGAAGCTGCAGAGGACGCCGGCGCACAAATACATGTGCGTGGAAGAAGATCCACCTAACCTGAATGCACTTCTCTTTACAATTATGCTAAGGAATGCAATGAGCCTCTGGCTGCTCACTACAGCGATCTGCCAAACCCCCTCTGGAAACTGGCTTGCGTTGCTCAAGAAGTTGCCATTATGAATTTGCCTTACTGTTACATTATCTCCTTTAGAAAACTAATTTCATATTAGGCTAATTGCCTCTGGTGGGCTTATGCGGGGCTGTTGTGTTGAGCAAGAAAGAAAAAAAAAAAAAAAAATTGCTGATGAAGAGGACGGGGGAGAGGAAAAAAAAAGTCATGCCGGCCCTCCCTCCCTATTTCTGTCTCTCAGTCAGATGAGGTCATCAAACACCAACCTGCTTTGTATATTAATGATGCAACAGCCAGGGATTTTTGGACACCCCGTCCCCGGAGACTGCTTGGCTGGAGGCAGAGGAAGACTTCCTCTTGATTTAAGGGGGAGATAACACCCCCACCTCCCCCAGATAGAACTGTGACAAAGGCTAAGATAGGCAGCGTGAGAGGAGATAGTGAGGGGAGTGCGGACGCCAGCACGGGCGGAGGAGAGGACGGGGCGGAGGAGGGACGCTGCACGGGCGCGCTGTGCCTTTAAAGCGCCAAGCCCCTCCCTCCACAGAGCCCGAGCAGGAGAGCCGAGTGGTGCTGGCAGGAGCCTGAGCCCCACGATAAACTCTGGCATCAGCTTCCCTTCATCCGGCAGTCAGCGAGGACACAGCGAGGGCGCAGGGGCAGAGAGACGGGGACGGAGAAAGGGAAAGAGCACGAGTGACAAGAGAGGTGGGGGGAGAGCGAGAGAGACGAAAAACAGGCAGATAGACAGAGAGAGAGAGAGAGAGAGAGAGAGAGAGAGAGAGGGGCTGTCACGGGAACCACACAGCTCCCTTCCCTCACAGCAGCAGCAGCAGCAGCTCAGCCGCTCCGTCCGCCGCCTCCCGATGCAGCCGGATGCTGACGGGGATGACGGGTGGCGTGTTCCCAGCAACGCAGTTGTCTGAGTGATGGTAGCGGCGGCATCGCCATCCGAAGCAGGAGCTCTCCTCGCCGCTCTGGCTGTTAGTCATCTTTCAGCCTCCTCTCTCTCCTCTTCTCAGAGTGCTATCAGGGCCATTCATCGTTCCCATCTCATGCCTCCTGCCTCCTCCTCCTCCTCCTCCTCCTCCACAGCTTCATCCTCCACTTCTACTCCTCCTCTGATGAGCCACAGCCTCAGAGTGAAATAACCCCGCTGATAGAAGCTTCTCTCTCTGTCAAGACAGTAAGTAGGGGAAGGGAGGGAGGGAGGGAGAGAACTGCATGTGTGTGTGTGAGGGAGAGTGTGTGTGTGTGTGTGAGTGTGAGAGAGACAGAAAGAGAAAAAGAGAGGAAGAGAGAACAGCAAGGAGGCGAGAAGAGAAGATGTTAGTGTGTGCGACAGAGAGACCGCTAAAGAACCGGCAAGGTTTTTTTTGTGTGTGTGTGCAGCTTTGAATGATCCAGCTGTGTGTGGACAGTGAGCTCTGGGCATAGCAACAGCAAAAGTGATGCACAGGAAAGGTGAGTAGGTGTGTGTTCTGGCGCGTGTGTGTGTGTGTTTGTGTGTGTGTGTGTGTGCGTGGAGGTGATGCAAGTGCTGCCGAAGCAAGAGATGCATTTTAACAGCAGCTGGGAAAAAAAGAAAAATCAGCAACGCAGTTAATTCCTGTCCATCTCTGAGGCTCCTTCACTCTCACTTCTGATTCCTTTTTCTTTCTTTTTTTTTTTTTCTGCTGCTATGATTTCAAGGGGAGGGGAGACGGGGAATGAGGGGGATGAGACATGAGAGAATAAGTGATTGCTTTCCCTCCCGTCTGTCCAGGTGCCATGTGTGATTGGCCGGCGCACCCCGTGGCAGTGGCATCGCCCCGGATTTGGCGAGAAGCTCTCCCCCCTGCTCGTTCTCTGGGGCTCCTCTGGGAGGCTTTCATAGGATTTATCTGGTCCTGCTGGATGGCACAGAGCTCCCTGCCTCTCTGAGAAGAGTCCACGGAGAAAAACACACACACTGCACGGATAAGAAGTAAAATAATTATCCAATCACAGCACAAGGAGGCAGACCGGGTTCCCTTAGCAACAACTGAAGAAGAGGAGAGAATCCTTTTTCTCTTTCTGCTCCCTTGGTTTTTTTTTTTTTCCTTTTTTTCGGGCACACCCCTGTGGACTGCTGTGGGTCAGTGTTTTGCCGAGAGAACTTGGATAGTGCCGTTGCGTAAGACGAGCTGCCACCCAAATTCCAGGGGAAAGGTGCTCAGTTCGCCCTCCAGCCCCCCTCGTAACTGTGTCTCACCGACACCATGATGTTTTTGTTGCCCCTCCGCGAATTCTCGTCACAAGTCACGTTCCGCTGGCTTGGAAATCAATTCATTCTGATCCCACGCCACCTGGAATAAGCCCCGCTTTGGGGGGAGATTGGACCCTCTTGTGAAAAAAAAGACCCACACCTCCCTTGCTCTCTTTTCACGGGTTGAGAAATGAAGGACAACGCGAGTAAGTCGTCATCTGCAAAGAAAATGGATGTGGAGCAAAGTTTTTTTTGATGGGAGTTTGTACCGACGAGCTTTTTATTTGTCCTGGAGGAGGAAACGCCACACTGCACAGAGGAATATCCCCTATTTGTCCCCCCAAACAGGATCCTTCTCTCCTAAAAGACAGTAGCCCTCACTGAGGGACTATATTTAGAAGGCAAATCTCGTCCCCGCTGGCCAATAATGTAGAACACGATCATTTTGGAAAGCGAGCCACTGCTGGGAGTTCTATTTTTCTATCTGTGCTGGATGAGCTTTCTCTATAAAAAAGGGTTAAAACGAACCCCCCTTTTTCTGCTGTCACTTTTGTATATTAGCCTGCCATCATGTCACTGTGTTTCGCGATTAAAAACGATTGTACGGGACAAGTTGTGGAGGGAAAAAGTCCACCTCCTGCGTAGACAGGTGTTTTAAATAGCATCTCCTCGGGAACAGTTTCAAACGTACACACTGACACATGAGATGAGTTGGCTCAACACGATTATGTAAGAGTTTCATACCAGCTTTTTGCCCGCGTGTTTTGCCTCTCCCCTTTTTCCATGGATTTACAGCGTTTGACTTTTCCCATGCTCATTTTCTCGCCGTTTTCGGAAGCGTCTGCCAGAGGGCATGGATGTCAGCGTGTGACCCTGTGCCGAGTGTGCGGGCGAGGCAAGGTGTTTTGGCTGCCCAGGTGCTTTTAAGATGTTGAGGTCTCCCTGCGTGGCCGGGGCCCCTGTTCGGATCAGTAGCACTGAGGCTCCTCGTAGCCAAAGACATGGACCCCGACTCGGCTCCCCCACGCCCTCAGCCTGTTGGCCACTGGCCCCACGTCGCCCTATAAAGGATGTCCCTCAGCAGAGCTCCGGCCCGGGACACCTCTGAGACCCCCAGCCCGAGAGAACGCATCCGCAGCCACATGAAGATGGTGATCAGCCAGCTGGAAGGTATCCTCATAGAGCTCAAGGATGTGGCCAAGGAACTCCGGGAGGTGAGGCTCAAAGTCAGCTTACACATATCAGGCTTTCTGGGGTGGGGCCAGGGGGGAGAATGTGGGTGCCAGGTGGGTGTGCTTCTCAAGTAGGGTGCATTTAATTAAGTGTGAAATTCCTTTTCGCGGCGTGGAGATTTTGATTAAGATTTAAAAGTGATGAGATCTCACTTTTTTTTCTTTTTTTTGGAGCAGGAGGATATTGTTGATTACAACCGCAGCGTGACTGTCTTCCCTTCTTTCTTTTTTTTTTCTTCCCTCCAATCAAACAGTTGCTTATCGCCAATTACAAACGTCCTTCATGTGTTCAGTGGTGTCTTGTGGGAGGTACAGTAGATGTGAAGAGCTGTTGAAAAGCAGCAAAGCCAGGCTGAAAGGAAACACAGAGGCAGGCTTAGATAAGATACAAGACTTAACGCCGCAATAGTTACATAACCATTTTGTTAAGGATCAGCTGGATTCCTACTGTATTTTTTTTTTTTTTTGCAACTGCCATGGTAACACTGGGAGATTCGTGTGTGTGTGTGTGTGTGTGCAGTACACGGTTTGAACAAGGATCAACAAAGAGATACCTGCGCTCGTGTGCATGTGTTCTTACATGCGTCTACAAGTGTGCGGAGTGAAAAAAAAAAAAGAGTGTGTGACAATCGGAGTACATCTGTTCGTGCGTGTGTGTGTGTGTGTGCGTGAGTACAAAATGGCCCTCGTCATCTCTTTGGGATCTTCCCCCTGCAGCGTCCTCAAAGCTGTGAGCTCTTCATCGCAAAGCTCCTCTGAAGAGAGATGAAGGCAGATAGAGAGAGAGAGAGAGAGACGGGAGACAAATGAAACCTGAGCAAACAGTCGCGTCCGACCTGTCCCACATCCTCCGCACGCGTCACATGATTAACCTCCCACCTGATCGGGGATGCGGGGGGGAGAGTTTCGCGCTTGTGTGTGTGTTTCTGAATGTGTTGAAGAAGCGAAATGGTGGATGTTAGCGCGTGTAATGACCTGAAGGAGGAGGGTTTCCAGCAGCCGGGGCGAAGCCGCCATAACTCACTCCATCCTGCCGACGCGAGCCTCACCCCTCCCCACTGCTCCCCATCCCTGTCCCGCTCGCCCGAGCTCTCTACTTTATGTACTTGCACAGTTGGAGGTGCAGAGGGCACAGCTCACGGCGCACCTTTCTCCCTGGTGAGCAGGAGAAGCCGGCCCCGTGCGCGGGAGTGATTGATGATTATGGGACAACTGGAAGTGGAATAATGCCGGCTGGAGCTATTTATAAACAAAAACACGGCCTGTGCCTCTGCCAGCTCCGGCGCATATTACCATTCTTATCCCAGACCCCATTAGAGAGGGCTCTGCACAGTGGCTCAAATGTCATTTTTTATTGGGAGAGCACAGTCCCCACATATTGAAATGGCTAAGGAATCGTATTAGCCGCAGTGGCGGGTCGTAATGCCGGTATCAATATCCTGCAATTAACTGACCTGCGCGATCGCCGACTGTATCGCCAAGGAGCAGAATCAGTGTAGCGCCATCAGATGCATGGAAGCCTAATGTTCCATAAAATCTCTCATTCTTGGCCACATGAAAGGAACAACATAATAGATAACAGCTGTCACATAAATAAATGATGAATTGCCGCATGAATGGAGTGAAATAAATAACTCGGTGAAGGAGCAGTAATGACTGATTATCACCCACGAGGTCTTCGGGGAGCTGGAGACACTGCAGTGCTCCGAGGAGTTCAAGCCGACGCTCCGAGAAGCACGCACGTAGCTGCCCAGAAATTAGAGAAGTTACCGGGCTGTTACTATACTTACTCCACAGTGCCGTTTCTCATAAGCTCAAGATCACACACGCACTCGTGTCACGATGCCAATTAAACAAAATCTGAATCCAAAGAGTGATTAAAACGCTTAATATCAACCCCTTTATTAGTCACACTGCAATAGGACCTGCCATCTGTCCATTGCCTCGTTCCTTATCTTAAATATATCATTGAGAACATTTAGTTCAAACCTCTACATGACTGAAAACATGAAGTTTTGGGAGGTTTTCCAGTCGTGTTTTAGCTCTTAGCTGTCCTCATAGCCTGATGCACCGACCATTAAAAACATATGGTTCTGCAGACTTACTCAGATATATCACGTTGCGCCAACAACAACAGTCACTTCTGGGTAGAAAACTGGCGGTGGATTTGCAATGTGGAGTTGCATGAGATTGTCAAACTTGTTTATTTCTGGTTTCATTCTGTTAGCATCTTTGCTAGCTACACAACAGCGACATCTCTGACTAATTGCTTGGTGAAACGTTGGTGAAATGAAAGCATTGAACAGTTCAATAGTTCAATTGTATGTAAGCTAATGCTCGATGCAGCAATAACCATTGTGATTTGGTTAATGAGAGTGCAGGGCATAATACCTTTATTACTAAGTTTTTAAATGAGAATTAAAAAATCTTCTTCCAGCTTTTAATTGAACAAATATTTCAAGCCTCAAGCAAACATTTAACAAGGCCCATCTGCATAAGTTTCTTCAGTAAGCAAAGTGATTAATATTGAACAGTCAACATGATGGTACAAACTAATTCAACAAGAGGTTGAACAGACTTATCCTCTTTTAAAAGATCGTGATCTGCTCTCATACCAACCTGGAGTGGCTTGGGTTTATCCATGGAAGTCTTAGAAAGGGGTCACCCACGGGTCTTACTTTTCTTGTCCGCCAGAATTCATCATCCTCATCATCCCTCGCCTCGGAGGACAAGTTGCCAGCCTCGCATCTTAAATGCCGGCAAAAATATAGGTTCATCATTTTTTACCAGAGAGTTGGGATCACTACGCTAAGTGCAGTCTAATCGAACCCCGCAGTGAAGGTACCATTAAACTTTGATCACTGTCATGTAAATTGTTTCCTGTGGGGTAAGTGCACGGCATTCAGACATTTTGAATATTAAAACTTGAAGGGGAAAAAAAAACCTTGCCTTTAATGATCTCATATTATGCAGGATTATTTATTTTTTTACTGAAATTTAACTAAACACTCAGCAAACATTTTGAGGGAACCTGATAAATGAGCAATAATGAATGTCAAATTAAAATGCAAAAAGCAATGAAATTTCCATGTGCGTATCTGAGGCCCGGGCTTTTTTTTCCCCAGACATCCATCTGAGCACTCTGGTCCCTGACTACATTAATGTTGGTTGGTGTTTTAACATAACGGCTCTCAGAACGACTGGTTATAGAGCCACAGACTAGTAGTTTGTACCGAAACGTTGTTCATCTCTAAAATCAGCTGCTCTGCTGTGGATTAGAATCTACAGACATTGAGCAACCCATGCCATGTGGCTCCCAAACCCCCTCAGGCTAGCAAATAAAACATATTCAACTGTTGGCTGTCTGCTAAACTATGCACGTACCGAACAAATTTATATATCATTACTGGACGTCAAGCTGTTTTATCAGAGAGATCCTTTTAATTTAAGTATGTAAGGCGTCAGTTGCTTGTCCATGCTACAGTGGAGTCCCTGGCAGTAAATCTCCTTTTACATGTCAAAGATAAATGTAATACAAGAGCACGCGCAGTTTTTCAAGATTGCCCCCTAAAAAGCCCATTACAGTCGAATACAGCCTGTCTTACTTGTGAATCCCATTACGGGCCTCATGACAGGTAAAATGAGAAGGATCTGAAGGAAGGACGCTGGAAGGTAACATACTGATAAACTGCGCCGTTTGTAATGATAATACTGGCAGGAGCGGCAATAATTCATTTAGGCATCATGTCAACCTTGGACTTGGAAGTCCGGGGATAAACAATGGGGAAAAATGGCACCGAACAGACTGCGAAGTAACCTCTGAAATTCCTGATGCCAAGCTGCTGCCTTTGCTGAAACTGAATTCCACTGAAGAAGAAGAAGAAAAAAAGGGGTGAATAAGGAAAACGCTAATGTAGAAGTCTCATGTTATTAGAGAGACTGGTAAATCGAAAGAAAAGGAGTTGAGACTGGGGAGAGGAGGCAGTGGTACGTACCGGGTGGGGAGGGTTGGCAGTGAGCTACACATCTTTATACGGAACCATTGAGGAATGATGGACTGTTATTATGTGGATGCAGTTATTATGCAGACTCGTACCGCGAGCAGACGATGCCGCACGTCTGCGCCGGGCTCAAGACAAATGAACACAGGGAGGCAATCAGGAGCCGGTAGAATTAAAAGCTCCAAACGAGAATGGTGAGTAAAAAGCTGGACAAAGAGCAATTATCAGAGCAGAGTACAGCATGTCCAGGACGCCGGCCCTCCATCAGTCAGCCGCGCTCGTCGTACCGCTCGAGTCTGGCTTCTGCTCAGCTACAGGGCCTGGAAACACCAGTGTCAGGTGAAAACTGCATCCTCCGAATGTCAGCTTTTTTTAACAATGAAGTCCTGAGTAACAGCTTGAGTAATGAGGCTGGCCGCCGTACAGTTTTTTGGACTGTATAATGTTTTTTTTTAAAGTGTGTCACGGATGTTTTTGATCTAACGGCGAGTAGCGTCAGCAGGACTATCAGCCTTTCAGGTTTTTTTGCTTCGCCTCGAGAACAAACGCTCAACTTTGAGCTTGGCCCACCACTAAATATGCACAAGCACATCTCATTTAAGGTTACAGTCGTCCGTGGGCGCCGCGGCCGGCGCGGTGGCACAAACGGGGCGGTCTATTCAATTTCTATTCATCGCTTAATACCAGATGTGTGATCCCGTTGGCCTGGCTGTCAAATCAAGGCATTTGTGCTAAAATGGAGCCTGTTAAAGAAAAAAAACTGCCACACAGTTTGATCAAAAAAAAAAGGGGCTACCGGTGTGGCGCTCTTTCATGTCTGAGGCATTGTGGAAGCTTAGTGTGGAGGGCGAGGTATCCAAACAGCCGGCCCCCCGCGTCAGCTAGCCGTCGCGCCAGCCAGCGGCGTCTCCTTACCGAGACTGAAACCAGTTATGACACATCAACAACGAGGGTGGTGTTGGTGGTGGAGGGGGGGAGTTGACGGTCCCTCTCTCTGCTGAGGCTGCCACGCTCAGCACTGAACCAAATCTGTTCCAAACCCAGAGGCAGCCCAAGGGAGACCAAAACCAAAATCAAAGGGCCGTTTTTTTTTTTTCCTGCAGGGGCCGTATCCTCTCCTCGACTGTGTTTCCCCCCACGCTGCTGCCGCTGCTGAGCGGGGCAGGGAGCAGAAAACCGCCTTTGCAAGGATCCTTCAGGAGGGGCGACGCCAGCAATCAGAGAGTAGAACAATAAAAGGGCTGGTGGTAGACTCTCGCTCTCATCCCATGAAATAGTTGATCCTATTACTAGGGAATATTTAAGGGAGCGTTTAAGGGCATGGCAAAGATATTAGGGAAATTTGAGGATTCCTGTGGGAGAAATGAGTCACCGCTGAGGCATGTAATGCTGCAGAATAGAATATTTTTCAAATTATTATAGTACGCAATTATAGAAAGCGTTTTACAAACTCAAGATTCACCCTCAGTTTTTTTTTTTTATCTGTCTTCAGTCTTTAGCCTGAATTAAGCAGATCTATCTTTATTACGCAGAATATGGGCCAAACAAGGACATTTCACCAGTGCTTCTGCCGCGCACGTGCCAGCGCGCCGAAGTAATTACACTGTAAATAAAAACCCGGTTTTAATCCAACCATTAATGGCGACTTGATATCGCTGGATATCACATCGTCCTGGCAGGAGATTGTGGTTCTTTTCTGTTTGTCCAAATGACTGCCTACAATCAGAAATTACAATCAGTCACAAAGCTGCGTCCTCGTGGATCGTTTCCCACAAAGCAAACCGCTCTGAGTTGGCCGCGAGTGTTGTGGGTTTTACTGCCCGGTTGACCGCGGCGCAGTGATTTCCATTGAGGACGGCCCAGCCTGTTCTCCACCAGAGAATCCATTTGCTTCAGATTGAGGTCCAGCATCCGACCCGCGAACAGGCCCGACCAGCTGTCCTCGCTGGGCCGGCGGGCGCCGAGCGAGGCCGAGCAGCCCACACTTAACCACTCACGGAGGAAAGTACCCTTCAACCTGACATACCTGGGCCAAAGGGTTTCTTCTCATTAAAAGTCATTTGGAAGGAATGACAAGCACCCGCCTGCTGTGTCTGTCAATTTGTTCCTCCTTGCCTGACCTCCTTTGTGTGTGGAAATTAAATTCCCAAATTAAACTTTGGTGACGCGCCTCCAGCGGAGCTCTCTCTTTGCTCAGGAAAACAACAAGAACACGGTACCTCGAGCCTTATCTATTCTTCGCTGAACACAAAACACCCCGCCATCTCCGCACCTGTGTTGCCGCCTCGAGCTTGAGCGCCACACAAATTCGCCCGCTCTCGGAATGAATCGGAGGCTCAATTATTCTCAGGACTGATGAAAGACCGCTTCAGGATTTGAAGTGAAATGTCAAATTGTCTCGTGGTGAAACTGATTCTGAATAGATTCTGACCCGACCAGAGTCCTCGCCGGTACAAAGTCTCATCCTGTGCATTTATTTAGCTGACGCCTTTACCTGTCTGCTGCATCGGAGTAATCTTTAATTCTTAGATCCCCTTATTAAAAAAAAACTAAGCAGCACTGAGGACTGAGAGGAGAGCACAGTCGAAGGAGGCGGGCGGCCGCGGTAAACAACGGGTTAAGACTTTAGCGGCATCTAACCTTGACAGCTGTGGAGAGAATAAAACTGCACCACGCAAAGCATTCCCCTGAGCCTCTTTTACCTAGCTGTGCTGTGGAGCTCAGGCTTCTTTAGGATGCAGGCCCAGCATATTGACTAGCCCATCATGCCTGTAAGACCCACTGGATTAGCTGGCCCTTTGAGCCCTGCCTCCCTCCGCGTAACCCTGCACTCAGCATAGACTGTAATGAGGGCTTTGGGTTATACCTCTGCTGAGGTAAACACTCGCAAAAAATTGTGCTCGTCTTCGCTCATTGATTTATATCAGCGAACACGCCCACGGTGGGGCTGCTTCCAGAAAGAGCAGGGGGAGACTTTTTTTTTTAACCATGCATATTTGTACTTTGTGATTCAGCCACGACAACCCTTTTTTGCTCGTCCCCAGGCAAGGATAGAGACTGAATAGGATGAAAGAGGGAGTTAAAGACAGAGCAAAGAAAGACAGAGGATGTGTGAACGGGCGAGAAGGAGAGAGAGAAGGAGGGAGAGAGAGAGAGATGAAGGCTGGATGGAGATAATGGTTTCTCTTGCCGCACGGAATTGCGACAGACTGGGTGGAACAGCTTAGATCAATTGTTGCAATTGTGCTGGTTCGTGGGCGTGTTTAGGATTGTTTTGGCCTATCTGTGTGCTGTGAATAAAACCAGTAGGCTGTAGTTAATGGTGTGAAAAATGGCATCCATCGAAGTGCACAAGCAGCCTCCAAGAATAGCTACATCATTTCATTGTGTCAAAGCGTACTGTACGCAGAGGGACGGCTCGCTCTCCATTAGACCGGCTCTTTTCTTTCCAGGTGCGCGTACTCATTTTCAGCGAGAGTGCCGGCGATAGTAAGGCATAACCAGATCCGCAAATTAATAATGAGCTCTGATTTCAAAGAGACGCTATATTTTCCCTCCATTTCCGCGGCCGTCGAGAGCGCTCAGGGCGGCGTGGGCCGACCCACTCACCAGCGTGGCGGCTTAATCCGGCTACAATCTTTGGAACTGTGTTACACTGAGGGATCATCAGGAGGCTTTTTTGTCCTTCCCTTTTTTTTTTTTATTTTTAGCCGTAGTCTGTGATGCATCATAAATCAACCCAGTTTTTCGAATGAGATTGTTCAGTTTTTAAGCAGCGGAAATAGCTGAAGTGAGATGGCACAAAACCGAGCATCTGGAGCCCCTGGCCTTAAAAAACTTTTAGGTTTTGTAACATCTCTTTAAGGGAAGTCAAGTTGATGCACAAGTCATGTCCACCCCCACTCCGGCTGCACGATAAGGTAAACAAAATCATATTATCTCGACAGATGGTACGATTGCAATGTGGTTCAGGATTGTTGGAATTGATCATCTTTGCATCACAATTTTCACTTTAAACTGTAAAAAAAACAATATTAAAGTCGTGATGATGTGACATTTATTGGGGTCTGTACCAAACACATGTGGTTTCTTACATCTGGGGAACAGGGTTTGTAGGCCAGGGTGTCTCTTCAGCACTACTGTACTTCATTATAATGCTGTTTTGTGACACATTTATCAAAAACTTGGATATTATACTTGACCATATTGGGATTTTTGACCATATTTTGATAACCTGTGCGGATCTAACCCTGACGTATAATGCCAAGGGGGTCATCCCTATGTTCCCCGGGTCCTATGTTCCCTTTTTTAGAAAAAAGGTCTTGTTCCCCATTTTTCCCAAAAAGGGACCTATGTTCCCCTGTAGCAATACATACTGGGGAGCATAGGACCCTTTCTGAAAGGGTCCTAGGTTAGGGTTAGGGTTAGGGTAGGGGTTAGGTTAGGTTAGTCCTATTTGCCATGGAATTTTTCAGTAATGGTGGAAAAAGTAACAGACCGGGGAACATAGGACCCTTTTTTTTAAAAAGGGTCATATGTTCCCCAGTGTCATACAAAGAGGGGAACATAGGACCCGGGGAACACAGACACGCTCCAATGCCAAGCAGTCGCTCGCCAAGGACGTTACATTAGAACCTCGATACGGCTTTGGAGGCGGAGTCCCATTCATTCCTAAGAAAGCCGCTCAGTTGTGCATGAAGCCAAAACAGCTCGGCTCCCTGGGTATAAAATTACCCGGATCTTCCGCCGACCGAGCCAGCTATCCTGAATAGAGATTAAGTGATTTAATCTCGCGGGTCCTTCTAGACTTTCCAAAAATTTTACTGGACCAGTTGGATCGAATTGTGATAGTGAATTGAGTCATTTTGCGGGGGTTGTGGCGCTCAAAAAGAAAAGGAATTACAGCTGCTTCTTTAACAATGGAAACCTACGGGAGATAGTCTTTTCGGTCCGCAGTGCATCACGTAACGTTGCAATTACACAGTTTGGCTACTGTAAAAGTTGGCTTCAGAACTTGGCGCTCTTCCTGGGGGGCTCGCTGCTCACAGAAAACGTACAGGTGGTTTTCTTGGTGCTATGAATATTCAACATTTATGATCATTTGAACGTTTGAAAAGAATATTTTTTGGGGGGGTGGCGAGGTTCTAGGCTCGCTATTTGATGTTAGCAGCATAAAGGATAAAACGCAGTAGTATTTTCTATTGCGGAGAGGTTTTTATTCCCATAAAGTATTTTATGTAGAATGCTCATTTGTCAGTAATTTGTCATAATCAAAGCAAATGAGCCACCGCACAAGAAAAGTATCACAGGAGAACTCTCACATAGAGCGACATTTAGCCCGACAACTTGTAGCATCGACGGCTGCTTGTAGTTTGACACATTAAAAAAAAGTCTGTCTCATTCATTTCCAGCTCTTTGTGTTGAAGTCACGAGGGAGGAAAAACTCGTCGTAACGTTTCAGTTCGGCTGATGTATCTTAGAGAACCTTTCATGGGCTCATGATGAATAAGCGCAGCCTCCTGCTCACCTTGTTATAAAGCACGTCTGTGCCGAGCTCTGCTCTTGTTATCTCGGAAAACACAAATGGCCAATGATTCTATAAGGAAGTTGTCAGAGTTATACATTAGCATCGACTCTGGTCATTCATTACTAAGCACATTTGCCCGAGTGGAGTTTTCTTTGCGTCCTGAAAAAAAAACACACACACACACACACACACACACAGACAGAAACAGAGGACAACATAAGGACACACCGCCACGGAAAAACTCATCTTTTAAGGTCTATAAATTTTGGCACAACATCTGCTAGGTTGTCCCGTCTTCACTTAGACTTGTTTTATTGATTGTCTCGGAGTCGCCGCAAATTAAAAAATCTTCTCTGCAGTGCAATGTTTTTTGAATGATCCCAGCTGCATTGTTGCTGAAGCAATGTTACTATTTTTGGGGAGCTTTTGGGAACATACTGATACCACGCAGTGTTGTTACGCTTTGGATACTTTAGGTTTTCTCATGTCTCGCTTTGTTTTTTTGGCTTTTCAAAATCATTCTGACGATTCTACCGCGTTAAACTGGTAAAGTTGTGTGGAGCGATCGCTGGAAAACCGAAACCCTTCACATTATTTTAACAAAACCATAACGGTTGCTATTCTGAACAGTAATTACAAAGGTTTTTTTTGTTCTTTTTGCATAAATGAGAGCAGCCGTTGTGTCTTCACACAGCCAGAACCAGAACCAATTTGCAACAGGCGCTAAGAAATCCAAAATAATTACTCAAAAGAAAAGTGATTCAAGTCTGAAGCCTGAAAAAATCACATCTTCGCAAATACTGACATGAGAACGCCCATACTAGACACAGAAGCCAAAGGTTTGTGTTTTCCAAAACGCTGGCCAGGATTGTTGACTGTTCTTCGGGGACGTCGTTGCCCAGAATGAAGCTAACACCGCTAAGCTGCTTTGTTGCTCTCAGCCTGTGTGGAGCTCCCATAAAGTTCATGAATAAAATAGTTAGTTTTTAGGTCTTTGTTTGTGTTATGTAAGAAAAAAAAAGGTTTTGTTGAAATTTGAATTGGCATAGCTTGTGTGGTAAGTGAGCTCTGCTTTAGAACTTGACTTCAGAGGGAACAGTCTCAGATACACTGAACGAGAGTCAGCTGAGGTTAAAGTTTAACTTCAGTTGGGCTCAAAACATTTGTTTATTTGCCTTTATTTAATCCTCAATTATAGGTTGTAGAACTATAAGTTCTGGCAAATAATTTGAATGAATTAATCTGAATCAGAAATACCAGAAACATTGGATTTTCTTACTCGGATTTGTTTCTAATCCACCTAATTAATGCCAACTAGGCCAGAGATCCATTTAACATTTAAATGTCATTCATTTCTCCCCTCTGTGGTGAGCCGGTCCGTCCCAGGGTCTCACAGTTCACCTGCAGCGTGGACCTGAGCGGTACCGGTCTCACTGAATCAACCAGTTATTTTAGTTTTCACTCGTCATGCAAGCGAACATTTAAATTCTACAATCGGCGAGGCTGGTGGAGTAAGTGTTAGACACTGAGATATTAATCTTCCAGAAAACAGTGATTTCTTTTAAAGGCTCGACAAAGACAGCTGTGCGAGCCACGAATCACAAAGAGTAAACATTTGCACGGAAAATGAGCCGAGACACACAGAGCCGCGTTAAGCCACACCTGTTCACTCACGAAAAGCCTCGAGCTCCTACATTTCCGTGGTGTTTCTCTGCTGCAGAATCTTTGCTTTCTTCAATCATTTTTTGGCCGGGGCGGCCGGTCGTTGGCTCGCAAATTGGACGGGTGGTGTTGGATTTCAGGATGATATCCAAGGGGGAAGCCGCGGATCCAACATGGAGGGAGGTTTGCGCCAGCAAGTGTTGGTGGAGCAGGTGTTGAGGCTGCAGGTGAATAAGCGTGCCACGGCTGTGAGTTATACCTCCGGTGCAGATTCAACACCGGTTGCGTTTTCTGAACAAAGCGCTGCTTTCTGCTCAGCTCATAAGTGACCTTTGTCTTAATGTTTGTCACCGTGATTCCCTGTAAAAGGCGGCACCTTTACAACCCCGGAGTCTGAGACGTAAAAAGCACCGAAAAGTGTAGCCCTGCTGAGCGTCTCCAGGAACAGCTCTTCATGTTTCTGCCTCTCTCTTCCCCTCGCTGCCTCGCACACTCTGCCAGTGGCGTGGCATGGACGGCTGCCACCACTGTCACTGTCGATGGCGTGACAGCGCACCATCTAACGCAGGGCAGGGCGAGATGAAAGAGGCACAGCGGAGAGGACAGGATAATTATTCAGGCACACAGCTAAGAGCAGACGGGGACAGAAGATGTCAACAAACTGTTTGGGTGATTAATATTTTTTGTCATCTGCGCAGTCACCTGTGCGGTTTGGCACTTTACGGCCGAGATGATGAAGCCCGAGATTTCTGACTTTTATGCAAAGTAGACGACACAGCAAGGTCTACGAGGGTGAAAAATATAATTAGGCTTTTTGGTCCGCTGTTATTCTCTGGGATATTAAGCGGGGATGGGACTGCAGGTTGATGTGGGCTGCGGCTGGGCCGTGCGCCGAAGGTTCTTATTAGAGAGAGAGGGAAAAAATCCTAATTATGATTATGCAAAAAGCAGATTGGAAGAAAAAATGAATTTACTGATGAATTTGCCGATGAACATGCATTTGCAAATGTTCAAGGTTAAAAAGCTTCTGGAAGGTCTTCTTTGTTTCAACCGCAGTGTTTTTGAGAAAATGGTGATTTGGTCCTGGTGTCTTATAAATTATTAATATTTCATTATTTGAATTCCATTGATTCCTGATTTATATATATTTTTAGGTTTCCTGTATTAGACTTGTTTTCATGGGAAGTCCTCATGATCCTATTTAATTTGAGTGTAGAAAAGGTTACGGTACGTACGTACGTGGACATGCTGACTTGTGTTTTACTTGGCCTGCTGGATCCTGTTGAAATGTCATGGTGAGTAGGAGGTAATTACCAAGCAACATATATGAAATGTCCTTGATATTACCCCCAAATTACCCTCATGATTACCTCAAGATTACTGAAAATGACCCTAGCATTACTTTAAGAATAATGCTCTGCTTTCTTCCCCACATCATTTAATAAAAAGCTGGTAATTTATTTAATACATATCCAGGGAACTTCTAACTGCTTTCTGCTTAACTTCGGCTGATTTCCATCTAGTTTCTGTCCAACCTCCCCTCAGCGGGCCACTATTTGATTTATTTCACTAAATGTTTAGGTGATTATTGTGGCAATTTATCTGTCATTTCAAAGGAAAATCAAATACGTTACTTCGTAATTAGCACCTACTTATCTTGAAATTATCTAACCTGTATAATGACGTGTTACCTCAGAAGGCTGCTGCTTATAAATCAGCCCGGTGATAACCTGTAGCCTCTTTAGCTAGCTTTCTAACCATTTAGCTAGCTTTCTAACTATGAGAGAGAAACATAATGTACGTGGATAAATTCAAACCAGTGTTAGGCCATGAGACATATCACATAATTATCCCACAGTGAGATGTTTAACAAAAGCAATGGGGGAAACAGATCCTCTGCCATTATTTATGAAGGTTATGAAACGTAATGTGGCCGCTAAATGTAAAACGGACGCATTGAAGAACATACAATGCTAATGTGTTGGAATAAATTAACCCGTAGGATATAATTTCAGGTCATTTACAATAAGTGATGCAACGATTAGTTAATCAGTCAATTAATGGATCAACTGAACATTGATCAGCAGCTATTATAACAACAATAATTTTAAATTAGCTGTTTGTCATTTTTAAAGCAAATATACTGAGATCAGTCTCAGATTTGAGAGCTTCGTCCTTGTGTTGGATTGTAGTAAACTGCATATTTCAGGGTTTTGGACTGTCTGGACCCCCAAAAATACATCTGATGAGCTGTAGGACGTTGTGATGGGTATTGTTTGACTGTTTTTTAGACAATCTGCTAATTAATTGTCAATAAGAGTAAGTGTTAGTTGCCGCCATAAATACAATTCAGCATTTCACCCTGCAGTGTGTCTATTAGGTCCTTCTACACAAGGACTTGTGATTTTCTACAAGGTTGTCCTAAAGCCACAGGAGGGAGGGTGATCCCAACGGCAATAATTTAACCTCTAATTGTAACGTTATCTAAAATCTACACAAGTCAACCGCAGAATTTATTGGATTCATTCGAAGATAACCATCACCAGAAAAAGCCATTGTAGTGACAGGTCCCATTGATTTTATTGATCACCGTCACCATGGCCATTGAAGCCCGCGACTCTCGTGAGGTCATGCACTTTGAGATTGATTGAAAATAATACGGTCCGACTGACTTACTCAGTGTAAGTAGTGCTTCCTTCATTTAATAAAAACGCACTGCGCAATATATCCAATATAGTCAGAGTTACACACGATAGCTCATCATCAACCACGGTCATTTCTCCGGCGACTCCATCATGCTTGCGTTCGTCCACGCCGACTCACGTGTACAGCCACGAGTTCTGCACGTTCGCTTCAACACAGCGAGAATCCGTATTTGCATGCCGTCTGCGGTAAGGAAAGTATGAAATAGCTGAAGAGTCTGACGAGTAAAGCCGCTCCGCTGTCCTCGATTCAACTATGACTCACTCGGTTTTCGTGGCTCCCAGTGAGTGAGCGGAGATTATTCTCTGGAAATGAGATGCTTGATAGAGATACTAAGAATGGACGGGATAAGATATGGACCGGTTTGTATTTTTTTTCCGAGGGATAACTTACTGTAACTCACTTTGTTGCTGTGCTGGCAAATGAGGACGAACAAATTTCACATCCCGTTATAAAATCCACTCCGCCGTCCTTGTGTGGTATTAAAAGTTTCTTTTTATGTAAAATAGTTAATTTTCTGATTTTCAAAAAGGTCAAAGAAAACAGTGTGATGATCGATACGGCGAGGGCTCCGATCTGAATTTCTGCGTGTGACCAAGGACTTAAGGTTAATCGTGACTGCAGTGACCCTGACAGAGCTACATTTTCTGCCACCGCCACATAAATCATAGTGCCCAGTCTGCAGCTCGAGGTTTATTTCCAATTCTGTTTGCATCTGCGACTTGCCAAAAATCAAACTATGTGACTAATTGACCCCAATGTTTAGAGCCCGTCCTTGTTTGGCTTTAGCGCCGTCGACGCGGATTACGAGACGGAGAGGGGAAGGAGGCGGGAGCTGCGACCGCGACCTCCGCGGCGGCCGGCAAGGTCAGAGCTGGAAATTGTAACTCCCCCCGAATCAGCTGCTCGCGTTGGCAGGGAGGGGGCAGCTTGATGGAGTGGTTCGCCCACAGTCAGGACTTTCGGAGTCAGGTGAGGGTGGAGACACGCGGGTCATCCATTGTTGGGTTTGAGTGGGGAGGCTTTTGTCAGCACAAAACAAATAGGACAAGGGTAGAGAACAGCAGGGGCATCCGATGTCCAGTCTATTTAGGTGTCTGTATGCATGTGTGTGTGTGTGTGCAGGGAAAATATTTAGAGACCGAGAATCAAGAGATGATGTGGAGAAGACGGCGGGTGGAGGGGGGGGAGAGAGTGCAGACAGAGAGAGAAGAAGAAAAGAGAGGCAGACAGGAGAGGAAGCTTATCTCTTGGCCTGCAGACAACGGTTTCTTTTTTAGAGCCGGAGCCGTGTGCACATGGCCGGGTGGAGGGGGGTGGAAGTGTGTTCCTCCTCGGGGTGCGCCAGCCAGAGGGGTCAGCAGTTCATCCCATAATTCTATTGCTGCGCGTCACTCGCAGATGCACGACAATAAAAAAATAAATAAATAAATCGGCTCTAGCTATTTAACACCTGTCATTCCTACATCTGCATCCGGGAGCTGCGGCGGAGAGCGGCCGTTAGCCGAAGCACATTTCACGAGAGATCACAAAGGAGCGCCGAAGATTTCCCTTTATTCGTCTCTTCAGTTCCGTGTTTCATTTTTAACTGATGCCGGAGTTTCTTGATTTCTTTTTTGCCCCCAAGAAGCATCAGATCCATCTGTCTTGCGTCACTATTGCTTTGCAGAGTCATTTATAACGCCCAAAAATAGCTTTGGTCTACATTTAGTCAATGACATCTGCTGTGACCTAAATGGAGGCGATATTAAATGGGCTGCGAGCAGCTATATTTGAGGTGGCACACAGTCTTTTAAAGGGATCTGTGTTTTCAGCACATCCTCATGTCTACATTATGAAGAGAGGGGAAACAAATCAAGGGCAATGCATTCATATAAAAACCTATACGTATCTTTAAAGTCACAATACTCCAACTGAAGAGCCCCAAGCTTCCTCAACTTGATGCTGTATGTTTAGTTTTAATACGGAATAAAGGTACAGAACGTAAAGTGGGGCAGCATAATTAAAGGATTATAAAGTGATGTGATATCATAAGTAAAATAACTCAATTAGTATTCAAATTGGATTTAGATTTTAAACCACAATATTTTATTAAAGATCACCGTTGGAGGCAATGTAAATGTTTTTACATGGAAAATTAGCATACAAAAAAACACATTAGTCCATCTGTGACTATAGAGCATTTTACAGAAGTGCATTAGTATACTGTATGTAAAGTATTTCCATTTGTTTTTGCAGATATGATCAGTATAAAAAACTAAAAAGATGTCTCCAATTCAGCCCCAAAAATCTGATTAACTCATGCTTACCCCTCAGCAGGAGACGAGAGAAGTTTCCTTGTTTAGTTTTCTTAAACTGCTTGAATCCAAATAACACACAATACTGTAGGTTGTTATCAATTAATACTGTGTTTAAAAGACACAGACATTTTTTTATTTTTTTTTCAAAAAGTTAAAGCACAAAATTAGTATTCAAATTGAATTTTGATTTTAAACCACAGAGTCTGGAGTCATTTTGGGGGCGTATTGCATTCCAGTGCGACAAGTTGTATGTAATGTACTTCAATTGTTTTTTAATACATGTATTTGGCCCAACAAATCTGCCTGAGTGGTGCTTACCCCTCAGGTTAGGAGGGAGACAACAGAAGTTCACCAGTTTTGTTTTCTTAAAGATCCAATTTGTAAAAAAGTTGTTTTTTTAAAATATTAATCTCAACTTGTCAAATGTTGACACTTTGGTATGGCGGCCGAACTGACCCACATTCCCAAGATGTCATTATTTGACATTATTTGGGAATGAGACTCAAAAATCGACTTTCATACCAATTAGATCTTTAAACTCTCTGAATCCAAACAACACGCGATACAAGTTGCTATTAATTCATTCTGTTTCAAAAAGTAACAAAAATGAGAAGGTCGCTCCGCCAAAAATCAAAACAATGACCGAAACCTGCTAATACATTTCATATTGATTGAGAGGATCCTTAAATAAATAAAAAGGTTAACATTGAGAACAAACAAATCTTTTCTCTCACTCAAATCTCTCATTTACAACTGGACTCTATGTTCAATGAAAAAACTTTTTATTGAACTTCTAAGTCGATACGCCTCATATTTATGTGGTGACTTGCCCTTTTCAGCGTGACAACACGAACACACAGCCGTCTGACGGAGCCACATCCGCACTCTTCGCGGAGGAATGATGCGGCGCGAGACACAATAAAAAATTCCCAATTCAATTAAGTAAAAACTCTTGGCAGGCCCGCGAGCGATAGCCATATTTCCCCACATTCTCAATGCAAATGAAAACCTAATTTCCCTACTTATCATACCACTTTACACAGATCAATGTAGCCTCTTCGTTATGCTCGGGAGCAAGTCCCGCAGTGCTTTGTATCCACAGCTAAGTTGCCATTATGATGCCCCACTTTGATTCTTCCGAGAAAAAAAAAAAAAAAAGGGATCTGGTCCTCGCAGAGCTTCATTTCCTTTTAGTCCGGGCTGTTCCTACTGATTGTTTTAGAACTTCACACAAAGTACTGAATAGAAACTTAATGACTAAAGATAAACCATTTTTTGACATTTAGTGCTACTTTTTTTTTTTGTCATTGAAGTCCTCTCCCCCCCAAAAAAAGTAGCGTTTCTCATCAGCGGAGTCGCGTCTCTCTGGAGGAATAATATTAAAGAGTGAGCGACATGCAAAGGATTTGAGTTTCAAAACTTTGTCGTCTTCAGCTGGAGCAGATGACGGTGTGACCTCTGCACATAACGTAGCTGTGAAAGTAAATCTCACGCTCAGGCTCTCTAGTTCTGCCGCTTGATGCCACGCAAAAAAGGCAAGAAAAAATAAATCTGTTGCTTTGGCGTGTTTGTGTGAAGGCTCGGACTGGGGCACCTCTGGGACTTTGCACCCAGTCCAACTCCCATCTCCTCTGCCTGTCCAGATGCTGCCCATCCGGACACCTGGAGGAGGGCGACACCATTACCTCTCCCTCGGTCTAATTGCATGGACGTAACATTGGCAGTGGGGGAAACTGCTCGGGAGCCAAATTCTGCAGGACGAGCTGGCAGGGGGGCTCGACGCTCCAAAAAATTCAATGTGACAGTCGCCGCCTGATTGACAGATTGATAAAGGTTGACTGCGGCCTGTGCTCGCCGCAGGTAGACGGTCCGTTTTTCCCCGCCTCCGCGGGACTCCGGGGAGGTCGGCTTTAAGGCCGGGAAGTGGAAAACGGCTCAGGAAACATTTAGTGTCGGATTTGAATCTGGCTGTAACTGTTGGTGGTCAGGCAATTAGATATACACAGTGCAAAACACAGCCTCATGCTGTTCTCGGCCCACTCCTGCCCGCCTGCCTGCCTCAGCACTATACATATGTATGAGAGTAAGCTCAGGAAGAGAGGAGCAGCAACCAGCCATCAGACACAACTAGTTTCATTTCTGAATGCAGGTTGTCTCGATGGATTATGATGCAGAGCTTCTCATTACGACGTGCTTTGACTCCTGTTAACCAAAAGTTTTAATTGTAGCTTGTATTGGCTTAATAGCTTTTGTTCTGTGCCTAAAAAAACGATGGCGGCAGAGCAACCTGACCTGCCTCGCGAGGTTGGAGTCAAGAGTAATGAAATTAAAACGCTTTCATGGGGGAACAAAGATCAATTAATGCCGCGTTCGCTTCATAAATGTGTTTGTTTTCTTGTGTCGGCGAGGCTCGCGGAGGCAGAAGACGCACCATTGATTTCTGAATCCTGAACATCCTTCAGGAGTATCAAACTTTGTTGCCCTGAACTTTGGTTAACATCTAGCGCATCAAAACACAATCCCATCAGGGGGGTTCCGCGCGCCAAGATCCGGCGCAACCGAGCCTTACATCCTTGAACAAACAAGCAATGAAATAAATAACGTCCGAGCGCCGCGATGCCAACAGTTTTGCATTGTAATGAGCCGCGAGGAGGTAAATCTGCATTAGGCCATATTATCTTAGAACGACTGGCTTCAAATGCTCTGGACACTAAAACCTCTGATCCATGAAGATTCACAAATTGGATTTTATTTTCTACTCGTGTACGTCCTCAATATGCACATCCTTAATCTTGGACTGACAAATAAGAAAGAAAAAAAAAAAGATGTGGGGGGGAAGATCATGTTCATCTTTTCTTTAAAAAAACAGAAAGGGGAAGAAAGAGAATAACAAACAATTGAAGGTTGCCTCCGGTGTCGTCTCTGCGAGGGGCATCGAGCCATTAAAGGCGAAAAGCAAAGCATCAAGGAAGGAAGTAAAAAAAAAAGGGAGCGCTGGCACGGCGCTAACAACATCGTCACTCAGCCCACCCACCCACTCCTTACCCTTCTTTCACACCACATTGTCAAAAGAACTGTCAGAAGTGTCTCATGCCTCAGAGCTGCCGGAGAGACGTCGGACTTTTTGTGGGAGTCGCTGTGCGCTCACGACGTCGAGGACAATAAAGGAAAGAAGAAACAATCTGGCATAACAGTTCAATTTAGAAATATGGTTTGTTTGATGAAAGGTGCACGACCGCGAGCCTCGGCAGCCCCCGAACAGCCCGATTCTGAAGCGGAGGAGAAATGTTTTCCGCTGTAAACTTTGGTGACGGCCACTGGCTGCATTTGTCATCCGTTTTATACTTTATTGGATTCCCTTCCTTTATCTGCTATTGCTGTGTTTAGTGTTGATGATTTCCAACGAGGGAGGAAAAAAATAGGCCATCGGATTCTCTTAATTCACAGCACACACTCCGGGCCCTGTCATTTAATTGATAGATGCTCGCTCTTTCCTTTTTTTTTTTTTTCTTTTTTTTTTTCACTCTCTCCCCGCTCCCCACAAAGCTGTCCATTTATCGCCACTTTCATTACTCGGGAGCAGGGACGGTGAGTTTTTCGAGATCGGCGCCCGGGTATCTGGCGGCTAATGAATTGGGTGGACGGCAGATAATGCCGGAGCATCTGCCTTCACTATCTGGGGACACTTAGTGACATGTTCAGAATGACAACAGAGAGACGAGGAACTAAAAGCCACCCCGCTGCCTGACTTATTACAAAGCAGACGCGGGTCTCCTTTATTCTCTCGCATTTCCCTCGCCGTTTATTCCTTCATTACCGACCAAACGTTAATCGCGCGGCTACAGACGCGGCCGTCCTCGCGCCAGCTCGGCGTGCGAGAGCTCTCGAGATGCGCGTTTGTTGCCCCGTTTCTTCACGCCGCTGATTAAAGTTCCTCCTCGCGCCGCGCAACTTGAGAGACTGGCGCGTTATTGATGTGCCGTCTCTGAGCCGGCGCCCGATGGTACAGTAGCGGGGCTGTGCTGGTGCGAGCGCCGGGGGCCCGGAGCGCCCTGCCAGCGGCGCCGAGGCATGTCATTAGAAGCACCCAATCAAGCCCACACGCAGGACTGTTGCTCAAGTGCCAGAATTGTAGCCAGAGGCCAAAAAATAAAAAACACCACACAAACATCGGTCCCCCAGCAGGTGCAGGGAGCAGCTCAGGTCTGCTCGGCTCTGTTCTCTCCGACTCGGAGGGGGCGAGTCCAGTTCCTTATTTTTTATTGGTTAAATTTAGACCAGTGTCCTGCGCTGCGGATAGAATACTAATCAGGCCAGCGCCAAGCCGAAGAGAGGAAGCTGCAAGAGACTCGGCTCCTCCATTTCTGCTGCATTACAGCTTCCAGGCTCCTCCGGACGCCGGCGTCGGCCCTCGCCACGGGTTTAACTGCGACCCGGAGATACGTATCGACCCGCTTTCTCTCACGATTATGGGCGACGTTTGAAAACACCCGGGGCGTTTCAGCGACACATTAAAGTCACTTAACGGGAATGCCGGCTTTTCACCACTGGTCTGTCCGAATAAAGCGCGACCCATTAAATGAATGTTTCATACGCACTTTTGATGGGATCTGCAAACATTACCTATTATTTATCGCCCTCGCTCACACGCTCTCTTGATTTCCCTCCATTTTGCATTAGAGAATGGACTTTTTTTTCAGTCATTTGTTTGACTGAATCCATTATTGAGTAGGTACAGTATATTCACATGCATAATTGAGGAGTTTTGAGTTGCAGATTGGAGATAAAAAAAAAAGAAAAACAGCCGTTCGCGTCTTTCAAATCGATCAACGACGCTGCTGACGGAGGCAAACTTTTTTTTTAGCAACGTTATGAACTTCAGTCGCGATGTGGTTGATCTTAACCTGTCAATCGAGCGCGGCGTGTTCCGATGGTCGACTCTTAATAACGCACAGCCACACATGGATAATTCATGGCGCCTCTAAGTGCCTGCATGGGAGGCTTTTCCCGGCTGCTTATGAGCGAGCGTGTCCGGGAGACTTTTACTCGCTCGTTTTCTGACCGCCGTTCCTGTTAAACATCGATAGCGCCGCTCTACTCCGAGGATTACAGGAAAAAGAGCCGGAGTAATATTTGTGGCTGGCCGAGCACACCAACCTCCGTTTTCTTTTCTTTCTTTCCTTCTTCTTTTTTTTTTTTTCTCTCTCTGTGCTCTGGAAACGGGAGCAGATGCCAAATGAAACCACTAAGCAGAGCAGCGCCGAAATAAGAAATAGCTGTAACCGGGACACACTGGGTGAATATTTAGAGCGATGTACATATTTTAGCATGCCATTTCATGTCATTCCAGGTCAGAGCCGATCTCGCCTGCGCCTGAGCTGATTTAGCTGCAGGTTTGAAGGCGAGCACGTGCTCGTTGAAGTACAGTAGGTCGGCGCCGAGTAAGCACAGTCGACAGCATTTGTTGTTTTTCGGGGGGGGCGAGGGTTATCAGAGGGCACGGACTGTGTGCTCCCGCTGTCTATTCCCCCACGTCTCTGTCTTTCTTTTTTTTATTACGCGCTCTCAGTCCTTGAACTCCCCCGAGTCAATAGAGACGCTCCACTCCGGAGTCTAAAGTCGCCGGGGCCGAGGGGAGACGGTACCCACGTGTCAGCGCTACGTTTGCTCTCCGGCCTTGGCGGGAAGAAGGAAGGGGTCAGGAAAGGTTAGAATAAGGGCGAGACGAGGGAGCCGGAGACAGAGGAGGAGGGGAGACACGGGGGTGCTTCATCATCTCCAGTGACAACTGCACACAGAGGGAAGCGGGAGTACACGTCCACTTACAATCTGCAACCTTATCCAGCAGGCTGCCAGCTAGCGGTCACCTCGCAGACGTCTGGCCAAGCCCATCTATTAACCCAGAACAGCTGGCCACTTTCCAGCTCCGACGACCGCGCTTTTTAATTGTGCTTGTGTTCCGGGGGGGAGGAGAGAGGGAGGGGAGGGAGGGAGGAAGGAGAGGGTGGGTTCGGTACGATTACATTTACATTTTGATCATTCCCAAAAGAGTCTCGCCTCGCAGGATCGCCGCTCGAGAGGCGCAGCGAGACGACGAGCCGCAGACGGAACACCTGCCGTCGTTAAAATGTAATAATTTTGAGCAAAAAAAAACGAACATAAAATCATATTTAGCCGCGTGTTTGTTTACTTTAATAACCTTGACCCCCCTCCCCCCTTTCCCTCCGTACACACACACCTCAAACGCCGAATCCTGTCGATGCTGCAGAAAGCGGCCCGGCATCTACATAATACAACAAAACTAATTTCCCTGTCTCCCGCTGTTCTTGAGTCCTGAGAAGATGAAAGTATTCATCGCCGTTGTCCCGAACACGGCATAATCATCGAGGATTTACGCCCCTTGCTTGTATCAAATTAATTGTGCACGGAGTGAGGAGGGTCGAGAGAATATCTCACAGCGATGGATTTCCACCGTGTCATCACACAATTGCATAAAGTGAAACAATATTTTCCTTATGGGTTTTTTTTTTTCGCTCGCTCTCTCTCTCTCTTTCTTTTTCATCTCAGCTAAGTCCACACAGCTGCTGCCTCCGCCGGAATACAGAATGCGGCGCGCGGACGTGGCGCGGCATTATATATTAGCTCATTTCCAGGCTCGTCTGGAGAGGGGTCGGCTCCGCGCGGCATTTACATCGAGGTGGCTACGCGAGCCAACATGTGACGAGGCCGCTGCCTTTAGGATTATCCCGTGGCTTTGAAGTCTTCCGATGGGCGGCGGCGGGTACTTCTGCCTCGACACTTGAAGTCGTGGAGGTGAAACCCGTCGGGGAAATTGTTAATTGAGGCGGAAAACTCGCGCACGCCGAGAAAAAACGCGGTCAGAGATTTGAGAAGGACTCGCGAAACAACATTTGTGATGATACTCGCAGGTCTCGGAAGGGATGGGTGAGGTTTATCATGATCTGCTGCTGAGCGCTGAGGCGGGTTGAGCCGGCCGGGGCTTTCATTTGTTTTCCGAGCATAATACATGATAAAGTAACTGCATTGTCAAGGCGCTGGATTCGACATGCAAGCAGCTCCGGTGCTGATCGCTCGAGTCAATCCTTTGAAAGACTCTCCGTCATCTTTGTGAATTGAATATTATCAGACGTATTGCTTTCGTCCTCTCGCCGCTAATTAACGCATTTCTTTCAGTCGCACTCGCTCGTCGTCGGATAGACAGAACCTATGTTTTCACTGAAAGACTCGGGGTCAGCGCGATAGAGCCACTGGTGACTCAACGTATCTCCGGAGCGTCGTTATTAAAGATGGCGAACAATGTCTTCACACAGTCCGTAAGTTTTAATATGTGAGGCAAATAAGTCATTGCTCTGGTATGATAACAGCTTACCTTAATTAAAGGGGTGAGAAGGTTATAAGCATTATCTGTTCTGTATAGGTAACGTTTTCCTTTGTTAGCCGGGGGTAGAGCTACGTTCGAGGAGCTTGCGGATTCAGTTAAGTGTCCCGAAGGCAGCAGGTAACAACCGTGTTCACTGCAGTTTTGGTACCTGAGAGATCAGAGCCTCTAGATTGGTGCTGAACACCCACTTTTCTCCCAATCGGACAACAAAATTGCCGCCCTTCAGAAAGGTACATATAGAAAAATCCTTTCTGATCTAACACTCCTGTCAACAAGAGTACTCTGCCGGTGCCTTCCAAAACTTTTATCCGTTTTATGATGTGGCAGTGTTTGGGTTAAAGTTACTATCGTGGTTAAAAGAAAATGATGTTGACCGTCGTTAGGAAAAGGGGAACAAACAGCGCTCCGTCGATTTAAGTGCAACGTTTTGTTGGCTCGTTCATCCACTCCGACCTTTCGTCAGTGGACGCCGGAGTAAGTGTTGGCAATTAAGGTCTCTGCTAAACACTGACATGTGAAAACGTATCATTTCTGCATGTTAAACTTCTTAAACTTCATGTTTCTTGGTGTTAAGGTTTCAATTTTGTGCGACAACGCTGTGCTCTTGGTCTAGTTAGGGTTAGCCACAAAATCCTTACTCATCAGATATAAGAACGGATCGTGTTTTTTGGCTGTATCAGCTTCCGTCGCCACAAACACAGCTGGAATTCATTCCGGTGTCTTGTTAAAAATACCCATTTCTTCGGCCGTGAGTTAATTGTCCTGACACCTCGAACAAAATACGTCGCGGCGTCTCGTTTAGAAGTGTGGAACCACGGGATATTTTAAATACTGTCTGGAGAGCTGTCACGCCACCGCCGTCCTCTCCTCCTCTTCCTGCCACGAAAGTCAGCTCATGTACATGTAACATGAACACAATATGACACGTATTGTAGAAATCGCTTATGAAACCGATTTTACGGACAATAGACAAGAGTCGTAATTTCCGCAGGCTACAGGTTTATGAGGGGGGTGATTCTTAATCTTGTCTCAAACAACAGTTTGTTCTCCGTGTTCTCAAAAGTAATGAGGGTCAAAGGTTCAGACCACTCAGATCTGCTGTCAGTCCTTTAAATCTGTCATAACGTGCCGTGACCACCTCATAAACCTGGACTATTCTGAGCACAGGTCAGGACATATTATGATGTCACATGCAAAAGTCATGCCAAGACAAAGTGCAGCCAGCATCCCCCCCTCCATAACAAGCAGGACCAGGTCATCATTAAGGATCGGACGGTGTAGAAATGAAAGAGTGGAAGTAGAAGATGTGCCACATTCATAAGCCCAGCAAAGGGAGGGGTTGACAGTAAACCCTGTAAATCCATTTGGTTTTTCAGACATGGAAGGAGAACGGAACTGACAATAGCTTGAGGGTCCAGTGCTCCACGGAGTGAATACCAGAGCGGAGGAGAGGAAAAATAAATAAAGAATGTGTCACCTAGTGGGAGGAGGCACCGAGGCAGGATCTGTCAGAACTCTGCTGCTGTCTGCAGATTAGATCTGGGGCTATTTAAAGAGGGAGAGCACGCCAAAGCCCCCCGACGCCAGCGTCCACACTGCACCCGCCGTCACTCTGACATCATCGGCAGCCATCACCTTGTGACAAAAAAACATGAAGCATAAATGATGGCTACAAAGAGGGCGGAGGGGGGGGGCGGGGCTTATTTTCCCCTGCCGTGACTGACCTGATCACGTTCTTTTGCATCCGCGTAGATTCACCGCATAAAAGCCAAGGTCACACGAGGAGGGGGAATTTTTGCCGGATGATGTCAGAGATGCAGTCAGAGCGGCGGTGCACGTTTCTGAGGGTTATTGTCGGCCTATAAATATAACTTTTATAACCCGGAGGTTAGATGTGCGAGTCGCCGTCAGAGTAATCACTGTTTCCCATCAGGATCAAAGTGGCGTGAGCCTGCCTGGCAGTCAGACTGATTCGGCGTGTGCTGTGTATGTATCTGTTGCGTGGTGTGTGTGTGTGTGTGTGTGTGTGTGTGTGACGGGGTGTTTTTATTTGCGAGGGAAAAAAAAACAGCTTGTGATTGATGCGCGTGTTTGCGTGGGTGTACGAGGATCTGCCAGAAGATATGAGATCGGCCGTGTTGTACGGGAGCGTGTGCGCGCACATGCTGTAGTTTTTTGGTGGGTGCCCGTTGTGGGCGTGTGCTCTTGCGCGTTGCTCGTGCACCTTTTTTTTTTTTTCCGTCCTCCCACAGCTGATTGATTAGGTAGAATGCCGTTGGCGAGGCCCCCGCTGCGTGTTTGGTCACATCACTCTGACTCTCTGTGATGTTTCTCTTCTCAAATAAAGCAACATGAGCCCAGTCATGTTTGCCTCCCAAACATGAGCCAAGGATGATGAAGCTATGTGCACTAGCAAACCGCAAGGCCTCATTTACCCCGTGATACCTTCCCTCTCCCTCACCCCCACCCTCGCTCTCGCGCTCCTGTCTCGCTCTCCACCTCCTCCGGGCTGCCGCGGACTGACTCTCTGCTACAGACTGAGTCATTCCGAGCCAGTCAGTTATCTCTCCATCCAGCCCTCAGATTTCACCACTCCTTTTGTTGTCATCAATCAAAGCGCGGCTGCCAGAGAGAGAGGGAGCAAACCCTGAAAGGTGTCAAAACAGCGGCCAACCAAGGACTTGCACTTGTAGGCTGGCGCCCGCATTTACGCGTGGAAACAGAATCCATGCTTTATTAATGCGGCTCCCCCCTTTTTTCAAATGTTTCCAGGAACCTTGTAGAACGGCGTCTGAAGAGCGAAGGGAGACTTGCGTCAGAAGGTGCCCCGGCGAACGCCGGTTATTGCGCGTCGCAGCCTCGCAAACAGGCTCTAAAGTAGGTTTTGGAAGGAGGCAATCTGCCGGCAAGCCGAGCGTACAGGGGAGAGGGTCACGGAGAGACGCAGGGGAAGACAAAGAAGCGAGGGAGGCTCAGTCACAGAGATCCTCACAAATGTTCCCCACAGATGGCTCGACGGAGCGTCCCTACTATACCTCTACCTGCTAATTACATGCTGCGCCTGACTTCACACTTTCTCCCCCCCCTCCCCCCCAATGCCAACTTTATAGAAAAGATGAATATGCTTTACATGGAACAATACATCTCCATTCTTCACTCCTTCCAATTTGTGTCAACAGCACAGTACAATGGGCCCACTGTTTATGGACTGGCAATTTAAAGCGTGAAAGCAAGAGATGAAGTGAAAGCAGAAAAGAGGATAGAAAATTGCCTCTCCTGTCCTTCACCTTCACTGTACATTGCTTATTTGTCTGGGGTAATTGGCCCTTTTAATGTTCCAGGAGAATGCAGGTAGAGAACCCCGCTGTGTTTTATACGTTTTTTTCTAACAAGGCAGCAGAGCAGATTGTGGCTGACAGGAGGAAATCTGATGGATGAACCGCGTTACAATGGACTATATTCCTGGTTGGCCCTTATGGACATCCCATTTACATCAGCTGTGTGCGAGCTCGACAATCCAGGTGAATGCATTCCGGAGCTGCGCCTATTTTCCCATCACCGGGCGGATGTTTGACACCCGGCTTCAGTTAAATGCAAATGAACCAAGCTAGCCATTGTGCGCACACCGAAGATGGAGACAGTTATCTTTTTGTATTCCTTCGTCTGGACAACTGCGAGAGCGATCCAAAAAATGAGTCCAGAAAAGAGTAGAAAAATATTAATAGTTCACTTAAAACACTGCCCCAGTTAAGCAGATTTTTTTTCCCACTTTGGTGAGATTTGTTTACCAGGCTCTTCTTTGCCGGAAGGGCTTGTGTGAGTGAGGTAGCGCTTCTCCACACACCACCATGTTTCCCTGCCAACTCTGCAACCTATAATTATCAAGAGACACACACACACACACACACACACTAGAACACAAATCAAGAGAATTGTTGGGGAGGAAAGTATGTTGTGTTACCGCTCTGAGGGGGGACATGTATGTGTTCTCTGCCGATTTCAGGCGAGTAATCGATATGTTTTTGAGCTTATATGAGTGATATTTCAATATGTAATTAAAGGAGCTGATCCATGCGCATTGACTAATTGTTCTCACGATGAGATGGCTGATGAAATCCATCCAAAAAGAGAAAAGAGAGAGAGAGAGAGAGAGAGAGAGAGAGGGAGGCTGCGGCAGCTCCTTAATCGGGGAGAGCCGCGCCAGCACATCTGGATTCCGACGCCTGATTTCGCATTCAGAGGCTGTATTTTACATTGGAAATGTTTTGTTAAAGTTCATTCTGGCTGGGAGAGGATGAAAAACGCAGAAAAACGCTAAATGGAACGGGGGATGTGTTAAATGCACAAATAAATGCGGGAGAAATTGTGTTTGGAGGGAGAACATCTATTAGCGAGGCGGTGTTTTTTTTTTTAGCGGGCGCTTGCATGCTTAAGTTTAATTATATGTGACATTTTAGCGTCGCAATCAAAGTGCTACGTTGCTGTGAGGGTTCTTATAGCGTTCAAAATATAGTCACTGTGGACCTTGTCAAAATGCAGCAAATGCCCGGCTCGCTTGCGAGTGCACGTTCTGTCTTAGGGCTCTCAATATCATCCCCTCGCTGGGGAATGCTTGTTCAATAACATAATACCGATGATCAGAATTCAGCCCCGCTCCCCTCGGAGATAAGACACTAATTGCTTTATTGATAACTCTGACAGCCCACTGGCGGTGGACGGGCTGGCATCCCGCATCATAACAAATTCTGCCCGCGTCGACCCGGAATACACAAAGATTAGATCACACCCAATACCCTCGCCATCTGCCCCCGCCGCTCTCCGCAGTGAAAGTTCCTACCTCACGCTCAGGTGCTTCGGTCCGTTTCATAGCTCATCTCACTACTTACTCTAAGTACAGCCGGGCTAAAAATAGGCACAGAGTTCAGATAATGACAAAGAAGGTCATTGCCAGCCCCTCGCTATCTCCGCAAGGTCTGGCAAGGAGCCGGCTGACTGTTCATTTCCATTGTCGGAGACGGCAGACTGTTAGGAAGACGTTATCCGCACATTACAGGGAGATGTGTTGACATCTGTCACCCGCGATGATTGATCGCCTGAAGGAGATTCTTTCAGTTCGCTACATTTTTGGTTGCTGTTTTACAAGACGCAACGTGTGGGTGGGCGGACAGGAGAGAGCGTCTATAAATAGAGAAGCCGGCGATGGCGAGGGAGTAAAGGAGGCAGGTATGTGTGGCAGCCAGATGGTGCCTTGTGGGGAATGTCTCCCAGTGATTTTGTTTGCAAATAGGTCTCTGTAAAGTCGCCCCGCTCCTCTCCTCCAACTCGCTCGCTGTTATAGGCAGAGCTTTAGGAACTGCCATATCTGATAAAGGTGCGGCAGACTCAAAGATGTCCTGCCGCTCGCCGGAGAGAGAGTGAAAGTGACGCACTGTGACAGCTTTTGTCACTCTCCGAGGCGACCGCCCTACAGATTGTCACCGATAGAAATGGCAGAACCCTGGAAGCGGTGACAAATTGTTTTGAGAAAAAGAGGTAGGAGAGCGAGCCGTGTCAATGTCTGTGGCCTACTTCAGCGCGCCGTCGCTCAGGATGTTTGTTTTTCGCGTCCCATGAGCATATGTGGAGCTGTCATGACCCCTGAGCGGAGGGGGTTCTCACTGCAGGTAGAGATGACTGCAGATCGGCGCGAAGCTGAATGATGTTCCCATCAACCGGCACTATATAAAGCTTAACATCTGCCAAAAATACCTCAGTGTACCATAAGGTATGTTACATAGACTGTTGAGTTTAATACGATTGGATGAATTTTACTTTAAAAGCTCATCTCATTTGAATGCGAGGATGTGATCGTTTATTACACGTTTATTAAAAAACACCACATGTTAAGGTTGTCTGATTTTATACAGATGATACGATAGACTGTTCTATTTTCTGTTATCTTATGTCGAGCGTGGCTGCGCTGTTTACGCTCTGTTCACTCTGGCTTCTTGCTGAATGTGAATAATCCAAGTCATCGGTCGAGGAGGCCGAGTCGTCGCTGCGCTTTCCTTTTTAGCTGCGTCATTGTACACAAAGCAACGAAGGAGCGACAGCGTGGCCGGCTGTACACTGAAACAAAGTCCTGTCTCAGAATGACCTCGCCACAGAAGCAGAGACGGGTAATAGAGACAAAGGGCAGCGTGACGCCAAAACACCAAGACTCGTCCGTCGGTAGCTCTGGTTGCCGACTGTCAATGAAGTCGGCGAAAACTACTTCTGAGCCAGACGCTGGTTACAACCTCCTCCGCTGCCGTCCGGCGTGACGGAGCGCTCGGCTGACAGTGCCTCCCGCAGCCCAGCAGGAGGGACGCTCTGATGTGCACTCGGATTTTAGAAATTATACGATGATGATACACACTTTGACTTGTTCAGTGTGGAAACCTGATGAACAAAGGCAATAAAAGGTGGGTCTGTCGTCTGATACAGGAGTTTAGCGTCGGGTGGGTGAACTGACACCGGACTGACACTCACTCTGAACATCAGGGTTCAGGGACAACCCTAAACATGCACATAAACAACTGTATTACAATAAAAAAATAAAAAAAAAACAGAAGAAGTCAACATGCTCTTTATGTCATCAGGAGAGCGATCCTTGATCTGCTCCACTGAGTGAGAGCGAGTACAACACTGTGAACACAGTAACAGAAGCCAGGGTGATTTCATGGAGATATGGGCACATTTTCTGGTTTGTAACTGCTAGCACCACACCAGATAAAGCCTATTTGGGTGTAAAAGCTCAAACAAACACCAAATTCAATTCTCCAATTATCTTTTAATAGAGTAGCCAGTTTTTTTTCTTTTTTTATCTCTTGAAGTCTTCACTACTTAGGGTTCTCTTGTTCCCTCATGTGTAGCTCAGGAGTATCAATATCACAGGATTAATTATTTCTTATTTTTATAAGTATCAACCTGACTGTGGAAGTTTAAGTGTGGCTGTATCAGTTTTTCCATGGCTGGAATTGTTTTAAAGTCGAGTGCAACTTATAATGTCGATAATGCCTCGAGATAAAGCGCCACTGTGAATGGGACCCTATCATAGCGTATCAGTTGCCGATGCGAAGATGAGTGGACTGATTATTTTAAACAGCTTACTCCCCCAGACGATGACTCACAGTGAAATGCCTAAGGGTGAAAATGCTTTGTTGATGAGAGGTCAGGGGCGATTTGTTCCAGGCTGACAGTGGCCACAAGTCAGCGTTTAGTGCAACAACAGCGTGGAGAGGAAAAAAAAGCCATCTAAGAATAAATATTGACCAACGAACCGCGGAAGAGTGGATGACCTGCGACAGTAGTAAACCATGCCGGGTTCCATTCCTGCTAACCAGCCTCAGGATCAGGCCTCCCTGGGGCTTGTGGTCATCACATCACTAATACAGGGGAATTACAGAATCTCAGGGCTCCTTCTGACCCTGAGAAAACAGGTCAGTGTCACCATCAGTAAAAGATGGAGTCGATGTTCCGGCCTGAAACGTTTTTCCTGGTGCAAACTGTAGTTTCCTTACCAACAGCTGGATTTCTTTAAAGTCACAATCGTGCTACGGACAAGATGCATCTCTTCATGGCCACAGTTTTCAAGCAGGACAATGCACCACAGATAGAAGCGTGTATCATGTCGAGACGGCCATCGAGTAGCTTTAGACAAATCTTCCACCACCGTAAGCAGCAGCGAGAAGGTTCAAATAAGAATAAATTGCATACATTTTTATTTCTCTGAGCCTCAGTGTTTTTATTTCAGCACGGCACATCCGGCTATATTTGGTAGGTAATGATATATGGGTTCACACAATAAAAGAGAACGGGAGCACACTCCCATTAAGATAAGCGCTGCAGGCCAGGGAAACCTAGAAATGCCAGTGGCATATTGATTGCATGCCCTGTATTAATAGTAAGGTTAGCTGCTGCTCTCCCAGCTCGGACGTTTCATCCAAAGTGGTGGCCCGACAACAATGAGCAGCAATGAAAACTGACCTCGAGTTTTTAACCAAATTAAAAATGGTAGTATATGTATTGAAAAGGACATATTTGTAATCTATTGAATTGCACGGCAGGTCAGAGTCAACGGGGTAGGAGTCCAACATTGTAGATCAGTGCTTTATCTTTTTTTAGGGTTAGGGTTAGGGTTAGATTATTCAAAGGTACTATCAAGCAAATGTTGCTGGTTAGTGGAATATCAAGTTTGTCACCTGTCTTGCTGTCATTTCTACTGAATACCTCAGAAAAAAAGAAGAACAGCAACTATCATTTCTCTACTAAAGACTGATTGTTAGCTTGTGGGTGTTATGGGCAATGGTGTAGGATCGTGAAACTTGTTTAATGTTATCTTGCTTTGACGGGCTAGGTTAAAACTTGTAAGTAAACAGATGTAAAGGGCTCCAGGGTTCAACAGTTTTGGTCAAACCTTTAGAGTGCGACTAAACATTGTCATTGGACGCACTGGTGCAGGTATGAATTGTCATTGAAAGTCCTTGTTGACTGAGCTGTGATTTCAATGAAGTAAAACATGTGTGCACCTTAATACCTGTTAACAGTCATTTACATCATTTGTTAAGAGTTTAAACTAAAATCTGTTGTTGGGTTCACCTGAATTATCTCCTGCTGCACCTAAATGAGAAATATGAGGCTGCACCAGGCGTCCTATAGATCTGACTCTGTGTGCCAGTTCTGTAGGGTACCATTGAGATCCACAAGAGGCCAGATATTAATCACTCGTGGCAGGTGTGATGATTAGAAATGAACATTGATTGCTGATCAATAATCACATACAGTCCTGGTCAAAGATGACATACCCTTGTGAAGAGCCGGCACTGTATATCACGGCAGGCTTGAGTTCAGATGATTGCTACAACTCTCTGAGTTTTCCTCCAGAAGGTTTTTTTTCTTTGTCCACATGATCAGCAGCAAACTTCAGTTGAGCTTTAAGGCCCATGCCGATGCAAAACACGATTGACTGTGGACACTGACTCCTGTCTTCCAGCAGCTTCTGATTCATCGTAGATTTGCTTTTTGGTGGTTATTGGTTGACTCTTGACCGTCCTGACCAATTTTCTCAGCAGCAGGTTAAAGGTTTGCTTTATTCTTCCTGATTGTGGCAGTGACACAACTGTGCCAGGCACTTTATACTTGAAGAACAAGTGTTTGCTCAGTTGATTTGGGGACCTGTAACTGCTTTGAAATGGCTCCAAGTGACTTCCCTGACTTGTTCGAATCAATAATGCACTTTTTCAGATCAGCGCCGAGCTCCTCAGAATTCCCCATCGTAGTGCTCGTGGCTGAGTCGAATGAGTGGATCAAACAAGGCCCATTAAAATGTGCTCAGACAATTCGCCAGCTGTTATCAATCAAGATCACTCAGAAGGAGTTAATAGGCCGCGATACAGAGAAGATCTGAGTCACACAACTTTCTATGATCACCGATATTGGTAATTCAAGTTGTTGCACGCATATTTTTGATCTCGTCACATTTTCAGAATACCTGTAATGGATTCAATACTGGACACAGAAAAATGAGAGTCATAGAAATAACTTGACCTCCAAACTGCCATGATAGCAGATGTTCTTTCAAGTGTATGTAAACCACGATTGCATATATTCCTAGGGACTAAACTAATTAGCATCATTAACTCTACGCATGCTAATACAGAGAGTAAGACACAAAAGCCGCTGGGCCCAGAGCATGTTGGGTCGGGAGTTGCATTTTTTCCCCCCTCAAGGGCATTTCATTTACATTTCAGTGAAGGATTTAGATTTATACCCTCTGTTGTTGGCATGTTTTTGATGAATATGTCTTACTTCATCCGGATATATATGAGTGTGTGTTGTAGTTGTCGAGTTCGGCACAGCAGATTCATGGCTGACGTTTGAGTGAAGGGAGAGACGTGCTCGCATAATTCATATTACCCCGATACACTGTAGAACATGGAGCAGAGCTGCTGACGTTGCCTGTGTGTTGAGTAGTTTAGGTAAAATGTCATGCAGTGCAGTGGTTTGAATGGTAGCGTGTCTCCGCCTATATTTAAGGACATAATGCAGAATGTCCTTTCCAGGAAACCAACAGTAATGTCCAAATATTGGTCGACAACCTTTGTCCATGTTTTACAGACAGTTCACCTCGTAACATTATAGAAATAATGACTGCATAAACCACCACATAAAGGCTTCGGGAGGAGTTAGGGGAGGATGGTTGACGAGATCACAACTTTGAGACCACGTTTTACATCAGTGTTGTGGGTTCTTCACCATGAAGCCAACTCCTCCTCAAACTTTATCTAGGGTCAGCATTTATTTCCTCAACAGTCATCCAGTGCAGTCCAAACCTCTTCCTATAATGGTTTACACTGTCTTGATGATGGTGGAGTTCAAACTCATGCCTTCACAAGCAAGAGAGACTCTCAGGAGGAGATGCATGTAGTCCAGCATAGTTTTATCTCAGTGATGAGATTTTTCTGTTCAGTGTTTACTCCCCTAATGCAGAGCGGACCCCTCAGAGCTGTATCATTTTCACTGCTAACGAAAAATGGAACATCGAGCAGCAGTTATCACTGAACAGATCTAATCTGGTCGTTTTTCTGTTTCTGTATATTTGTCATAGTGGGGTGCTCAATTAGTGTTTGTTGTAGTATTGTGTTCGACCACGTAGTATTAGCTTGCCTGACCATGGCGGAGAGCAAATCAAAAAGCAGAATGAGACTTTTTCTTTTTTTATTATTTGTCATATTGGCTGTTTTAGAGGGCAATGAAAAAATATATATTTTGTTGTCCAGGTATGTCTCCTCCATCAGCAGGGCTCTTTTTCGTCTGCGGTGTAGAGTTCTCTACTGTTATTCCACCACTACCTGGGGATAATGAAAAGGGAAAATAATGCCTCTTCCTGTTCTGGTTCTCCTTTTTGAAGTATTTCAACCTTCTTTTTTTGTAGGAAAAAAAACAGCCTGGCTGGTGAAGGACTAATGGGGAACCAATCTTGTGGATGGTGTCATTTGTCTGCAGCCATTACACCGTGCAATCAGCACTTATTTAAGAATGATCGTTAAATCTGATTGAGGGTTTTACCATTTTCTTCAGCGCAGTCGGAGCTGTCAAGCGGCTAACACCTTGCAGCCTTAGAAACCTCTGCACTCATGGGGCAATGGTGGTTGCTGTTTGACAGAATGGACTGTGGACAGTGTGAAGCTCAGACCAAGTTCAACACAAATTATGACAACAACAAAAAACCCCATCTGTAATGTTATAAACACACAGCTTGACATAACAGAATCAGAATTCCTTTATTAGTCCCACAAACGGGGAAATTTGTGCGTGACGCACAAATTTCCCCGTTTGTGGGACTAATAAAGGAATTCTGATTCTGATGCCTTTCATATACACACCTTGTACTAGTGTGTCTAAGTGTTTCGCAGCAAGTGTCGACACCAGGAAACCGCGTGGCAGCTGTCATGGATGATACCTGCGTGATTAACACTGAGCTGCATGACACAGTCGCCCAAGTCTTGCACATCTGATCCTCCACCAGCACACTCTATGTCCTGATGATCTTTTTTTTTCCTTTTCTCTTCACCGCCAACAGAGCCGATAGATCTCACTGCAGAATCTTTGCAGGGGAAACAGCGAGAAAACATTCTCCTCCTGGGCAGTTTTCTTTTTTTTTTTTTGGCACCGTGGTGTGTTATTTTAGATTTTTTGGGGGTGTGCAAATCCATTTACACCCCTGGAATGGTGGAAAAAAAAAAAAAACACCCAGTACCGCCGCATGGAAATTGTCATGAGGTAATATCATCTGTCCCCGGCCCCGAGAAGACAGACGGTGTCAGGAGCCATAACAGGAATTTGGAGAGAAGGATTTTTAATCAAGAAAAGAGCGCATTGTGATAGGCCTTTTTTGCACAGTAACTCTAGACGTGGATAATTTCTCACACACCCATAAATAGACGCCTCATTCTTGTTGGCTGAGTGGATTCTGACAAATATTTCGCCGAGTTTGGGGCGGCTCGCAGATTCATCCTCACTTACGATAAAGGCATTGATGACCGCGTGCGAGTGTACCGTGAGTGATAATGTGCCTGCGAGCGAGGTGCAAATCAACTCCCGGCGTCGTAAAGGAGTTTCATTCGAGGCTATATTTTTCAAAGATACGAATATGTTCCTCGCAGATACCGGAGTGGAACAAAGCTGACAATGAGATCCTAAAAAGCTGCGTAAGTTAAATGTGAAAATAAGTTTGGATGAAGAAGATTATTTCCCTGCCAGTCAGTCTCTCGCCTGCTGCCTGGCAGTCCTCCCCTCCCTCGTCCCTCCGTCCCTCCATCCATCCTCCTTCGCTCTTATGTTCCTTCTTTGAATAACTTTGAAATGGATGTGTTTGACAAGCGACTGGTAGAAGTTGTGATCGCACCGACATAGGACTCTAAATGTAAATCTTTGCATTTGTATCTCGATGCTGGATGAAGTTTTCAGATCATTTGATTCACCGATATTCACAATACCACGGTGTAAAAGCATCAAAATATACTTAAAGAACCAAAAATGAAAGTACTCATTGTGAAGAATAATGCATATCATCTAATTTAATTATAATCTTTGATGATTAAATGTATGTACAACAAAAGGTCGGGCTACTTTAGAAATGCACAATATGGCAGAAAAGCCCCCCAGTGCGGTTTATTTGACAGATATTGGGACTGAGATATGATTCACGATGAGTGGGACTGATCATTTTTGCTTCAAAATTTTCAATTTCACTGTAATCACCACTCAAATCATGATGATGGGACATTAGTTGGAGTCTCTACCGAAACAGGAGAGCAGTATTTGTCAGCCGGAGCATCTTCATTATGTTTTTTTGTTGCGCGTTTCAACTTCTTGTGATTTTTTTTAATATTGCACTTGCGTTTTTGACCATTTTGTGATTAACTGCGCCGCCCCAGGCTACTTTTAATTACTCATATTCTGCTGTGTATTCATTTGAAAAGGTAACTACATTTATTGAATAAAAATGGAATGGTGGAGTAAAGGGCACTATATATATATATCCATCTGAAATGTGAGGTAGAACCACACCTGGACCGGCCTCATTTTTCATGAACGTGAAAAGGTTAATATAAAGTTATGTGTCCAAGGAGCTCATTTTTATCTGCCTTTCCCAGCATACAACGTCTCAATAAAGCCTCAGACATGGACTTAAAGTTGGCTTTTGACGAGTCTTTTCGTCAAAAGCCAACTTCAAGTCCATGTTTCGGGATGCACCTCATTTCCTTTTTCAGTTTCTATCATCTTCTTTCCCTACAGATAAAAATCTTGTCTTGATCAACTATCAGTACTGCTTCTGCTCTCTTATGTCACCGTCTCTCCGATTCTTCCAGTGTTGTATTCTCAGCACAGGACCGACGAACAACCCAAACCCCAACAAGCACTCGCGGCTATTTTTCCAACATAATAACTCAGTCTGAAATAATATATGTATACAGTATATTCAATTTGACATCGACAGGCTTTGACAGCCCGGAAAATTGTTTACATTGCGCCGTGGTATTTTTATGTGCAAACATGTTTACAGCGGGTTTAGTGCCCATTTACTGTTATAGTAAGAATTATGTGAGGCATTGTTACGGTGACAAATCAACCTTAACACAGCAAAAAGAAAAAAAAAAAAAAAACCTCACGCAGTTCCCACAGAGAGAATAATTAGTCATCAGCGCAAAATGAAACAGGCATGTAGCTGTGGAGCCGTACTCTGTATTTGTGTTTTATTAAAGTTGGACTAATCTGCTTACTGGTTTGGCCTGGAGACAGACTGGTAGTGTGAAGTGTCAGGGTGAGGGATTTACTGCTTGGATTGGGCTGAGCCGGTTCCTGTAGAGTTGTGTTCTCCCCCCCGCCAGAGAGATTCTCCCCTTTTTTTATCCGAGTACAGGTCAAGTACGTTCACTCGGCGACAACCCACCCACACACGCTTAAACAAACTGCAATCGCCGCACAAAGACGACGCGTTGTTAATGAAAACTTCACTGAGTCATTAAATCGGGTCCGTGTGGGTCGACCGTACTCGCATGGCGCATCTCCCTCCCCTCGCGTGTGACCAGCGTGACCCGACAGCGCTCGGGCCTAATCCGAGCGCTATCTCGGGGAAGCAGGCAGACTGAGGAGCCCCGTAGCGTAGCACTACCATCTTTTTCTGGTCATTACCGGCGCTAGGCCTCTCAACATGGGTAGAGGCGATGAAGGAGAACCTCAATAAATGATCAGTGTCCGCTGCCAGAACCGACGCATGCATCTGCTGCCTCCCCTGAAAGACAGAGTTCCCATCTTGCTCCCTCACTGATTGTACAACCCATAACCTCTCCAGCATAATAGTATAAACCTTCCAAATTGGCCAGACAGCAGGTGGATGAGTCTGCCCAGTCTAATGACCTAAACTTGGCTAAGGAAGTGCTTGATTTCCCAGACCACAAGGACCGCAGAAGCTCGCATCTTCTAAAGCCTCGGAGGGATAAATGAGGACCATTACGGAGCGAAGTTTGTAATGATGCTTTTGATTAGTGAGTTGTCAGGAGGTATTGGCCCTACGCTCATCACGCCGTTGTTTAGCACTTTAAGGCCTCCGTAAAGATGAGTGGAGTTTTTTCTTTTTCTTTTTTTTTTTTTTTTTGAGAAAAGATGAAAAAGCAGGGGGCATGCGCCTAATGAAGTCTCAGGCTTATAGCCCCTCTCATGACAGAATAATTACACCAAATGCTTCCAGCTAACACTTCAAAGGACACTTCATCCCCGTGCCAACACCACGCAACGCATCTCACCAATCAAGATGGCCTGACCTAAATCGGGTCCCCGTGGCTCGTCTGTAATGCCCCCCCGCCCACAGAGCCGCTGGACCTCTGCAGAGTCAGCGGCGTTTCAAATTCCCATGTAATTGAGGGGGACAATAAGCGTGCAGGAATTAGTCTTTTCCTGATGCTGCTGCAGAAACATATTGACAGGCCGGTCCCTTAGTATGTAAGAGGATGCCATATGCCGCGCTGATGAAGAATCGTGCAGAAACCTTTAATGTGAGTCGCCACTTGCATACCGTCGGTTAATATAGCCCTGTCTTTGACATGCATATGATTGGAAGTGAGGATAAAAGCAACAATAAGAGCTTTCCTTTGAATTTACTACATTTCCCAGGATTTCGAAGAAGAGCTGTGAAAAATGTGCAGATGTATTAAAGTGATGTGGCTATACATGTGGGAGCAACCATCCTTTTACAAATGGTAAATTTATCTTTGGCAGATATTATAAATAATAATGAAATGTTTTAAAACCATTTATGAAGTAGCTTTTTATTGGAAAGTTGCAACTGATGTTTATACTGCTTCATAAATGGTTCATGTGTTCCGATACCATTTTGTCCTTCCCCGATACCGATTCCAATACCTGGGCTTTGGTTATCGGCCTATACCGAGTACCGATTCGTTACCAGTGCGTGTTTAAAGACTTTTAACAGCTGTATATATTACTACCCCTGTATGGATGTGATAATGGTTGCTGTCATTGTTTTATGGCCTGGCTCAGGTAAAACATGGCAGAGAATGATCAAGCTAACTGGGAAGTAGCAGGGTCCCGTTTCTAAATTGCGTGCCATCGGATCGTTGCATAGACTTGCCGATACTGCTACCTGCATTTTCTGGCAGTATGTCCGATGAAATGGTGTCGGAATCAGAACAACTCTATTCTTAACAGTGAGATAGCTATTTAATGAAGGGGGGCATGAACTCAGTATTGCTAAAATTCTGGCTACGGCCCTGGCTGTTTAGAGTTTAACTAATGGAGGCTTTGGTCAGGTTGAGATCAGAGAGGTGTTACAGCGAGTTTCAGGGAAATTTTCATGGCAGAAATAAAAGCAAATCCTTAATTGACTCCTGGGACGTGATTAGTTACTACGCTCTCCTGCAGTATGCTCTTAACACTCACACTTTTAACAAATTGTCTCTAAACATCCGGCTCGCCTCTCAGTCTCCGAACCCGACCTTGTTAAGATTACAAGCAGGCATGTGCACCGGTCTGTGCTCGTCAGCGAGAGCGCCGGCCTCCCGCTTCACAAAATCTGCCCTGAGCTTTCATGTAATGTTGCTTTCAGGCCCGCAGTGCTGTGCAGACACTCCAACGCTCGGCATGTTGTTCAAATACAGCTGGGTAATTTGAAGTACCTAACAAGAAAATTCAAAATACTCCATAGTGAATGAGATGTCTGGGAGAGATTGCACACGTTTTACGAGCCACTGGACAATTTTTCAAGTGAATCCAGCAAATATGTTCTTTCTGAGTAAGTCGGGGATGATAAATTAGCTTCTGGGGGATAAGATAAACCATATCGCCGCATTGTGAGTGGCTTGGATGTTCCCCCTCTTCGCGTCTTGAGGAGAATTAAATTGAGGGTAAATAAGCATGGGGTAGAGAGTAAGGAGGAACTGCAAAACTGCAGGAGCTAACCGCATTAAAACAATATTTGCGAATGTTTTACTTACGAAGCCAGCATGCCAGGCTATTGTGATAATTGCTGAGACTTTCTAACTGGCACAAACCGCTTGCAGCGCTGGAAGTGCTGCACAGGGGCAGGCTGGAAATCTATTGTGACATGTTGAGAAAAGAAATAACACTTAGATGTGTTTGAATTGCTCCACTGAACACATTTGAGGTTTTTTTTTTCTTCCCCCCACGAGAAAAAAAAAAGCAAAGCCATGCCTCGACGCTGGGTGCTGCATAATTAACAAACAGGCGCCGCAAAAACTTCTCTCGGCCTACTCTGAAAATGACTCCTGGAAGAACGGGTGGCGCAGGAACAGATGGAGAGAGGCCACTTGAACACAGCGTAATGAAGCGATCCACGGAAAATTCACTCATACAGCGTGCATTTCAAATGAACCCAGTGAGGGTGTTATGTCTCATTTATTCTGGTACCTCACACCTGATGTATTTTTTACATATGTACAGACCGCATTGCTGCATTTCAGGGCCGTTTTTTTTTTTTTTTTTTTTTTACTCACTGGTAAATACTACAATATTTAAGGGTGGCACAAAATTGGCAAACTTAATATTTGGATCGTCAGGAAAACACGCCGCAGATGCACTTTTACATCATTTACGTGTACGAGACTCGCATGAGGGAGGCGGTCTCCATCTGTTCGCGAGCCAGCTAACAAAAAAAAAATCTTCCCGCGCAGAAAGCCATCAATGCACATCAAAAACAAGCTCGTCCCGGTAAACATCTGCTTAAAGATCAACAGAGTGATTACAACACGCGGTAAATACTCCCCCTCCTCATCAGAGCCAGGTTTTACACCCAAATTTTCACATTTGCTAATTCTGACCTCAGCCTGTATTTTTTTTCCCAACAACGCATTAAGCATTAGTGCGGAATAAGTTATTCCTCTGCTAATGTTCCGGTACATTTTGAATTAGCATTAACAGAGGACAGGCACTCACTTGGGGGTGGGGGTGGGGGGGGGTTGGGGGAGAAGCGGGAACCCACTCAGGATAAATAAATCATGATACCAGGTGGAGCTGAATATTAGAGAGAAGGACTCTTGTAATGATAGTGGACAGTGCGGAATCTATTTCCCCAATCACCACTCCACCAGTGAAGAGGCTCTTCGGGGAGTTTTTTTACATTACTGACCATCACTCTGTGTTAGATTACCCTTGCCTGTCTTTTCCATCACTGTACCTTTCTGTCACAGACAAGGCTCCAAGTGCCCTCTTTCACTCTGACCCTCAATTACCCGCCACAATCATCTCAGACAGGTGTTGAGGTACAGTAATAAACCCTCGCCTGATGCTGCCGAGGCTGCCTCTCTTTTAAAGCACCTCTGAGAGCTCTGAAATGACTGAACTCGCTGTTGATCAGGTGCTGTGACCACAGTTGACTCGCGGGCTGCCGGCTGAGCAGCGCGCGCCGCGAAATAATGTTTTTACAATGCCACTTATTGCTCTGTGTGGACCGCGCAAACCATATCAGGAAGTGTTAGCCGCTCCCCCCCCCAAAAAACTGAGCGTTGTGTTTAGTGCCGTAATTTGTGTGCTAATCATGCACGCGCGGAATCATAGATATTGTTATATTCATCATTATGGGTTTCCACGAGACGCCATTAACCGTAAAGGAAGTAAGTTAAGTTGTCAGCGGAGGCATTGAGGGGAAATTAAAGACTACAGATAAACTGGAATCCCCGGCACTTATATCCGCCCTGATACTATACATTACTGCTTAACTGTGTTGCAAATGGAGTCTTTTCACTCACAAGGATATGCCATCGCTGCATCATAAACTTTGCAGAATGGTGGAGCCATAAAGTCCACGGGGGATGCACCGCCCTAACTCCAGAGGTTTATCACAGCGCCGAGCGGCATGTCGGGAATTCTTAAAAGGAAACAAAACAAAAGGACAAGTCAAACATACCTGCTGTGTTCTCTGTCGCCTCGAGCTGCAGCGAGTCAGTTATTTGACAACTATTGACATTACTGATTAATGCTGATGAAGGTTCTCAGTCACCCAGGTCGCAGTAAATCTAGGTGCTGCGTCGTAGGCAACTGGACTTTCAGTTCCTTGAAGACGTTCCACCTCTCGTCCAAGAGGCTTCTTCAGTAACTAATTAATCGGATTGAGTAATTTCTTGAAGACAAATAAGGTGCATTCATAAATGTCAATCATTTTGGGTCGTTAAGCCTCTATTACCGTAAACTTGAGATCTTTGGGTTGTGTATAAAACAAGACGTAAGAGGATATCAGCTTCAGCTTCGGGAAGCACAGATCAACATTTTTCACTATTTCTTGACATTTTATAGACCAGACTGTTCACCAGATCACCTGATCAATCGGAAGTGAAAATAGTCAATAGTTGCAGTTCTACTAGTGACGCTAATGCTAACGCTAACGCTAATGATTAATAATTAACTGATTTAACAGCATGAAGAATTTAACTGATTAAAAATGTATTAACTGACAATAAGAGATGGACACAAAGTATTTGTAATTTGTAACAAGACACTTAAAGTATTTCTTATCAAATTTATAAAATACAAGTAATTTGTAATGTAAACTAGACTTTCAAAACAAACTGATATCATTACATTCAACATTTGCGCCCTGAAGTTCGACTACTGAGTAGCATTTTCAGCAACACGTGTCTAGATCAGCTACCATAACAACTGCTACGATGATACCAGTCGGTTTAAACATGTAGCTGTGTGTGTCGCCCTCCCACACACACATTCATTCTGGCTGATTAGACTGGTGTGAACAGGACCATTAAGCGTCGGTACAGTAAACATGAGCCGGTTATTGCATAGAGAGCGAGCGCCGGGCTGATTCTGTTGACTCGCACGATGTTTGCTTAATTTTCTACTCATAAAAAAAGAGGACCGGTTATTTCCGAGCTGCACTATAGGACCGACGACGGGGTAATCTCTGAAAAGACATCTCCCTCTCCCGATGCGCGGATATGATGCAGTGCCCCGGTGAAATCTTTCATTGTAAAGTCACATAATTACTTTTGCCTCTCCATCTTCGACTCTTGTAGATTCTCATAATGCGTTTTTCTATTTTAAACACACTGCGCGCATTGTTAATGATTGGTTCCTGATGTGTTCATTCATCCTTTGTGCTAAAGCAATCTGCTCCGTGGACTCCTTCATCACACATTCTCTGACTGGAAGAAGAAGAAGAAGAAGAAGAAGGGAAAAAAAAAGACTGGTGTTTCATTGTTGCTGCACAGAGCATGTGCTGCATTGTGACCTAGAAAGATTCAGCAGAACCCCTTCGAGCTGAGACACTTATCAAGCTAAATTAGCCTACATACCGCAGGCAGGGGTCAGGCTAACCAGCGGCGGAGGCTGGCGCAGCTTACCGTTAGCGCTCGGGAATGGCTTTTTTTAAAAAAATGGAGAATAAGCAGGCGTTATTCTCTTAATGCCTTCTCAGCTTTCCTTTAAACATACAGTAGCGTTTCTGTTTAAACTGTTTCAAATGCTAAATGCGAGCGATTCATCACGACTTCCTGCTCAAACTGCAAACCCACCAATAGCATGCATCGGTGTCATGGCAAGCCTGTGAAACACGTCCGACGGGTAATTTCTTAACTCATTGATTAAATTAAGTCCCCTCGCTCGCGCTGTGTAATCAAGTAAACAAAGCTATTCAAGCCTCCTCTGGGCGCCGGGAAAAAAAAAACGTCTTACATTAACGACTCCGCGAGCAGAAAAAGTTGGCAAATCACACGGCAAACACGTCGAGTAATTCAAGGATTAGAGGATTCGCGCGGCCCAATTCCCTCCGGGCAGCCCGCCAGTAGAGAGGCACGGACCAGGTACTCGTGAGACGCGCGACGCCACAGCCAGCAGATCCGCGGTGAAAGCTCGCTGACGGATGAGCCGGGCGCCACGCGCGCAGACGTACGCAGCCAGGTGGTGCGACTTGATGGCATGAAATATCTCTGAGAGGGGGGATTCGGCGAGGAGAATAGCAGCATCTGGTCTCCGCCACGCTCCCCCTCTTTCTCTTAAATTTGCGCCTGGTGATCAGTGCTTCTATTTTTGATTTGAGGATTTAGAGAGAGAAATCTATGTTGCATTCAAATCATCGTCTTGAGATGCGTTTTTTTTGTTTTTTTTACACAATTTGACAGTCAAGCTCACGGACGTCGCCGCCGTGTTTGCGGTGGAGATCACCTGAGCTTGTGGCGAGCACATTATCGGGATGCTTTCGTTCTCAGTCACAATCTATTCTTTTTAAAGTTGGACAGAGTTTGAGGAACGATTGCAATTCCGTGTGCAGAGATAAGACTCTGTGCTGTTTCCGTATAACTGAGCTCATTTGTAGTCACGAGGAGCAGAACAAATAATTACAGAGGCCGAAAAAAGAGGGGGATCGTGTTCAACGGATCGGAGGGTGAAACCGCGCTCTCTCCGCCGCTCAGGTGCAATTATGTGACAAACTCACGTGTGCGTGTTAAAATAGACTAAACTAAACTTTCCGGGTATCAAACCACTGGGTTTAATTGCTGAACGGTTCGGGGGAAGTGCATCATTTACAAACCGCGCGAGCGCTGAGTGTTTCCATTTCACAATAGGCTGTTGTTGAGAGCAGAACACGCTGATTGAAGGTGCTAAAATGTCAAGTATAGAGGGGCCGGGGATTTTTTAGGTGTCGTCAGCGAACCGGTGTGATTTCAGCTGAAGTGCTTTTCTATTCATCAAACACTCAACGCCGCGGCTGCGAGATGACAGAAGCACCGGGGGTTAATTTTGGGGTAACAGCGAATTAAATGCTTTTTACGTGGTGCGTTTGAATGCAGCGGGTGAAATTTTGAGTTTTATTTTTTTTGTTTGACAGGCTCTAGGATTAAAATATACATTAGTGTATGAGGGTCCAAAGCACTGGGTTAAGTGTGTGTATATGCCTGCGTAGGTTGGTCTGAGTTATCCAGGTAGCTGCGACACGACATCAAGGCGAACTGAATCGGCCGCTGTGCTGAGGATGTACCGCTTTCACCGCTCGTGTTCTTCAGAGTGAGGCTCCTTCAGTTCTTCTCTCGCTCTCTCCGAGCTGAAGAAAGCCCGTTTGATGAGCCGCGGCATGCCTTCAACGCTACAGCCTCGTTCCAGTGGATGTTTTAATTCCGTCTTGATGTAGCATAAAGCTAATTCACAACACCTGTCCACAGGAGGCCTTGTCGGGAATACAAAACAATGAACAAACAATTAAGGATTTATGGATGAAGAGCAGTGTAATAGCGAGCTATAGAGGCGAACACAGATCTATAAGCAGCTGTAGATAGCCTGTGGGGGGTAAAGCATCAAAATTTCATGTAAAGTAGTATCCTGCACGCAGTCAGAGAGATTTATATCAAAGTGAGTTTCACAATTAGTACTTTCGGTGGAGCTTTTTCTCAACTTTATTTAACTTTTTGTGATTGGAGTGAGTCTAATTATTTTATATTTTCCATTTAGTCTTTTTTATATGTGTTAAAAGGAAGATCAGTGAGCATTTTTCGCACTTGTAATGCTTCTGAAAGTACAAAACATGATTAATAATGAACCCCCTGGGTACGTTAAAGGGGCCCTGTGGAGATTTCTTGCAAACAAACAAAAAGTTGTTTACATTCGTCAAAACACATTGAGGCACAACCAGTGTGTTGAGTGCATTTCCTTCCTAATAAAACATTTGCAGAATCTTTTTTTTAAAGTATTTTGAATGCCACATTGTTTAAATATATCTTGTAGTCGTCTTCTTCTCTGCCCGTTGGCGAGGACAGTGCATCATATCTTGGCTGATACCACCACCTGTTGATCAGTGGAACAGTGTGACACCATTGGCAGCCTTGTGCTTGGTGTCACCCATGTGCACATAAACAAAACAGGGACCCATTTACAAAAAAACAAACACTGCTCCATCACACTACTCAGGGTCTAAAACTCCACAGGTGATCCTCCTTCAGGTAATGCAGTGGTGGTGCATCAGTTGAATTTATCTTTAACTTTGTCAACTGTGTATTTTGTCTTGTTAGCAAATAAATTACACTCAGGTGTAGAGCAGTTGGGAGAGTGTAACCATAATGGCACAAAAACAACTATTATACTTAAATCAGATCAGGCCTATCAACTGCGCTGGATTATTCACATTATTATTAATATAATACTATAATATGTGTATTAATAACATGAAATAAACTCATTGTTATCATCATTCATGGAAAATCGGTCATGATATCAGTATTTTTATTTATTTATATAGATATATAATCTTTGCCTGCTTCAAAATGTTTTTACATTGCCAGAAATTCATGTTAATTGTACCTGGATAAAGATTAAATAGTGTTTTTTTTTTGTTTTGTTTTTTTTATATGGACACCACTGCAATGCTAGCAGCCCTGTGAGGTTGTGAGGTAGAGCGTTCCTTTAAGCTAAATGCTAACACCATCATGTTAACATATTCACAAGGACAATGTTTACCATGTTCATCATCTTAGCTCAGTGTGTTAGAATGATAATTTTTGCTAATTTGCACTAAACACAAAATGTATGATCAAGTTATTACAATTCATCCTCAGCGGACATGAAAGTGTAGTAAATTTCATGGCAATCCGTCCAGACATTTCACCACATGGTGGCGCTGTAGGCAAAGTCGGAGGATCACCAAAGTCCCTTGCGGTCATCCTCTGGGGAACATGAATGTCGTTTCAACATTTCATGGCAGTCCATCCTGTAGTTCGGATATTTCAGTCTGAATTAAACCATCCACAGCACCGCGCCGCCAGTGTGGTTAAAAATAAACTAATCTAAAAATATATAAATATATTCTACTTTTGGCCTAAAATGTGCTTCTCCACATTACCTCATCAGTTCTCTCCCTTTTCTGTTGCAGGTGGTGGGTCAGATCGATAAACTAACGTCCGACTTTGACTTTGACCTGGACCCAGATGACTGGACGGTGGCCACAGCCAGCAGCACGTCCAGCAGCGAGCGAGGTCTGGGAGAGGCCTTCAGGCTGGACTTCCTCAATGCAGATGTGCTTTCCGACAGCTGGGAGTTCTGCAGCTACCTGGAGGCCGCCGGCGCCGCCGCCCGCAGGCCTGGCGAGCCACCGGGAGATCTGCGAGCGGAGCTGGGCCGCGGGACCATCCCCACCCAGACGCAGACCCCCACCCCGCCCCCCACCACTGCCTCGGTCTACTCCCAGATGAACGGCGGGCTGCCGATCCCCAACGGGCCCCGCATTATTACCCCGGATTCATCGAGCGAGGAGGCCAGCAGCTCCACGCACAGCCACAAGACTTCCCGCACCTCTGGCACAAGAGAAAGGGTTCGCTTCAGTGACAAAATCCTGTACCACGCGTTGTGCTGCGACGATGACGAGGAGGAGGAGCAGGAGGACTTACAGGACGACAAGAGCGGCTGCGCCACGCCGGAAAGCGACAGCGAAGCCGGCCTCCTGACGAGCTCGATCGCCCCCAAACGCTCATCCTCCGAGCACTCCCTCCTCCACAATTGTCTGGACCCTTCCTACGTCTCCTCGCCGATGAAGGGGACGACGGGAGCTCACACACTACCCAGGAAAGGTCTCCTGAACCCCGGCTGCCGCAAAAAACTGTTAAGAAATAGCAGCACACAAACTGTCTCTGACAAGAGCACCCAAACTGTACTGCCCTATATTCCAACCAAACAGAAAACAAAGGACCACTGAGGAAAAGCTCTAAGTTTATCATAAAATCTCATGAAGAGGACTGTGCATTATTTAATATTAAATACATAGCTCATAGATTAATACACAAATAAATTAATTACTAAATAAATAAATGATATATGGGAAATCACTCGACTACCTAAAGTTATTCTGAGGCTCAGGGAAAACACGATGAAGTGAAGCAAAGCGGATCGTTACGATGAAAGTTACTGGTGGACCAAAACAAAAAAAAGAAAAAGGTTAGTGCCTGTTCTGATGTTCAAAAAAAAAAAAAAAAGATGCACCGGATGGATTCCCTGTGTGTAATCGTTTCAAAACAAAAATGACAAGAGATTACAAAAAGCAATCATTTTTACTAGAACATTTGAAGTGTTCGAAGGTTGGAAGTGAGGTGTGAAGAGGTCCTTTCCCCTCCTCATGCTATAGAATGAGTCAGAAAAAAAAGAGAAAAAAGAGAAAAGAAAATGCTTGTTCCTATAATGTGGATACAAAACGCTGCACATTCTGTACTCTGAATCTGTATAAACATTGTCTTTTTTCATGTTCCAGTTATTTCAAATGTCAAGGGGGTTGTTGCTTTCAGCAGGGTAATGTATCTCGATGCACATGTCAAGCCTCCTCCTCTCTTTGATGTCAACGAAACAACTTTGAGCAAGGAGCCAGAAAAACAACACCATTTACCTGCCCTTGATTTTTTATAAATCATTTCAATGTTGTTATCTCTTTCTCGGTCTGCTGCGGAAGCTGAAGCACAAGAGCGGCAGGGAGAAAAACATATAAATACATATAAATATATATAAATACCCCGATCAGCCACAACGTAAAACCACTGACAGGTGATGAGAATAACATTGATCATATCATCACAATGCGATGTTCTGCAGGGATTCATGTGAATGCCACTCGACACGCACCACCCATCCAAACACTGCTGTGGACCAACTACACCCCCCTCATCACAACAACACTACCTGATGGCAGTGGCCCCCCAGCACAATAAAGGGCCCAAGGTACTCGACCGGGCCTCCAAATTCCCCAGATCCCAATCTGATGGAGCATCTGTAAGACGTGCTGAGCAGGTCTGATCCATGGAGGCCCCACCCCCCAACATACAGGACCCAGAGGATCCACTATAAAACGCCCTCAGAGGTCTTAAGTCCATGTCTTGACAGGTCAGAGCTGTTTTGGCTGCACAAGGGGAACCTTCACAATATTAGGCAGGTGGTCATAATGTTCTGCCTGATCGGTGTATATAAAGTAATATGAGACAGTCCATAAAAGTGGCATTTACAGTTTTTTTCCTCTGCGTTCATGCCCGGCTCTGACGTCATTAAGGACCCGGGAGCGGAGCTAAATAGCAGTCCACAAAAAAAAAAAGTGCTAAAGGGTTTTGTCTCTCTATTCAGTCGCCCAGTGGGGAATTGAACTCGGCAGAGCAGCGTTTTTATTCACAGGGCTAACGCCAATAGCCACTCCTGATCAATATGTTAGAGGGAGGTTGCAGCGAGAGGTCTCTCTGCTGAGCCTGCACGCCACTCTCCTGGGATCCGCGAACAAAAACTCACAGTCAGACCTATTTACTTACACTGAGCGGAACAGAAATTAGAACTATGGCCCCGAAGAACTGACATTTCAAAAATATGTGCGTCCAGGAGCGAGGGCTGATGGTGGAAAGAGAGAGGCGTCCCTGTTCAAAGATTTTTTTTTCTCAGAGCAATAATCTACCCCGGGGAACGGCTTTGTGAGCGCGCTCCCCTGGTCCTCTCACCCTCACTTTACTAATGTTGTGTTTTTCAGTTTTGAGTAAAGAAAAGTAAAATGTCACAGTCTTTGAGAGGAAAGTCGTGGACGACTTCCTGTGAAGCTGAACTTTGTGCCTCTGATCAGCTGACTTTTCCACAGTTAGATATGAAATGCTTCCATGTGAGATCTTCAGTATACACAGTACATGTGAGAGCGAGCCAGCAGGTTTCGCCTCTAAATCACAGGCTGAAACTACTTTATGTACGATTAGTGGAGCCAACAAGTCAATTTATCATTGAAATATTTTACTGAATTCATGCAGATCAGACAGTTTAATCCTCAAACTACCTACAGCTGGTGAAAGCAAAACATCGGAATCAGACCAGAGGACCAGATTCGGGGGGGCTTGACTTTCACCTTCCCAATGTCTGATTTGTAGTTTCCACACATAAAAAAATAAACATTACACATCCAGACGGATAGGCAATAAACAATGCACCTGTTTAATCCTAGGAGTTTGATGTTAGCTTGTGCTCAACCGGCACTTTTTAATTAAAATGAGAGTATTTTTGTATTTCAGCAACACACATAACTAATAAATGGGCTAATTAGCCGACTAACAAGACGATCAAAGCACCAGAATCAGGTTGTTAAAGGTGCGCGTTCGGCCCGCGGGGCTGCCAGTTGAATAGGTCCGGTTTAGACTAAATGAGTGTAAATACAAATGTAACGCTACTGTAAACCAGATCATTTATACCTCGCTGTGATGCACGTAGTGGCGCAGATGTTATAATTTCTGCAATCTGACAAAGGCAGTAACAGTTTTATGTGTCTCAAAATAAGATGGATTACTTTTAAACTAATTACCTACCAATTCTGTTGAGAAATGACCCAAGTGATGTTCCAGCGCCAGTACTTACGCTGTATTTCAGTGATGCTCCGGGATGGGCCCGGTCTTCTGCAGCTGGCCGATGCAACGCTGTGCGTTATTGGGTGCTCAGGAGAACACACCGGCCCACCTCTCTGCTTCTGTTAGTGTGTTCATGTATAACAGTTATTGCATAGTGCACTGCTTTGGGGGAATTACAGCTGTGCTGTTTAGGCGGCATCAAGCCTCGAGAGTCCGATACACGAGGAGCAACGTGAGCACTTCTGCACCGGGCAGATTGGTAGAAGCCGCACTAACATCAATTAGCCCGAGGCTGACGTGCCATACACGCATATACCAGAAAAGAATTTCCTTCCTCGGTTTTGTAACGGTTTTCCTTTTGTCTTGCTCTGGCTCAGTTAATCCCAAGTACCTGTGCAGAAAGAGGCACTGAAGAGAGATCAATGGCTCCCTCCCTAAAGCATTGGCTGCCATTTCCCTGCTAGATTGGGGACCAACAGGTCATCACAGCCATTAGCATAAACAAACAAAGCTATGCCGCCACACAGGCGAAGCATCAATTACAGGAAAACAAACTAAGCCCTTATTGTGATGCCTATACACCCCCCAGACATTATAATATGAGGGGGGACTGTTTGTTTTTTTTTTCGCCCCCTTTTCCAGTCTAAAGATTTTATAAGTCATATCTGCGATAAAATCACCTCTTCAGATATAGAGCTGTTTGGCACTGGCGCAGAATACATTATCATTGGGGACAGATTTAAGATATTTGGACAAAACATTAGCGACGTCTCTTCTGCCAGCAGGCTCATTATTCATCTCTAATAGGGCAGAGCTTTGTCCTCGGCTCTCTGTAGGACAAGGATGGGAGGCATCCAAAGGTTATGAAACCTGAGCACACCGACGCCAAATCATCTGCCTACCAGGAAGATGATTCCGCGACGCCACCGCATACAAAGCAGATGCTGTGCGTTCGCGTACGTGCGCATCCGTGCGTGCCTCTGGTCCGCGAGTCCGCCGCCTTTGGGCCCCGCGCTCTGTGCGAGGAGACGACGAGTGATTTCCTTTCTGCCTCGTGGTTAATTTCATATTTCACTGTCACGGCAATTAATGGAGATCAATACAAATAGAAGCGGCACATCCCACCGGAAGTCATTTGGCCAGACTTGTCCCCAAGATGAGATTAAACAAAGTCTTTTTCAGAGAGGCTGCAAAGTAAGCCGTGCCATCTGTGCTTTGACATCAGCGGTGGGCATGTATTAGCTCGCATCCCTGATCAATCCACTAATCACTGCCGGCGGGACGCTCTCTGTTGAGTGACTGGCGAACGGTGTCGAGCAAAAGCCACATCAGAAAAGGTGATTATGACACTAAAACGCAGAAAAGGCACGCCCACGACTCCTTCCGTACCCACCCTTCATATATAATTACCACCCTTCACTCTCACGGCCCCTTGCCCCCATCAGCGAGCAGAGGAAAACAAATGACGGATCTCTGTTTTCTCTGCTGATTGGTAAGGGTCCATGAAGCAGGGAGCTCGATGCGGCTTCACTGATTACTATGGATTAGCTAACGGCCGGGGCTACCTAAGGTTGATTTGTTTCATCTTACTGCCATTTATATCCTGGCACCACTAGAACAAACTATTTCCACTCCGTCTCCCTCCTCTTTCTGCTACCTGCGACCTCCGCTCACTGCACGCCCCCTTTTCCGTTCACGATATCGCTGGCAGGTCTTCTGCTGAGGAGACCGGGGGGATGGGACGATAATTTTATGTCTCAGTTTGGGTTGAAAATGTCAATAAGCGAAGCCGCGTGGTGCCCAGATCCCAGCTTGAACTGTTCCAAATCAAAGTCAGGCTAAGAGCTCGCGGGCTCCTGATGAGATAAGGTCAGCGGCAGCAGCGGAACAATGTGTTGAACTTCAGGTGGGCTGGGCGGTCGGCACGGAGTCACACGGCCTGCTGTGTACCCCTTGTAGAGAACACCAACGAGTATTTGCACACGGACATCGGACGCAACCGGCCACAGAATCTATACGGTCTCGGGTCCGACTGCCGGCACCTGAGGGATGGCCGGACAAGGCCACCTCCACCATCAGTCGCCATTTGATTGGGCCGGGGGAGTGATTAATGAAGAGCCACGCAACAGCCGCAGACAAGATTAGACCTTCGCAGGTGATGAAGGACGGAGGCCTGTGGCTGCGCGTGGCGGGGGTGGGGGCCGGGTGGTTCCTGGGACAAAACACCGCCTTCAGATGACTTGGCACACAGTAATTAAAGCTAATGAGAACCCTGTCACTTTCACATACAGCGTGGCATTGTGATTGAATAGTGTGTCAAGCAAAACAAAGAAAGGTAACGGGAGGAGATAATTATTCCATGATAGGTCAAAGAGAAGGCGACCATACGGCCTTGATCAAATAAAGCCAGCAAATCATTCCTAGTGTTTGTACTGGACCTTGGTCGGGGAAACCTTAATTAGTGCCGTTCAGATAACAGACGTGGGAAAACTACAGAAACCTGATGTTTGACTACATTCCTGTGCCTGCCCTATATTTTGGTGCACTGACTTTAATGTAGCACTCTGTCATTTTACCAGGTATGAAAGGTAAAACTTGACGAAATGTCGTGGCTAATACCAACTGACCCAGGGACAACTGCAGTCCCTGGCGTTTAAGTTTACCAGAAACATGTGGGCACACTCACCATTCAAGAGTCAATGAGAAGCATATAAAAGCCTAAAACTGCCACATCCAGTGGAAAGGACATAAAGCAGCCGATGGGTAATTTTATGATGCAGTCCACTTGAGGAAAAAAATTGATCAGCACACCCGGGCTAAAGAGAGAGAGAGTTACCATTTCCATCACATTACCTGACTGATAATTGGAATATCTCCCAATGTGAACTCCGAAATGTGGCGTGACCGAGCAAGGCAGAGGAGTGCGTAATCATCGCCTAAGCAATTTATGAGAGCGAGTGAAAGAGGGAGACAGAGAAAGAAATGATTGCAGCTGAAACGCTGCGAGTCCTCAAATTGAACCACCACAGAAATGTAACCTTGTTGCATACCACATTAAACTGCACACAAATGATGTGTGTAATGACATGCTCAGCTGAGCGAGGAATACATCAAGAGACAATTGAATCGGTCCAGAAAAATACACAATTGCGCGCAAAAAAACACATCGCTGACACAGACTGAAGCATGTTTCGGCGTGATCAGAAAATACATATTACCGAGATACCGGGCGAGTCGTGAAAAGGAAAGAATCAATCGGAGGAAGTGGCTGTTAAATGAATTTGAAAGGTGGACTGTGGAATATAAATGCAGCTAAGTGCAGCTCTGAGCGCACGTCCAACTCCGACAATGCATGGTGAAAGTCAGAGAAAAAAGCCAGCAGCAGTCTTATCCAGACGAGCGCTGGTTTGGCAGCTTGTCAGCATTTCCATGGCATTTTACAGGTAAAGGCCAAGAAGGCAGGGAATTGCTGACAGTTTAGTAAGACCAACAAATAAGAGTTAAATGATGATAAGACAGGTGCAATGTACAAGGCGAGTCCCCAAGTGCCCCTTATTTCACCTTACAAGGGGCTTTCCCCATTGCTCATATTTACTACTTTCTCTACAGTCTACACACTCACTCGCTCTCTCGCTCTCTTTTTCCTCTATGTCTCTCACTCACATACACACAATCTCCTCGATTCCCTCTTTCCTATTGTCTCCTCCGGCTGTAATGAGCTCTCCTGTCTAGCCCAGGAAGCTGTGACTGAGGTCTTCATCAAGCGCACAGCGATTCACAAGGTGCCAAGGACAGGTAAGAGTCACTCCTCTATGAACCAGAGGGGAGAAGGCTGATCTGAAGGACTGGACGATTGATCATGCCATGGGAAAAACAGGCAGTAATTACTACGGTATGTATTTTGCTCAAAGTAGTAGAGCTCCTTTCAGCGGTTCAATAGTTTCTTCCATACTCGGGCTGTAAAAGGGGTCAGCGGGCAGAGAGTGGCTGTCCGAACGTTGCGTTAAGCTGCCGCACATTTCCAATACATTATAGAAGTGATCACTCTCAAATGACTGCAATTAGTCAAATGTCAGGCACGGTTTGCGCTCTCACGGTGGCTTGCTGACAAAGTAGCTCAGAGGCACGTCAAAAGATTAATAGCTGTGGGATTTCATTAAGTCAGGTGCTGGAAAGAAACAGAGGGAATAAACACAAATTAATTCAAACTTTGGCGCTTTCCCGTAAGTTTAGTCCATAATTAGTCACAGAGGACAAACATAAACAGGCTCAGGTATTGATCCGGCTCACATATATGTCACACTATACAGTCCCCGCTGACAAAAAGGTCCTTGCAAGTTGTATTTATTGAACAAAAGATCGTTTTCACAAGATTATAAAAGGGGAATCACATGTAAAAAATATCCAATTTGCTTCAAGCTGTAAAACTTTTACAACACATATGAAAAAAAAGCTATCTGGAAGGACTAGAAATTAACTACAGAGAACATAATGGATTTTTTGCAAAATGTGCTTGCTTTTCCAAACCCACAGTCACACAGGTCACAAAAGTGATATCTCATTTTTTGGTCGAGTGCTGTTTCCTGTCTGAAAGTACAATTATTTGGACGGCGTGCTGTGAGGGGAGGTTTTTTTGGATTGGGTGCAACAATTTGGACCCACACCTGGCGTGCAAAATGAAAAAAAAAACAAAAAAAACACACAAGCCTGTCCAGCAGTCAGACCTGATCAGAACAGAGCCACGGACTCCAAAACTGGCAGCAATATGAAGTGCTTTCAATTAATATGCACAAGAGAACATCCATTTACTGTCATAGTAATGTCTAAAGAACAAATGTTATTTCATAGGAACTAATTCAAAGATTGGAAGTCATGTTTTCACCTCAGGTATCGACATTGAAATGTCTCGGGGAAGGAGCACAGTTCTTCAGAAGCCAGTGAACATGTGATCGGCTGTAGTGTGCGTGTAGTTTTCAAATATTGATAATAACCTGCAACATATTTGCTCTTAGTCTAAATTATAGTTGTCCTACACAGAACTCTGGGTCATTAAAATCTGCTATAAGATACTCTCACAAACTATAGCAGATTAGAGTCAATTGTTATCCATCTTCTCAATGAACATTGTTGCTACGGATGGAAAACCAACTCTAGCAGAGGTATTAAGCAGGGGTCAGTGTGGGATAAAGTGTGGTTGGTCGGATGCCAACCGTCTTCACAAACAAACATCACTGCGTTTCCTTTAAAATTGATCCCGAGGCAGCAAAAGGCCTGTAATGTAGCCCAGATAAAAAGCAATCAGGCCACAGTTTTAAGTTATGGCATCCTGGCCTTGTCCAAGTGGTCAATCAATGTTCTCTTTTGCTTGTGTCCTCAGTGCATCAGCATGGGCTATAAAGCCTGGAAAGCACAGCCGTTAAATGGTTGTGCGGGCCCTTTGCTAGCCTGGTGTCTGGCAATCTGGCAGGGGTTTCTGGCACCCTCGGTGTCGGACCGGGACTTTAAGAGCATGTAAAGTGTAAATCTCCCAGCTGACAGGCTGGTCTCTGCCGTCTCCAGACCGGATTTACCATCTTGCACAGAGCTTTAAGGGGCCAGCTGTAGCTACATGCTATTATCAGGAACAAAGTGCACTTTATGAACAGCTTTACATGGATAACAGTAACAACTCACAATCCTTGAGGCTATATAATTTGCATGAGGAATATCTTCCATCAAGACAACGAAGCACTGTTGAATTTATTGTGCAGTTTTTACAGTTACTTGTAGCAGCCAACCAGCAAACTCAGTCAAGTGTGCTAAGATTTTGCTTCACCTGAACCTTCCAGATTGGTATTTTTGGTGACTCACGGTGCAGTTTAGTAGGAGGAGATGTGCTGTATGAGCTGTGTGTAATAGGCAAACCCACTGCAGTTTCGGTGTTGAGGATGTGTGAACTTGGCACTGACTGTTTTTCACCTGCATGGGTCAACAGCAAACTGTTTAAAAGGTGCAACTGTGGTTTAAAAAAACAAAACTACTGTTCAATAAAAACTGCACGAAGCACATAGTATGCAGGAACCCACCTGCAAAGGCTGCAGGCTTCAGGAGCACACAGCCGTGAACACATTGTACGTTTCAATCAGCACAGTCACATAAAACTGTACAGGCGTAGTTTTGATCCTATTATGAGACGAGAGTATGCAGCTATACCATCATCTGCTATTGCAGAAGTATGCATAGTGCCAAACGAGGAAAAGAGGTGCCCTACTTTTATTGATGTGCTAATAACGGTAACAGTCTCAGAGCTGTCTTCAAAACTGCCTAAATTGCTGGAATCAGTGAGGAAAGAGTCATCTACCGATTCGATACTGCATAGTTTCTTCATTATGAACTGGACGCTGCTCTTTTCGAGCTAGATCCCGTACACCTGTACAAGACATAAAGGATGAGTTCAGTGAAAAAAGTGAAAATTCAGTCATTATCCACTAACCCTCGTCCACAAGACATTTCTCAGGATTTACAGCAAAACCTTTTGCAGCATTCTCCTAAACAGATCAAGTAGCAGTGGACTTGTTTTATTCTTTCTAGTATCAGTTGGAAGGGGAAAATGGTACTGGTACATCTCTAGGTAACACTTTAAAATGCTAAATGGTTAATAACTACTGTGTAGTTCATCTATAAACATTATTTGGATGGCCACTATAAAGTTCCAACTGATGTTTATAAGCCATAAAAAAGGTAAAATTTGTAGAATATGGCAGGAAATGAAGGTTCTGACAAGTGACAACTTGCTCTTTGCTAGCAATCCTTGGCTATAGCTAGCTACCTAGCTCTTAATTCCTGAACTGGAACTGAACACAGCCTCCAAGACAGGTGGAGGGTCAGTTTGACAACAGTGGGAACAGTACAGAGGTGATTTACAGCAGCTCCGTCCAAGACTATGACTTTGGGGATGACAGTTGTCATATGAGGATTATTGTGCAAAGTTTAACCATGGCAGACATAAAATCAAGTCTGCAATAATTTTGCTGAATTTTCCAATTGTGTTACTTTAATTACTACGAACTTCATACTTAGCTCGAGTCTTGGGGTCCTTCCTCCCTGAATTAACATGCAGAGCATGTTTTACAACCTAAGGTATGACAGCAGAGCTTGAGAATGGCACAAAGCACACCAGTCAACACGGCCGTTTCGGTGCTTTAGCAGAGGGCTGCAAGTCTGTAAGCAGTACAAATGATAACGGTGAGAAACAGGTAGAAGTACTATCACTTGATTTTTGAGAATTAAGAATTAAGCTCCTTTCATTCCTTTCTCCTCTTCGCAGCAAGCAAAAAATCCCACACTGACAGGTGCAGGAGGCCCAGACCAGCTTCCTCAAAGGAAGTAGCTCTTTTTTAACATTCTTGGCTGGAGCTTATTTAAGGTCGCCAGTAGCCAGAGCGCTGGTGCCGCGTATGTCGGCTTGCCGGCACGACTTTCTAGGCGACTTTTAATAAGAGTCGAGCCATAATTAATGTTATTAGTCACACCTGTGCTTTTCCTGCATTGACAAGTCCAAATGTCTGCCGTGAAAAAGGCCAATTAGTCACATTGGGCTACAGGCCATTCTCATGTACAAAAATGTCACCGATGACAAGTCAGTAGGTAAACCCGTGAGTGTAAAATTAAAACCACACTGCACCCAAATCCACCACCAGTCACATCGTGGTTGGATTATATATATAGTGCCTCTTGTCTGTACAAACTATATTTTAAACATGGACCATGTGGCACTGGGCACTGAAGCATTACAGCGCCCTGTAATTACTAAATTTACACGACATTACATAAACTTACACGATAAGTGACTTATTGTGGTGATATTGTTGCGCCATATCATGTTAGCCACAGTCACAGGCTTATTTGTCTTACAATTAAAAATACAATGCCTCGGGCACTGTCAAATAATGAGTGTGGTCGCTGCTTAGGTTTTACTCAATTTTAATGAGGGGCAGACACATTACTCACAGTATTATACCACACATAACTGCCTTTTTGTTTTGATCCCCTTTCACACACGCACATACCCGTGGCTTGCTTCAGTGTTGCCATGGCTGCCTAATGCACATCTCAGATAACTGGATGATGTGTCCCTCTGGTCAACTTTTATTTTGGACAGATATCCGTTGGATCTGCAAGATTTTCTTTGTCATTTGTGATAGTGCAAGAAGAGTCCTCAGGTTTTGGACTGTCTGTTGGACAATAAAGCCGTTTGAAGACGTCCCTCTGGTCTCTGGGAAATTGTGATGAGGATTTTTCTCAATTTTATGATATCTTATGGACTAATTAATTAACTGTGAAAATGATCAGCTAATTAAATCGAGAATTAGAATAATGGTGATTTGCAGCCCTAGTCCTGTTTGAGTTGACTGATCGAAGAAATAACATAATAACTTTATGCATTGGTGACTTAAACAGTATAAAAGCTCTAAAGGAATACTGAGTTCTACTTATGTGGAACTGTACCAAGTACTATTTGCACAAGAATTAATCAAGTTGGAAGAGGCGGTGTGATTGTGCAGCACCATCATCCACAGAACATAAATGTTCCTGCCTCGTTCAGCAACCGAAGGGGAAGGTCATCATACGAATGGCGCCTGACACGTGAGACAATCACACTTATTGACATTACGGACATTTATTCCATACGTCACAGATACGACCATTTGACAAAGACCGACCGAGTGCTTCAAATTAATGAAGCAGAGAAAAGAGAGCGGGGCAAATTACTGGAACTGAACATGAAATAAACTCATGTCATGTCACCATGACACAAGGGTTGAGAGTCAAACACTGAGTCTGGCTACAACATTAACTATTGCTCTGTTCTGTATGAGATCATGCTTTTATTCTCTACAACTATATTCTCTGGTCCCTCTGAAGAAAAACAGTAGCAACATTATACGACTTACAAAATATGTTTTCCTCTTTACATTGATATAAAACAGGTACTAATTATTACTGACTTGCTTCTAGCAATTTGAAAAAAACTCATTGATTTGTGTTAATTTTCAACTTTCAACTCCTGTCCGTTTATGAATTCACCGAAGCAGTTTCTGCTGATGTGTGATTAAAGCTACCATTCTCAGGTTTTCATAACTCACACTACAACAAAGATGATGGAGCATCGAGCTCTTTGTTTGTGAACTTGTTTTACCTTCTTTGCTGTTTGTATGCAGCAAAGTGTCATTGACTGATGGAACTGTTTACCGGAGTGATGAAGTCGGACAGCATTGCTATTGTCGACCAGATAGGTGTACCCCGGCAAAGAAAAGTGAACATTTCTCTGCAGCAGAATACAGATTAGACTGTCCCCGACCACAAACATATGTGCTATCTTTTGCGTTTCACTGCTCTTTACCATACAGATGGATATTATTAATGATAGCTTTATCAAAAACCTTTATGGATGTCACCTTTAAAAAGGTCGTGCTTCTCGAGGGAGCAGTTGTGCAGTCATAAAAACAATGTCTTCTAAACCTCCATTATTCCCCCTGCCTTCCATTTTATAGAGGTGGCTGCTCATGTACTTATTCATTCATTCATTCATTCATCCATCCAAGAAGAAGTAGTAAGTTGAGAAAAGGAGATCCCTTTTCTCAGGCCATTAGCAACCAGTTCCCTGAGGTGCAAACCCCATCACACAGTGTTTTTAGAGACTGTGAGAAAGAGACTTGGCAGGGTAGAAGAATACATTTCTGCTTAATTAATCCCATTCCTTACTTTAGGTATTAAAAGGCAATGGTCTGTTTAACAACTTTCGGCGACACTAAACGGGTAATTAGTCACAGCCTAATCATTTTTCATACATTTTATGGGTATGTCCAGGGCGGGGTGTGCTCCCCAGAGGGTCGTCCCACTAGCCACCTCACTTATTCCACGCCCTTTTTCACAGCTCCCTGCCTTGCACACAGGATTAAGCCGTTCCCTTTCCTCATCAGATGCCCACGCCTTAGTGGTCTTTTCCTCCAGCTCCAACCACCTGCCTCTGATAGCATTGGAGACAATCTTGCATTATCTCAAATTTGGGCAGCTAGAGGTGGTGTGGTGTGTTGTAGAAACCATTTTCTCCAATATGAATAGAAAAAAAGCACACACACACACAAAAAAAAAACAATGACAGTGGGAGCCCGGGCACAATCAACTATGGCACGCTGACTGGGAGCTCGTGCCAGCTGTTGCAGGCAGCCAATCTCAAAGCTGAATACGGCGTTTGTGACATTTATTCAAATGGTTGGGAAATTAGAATCATTTAAATGGCGAGAGCCGCCCACTGCCCAGGTGTAAATATGATTTCAATAATGCTTTCTGTTCTCTAAATAAGCACAGCTGCTCAGACACGCAGCCAGGATTTCCAATTCAAAACATGGTGCAGGACATGTCATTTTTCATTCTTCTGAGAGAATATGGACTAAAATAGCCGAACCCACCAGCGATAGCTTTTATCTTGCCCGGGTGATAAGCTTTAACCGCCCACAGAAGCAGAGGCTAAAAGATAAAATCAATTAAACAGAAGTGCACTTCTTCACAGCCAACTCCAACATCCGTCCGAGAATTAAAATCAGCTAAGTACTCTATGTTCATGACAAACATCTGTTACATGCTCCGACTGGACCAACAAAGATGAGATGCTGGTGGAAAGCAGTGTGTGTTTGGCTGCACCAAAGAGAGATATTGTGAGCTTAACAATAGTTTGTGATGGGACTTGATACAGTTGTATTGTAACATAGGGATGACCCCCCATAACTCCTTACTCGCAGGACACCGACCTGCTGCCAGGGCATGGAGACAGGGGGTAAAGTAACATTTTGCCACACAAATTTGACGGGTTTGCATTGTCTGTCAAAACAGGGGTGTAGTCATCAGCGACAGGTTCTGAAACCCTCCACTGCACCTCTGGCTGCTCGACATCAGCAAACATCGCTACATCTGTTGAATTTCCACAAGCCCTTTTCCATCTATAACCAAGCGACCCGAGATGATTTCAACCAGGCCATTTTCATTATGCCAACTATTGCAAAATCAATCCCAACATATCAATCAGCCTTAAACAAAAGCCAAAGCTTCAACCTAGATCCTGAGCTATTAACCCCTGTGACGCTGAGGTCACCTCTGAGCCGATCATATGACAGTCCCATGCATCAACCAGGCTAAACCCCTCCGAGCTCTTGTCACATTTCTATGAGCCATCTGGAGCGACGGCAGCAGTAACACTTATATTGTTCATTCCTCACAGCTCTATCTATTTCACATAATCTGTAATTTAGCCGGCGTTTCAATTTGTCCGCAGTTCTCTGTGACATTTGTCTACAAATCAGTGACCATGACCGGCGGTGAGCAGCAGTAAAAGCCGCAGGTGGCGTGACTGCAAAAGCATCTATCGCTCAGCACTCGTCATTAACCTTTAAACACCCAACAGCCCTTTTCTCATGGCAGATATTTTGACCTGCAGGTGTGATGAACAACATTAATGACGGCCCCGTGACATTAAAGGTGTGAGAGGAAGCTATGCCAGTAAACGCCAAGACCCGGTCAATGGCACCCCTAAAAGGACAACAAGCATGAACTAATGCTACTAATTGACGAGTCGACTTCCAACGAAGGTGTTAAACACGTTAAGGTCAAAGCAAGGCTGTTTCTACTTGAGCAAAAAAACATGACATTAATTGCCAGACAATAGAATTATATTGAAAACACGGGAAGGGCCTTCAGATATCGCATACGTACGTATCTGGCAAACTTAATGAAAGTGAAAAATGATCCGTACTTTTGGCCCGTGATTCGGATCAGCTCGAAATGTTATGGGTTCTTCTTTGACCAATGCTTCCATCAAGTTCCATGAAAATCAGGCCAGTAGTTTTTCCACAATCCTGCTAACACACAAACAAACCAACAAGCACGACGATCCGAAAACACAACCTCCTTAGCGGAGGTAATGATGGGACAAATAGGATTCTAAGAGGACAATTGCCACAGTTGAAATATGAATGTTAAAAAGAGAAGCAGGGTAAATTAATCTGAGGGAGTCATTAGTTTGTATGCTCAAGGTGCAAGAGGTGCTCATTTCCAAGGGCAGAGAGATAAGACGAAGAAATCAGTACCTCTGTTGGACACTGCGATCCTGAAATCGTGACAGAAGTCTCCTTGTACAGATTATTTATACATTATGATAAGGTACAGTACATGGATGGATTGTTAAAAAAGATGACAGTGAAACGCCAAACTTTCAGATGTCACATAGGGTATAACACACTGTACTTGTGCCCATAAAAGGTGGGACCTTCAGAAGACCTGAAGGTCAGACTGAACCTGAAACTCCTCCACAAATTTAACTGGTCAGTGTTCACACTGAACAAATTAAAAGGCGTATTAGAGTCTAACTCCACTTGAGTAACACGACGGAATCACCAGGAAGTTGCTCTCAGAGGACAACAAGGTGTAAATACTGCACCAGTACATAGTGTTCGTGATACCTGAGTGTACGTGTCTTCACATTTTACATGAACACAATGCATTAAAAACATCAGGTTAGAATAGAACAGATGTTCCTTTATTGATCCCCTTTGGGAAAAATTCACAGGTAACACAGCAGTAGAGAGGGAAATAAGTAGCAGCACAAGAGTAAGTCTAAAAAAATAGAGACAATAATATGGAGATATTCAAAAGAATAAAACAACAATTTGAATAAAAATATAATAAAAAAGTATTCGCCTGATTAACAACTATTCCATGCTACTTCCTGCCAATATGTGTACGTATATGTTGCCGGTCTAGAAATGTGGACTCAGGAGAACCCAGACGTTGAGTCGGGCCACAGCTGGAGGTGCAGAGAGGTGTACTTTCAGCGCTGGCGGTGGGTGAAGCACAGGGTGCGGCGCTCAGGCAGACACAGCTGCAGGTTATAAGGCTGATTAACATCCTCATTAATAGCCCGTAATGATTTGCTTATTACCTAACTTGGCCGGAGTAGATTCATCTAAAAAGCGCCTCAAATGCTGCAATAGCTCCAAGTCAAGTCGACGTCACCGCCCGCGCTCGGGGTTGGAGCGTTACGAAGGAATACAGCTCCATGGCACAGATCCATATGTTACAGACTGCGGTTCCCCCTGAGAATACTCGTCAGCAGACTATATTCATTTTTCCTTTGAATCTCGACATGGAAAATGTTGATAAAAGATTGAAGCAAACGCATACCACATTAGGGCTGAATGCACAAAGTCAAAGGGCGAAGACGCAGCGAAGGCTCAAATGTTACAACATTTAGTGGCGGGAACAGACCGAGTGTGTATTCTGCCGCCGCTATAGGCCCAGATCTTTAAGACCCTGAAATTCAAAGTCAAAGTGTCTCTAGAGTGAAGAGAGAATGTAAAGTGTTTTTTTCCTCCCATATGATTTCTTTGATCACAGCGGGGACCGAATTCATTTATTATTAATGGTTTTGGAAAAATGTCAGCGCCGCTGTCTGTTTATTGCTTTACAAGGCTCCTGTGTTGTTGCTAATCCTCTTGCCTTTAATTAACATAACAAAATTATTAATGTCCCCTTTTTATCTTTATTATCGTGTCTTAAATCCCTTTAGCAGCTGAGAAGCGTGCCTAATCGCGGGGAAATGGGTTGTGATATGTGTTATTTCAGCTTGTTTTCCAACTTGCAGCTGCGGTTAAATAAACTAACCGGGGCTCGTGTTTATCCCGTTTCTCAGGGCAGGAAATAACCGGCTCAAAACTCTCGCAGAGACGTATATTTGTTCTTGCTTTCAGACATGAGAGTGAAATGATTAATCAATTGTTAAAAAAATAAATAAATAAAAAAAGACACATCCCCTTCGAGACACAAGACAATTGCTGAGCTATCCTTAGCTCTCCCAGCTGCTGCGCATTGATCCAAAAATGAGCATTTGATTGAAATGACACCGAGCGTCTTTAAAGACAGTGAAGAAGCGTTTGGAGACTATTTTTGTCCAGGCTAATTGCTCCATCTATATAAATCCTAAAACTAGAAAATACAGATATAGCAATAGTTCGGTATGTAAAAACATTTATAGTAATGTACCGCTGAACTATGGGCAACATTATTAAATGGTTGCACTGCATCTGTTTAAGACGAAATGTAAGTTAAATTTGATTTTCAGCCTTTATATCTGTGTGCCACTAAACTTCCATAGATGCTATTTTCGGTACCCAATCATCATCTGCCCTGCATCAAATTGAATTCAGATCAGCCCGTCAGTTTTGTTGACTGCACACTGGAGGCATGCAGGCCGTCATTAATTGCATTGTATCGACACGCTGCGATGTCAGTCACCCTCAACAATAAGAAAAACAACTAAAACTCTTCTTTCCAGTCGTGAGCAGCGCTTTCTCGCACCGCAGCCGTCTTCAAGCAAGTGTTCCTCCTCTCATACGACTGAATGTAACCGAATTAACAATTGAATTGTTTCCACTGACACGTTCCTTTGTTTTCTTTCATTAAAAGGGAACTGGAGTATAAATATTCTGGTGTGATCGAGGCTCATAAATTCTACCTGTTAACAGTGATCTGTATTCCAGCACCGCTGCGCCGAGAGGCGCTGAAAGAAGTGATGTCAGATCAGGTTGGCGAGGTGTTAGCTTCTGTTGAATCAAATAGGAAGTGAAGCTCGGCACTCTTTTAGCTCCGATACATAATTTATTACAGTAAAACCAACATTTTGGAGGAAATATTTGAAAAAAAAAAAGTGTGTGGCTTCACCTCCTATTTATTCTAGCAGACTACACCGATGTAATTAGTTTCACTTTGCTTTTTAAGCTGCTCACGCAGAGACCTTAAATCTGAATAAACAACAGAACGTCTCTCCACAAATTTTATTAAAAATTTACAGACAAAAATTGGTCCCATTGTTATCCAGTCACTGCGGATGTAACGTGGGTCCTCCTTAGCTGAATAATATCACTCATTCCTTAAACTGGGCTCAGATTGCAAGATACTTTAAACAGTTTTCACCTCCTGAATCGCTTCGACACACAATAGTCGTACCCGGACTTACCTTAACTCAGCAGACTAAAGTGGCTCAGCTATAGAGATGAATTAGGAAGGACAATAGATGATGTTATGTGGAAACAACGAGGCTGGTGCTACCTGTGGATCTGAAGGACAACTGCACAGCGGGGAGAGAGGCTGACAGAAGTAAAGCAAAAACTGTATGGGCTTCAGCTCTTCGTCAGGATGCAGATAAAGAGGAGACGGATACCTGCTGGTGACAAAGAACATGTGTGCAAGAGAGAGTGAAATAAAGAGCGCACTAGAGTGTGTGTGTGTGTGTGTGTGACACAGAAGTACAGAAAGAAAATCAGGCCCGAGTGTGTTTGTGAGAGAGAGTGAGGCGATGCGTACCTCCCGCCGGAGAGATAATCTTTATAATATCCTGTAGTCGGTGATGCACTGCTATTTTTCTAATCTTGTAGTTTGAGGGCGCTCGTGATTTCAGAACAGATAAATCAGTAGAAATTTCTCTTTATGCGCCTGGTGAAACCCAAATCAGGTTGGATTTTTTTTAAAACCTCCTATAATCTGAGCACAGCTTTAAAATAAATAAATAAATAAAGTTGCCTTTGACAGCTTTGGGAATACGTGATCAGAGGGAAGTCTGAGCTGTGAACTTTCAGCATCGTTTAGGGAACTCTGGGCGGCCGATTTTATGTAAGTACGTGTAAAATTAAATAAATAAATATGGCCTGAAAGTTAAACTTTCATGAAGCATTGATTTAATAAACATTAGTGCTGAAAAAAAGTTGTATTCCATCAGAACGGAATAGCATTTTGTGTCATGTTTTCACTTTTGAGTGAAGAATTTCAAATGTTTTTCGCTGCAGCAGTTTCCCAGCTGATGTCGAGTCCTGTGCGAGCGGCGGCACACCTGCAGGAGATTTGGTGCGATATTCGCAGAACTGAACTAATTAATCCCTACATGAATTGTGTTTTTGAGTTCTACATGAATAAATCATACAAAAACTGATGAAACATTTTTTTCAACGTGTCAAAACAGTTCAGCTTTAACAGCCTTTAATTTGTTTTTCTCTTTTCATACGGATTCATTTTCGAGCATAATTCAGCAAAGTACTTCATTGCTGAAAAACTTCAAAAAGGTACGTTATGTTGTCTGAACTTTAAAACGGGCAATTTTGGACCCACTCATATCTTCTTTCTGTATTTATAATATTCAAAAGAGCAACTTTTATGCACGCATGGCGCACAGTTTAGCTAAATTACGGCTAACAGCTTCCGTTCGCTGACCAGCATACAAAAACGTAGGTGCGAAATTCTCAAATGTCCCTTATTATTTTGATATGTTGTTCTTACATATGAAACCTAATTTAGATACAACATTACTTTTTTGAATCATTTGTATTTTTCAAGGATAACAGCCACCTCCAGTCTGAAATCCAGCCGCAGGAGCCGTCAGCTGTGTATGGGTAAACACACTATACAAGGCTTCTGGAAGGTAAAGTTTTTTATCAGTGCTCCAGAAAATACTGCTTTATGCGTAAGCAGTCTTCATACGGCTTTGTAACCTGCATATATCACAGGGTTACAGCCCAACTATAACTTCACACTGGCTCTATTCATCAGGTGCTGTGATGCCAAGTGTGATTTTCAGTGTCAGCACAATGTGTACAAAGCAGTAAATCAGATGGGCTTTATGCATGCAAGTGTGTGTGTGTGTGTGTGTGTGTGTGTGTGTTTGAGGGCGTCCGTGTGTACGTGGAGTATATTCGTGCTGTGCGGCGACAGGAGCCACCCCTGACATGAGGTTGAGAGAGGCGATGTGATTACAATTGATTAAACGCTGCTTTGTTGTTTCCTTCTCCGGTGAGTGTTGATGGTGTTTGGTTAGAAAAGAGGGTCCTACGTTAAAGAAATCATCTTGTAAGGGGCCGCATGAATTAGCTGCCGTGTTTGTTTTGTGTATCATTGACAAAAACACACTACGAATATAAGTTTTATATTGAATACTGAAGCATAGGTGAACATCTATTGCTCATTTAACCAATGAGATCATGGTAAACTACTGCTGTATCTCTATTAGCGTCTAAGTTCACTGAGAGAAACAAAAAACAGAGTCAAAATCAAATATATTTTATTTATATAGCCCAAATGGGCCTTCCAATCTGTACAGTGAATGACATCCCCTGTCCTTAGACCCTTGATTCAAATGAGGAAAAACTTTTTAACAGGAGGAAAAAAAAAGAAGATGGAAGAAACCTCAGGAAGAGCCACAGAGGAGGGATTCCTCTCCCAGGACGGACTGATACGCAATAGATGTCGCACATACAGAATAGAACAAACTCACAGTTTACAGGTTGCATTGGCAGAATATCGGGTACAAATTATGTAGAGTGTGTGGGTCCAGGAGACGACTGAGCAGGACGAGGCATCGCCAAGCGGTGCCCGAGCCACACAGCCTCCTCGCCACCGTGGCGACCTGGAAGAGGGCAGGCCACACGAGATGATTAGCAGTAAAACAGAGAAGATCAGAGTGAAGAGGCATCAGAGTTTTCAGAAATACAGATATAAGGTGATAGTAAAACAGAGGAGAGCAATGATCCCGCGGAGTCAATTCCTTGCATATTTGCTTGGCTGATGACAGAGATTCTGATAAAACACTAAGTTGTAATCGTGACATTACCGTAATGCTTCAAATATGAATGATGCTGCAAAGAGGCTGCAAAAATCTAAGACACAGACACTTCACATACATGTTCAACCCTGCAGAAGAGAAGATCCATGGAGTCACTGCATTTTCGAACCAATCATCCAACCAAAAGTGAAATCCGCTTCCATTCCTGAGTTACGGCGTTGAATTATGGGCCAGTAAAGGGTTTAAGCAGAACATTTTCGACGTCACAGAGAAGTTGACCTTTGACTATTTGGACATAAACTGCCGTCACTGTCATTTTACCCCATTAGACATTTGTGTGAAATTTTACTGAAAACTTTTTATATGACTTTTGGCCTTTGTGCCGTAATAATTCATCCTCGGCTCAGGTGGACATCTGAAGAAACTTCCTCAAGGTGTTCCTGAGATCGGTTTGTTTTTTTTTTAAGGAGGGACAACCCAAATTCAAATGCCACACGGATGCTTAATAAACCCTCCAATGTGCTCTCGATGACCTTGTAAATACAATCGCAACCAACAAGGATTAAACATCCTATTACAGAAAATGAGTCGTTAATCACCAAAAAGCAGCGGGCTCGCTGTGTGTTAGAAAAATCTTAACACATTAAGTGTTTCATAACGCACTTCTCACATTACTGCCATAATTACGCTCGGCTCTCTAATATATGTCTGTTTGTTTTATGTAACTTTATTACGGCCTTTAACTGAATTAGCAGGCTTTGGAATAGTGATGATGAAGGGCTTTGAAGCACACAGAGCCCTAATTGTGTTTCTGGGCGTCTCAGTGGTTCTGTGTTGATGGAAATTAGCGATTTATTCAAATGTAAGTCTCAGCAGCACAGATGCAGACGTGTCCGTCCACACAGTTCCTGACTATAACAGTGAGTGTTGACACAGGGGGGAATATCTGGATGAGCCTGAAGAAGTCTAAGACTTGTATATAAAGAGTAATAAAGTCAAATGTATATTTTCAATAATTCAATTTGATGTTGAATGACAGACTTCTGTGAGGATTTCTCCAACGTCGCTGTGTGTGTGCTGAGCTATTTGGTTATATATTCAAATACCACAGAACTGCAAGAGGCAGCATTGATTTCTTGTAACACAGGATGATGTATGGCTCGCTGTTTAAGTCGAGCGTACAGTAGATCCGCGCTGGGCTGCTCGCTTTAATGGTACGGCCCAAATCACAATACTCAGTGTCCCAATAAACGGTCAGTCTGGCACACACGCGATGAAAACGTGTGTGTTAACATATGGAGACACACAGCGAGGGGCAACAATATCCTCATATCGCAGGGCTCGGCAGCTTCATTTAACATTTACTTATGCACCATTGAGTCAAATTAGCCTACTTTGGGCCGTGGCAACACAGTCAATTCACTGTGAGAGCTGCTTCCCAAGAAGTCAATAAAACGTATTGTATTACATGCCGGCGATGATGAGGGGAGCAGTCCGAAGGGATAATACAGACTGAAATGCTGCATACCTTAGAGGGCCGCGCCGGAATCTGCAGCATAATGTGGGCAGGCAGAAAAAATAACAGCCCCACTCCGCGGAGTGGAACGGGAGGATTCAGAGATCAAATAGATAAGCCACTTCAGACCTTTCCATTTCAGCGCATGATGGAGCGCACATCTCTAAATTCTTGCTTGGCACATCATCCCTTTCCCCATTTGATCTCTGCTACCGATGCTTAGAGTACAAGGCTCGGCTGTGTTGGAAGATTGTGATCCAAACCGAGGCTTAATTAAATTCTTAATTATTCAATTGACCCAGCAGCTGGTGATCAGTGGAAACGAAGCATGAAGAGGGTGTTTTATTAAAAAACCTAATGTTAAATTATATAAGCAATGTCAACTCAAATGTGCATTAGTCGGCGTCGGCATGATGCTAATTAGAACAGGAACTAAGTACACATCTTATTAAAAATCACAGTTAGCGCCCGACGTCTCTCTCTCTCTCTCGCTCGCTCGCACGGTGAGCAAACTCCGCCGCTGATGTCACTAAACAAACAGATGTACTAAAGACTGGTAATGAAATTACAGACAGGACTCTTTTCTGGCTGAGATCCAGGATAAACAGAGGAGGGGGAGAAAAAAAAATAAATTAATCCACCAGCCTTTCACGGAGGCTCTCCCACACACTTCACCCTTTGTTTCAGAGCATCACTAACCGCTCGCGGCACCTGAGCGACGCCGCCGCCGAGAGCGCGGCGCGCAAGAGGAGGAAGCACTTAAGTAGATATTTACTTCTCTTCAAGGTCGTCACCGCGCATCACGCTTCCTCCCGGTGTCCCAGCGTAGCAGCTCCATTTCTGTTTGTCAACACGTATTTTCGTAGAAGAGTTGGGAGCCGTAGAGGGAAAAAAAAAAAATTACCCATCCCAAGTCGTGCCTTTACAGAAAAAAAAGACAGCGTTTTGATTTGGCTGTATCGTTTCACAGCTGAGCTAACGCGCAGAATGGCATTAAGGCCAATAGCATTCTTCTGCTGTCAAATGAAAACCTTTATCTCTTAATTCTTCCAGGACTTTAAACCCGCAGACTCTACAACGCAGTCGTAACAGCCAACCCTCTCCCAGCTTAGCTTTTTTTTTTTATGATGATTTCTCCTCAGTTCGCCGGATTTACACACTTTTGTACGGAGCTTTTGATATTAGAGAACGATCCGCCTACTCACTTTAGTAAACAAAAGTTGAAATGTTGGTCTTCCGGGTTTTCCTTCTGCCCGTTTTACAAGCGTAACATGGATTCCGGGAGAGGCTTTTTGATTCCGGCGGTGATATTCCCCCTGCTTAGCGTCGTGAAGGTTTGAGAAGTGACAGTCTCGCGGGGGGGCCCGGCCGTTGATAAAGGCCAGATGTTTCCTTTGAACACACATCGGCGCATCCCTCTGGAATCGTGCTGCTCGTTATCCCGTCTGATTGGACACCACTCTGACACGGCGAGTCCGGTAAGTGGCACATTTTGCTTGTATCGTCGACCATAATTAGCTCGCCACCAACCTAGCGAGGAGATAAGAACAGATTGCAGGTACTGTGAGACCCAGTGGTGCGTTTTTTTTTTACAAAGCGCCGTGTCCTTTCTCGGCATTCTGAACCCCTCAACTCTAACTCATCAAGGGATTGCCATTCACTTTGATGTGTTTTCAGTGCAATTCTTGTAATTATCTTGTTTGTGAAGCATTACAGGTTGTTATCTTGAAAGAACCATTTGATCATCCTAAATCTTTGATATAGTGCGCCCGCATGCCAGTAATAACATATGTTACAAAGAATGCTAATTTTTTGAAGAACCTTGCCTTTGGAAATGTTGTTAAATCTATATTTAAACTCATAAGCTTTCTTCTAACGCTCTTTTTAAAAAAGGAGCCTGTAGGATATTTAATCTCACCGTTTCTGCTTCTATGGTTACATTTCCCGGGTTTTAGCTGTTGATATTTCGAAGACACACATCCAGCACCAGCACATAGGTCGCCAGCCTGCGTGCGTCTTCAACCTTGGGTGTCCAGCGATATCTCCAGCCCCTCGCTGAGCGAGAGCAGATGGAACCAAATCAAAAACGGTGGGAAATGATGCGAAAGACATTTGAGTCGTATGGGCTGACAGAACTGGGCCCGAGCCAGACGAGCCACGATGTAGCGGGAGCCGTGTTCCGACATATGTGCCGCTATTTCCGTGCGTGTCCAGAAGGGCGCCTTTTGTCATGACCCACATGGCCCAGTATCCTGCGAACAGACTGGGATCTTAGAGATTCGGTGCCATTTGACAGGAGGTCTGAGAGCGTGACCCGAGCGCCACCGGTTCTCTGGCACCCTGACGAAGCAAGTCACATGAAATCACAAGAGATCCGTCCGAGACGTTTCTATACTTCTCTCTTATTACATTTGATTACCTCGCCATGCAAATGTTAGGCGGCGAACAAAAAAAGGTGTCTGTAATCAAGCTGCAGGTGATTGTAATCAAACAAAAGCTACAGCCAATAATCGGTGTTTACTGAACTGCCTCGTATTGGTTGGAAATGCGTGAAATGTCAGGTGAATGCTATCAGTTATGTGTTTGTGCGGCTATTGATTTAATCAAGCCAAGCACCCAAAGGCTCAAACACTCAGAGGGAGTTTGTAAAAAGAAAATCAGTGAGCTTTCATTTACAGCCGGTGGAATGAGTAAACTAACGGATGGAGGTACAGAGCTGCAGTGATTAGCTGATTAATTGATTGGCTGATTTACAGATCTATGGAAACTATTTTGATGGTTGATTCCAGCTTCTCACTTTTGATTTGATGTTTTTACTTGTCACTCATGTTACAGTCTTGTACTGTTTGAATGTATTTAAGGAGAAAGTTTTATTCTGCAGTTGGTTCAATATCTGCGTCAAAGAGAGAGATTCTGCGGTTAGTATGTAGTATGCAGAGCTTTCTAGTTGTAATATGTTTTGTCTTATTGTAGATCCTTCTTATGAAAAAAAAAGGTTGTTAGTGCTACGTAATAGCTTCCAAGTCGAGTTTTTTGTGGCTTAGAGGGCCAAAATGAAAAGAGAAAATGAAAAAAGAATTATGGGTGTGGAGGTCAAAAGATGTGACCGTTCCGTAGCCTGCTCTTTATCTCTCGCAGCTCAAGGCTACATCTGGCACACGCACATCTCCAAACCAAACTGTTGGTAGTCAAGTTGCATTATGGGTAACGTATGCTCCAGGCTTCGCCAGTACAGAACAATGTCTGGAATAAAAAAAAAAAGACAATATCTCTGGTTCTGCTGCATTCTTTTTTGTCCAAGCTACCCATCATAAGTGTGACAAGGTTACGGGAGTGAAATTTTAAATGGTAGACCACTTTTTCCACACAAAAGGAATGTCACAGAGGAGATTCTGAGCAAATCCCTCAGCTGAGCATTACCATTTGGGCTTGAAACCAAAGGACTCTTGATAATACGGGGCCTGAAGGCCTCAGCCTGACCCTTACAACTGGAGGCCCACTTCTTGTCCTCGAGGCTTTTAGTTTGGTTAAGTGGGCTGAGCCGTTGGGCAGATGGCTGTAGGTTAGTCGGGGACAGACAAAAAAAAAAAAAAAAAGGTGTGAAATCAGCGGCCTCTGTCTCTCTTTCTCTCTAACGGATGATTTGAGAGGGATCCGAGATTCCCCTTAGAGCCATGCCTTGGTCTCAGAGTGACACATTTATTGCCTGCTGTCTCAGAAAAGGAGGTCAGGGGAGAAAAAAACAACAAGACTGTGTGTCCTACTCACGCTCACCAATTTAGATTTTGTGCATCCGCCATCATTTTACAGGCAAATTTAATTGGCAACGATGATAATGATCACAATTGAAATGTTTGCAAATTCGCCCATTGTGTTCCAGAAAAGGTCAGTTCAGCATATTTATATTAAGTCAAGGTCAGAATGCAATGTAGCCGGCATTAAATAATAATTTGTGATAGGTGCAGGGATTAATCGAGGAGAGCTGGGATGTCTGTCTGATTGGAGGAAGAAGCTGACTGCAGGCGCAGGATGAGGATTAGGCAGGGCTTTGCTTCTCCCGACCGTACACTTGAATCTTTAGGCATGGCTTTTACCTCCTCCGAGGAGCCTGGACAAATAAATAAGTACATTAGACCTTCATCAATTATCTCTGGACTGTGGTAGCAAAGCCCAGGTGAAAGCAGCGTCCCATTAATAAAATAAAAGAGTGAATCTTCTGCTTCAAACCCTCATTAAATATGACCATGGTGTCTTTGGCTCTCAACACAAGTGTGCATTAAAATAATTCCCTCGTGGCGCCATATTCTAAATATAATCAATAGTTCTCCCAGGAGGATTAATATTCACTCTGGCGTTAAGACATCAAGCCTCACCACCAGGACCGCCTGCTTAAGTTAAAATTATGATCTAATCTATTGCTTTAGTGTCATCAGGATGCAGGTTCGGTGTTGTACTGGTAGTATATTGTACGGCTATGTGTATAAGGCACGCGCTCATGCATTAGCTCCAGGGAGTTATCGTTCTACCCTGAAAAGAGGCAGCACAATAACGCCACGAGAGTAGTATTTATCACGTGAAATGACTATTCCTCCCCGACACTGGGACCGTATCCCTCCGAGGCATCTGCACAGGAAGGAGCACCAGGCGCCGAGTGACCATAAAACCCAACGTTCATCTGAGCATGTAATATAATGCCATTGTAAAGATTACCCATGTTGGCCGGTCCACGCGGCCCGCCGCACGGGCGCGCGGACATTTACAGCTCTCAGAAAGGCAGTTCGGCAAATATTAGATCGTTTCATCGAGCCATTATCCTTGACCACGCAGAAAGATGTAGATCCATGTTTCACATTAAGCAGGGAATCAATAGGTTCCTATAGCAAGGCTGCAGGCTCTATAGGACAGTAGGTCCAGTTTACATCTCAGCCTTTTCGTACCAGTGGAGCAATTTATGTGTTATGGTGCTAAAAAAGCCTCCATAGTGTGACCTGCGTCTAAAAATAAAGAACCTATTTTGCCTTCAGGGAAAAGTTCCTCTCGCTACTCGCCATCACACAGATACTATACATGGTGTACTTTTTTTTTTTTTTTTTAAATTGATCACAGCAGAGTGGGTTGAAAAGCTAAAGCTGCTCATTCAGAAACAGCTTAACTGCTTGGCCGATCATCCAGGATGTTTCTGGAAGTGTTTTCTTTACTCGCTGAAAGTGCTGCGATTTTCCTTTACCTACCTGCAGCTCTCTCTCCCCCTCATGCAGAACCAATGTGTGCAGATTGCCGAGTTATCTTCTGTATTCACAGTCAGTCCCGGCGAACGGTTGTCATGGAAATGCTTTTCCAGGACTATGGGGCCCGTACTGATTAACTGTACGTTGACCTTCAAAACTGAAATGACAATCACACGAAAAAAAGGGGAAAGCGGCGAACGAGCGACGGTGCAAACCGACTCGAAACCGCGTAGCCGCTTCAGGTAAGTTCCTAGAAAAGTCTAAAACAAAACAAAAAAAACGATGGTCATCTGTAAGACCCTCACATGTGGGTAAGTCATCTTGAAAATAGCTGCGAAGTATGAAAGAAATAAAAGATGACGAGGTTAACCGAGGCTTTTCACACCACCGTGAAAGTAGCAGCACATTTTTTAAATTATTTTTTTCTTGGACAGAGAAGCATTATGTTTGGCGTTTGCAAAATCAAAGACAAAAGCACAAAAGCTGCCTGAGGGAGTTTTTGTTATGAGCTCCCTGAGAAATTTATATGATGCTTTATGATGCTCTTTTATGGCATCCCTCATTGACAGATGAGCACGTATAAATGTGGCACACTTGCCTACGGTGGTCATCGGAAGTAAAATACATAAATTAGGCATGCAAAATGAATCCCACGGGTGAATTATTATTGTACTGTAAAAAAAAAAAATTAAAAAGCACAGAAACTTCAGGATCAGATCCACAATAAACACTTCCACACAAGAAAATGTCCATCATCCTATTATTCTTCACATCTGGTAATTAAGCGTGAGGTTGTGGCCATCAGAAGACAGTAACTAAAGGGCAACACAGGGGGAAATAAAGCCAAAATGTACTCACTGCACTGTTGGACCGACCCAATCAGAGTAAATGTTAAAACTGAACGTTTATTTATGTTTCAACTTAACGTTTCTTCGGTTCAATTTCCATTTCTCTCTTGTCACAACACTGAGCCTGGTTGGTCTGGTTAGGTTTAGGCACAAAAACCACTTTGGTTGTGGGTAGGAAGACGTCATAGTTTGGCTTTAAATATCTGTATTGGTCAGCACAAAGACAGCTGGAGATGGCGCGACCTCCGGGGAAAATATCTGGTTTTGGTTGCCACAAACACGATTGGAAATTGTCCCAAAGTCTCCTTCAAAAAGTACCTCCCCCCACCCAAAAAAAGCAGAAATGCTGGCTTGGACTGCGGTCACCGATTTGACAGCCTTGCCGTCTGTTAATCCACCGCCATCATCCCCTTTACCTCCTGTTATGGACAGAGATCAGAGATTCACCCCCCTCAGGGAGACTATATAAGGGGGTTGAAGTTCCCCGGCTCAGTTGGTTGTGTCTTCAGGGAGTCAACACCATCCGTTGGCTTTCCGTGTTTTCTGTTTGAGTGAAAATCTGAGTTGAGTGTGTTTTCTTTTGGCCAGTTTCCATACATTTTGTTTCCCCCCCGTCCAGTGACTACCACTTCATCTTTAGTTTTTGGGTCCAATCCTTTTGTTGTCTATCATTTTGATAGAATCAAAATTTAGACACCAAGGGACCAGTTTGCTTTGACCCTTTTTGTGATGCATGTTTCGTTAGTTTCCCAACCCGCGACCCCTGTCCTTCAGGTTTTGCTTTCTGGGGAAACGCACCACTCCCAATTAGAAAAGTCAGGTACTGAACATGTAATGTGAGCGTGATATGGCGCAATTTTTACAAATGTCACTATGTTACATAGCCTTTGACACGCACAAACTTGGATGCATCTGGGGTTTGCAGAAACGATAGACTTTCTGCAGAGGGCAACAATCAATGCTAATCATCCAAAGGGGAAAAACATGTCTAAAAGTCACGCAAATGACAACTACCACAAGACTGTTGAACAATTTTGGCCACTTGATGTTTGACATAAGCATAAGCAGGCTTCATAAGAGCACAGAATTGATGAGTGGACCTCACAAGTCGTGAAGAACGACACTGGATTACACTGAAATGTGTGGCATACTCTGGTAGTGGAAGATGATATATTATACTGTATATGTAAAGAGCTAAATTAAACTTGGAGAATGTACAATCATACCCTGACATCCATGACAAACAGTAGAAATAAGAGTGACGATTATTTAGCTTTTTCAGGGCAATTCTTTTTATTCTCTTCCAGTCTGGCCTGAACCTCGAAGCAAAGTATTAGGAGACAATTTGCATCGGGGAATGAGGAGCTATAGGGGCAGCCATCTCTGCCTGCTCTCCTAATTTGTCTCACTGTCATTTCTCCTCTCAATCACTGAGATGCCACAGACATTACAGGCAGGCCATGGACCCTGCTGGGAGTGCAAACAGTGATGGGTATCAGTATTGACATTGGTCTAAAAGGATCAGTTAGCCGTCTCTTTACCCTGCAGGTCTCATGACGACTCCCCATTCATACTAAAAAACAGCCTGCAGACGCGCTCCTCTCCCCCGACGCTCCCACTCTCTTGGTGATCTCTAAGAAAATGCGAGGAGCGCAACTGCCTAATGCCCCATAAGATTCTGACATCACCTTTCCACGGGAGAGGAGGACACACTCGATTTGATGGGCTAATTGTGTGTGGCATAATTAATCAATGTCTCCTGAACGACAAATCCCCACGTGCGCACTCCCAATGTCGCGTGAATGCCGGCGAAGGCACAGGGGGTAATTGAATTTACTTTTATTTATTCTCCTTCGTCAAGTCGTTTAGCTGCTACCGGCAGATATCTGTCACTTCCCCCTCAACGGCACGTTTGACGCCATTACGACTGTGCAAGATGGAGTGAGTTCAGCCTCAACGGGGCAAGACTGGACCGCGGATAGAGCTGAAGGCCTCGTTACAGGTACGGTTACTTCTGAAGAGAGACGGAAAGGCATCCAAATAACAACTACACAACTGCAGATGGAAAATATAAAGTGTATCTGTGATCGAACGTACAGTGAATTGACATCTGCAATGATAAAACAACTTTGTTTGGACGAGATTTAAACAGTTGTCACAGTATTTTGGCAAAAAAACAGGCTTAATCAATATAAATATCAGCATTTGATATACAAGCAAAATCTAAAGGCTTCAGTGGACACACAAAGCAGCACCATGGTGTTATTTTTATAGCGGGTCCCCGCTTTGTAATGGCATGTGTGTGCGCGACACACACAATCCCGCCTCCGGTTTCACGCTCGTCGCTGATTGATGGTTGGTGGCAGCATGGAGGGATTACTGAATGGTTCTGCTGGGCAAATGTTAACATTTCTTTGTGAAACTCAATCTGACGACTACAAAGACTCACAAAATGACTGAAAAGGACAATAAAGTACCGAAAAAGAGAGGCTATGTCTCTTTCAATCTGGGCGTGCTTCGATAAAGAAAAAGAGCCAGGGGAGGCTTTCACATGTCTATGCCCAGGGGGCCCGATGTCTCATTATCCGTCCACGGGCTGCAGCGACATGCAAAGCGGCGTAAAAGTGGCAACAAAAGGCGAGAAGGAGGAGACTGCAGCCGAGCGAACACGCACGTAAACAAGGCATTTACATATTACAAAAATCTGCTCTGCAAGGAGGGAAATACGTTTCCGTGCGTCTGTCAGAACTCGAGGACCACACGCTGCGTTTTTATGAGTTACATCAGGAGTAAACATATTTCGTTTGTTTACACAGAAACTCGCGCTGAAAACGTTCGAGGTTCGGCTTCCATCACGTTAAAGGAGTCCAGCAATCGAGCCCCGCAGTGGATTAGGTTTCCATTGCTCAGCAAACAGATCAATTTTAAATGTCTCTTCACTTAGTCGTCTCCTCCATTATGGAAAAAACAAGCAATCACTGTCTACACTTAGTACAGTGGACCATTACTAGCCGGCTATAGAATGAATCTCAGGAACAGAAGGCGGGTCGATGGCTGTCGCGGGCTGCAGCGAGGCCGCAGCGGTGTTGATGCCGAACTTCACGGTGGTAAAACGACAAATTACTGTATACTGGTGGGGCCTGATGAGTTGCCTTTTTTGTCATTAAAATTCCATTGATTGGCAGAAACGGCTGCAAGTCACCTTGATGAAGAGTGACACAAGGGATGGAACGTGGCGGGCCGAGATTAATTTCACGCCGCCTCTTCAAGGTCCCCCGCGAAAAAACCTTCGCTTACCCACAATTTTAAAGTCACGCCAATATAAGCTGCGTACTGTCGAGACAATCTGAGAAGAAGTCACATAAATCACACCCACGGTATTTAAAAAAAAAGGTATATTGTCGTTTACATTTACAGTTTTTTTTTTTTTTGCATAGCGGACACTCTTCCTCCGAGTGAATCACAGCACGGGAAACAGTCGAATAAGCGCAATTTCCTGGAGGGAAGAGGGAGTCATTTCAGCGGGAGGGAGTGCAGGCTGCAGATTAACAGCACCCCGGTGACACCACTGTAAATACTGTTCGGACCCTAAAATGGTCATGTGAGGGAGAAGGTACGGGTGGAGAAGAGGTTTAAATGCTTTTGCCACTGTGACATGAGGAAAATAAATGTATATACTTAGCTATAACTTTATTATAGCTGCGGGCACCTTTGGGCTACAGTCCACATATACAGTAATGGAGGAGGCGGTGCCATTCTGCAAGGTTTGGCGTATTCTTATTTATGAAAAACTCAATTTTTTTTCCAGAAGAAATACTAGAACATAATGAAATTGTGAAAATGTGTCACGTTAACATAACAAGATTGGAGGCACAAATTTGTGAAAATTTAGTCTAGACAGTCGATGAGCTAGGTTCATAATAAATAATTCATCCAAAGTATTACTGTGGACAGACCGCAGTCACAGAAATACATTTGGCAGTGTATTCAGAGTTGTTATCCAAGATATTTGGACATGAGATTAAATAGCAGAGTTGTGGTAACTCTGGTAATAGTAAAACTCAAATCTTCAATCAGAACATTTGCACTATAAGTTTAAAAATCTGCCAGTTATCAACAGGGTAGAAACCATTAAAAAGGAGCCCTGTGGGCCGGAAAGCTGCAAAACACATTGTGTGTATTGTTCAGGCCTGACAAATGACTCGAACCTATTCCCCTCCTCATGAAACATTTGCAATAACCTTTTCAAATTTCGAACCCTCCATTGTTTACATCTGTGTGTTTGCTTGCAGTCTTCTTCCCTGCCTTTGTTGGTGCATTGCTACAGTGCTTTGCTCGTTACAGCCATCAGTTATTGATCAGATACAAACACAACACAAACCCACTCGTAACGGCTCTTCTCCCGAGCACAGCCGCGGGTCACGAGTTCAACATTTAATGCATAGAAAATGTTTCACGAACTGGATCAGACTGGAATTTTCCATGAATAGATAGAATAAGCTGGATAGGTCGCTGTTACTCAGTGTTGCCGCCAAGGCCTCATGCCACTTGTGGCAATGCAACGAAAAAAGATCACCCTCGGCCCAGCATGCATTTCCCCCGTAGACCACCATTAAAAGTGATGTCTTAGAAACTGTTGACCCTGTTGCTGCAACCAAGGTCAGTTATTACTTTTTGTATGAGAATTGTTTCATTGGTTTTAAAACCGTGACAGAGCCTAGAAAAGCTAGTTTTATTTGCATGCCATTACCCGAATGCAAAGTGAACGAGTCAAGCAGGGACTCACTAGTGGTTTCTTTAGCCTCGTTTCCACCAAGCAGTCCAGTTCAGTCCCATTCATTACACATTAGAGCTAGTTTTTTTTTTATTTTTGCATTTCAAATTGTGAAAAGTTGTGGATGGTACCAAAAGAACCATCCTGTGCCATCCTGTTTTTTTCCTTACTCTTCGCACTTAGCACAGGTACACACTGATCCCACGCTAAAAGGTGGAGTTTAAACACTGCACAAGCCGTCTCGTCGGATGCGCTCTGATGAAAAATACAGGAGATGGGGAAATCCTACATCAGAGTTTGGCTTGCGGCCTTTTCTCAAGCAAAGCTAGTTTCCTTGTCATAATAAACAACCTCACGTGTGTGTGGTGTACATAGCAAATGTGTGGTCAAGCGAGAGAGGGAGCAGCAGAAAAGAGATGGTGAAAGCGAACGGAGCGGAGGTAAAGGTGTCGATCCCCCAATAATCCAATTCAGATTTAATTCCTTGAAATAATTTTTGTAAACCTCAAATTTTTTAACAAGAGTATCTTGTACCTACAACACTGTATACAGTTATACAATGCATCCAATGCCACTAACAGCATATGCTCCGTCCACTAGAGGGCATTCACACTTATTAAAACACTTTAAGCTGATAGCTAGTAACGATTAAGCTTAGACACTGATGAACCCTGTGATGAGGTGGTCTGGTATTGTGACGTTAGCGGTTAATGTTAGCATATTGAACATGAGGTTGCGATTCAGAAAACTATTCATTAAATGTGACACGCCTCTCAATTTTCCGCGTATTTAGGCCAGAAACGATCACAACAAAGACGTAACAGCCTGTTTGTGGTACAAAGATCGGGCCGACGTTGAATGTTGCTGGTGACTTCCCAGCGCTGCTCAGCACGCTGCCAGAGCTTTTCCAGTCAGAATAAAACGGTACGGACTCGAGGCCCAAGGCAGAGCAAGATTACCATAATATGTTCGTGAGCCAACACATTCATAAAAAAAAAAAATACACATTCAGATTGTGATTTCAGCATGCGATTAGTGTTAGTTTTACCATTCAAATGATATTCCACCCCCTTAAATTCCTTCCAACAGCCTTAGTTACCAGTTTGTGTGTTGCCAATCTGGTTGTAAATGACTAGTATAGGTCACTGTGTGTCAAGAGCCAACACCAGTCTACCCTGTTGTTTCCCCGACTGCTGGAAAGGTGAATGGGGTTACCTCTAAAGCTCAGCCAACGACCCTGCCTACATCGCAGAGCACGCTCTGCAGTGAAAACACAAAACGGATTTGCATTTTGACTAACGCGTTTACGTAGGTGTTTTCCCGGGTTCAGATCCTCGTCAAGGAAATGGTACCACTCTTTGGTTTGTTGCTTTAAGTTTCTGGTAATTGAGTCTTTTAAAATGACAAACCACTGACAGGTCCTAAACAAGAGCTACTTGTGGTTTGTTTGTTTGTTTCACTCAACACGAACACAAATCTGAAACATTTGGCGAATGGATCCTCCGAGGTGATTTGCCTAAACCCCCGTCTGTTTTGCAGGAGCGGAGCACAGAAGGAAGAGCGAGACGAGAGTTTGCAACGGATCCTTCACTCTTTGCAACAAACCAGAACAATATCACACAGAACAATAGAAAAAGTAATACCATGCTATGTCCAAAGTATTGTCTTTGTGGTACTCATTTTTTAGCACTTTAAAGTCTCTGCAGCAAACCTGTCATGGCTCGTATGGCGTACAGACTCGTCCCCTATAACTCAACACTAAAACAGTGAAGTGGGAGAGAATGCAATAAGGAGGCATGGAGCGAGCGCGGAGCCTCAAAGCACCACGTCTGGAGAGAGCGGTTCATTTCTGCAATATGGATTAACTGTTTGATTCATTGTCAGACGTATAGGAAAGCGCCAAACAATGCCTCTACATCCTGTCTGTTTTTACATTCACACTCGCTGATCGCTACGGGCAGGGCTTTGCTTTTTACATCTCTTATTGTGCTAACTACGTGCTAGTGGGCTGGCAGCCCTGTGATCCAGGCGGCAGCGATCTCGCAGCGTTTTTCTGTGTAGAGATTACTGACCAGCGAGGAAAAGAAGAAGAAGAAGAAGAAGAGGCGAAGAGATGCCGCTCGACGTTCTTCTCGGAGCGTACGAGATGCAGCGGCGTGTCTGACTTTGGGAGGACGGATCTCTTTGATGGTTGCAAAGATCAAAGACGGGAGATTTGCTCCTATCTGCAGTAATTTCAGAGCCCCCCTCCACACACACACACACACACACACACACACACACACACACACACTCTATTTTTCTTACGCCTAGCAGTCAAAACGATTCACGTTCATCTCAAAAAAAAAAGTTATCAGTGATTTAATGGCTCATTTTTTCCATTATATCTTGGCATCATATGGCGAAAAATAGTCTCCAATTCCAATCTATCAGTTTTAATCCCGAGCCTCGCTCCAGACAGTTTTCACTGATTTGACTCGAGACAAAGAGGCATAATCTTTTTATTGCGGTGGGAGCTCCTAGCCGAGGTACAGTAGACACGGAATGGCCAGATGTCACCGCGCGATCATGCACCGCTATAGAACATTTATGAGCCATTAGAGCGCCGTGCCAGAGGATGTGGCTGCTGCTTATTAAGTCTGAGAGGCATGTGCAGGGGGGGAGAATGCACGTCAGGTGAATTTAGCACACGAGCCAGACTGCTTCTCTTCTTTTTTCTCTCCTTCTTTTATTTGCACAGGTAAGCCCGCGTGTGAATTAGGTATCCAAAAATCACGTGCTCGCATTAAATTACTCAACGTCCTGCGAGATGAAACATTTTCTCTTGCGTCCTCTCATCTCCCGGCGCGTATCCGGAGTGGGTATCGCACAGCCCTCTTCACTGCATCATGTCGGCTGAGAGGCCAGCGTAAGATATGGAAGCTAAAGCCCTTTTTCTAAAGGATTTCTCTGTAAGAAGGTGATTTTGTTCTCTTGGTGTCCGTTATATTACTTTCAGCATTTTCTGCGGCTAAGACGAGATCTCATTTCAGCATCGTGCCTGAGAGAAGAGGCTTAGGGGGGAGATGACAGGCCTCTGTCAGCGCCTCCGCGCCAGGAAAATTAGGGTTACACAATTACACACAGTTCCACAAGCGTCACCAAAAAGCCCTATTCGTAATTGGATCCATTTTGGGGGGTTTAAAGCCTGCTTCTTTGAGATGCACAGGCAGAGCAACCCGAGGAACAGAATTCATCCTCCTCCTCCTCCTCCTCGCTCAGACTACATCTCTTTTGCATTTAGACTGGACCGAAGAAAAACAGAACAGCGCCGAAGTTAGCCCTGTCACATCCACTCGTACGGAGCAGATGCAACATGTCACTCTGAATCTGAATAATTATAGCAGCGTCTATTTTTATGTTTTGTTTGTATTTTTATTTTTTCTCAGCAGAAAGGTAAGATACCTCTGTCATGTCAGCGGGCCTAGAGAATGTTGAGTGATATGACAATATAATGCAAAAAAGCAGCGCATATATTGTTGCCAAGTTCTATTTTGAGCATTAATTGCTTCTCCAGAGAGGTATTTCAAGTGTTTCACAAAGACGCTTGGATAGCTGGAGGTCGAAATTACATCGGTAAGTTGTGCTTTCAGCCAAGTCTGATAAGTGGCAAGTTCAAGTCTAGCCTTATGCTGTACGGAACTCTTCATTAATGAGTACAATCTGGTGCATGCAGCCGCTTTTAATTTCCCTCAAAAGGAAGTGACTGTCAAGCGTTGAAAGCATAACACTGAAGCGTCTTAGTGTTGTAGCCCTTTAGATTTTACAGTACTGTATTTGCATTATGTGATGACTTTCCTATTAGAGAACAAAATGCACACACCTACTTCATCTTACTGTTTGAAACAGTAGATAGAAGCCTCCCTGTTCACTGAGGCTGTGCCACATCTGTACCAGAGATGGATCTGTTACAGAACTATGGTGGGAAATTAACTTTTTAATGTAATAAAAATCACATGTAAATGAATTGTGAACATCTACCAGCCACTGACATTTACTGTAAATGTTCAAATTGACCAGCCACTCAAAAGTAAATCATAATTTTTGTATCTGAAAGATAACAGCCAAAGTTCTTCTACCCTGAAACCCACGTTTTCCTAAAAGTCTGGTAGACTTAAAATGATTGATGATGCAAATGGCCTGGTTGACTGGTGACTTTTTGTGGTCACTCAACTTGGCTGAAGAATAAACACGAGTTCCTCAACTAGAACAAAATGGGGCAGCAAAGAAATCTCAACAGGAGCCTAAACAAACACTTTGGGGTGAGATCTGCAGTGTGTCAAGGGACAGATTCAAGCCCTGTTTACACGAAGGGAAAACACAGATATTTCCAGGCGGTTTGGCCTCTCATTTACACGAAAACGCCGTTTATCACAGAAAACAATTATTTCTAAAAACTCCAGGCAAAGTGGAGAATTTGGAAAAGTCCGGTTATGTGTTGTCGTGTCAACTGGGAGAAACGTGGTTTTTGGTTCTCACCCTCATTAGGCTATGCGCCAGAAAATGCTTAACCTCATGTGAGCGCCCTATTGGTTGTTTTGAATGGAACAGGAAGTCGCTCGTGTTATTCGTTGTTGTTGATTCTGAGGATTCTGATTGGCTTGCATGGCTTTATCCTTCTGCCTACACTGCCGCCCAGAGGTTTGGCATAGTTATAATGGCGCTCGAGGGCGTATTTATGCGGGTTGATGTAAATTACAACTTTTTTGAAAACGCTGTTGTGTGCACGATGTTATTTTTGAAAACGGGGGAGTCCAACCTGGGCTAAATTCCCCACCTCTTCTTTAGCCTTCACAAAAAGGCCTTCGTCACACCCTGATTGGCTGGAGGGGAACGCCCCAAGCTGCTTCCACTCATTGATCAGGAGTCAGTCTCCACACCCCGCACACAGGTGATCTGAATCCATCGCAATCAGCCAGAGGGATTTGAAATTCAGCCCCAAACAAAAAACAGATAGCTATAGATCGCCTCACACAATGGGACTGCTCCAACAGTGTTTTATGAGATGGCTGCTAATAATCCACTGAACAAAATACCACAAAGTAGCTGTCAGCCTTCAGATGCATATTTTGCATTTGGTTGGTTTTTAGTAGCTCTAAACAACAAATGAGCTCCTTGCGGGTTTAATATACAAGAAAAAAAGAAACTCAATTTTTTAATCCGTACTGAACCTTCAGCTGAAAATGTGTTCTCGGTCAAATGCACCAAGTCACAGGCTGTGCTTTTAACTATTGTAGGAGCGAGAGTAGAAGACGGGACTTTAACAGCAGAACGAAAAGTCAGTAATTGCTAAAAGACAATGAAAATGGCTTGTCGAATTTATGAGAAAAGGTCTTCCAGAGCCTGTAGGGGCTGCAGAGGACCCAAGTTCAATCTCAGGCTGAGCTTCGGCCGGTAACGTGAGCGGAGAAGTTATTCGGATGAGTCAGGAACAGGCAGTCGGGGAAAAATCAGCGTGCACATCTCATTTTGTCACAAACTACAGCTAATGTACATAAAAGTATGTAACATGCACTCATCAGTGTTCAAAGGACCAATTTAGTGGTTGAAGGAGCGGAAAATTCTGCCTGTTTGAAAAAAAAAAAATCTATTTTGATATACTGTAGGCCGACCTACACGCCGCCGCTCACATACTAATTAGATCCTTCAATCTTTAATGTCATTTGAAGGAAATACATTCAGGCTATCACTTCTCCCTTATCGCAAAACGCCAACTGCGTGTCACCTCGTGTTCCCCCGGGGGGTTTATTATAGCCCCCGAGGATCAAACTGTCTGGGGGAGACTATAAAGGTGATTGCGGTGTTTATGAGAACTGATTTTCAATCAGGCAAACACAGTGGAGGGACTTTCATCTTGAGCACAATTCAGCCCTTCACACGCTGAGTGATAATTGCAGCTCATCTTGAAAGGCTGTTTTCATGCTCCCGTCTCAAGGTGTATCCTCTGCACTCCCCCCTCCCCCCCACCCCCGCTCGCCATTTTGGATTTGTTTCTTAACTGTCCATGACTCGAGGAGGCAGAATGAAATAAAGTTGCTGGAGCACAATGTCGTACCCCTAAGGCAAGGTTAAATTAAACTTCATCAAAAGCCCCGACTATAAAACGGAGTTTTGTGTTTTGGCAAGGTTAAACGGTTCGAGGAGACGTTCGGATCCGTCTGTGTTTTGTCAATGTTGAGCCTTCCTGCAGAGAGAGAGAGAGAGGGAGGGAGAGAGAGGGGGAGAGAGAGGGGAGAGAGGGGGAGCGTTGTCACACATAACCACAAAAGACCATCCGCACAGGCACACCTACTGTATACCAACACAAAAGCTTCATTAAAGCACCTTGCCGTCTTCCCTCCCCCACAACGCGTACACACATACCACCACCACCACCACCACCGCCTCCTCCACCCCAGCACAACCCTTCATCCTCTCTTCATTTTCATCAAAACATTGCAGATGAGGTCCTGAGCTCAATTAATCATTCTGCAGCCCTCCTGTACTGCCCCCCTATTAATCACCAGGCCCACCATACTGCAGGGCCAGGCCGTATAAACCTTTTCCTTCTGGGAGTGGTTGTGTTGTCACTGGATGTGTATGCATGCGTGCATACCTCCCCCCCCTCGAAGGCGCTCGCCCACACACACATTTCGGACTGCCAATCTCGTACTATAAGCTATTTAAGGAGCGGGAGTCGGGCTTGTTTCGGGGCCTTCATCGGTTCAGTGGATAGCCTGCCTCGAAATGAAGGGATAACAAACAATTTACCACACAGGGAGCGTACGTTAAGGGATTCCTTTTTAGCAGCGTCGTGGGTAAAATGTGTCCCAGCACATGTGAACAAAAAATTGTTTTTCCTACATCAAACCGTGATTATTCACTCATAGCTTAGCAATCAAGCTTTGAATTTCTCCATAAATTGGCTCGAATAAGAGCAATGTTTCTGGGGAGTTTTGGGGCAGTGTCTTCTATCCTGTACAAAACCATGAACAAAAGAGCAAAAGTGTGAAGAAAGAATGGATTAACTGTGTGTTTATCTGCTCCAGCTAACTAACTTCCTACCTACCGTGGTTACCGAGCCAAAGACAAGGGGCACATGTTTTCTGAACCAGATTTTTGTGGGGTTACAGTGTTTTGCATTGGAATATGCAGCTTGTGGGAGTAAAGATGCTACTATATCAGGGTTTGGAGTCATTTCCTCTCTGTCCGGCTCTGTGCTCATGCTCTCCAGGTAAACATGTGTTGGACAACATGCATATTCAAAACACGTGGTTTTCGTTTGGAAAGAAATCAGCTGGAGCGGTTGGAGTGTCATCATCGGCATTAGCTTACAGTAGCTCATAAAATCTGCTACCCGAAGTGGTCGATTCAGCTGACAAAATAAGACGTCCTTGAAGAGGAGGAGCCGCCTCGATTTAACTTTCTGTGTGAAACCCAAGGCTTTTAAAAATTAAGCACCTCTGTTTGTTTCCTTCCCGGCAAAGAAAAAAGGTATCAGCTGCTAACGACCAGGTCAAGGTTAAGGTTACCTGCTATTTCCAGAGTGTAGGTTTTTTAGCTTGGAGGTTGTTGTTGTTGTTGTTGTTGTTGTTGTTGTTGTTGTTGTTGTTGTTTTACGAACCGTAACACAGAGATAGCAGAATGGAGGGGAATGCCGACTGAAATAGTCAACCAATGGCAGGCTTTAAACAGTCATCATCTGGTAAATCTGACCACTGCCAACCAGGAAAGATGTAAGACAAGAAGTCTACCCTGGATTTTATCGAGTTAAAGAGATAGTGCATGACCTCTAGAGTTTTTGTAAATAGATTTTTATTAAATTACCTCAAACGTTTCCAAGTAATGAACAACAAATTAATATGTGACACAGACATCAGGCCAGAAAACTCAGAAGTATGGATGTCAAAGTGCTGCACTCCCATGCAGCTGCGTACAGCTGTCACAGAAGTGTTCTCATATCTCCCCCTGATATTTCAAGGTCATTTCTGAAGTTATTAATGTGACGGCAATTGCCACGCTTATCCCCGTAATGTCCCTAAACTCTTTTACCTTAAATTAGCTCTGAATAATTGACCAATATTTATTTGCTATTCCCAGCCTTCCTCCGCTCGTCTTTTTTTTTCCAGAGGAGAAGATAGTACAACAGCTTGAGAGGCAGGGGCAGCTTGCTTAATTATAATAAATTTGTGGCTCTTATCTGTCCTTAGTCAACCTTGGCAATTTTTACTGCACTCCTTTTACTGCTCACTCCTCCAAGGCACAGAAAACACCCATCTTTGCGTCAAATATCTGCTTAAAACACAAGACAAAGCCTTATCTACAGGCAGCTGTGAGCGTGCAAAGAGAGCAAATGATTCAGTTCATCAGTACGGCACAACCAGTGATGCATTGGATTTCTCAGTATTCAGGAAACGGTGGAGTCTCATTTTGAAAATGGCCATATTCAAATTATTCCAGGATAATGCACGTTATATCTGGAATTATAGCAGAGTGCTCGCTGGAGCTGAATTACAATAACCCAAACGGTTACAGATCAATAAGATTAGTTCTTTCCTGTGGTGTTATGAGACAATGCCTTGAATCTCTCACCAGTTCTGACTAGTGAGCAACAACACTGATAAAACAGTTCTGTTGTCTTACAAAAAGTTTGTTGAAGAAAGAAAGCGAACAACAAACTCCCTGCAGCAGGAACGTGGAAGGCTGGTGGTGGTTGGTGCAGCGTCTGACCATCAGCACATTGCAACGAAACACCAGAACCCGCTGAGAATTCACAAGTTGGCTGTGTTTCTATCAGACAATCTGCTGCTGGTGCAGTCACAGTCAAAACAACTCATGGCAAGAAATATAGGAATTCCATATCGTACAATGGATACAATGGGACACTCGTACTGAATGATAAGCAACCGAGAGTCTGCTCATGTTGACTGTGAAGACATGGAGCCGTCCGACACTTTTGATACGCAACTCACATGCTTTTAAAGAAATGCAATGCAACATGCAATTTCTTTAACAGCTTACTTTTAAAATACAGCCATTCTATTTTCCTCACAATCAACTAATCGCTTGTTTCCAGGACAGGTCATTGGGAAGGTTACTGGGGAAATGAGTACAGGTGATACTTTGGGTGCACATCGGAAGTAACATAATAACTGATGCACTGGCGAAACTTTCAAGGCTTTAGAAGCATTAGCTCAGTGGGCTAGTTGTGGAAGTAGTATTTCATTGATGGAGTCTACCCCAAGATTTAGATTTAGTAGCGTCCTGTTACCATGAAAGAAACACTGGTTCCTGTAAAGTGACAGGATGCGCCTGAAATTGTGCCCACAATTTGCGCAAGGAATCACGGGAGGCTAGGAATAATGTGGATACATTTCAAGTATTATGTCAAACATTATAGAGGAGACAAACCATTTAATGCATTTTGAACAGAAGACTGTAACACCAGAGGTGGTGTGACACACATCCTGCCCCATCCTACCAACTGCCGATTGAGGTGTTGCATTTATTGGAGCGCCGATTTGGTGATACTGCTGCAGACGGACTTCTACTAAGCATGGGAGAGGAGGATCACCAAGAAGGGTGAGATTATTCAAAGATCAGACGGGGCGGCCGTAGCTCGGGAGGTAGAGCGTAATAGTCACCGGTCACTGGTTCGAATCCTGGACTCTCCCAGCTGCATGTCCAAGTGTCCTTGAGCAAGATATTGAAACCCAAATTGTTCCTGAATTTCATACACTGATGGCAACCTCTATATTGAGCTATAAAGAAGTTGTTGTTGTTGTTGTTGTTGTTGTTGTTGTTGTTGTTGTTGTTGTTGTTGTTGCGCAGTAGAAGGATAACGGTGGGAAAAAGACATTCTAAACCCTTATTTTGCAGCAAAGTTATCAGACTTTTTCAGTGTTTTGGATTCAGATTTGACTGGTGATTCTATACATGCAGTTTTATGTCCCCATGAGTTCTGGCTCTCTTCCTGTTCATTTAGATAGGGGCCTGGTCTTGTTAGCCCAAAATAACTGCCCGTGAGCCATTGCCAAGATGGCCGCTGAGTGCCAAGACTTGCCTACAAGGACTTTGATTGCGTAGCCAAAGCCTGATATCTAAGTCCTCTGTGACACAGACCTCCAATGTTGAGCAATAAATATATTGAACCCACAAAGGGGCTGCAGTGTAATAAACACCAAACACCAGCTGTAAATGTTCACAAGAACATGAGATGCATATTGATTTACTCGTGAAAAACACTTTTTTTACCTGTGTGAGGAATGCTTGCTTCAAAGCCAAGCTGATTTAGGACAAAGCCCAACCTAAAAAAAAAAAACTAAACATCCGTGACCCATTTTCCATAACACAGGTGTTTTCAGTTCTCTGGGCTGATTACAGCAGACCTCTGCTCAGGTTGAGGTCGAGGTGGATCTGTGCTGGGAATTACACAAGTTCACTAAACACCAGCAGATATAGAGAGGTAACTTCCCTGCATTCACGTGTGCAACAAAGCCATCATGAGGCTCAGGGATGTGTCAATCAGGCTCAGTTAGTACACACCCACACAGTCACCTGTGTGAGTGTAACAAGGGTATGTAGGGCCTTTAAAATACGTTTTATACAGTAGGAATGATGCACACAGAATAGGGAAAGATGGACTAACAGTGTTTGTTTTAGTCTTTTCATAGGATTTGTTGACAAAACCAGACTAATCCTTTATAATGTAATTAATCTCTTGTAGACCCTGTATTTATAGAATGTATTAATCCATCCATATTAATCCATCATTTTTGCTTGAAATTCCTATATCATATGTATGTTTTAGGAATAACTTCCTTGATAATCCATATCAGTTAAACTTGATTGAAATTTAGCTGTGAGAATTTCAATAAGCATTTGAACTCTTATGGTAACGTCAATGATGACTCAGCTCTATCCAGTAGTGCCTATAGAACAGCACTCAGGGCCCTGACACTGGGTTGCAGCCAATATGTTATTAGCCACACCTGTTTTTTTATTTTCCAGTCAAAACGTCTGCTGAGAAAATATTCTTGATTAGATTCAACTCACGCACTGGCCTCTGTGAGGTCTCGGCTCACCGTCATGTAAGACTAAAACAAGCCATTACGTCCAAGAAACTCTTGATATTCCTCTGACATTGAGCAAGTGCTGAAAGCTTCACTGAGCTGCAGCATCACTGAGCCTGACAGGACATTTTTTAGATAAGGAAAAATAATCCCTAAAAGAGGGGACATTTCTTAATGAATAAAGTGGTGCTCCACCACTTTCACCCTCACCCAGTAGTCAAAAAGTTCTCATGTAGCGTCCGACGCGGCATCAGAGCGGCTCTGCATGCTAGCTGCCTGTAAAGCTGTGCACACATGGGATGTGTCGGCCTCTTTGCAGTGCAATGTGTTTGACAGCTGGTTGACTACAACGGATAATGCATAATGCAAGACACGTGAACTGTATGTCTTTGATTACACACCATCTGAAGCTGATCAAAGGGTCATTCACAAAATTCAGTCATCCATTTTCACTCAGTTTACCTGGTCATTGATATGATGCCGGTTTACAGTTATTTAACAATACAGAATGCAGAAGCTACGTATCAGTGGAAGGTGGTTCGCAGCCGAGGAAGAAACCAGCTTCCACTGATCTGTAGCTCCTGTAAACCTCCTGTCCTGGCTGACATGTTCTCGCCGCGGTGACACTAGATAAGGCCATGGAGTGTAATTACATTCAGTTATTACAGTTTTAGTGTGAGAGCAAGGAGAGGATCAATAAAAGTGAGCTAGCCTGCTGTATCTGATCCTGGAACACAGATTGCAGCGTGGAGCAGTGCGATGAAGATTACCGCCTCAGACATGTTGCATTTCTTTTAACCCTCGCTGTATTCACTGTGACTGTTTTCCTTCTCCCAGAGAGGACTGTGGCGTTTCAATTTGCACTTCTGTTTTTCACTCGGAATCCGATCCCTCTGTCTCTGCGAGGCTCCGACTCTGCTCGGCATGAAAATGTAGAGCACTCGCTAAAATCGTAGCCTAGTGATTTTATTCAGTGTTGTGATGTTGAATACGCTACGTCCTCCGCGGGTTCAAACCGTGAAAAGAAAAAAAAGCTGAAACCCGTCCTCTTTAGGCCCACATTCATTCTTTCTCTAATAAAGTTTCTTGACTCCACAGGGAAGGCAATTAACAGAAAAGCAGTGGTGTGCACATTCGCAGTGCCCCAAAATCATCATTTGCACATCAAACAGCCTCTGCCTTCATCCCGGTCAATTTGCATATAATACCACAAAGGTGCATCAATGTCAAATAGAAGTCTTCATTCCGATGCAGCATCTATGTCTCTGCTGCTGGGATGCTGAAGTAGGTGCACTGGAGATACACAAAGCACTCAGTGAAATAGAAAAAAAACAGGGGGTCAGGCAAGGAATAAAATACTCCAATACTTCCACCACTGAAACCGTAAAAGGTGTGTCATACATAGAGATACAGTAATCATAGTGAATTTCCCATATTCGTGTTTGTTTTTTGAATCTCTGAGTTTTGATGATCGTGGCCTGGGCCCTGTCTCATGCATTGAGTGTAGGATGAAGGGAAACACAGTTGAAGTCTGTGTCCTCCAAAGTGAAAGACTGTGAAGGCGCAATCTTGCATCGAGGCAAGAGTGGAAAACAAAAAACAAGATAAATGGACTTGCACTTCTGTATCGCTTTTCCAGTCTCACTGACTGCTCAAAGCGCTTTACAACACTTGTCACATTCACCCACTCAAACACACATCCATTCACTGAGGGCAGAGGCTGCCATGCAAGGTGCCAACTGCTCATCAGGAGCAATTTGGGATTCAGCATCTTGCTCAAGGACACTTCAGCATGCAGCTGGGGGAGCCAGGGGTTCAAACCAGCGACCTTCCAATCGTTAGATGACCCGCTTTACCTCCTGAGATACAGTCGCCCCGGAAACTGGAAGCGTAAACTGCTCTCCACCCACAACAAACAAAAACCAATACGCTCAGATAAAACATTTCAGCTATATATGTGCCGGACAATATCATGTTTTGCACTTTCTTTGCTCATCGCATATTTTCAGGTAAAATGAAAGACATTTAAGGCCCTTGGTGATCAGAAATTGTTCGGTGTAACCAGCTTGTACGGTACGCATCGGAATGGATACAATTACTGATGACTCGAAGGAGCCTGAACCGCAGCCACGCAATCAAAAACTCATCCAACTTGTAATAGTTGAATTTCAAGAAAATTATATATTATTATGGTGAAACTGATGAGGTGCTGAAATTATAATTTGAAGTATGATATTACTCTAACTGCACAGTAATAGTCGTGGTAACAGGAGCAAGGGATTCCAGAAGAAGATGGTATCGCCAGGAGTCGGAGGGCATGTCCAAATGTGGTGGCCTCTTGCACATTTCAGTGCCACTGTTGCATCATACAAACTGATTTTAATTATTGCATATTAGTAGCATAAGTACTGTTTACGATTGTAAGCACAGAGTGAATAATTCTAAAAACAATCCATCTTCTATTTAGTTCGCACAGTCTGTAAAGAGATTATGATTTGGAGTGTTAGTTTGCATCACTGGTGAATGTAAAAGCATTCTAGGACGTTTTAAACTGTGAGGAGTTGCTTTATATGACATCAGCCTGTTACTTTGACAACATTGCCTCTTTTAGTGTGTATTTGTTACGTGTCTTAGAGATGGCCCCGCAGTAAAACTCACAACCTGAATGAAAATTATCATTTGTTCATTCATTAAGCCCAATAAACGTCTCCGTGGCGTATATGGACAAACGCAGCGCTGTCAGTGGACGTTTTAATGCTTAATGTGCAATCGTCAAGTTCCTGCCACCGGTGTTTTCCTGTTGTTTGAAGTAGTCTGTCTAATGAGAACGTCCCCTGTCTGAGCTGTGTTTTGTCATAAATTAATTGGCTAATAATTGTGAAAACACTGAAGACATGTCTTCGCTCTCTACTCGACAGAACACAACCTCTCACGTGAGAGGTTCGGCTGATTATCGGCTCAGCTGTTCATCGTTTTGCCGATTATTTGTATGCGCTTTATTCTTCAGTCTGCCGCTAAAGTAAATTATTATACAGCTGCCTCCCCGTCTGTAGTCACCAGACACACGTTACACGTCATACAGAGAAAAGCAGCAGGTATCATTGAAATTACAAACATCACAATCCTCTACACTGACATTGCAATAACTCCACAAAATCATGTTATTGTCTTATTTCTATAAGGACAAGCGTCCCCAGTTACATCACTTTAAATGCATGAATAATGCACGTAACGCATGCATGCAATGTTAGCCGATAGTAATAATAATAACGTAGGCTAATGTTGAGTCTCCTGGAGCCAATTCAAATGCATTAGTGATGGTCAACAAGCTCATTTGTTGGTCAATTATTTAGCCAGCTGACTGGCAAAAACAAATGACTGAATGCTACAGTAACATCATTTCTTGCACTTACCAGGGCTGCTCATGTTTCTTAGTCTCAACCCACAAAAAGCTACGTCAGCCTATACTCGAAAGTCTGACTGTGTCTTGTGATGCCGTTGTTAGAGACCTTAGACATAACCGGACTGCTTCTTAGGCCTGTGTTGATCCAAGTGGTGGAATAACTAAGTAATTTGTACAATTTTGAGGTACTTGACTAGTTCTACTTTAAAATTGTGTTTCCAAATGTAGTGTAGGTCTCCTTGATTACCATCAGAACCAAAAAAGAACGTATCAGTCAACCCATGATAGTGATGCAGACTGATCCTCTTTTATCATGCTCCCATTGTTCTGAAGCTTGTGGCCCTGAAAAGTACACACATTGCGAATCGCAACTTGTTAATTAAAAATGATTTCAATAGAATCAAAAATCAATATAATAAAGTACCGGGCTGGACTTTTTGGCTTTTTGGCCGCCTGCCTACGCTTATGGAGAGCTCTGTAGAAGTAGCATTATAATAGAAGCACATCTGTTACTGCACTTTGAGAGCACTTAAAATCTCAGCCTGCCTCTTAGAGATTTGGTCTTCACGCAAGCAGATTCTTCTCACACGCACACAGTGCAAAGACACTCAAACACACACATAGTTTTGTGACTCATTTTTGCCTCCCTTACATTATTTAGCATATTGTTGATAACCTGGTGAACACGCTTATCTGTTTCCACACAATCCAAACAGATGTATTTATCAAAAGTCTGGAGGGAAAAGGTTTGACATTGCAACCGCTGACTCGAGTTACACTTAAACTATCCTGCTAGCATAACACACTGCTTTGGATACATGCATTATTCAAGCATTTTCTCTCCTGAGAAGGACACATTAAATATTTGTTGACTTATAAAAGCATCATGCAACACGCTGCACCTCAGGACTGTTAATTTTCCACACACGCTTCATTGTAAAGCTCCATCTGCTACACCACTGGTCCTATTAAGGCAAAGAAGGGAGGCTTGAATATTGGAGCGGAACAGTTAAACCTCAAAGATGGAGAAGAACACAAGGGAGGGAGTCTATATCCACAAGTAAATAAGGAAACGTCGTGAGGTCAACTGTTGAAACGTCTGAGCTCCCAGTGATGTTGTATACTGGCAACAAGGACAAAACAGAACTGTAAAACAAGACATATGGCATAGTGATGTTTGTACTGCTGAACAAAACTATAACTATTCCAGTTGAAATCTAATTAAAACTGCCGACGTTTGTTTACTGTGAGGGGATTTGGACGGCATGTCACATTTGAACTTTTCCCCCGTTTGCTTTACTTGTGAAATTCAGCCGTCTTTGGTTTAACTTTCAAAATTCTTGATTAAAAGCCGGGTGTAGATTCCATTCGCTGTTGTTTTAGTTTTAATGATTTCAATAGTCCCAATAAATCATTTTTAATCACTAAACACCCAATGTAAGTATCTTTAATTTTCATTCTATGCATGCAGACTAATTACAGTGCATTATAAATAGAATCTGGTTCTCTTCTGCAGTGATTAATTAGGTTCTATGTTGCTCCATGGAAACAATATTGTATAACAGATTCAAACATGTTTACACTCCAAACAAATGAACATGAAAGAGACTGAAACAGATTACTGTTCAGTTCTGAGGTTTATTTGTTTGTGTTTCCAAGCAAGCTTAGAAAAATTAGGCCAGAGCAAAGAATTCTCAAATCTGGAGTGTAGTGACAGGAATTCAATTGTTTTTCTATTGATTCATCCATTTACAGTCGCCTATAAAACATATTCACCTCCTTAATTGTTTTCCCATTTTATTGCTTTTATAAATGTAATTATGGTCCATATACAAAGAATATGCAAAACAAAAAAATTACAAAAAGAAAATCTTTAATGTCACAATGAAAATACATTTCCCCAAAGTAATTTGAATTCATTAAAAATAGATAATGTATGATGCATTTATTGCATAAGTATTCACCCCCTTTAAATTAACTGATCTAATTCAGCAGAGGTCTAGCCAACTGGTGCTAGTAGTCTCACAATTAGTGAAATGGAGATCACCTGAGCGCAGTGAATGTGTCGTAATGGATTGTAGTATAAAGACACCTGTGTCTGGAAGGTCCAGTCACTGGTTAATAAGTATTTCTTCTACAATTACGCCACGAAGACAAACGAAAACTCAGAGCAACTCTACGTGAAAACGTTATTGAAAAGTATAAGTCAGGGGATGGATACAAAAACATTTCCAAGTCACTGAACATCCCCCAGAGTTCAGTTTAATCCATTGTTAGGAATTGGAGGGAATATTGCACATGTGTAAATCTGACTAGAGCAGGCCATCCTCACTGACTGAGTGACCGTGCAAGAAGGAGTTTAGCGAGGGAGGCCACCAAGACAACTATGACCACTCTGAAGGAGTTAAAAGTTTCAGCAGCTGAGACGGGAGAGACTCTGCATACAACAACTGTTGCCTGGGTTCTTCACCAGTCAAAGCTTTGTGGGAGAGTGGCAAAGAGAAAAGTTACTGTTGAAGAAAGCTCCTTAAATCTCAACCAGAGTTCACTCAAAGGCATGTGGGAGACTCCAAGGTCAACTGGAAGAAGGTTCTTCAATCTGATGAGACCAAAATGGAGCTTTTGGGTCCTCAGACTAGACGCTATGTTTGGCGGACACCAAGCACTGCACATCACGACAAACACACCATCCCCACCGTGAAGTCTGGTGGTGGCAGCATCATGCTGTGGGGATGTTTCTCAGCAGCAGGCCCTGGAAGGCTTATATAGGTAGAGGGTAAAATGAATGCAGCCAAATATAGTGAAATCCTGGAGGACAAACTGATTCAGTCTGCAAGAGAACCACGACTTGGGAGAAGATTTATTTTCCAGCAAAGACGATGACCCGAAGCATACAGCAAAAGCCACACAGAAATGTTTAGAGACAAGGTGAATGTTGTGGAGTGGCAAAGGCAAAGCCCAGACCTCAATGCAATACAGAATTTGTGGCTGGGCTTGAAAAGTGCTGTTCACGCCTGATCACCTTGCAACCTGACAGAGTTTGAGAGGTCTTGATTAGTATAAATGCAGCACACTTGTGTCCATCAGTTGGACTTGTGCTACTAAATATCAAGGGAAATATAGTCTTAAGTATTGTGGACCACAAAATAAAGATGAGTGTCTAGAGACATACCGAATATAAGAAGTTCACAATATGCACAAAAGGAATATGCAACAGTAGAGATAAATGCTATGTATAACATGAGCCATCATGGAACATAGAGCTGTGGTTTATTTATGACAAAACACCACTGGGTTCTCCTGAGGGTTTAACATGAGTGCTTTGTTATAAATAAACCACAATAAATTGTATATCCTCTACGTTCTATGATGGCTGTAGCCTCATGTTCTTCCGTTGACTGAAAAAAGTATTAAAATCATGAGGAGGAGAGCATCTCTGCAGCGCCGCAAAATGTCATTAGAACACTGTTTTGCGACACATTTTACCGTTATTTTAAAAAATGGCAGCTTCTTGGATATTGCACTTAGCCATATTGCGAGGTTGATAATACTTCAAATAATTGTGCAGCCCTAAAAGGAACCTTTTTGCTTTTAATAAGCATTTAATCAATTATAACCTTAATTTATTTTCCCCGGCTGGTCTGACAGCCCTGCTGGTTCACAATTAGAATGTCTGCTGCAGTGCAAAACAAGATGGACTCTGATTAAAAGACTTTTTGCTAAATTTACTATCTGTTATTTATGCAAATATCCCTTGTGCTGTCAGTAACAGTGAGGGTCATCAAGGACATTTCAAGACTGTTCTAAATATCGCAGACTCAAACCTGTCTGGTTCAGAGAGAGACAATGCCGCAACACATACCTTTTCATCCCGTCACTGTCATTCGCCATTAGCGCTGAGCTCCAGACAGAAACCAACACACAGGACTGCGGAGGCTACTGTCTCACCTGTCTTTAGCACTTCCTACAACCCCCTTACCAGCACACATCCATATGTGACAGTTCATTTGTCAGCTGCGTGACGCCTGCCTCTATTAATTCAAGACCGCGTGCGCCATGTGTCAGCCACTGAAATATATAAACAAATAAAGCGTTCTATTTTTAATTTTCAAAGGCTGCACAGTAAGCAACAGCATGACCAGCCAGCGAGCAGGTCCTGCTTGTTAAATCAAAGAGCTGCAGCGGTCACAGGATGTCAAGGAGCCGCAACGCGAAATCTTCACCATCATTTCTCTTTCTTTATTTGTTGCTTGTTTTTTTTCTTCTTTATCAACTCCCTGAAGAGTTTGCAGGGACAGTGATAGAGACACTTGCAGCCTCCTTGCCGAATGCAGTATTCGGAAAAAAAGGTCTTAAGAATGTAACAGTGAACCTACAAAATACTAAACCTTTTGGCGTGATTACGGGCTGATTTTACTGCATGTAATTGTTCAGTGGGGATTGTGGTTTCTCTTCATTTTTTTTTAAACAGTTTTTAGGAGTTTTGATTGCATAATCAAAAAAGTTCAGCCGCTCCGTTAGCACCCTCTAAAGAAAAACTATTCTGAAGCTCAACGGGAAATGTTTCATCGCCAACATTGATAAGTACCTCCCTGGAGGATGAAACCGCTCTTCCTCGCTGCTGCTTCACCTCAGGACACAATCAAGGCCACTGTTATTCAGATTCTCTTTGTACCCCTTGTGATTACATATCAAACCTTTAAAATTTCCTCTTGTTTTTAGTGGATGAGCCACTGCATTGTGAAGTAATTTAACACTCCAGCTCCTTTCCTCTTGGCATAATTAACATATCCAGTGTGTCTCTAATTAAGCAATCTAGATATGCCCATTAGTATCATCTAAAAATATGAACACTGTAAGAATATCCTTGCTCTTTTTTTTTTTTTCATCAAATTTGATGGGGTATCAATTTCCATCTTCTCGTTAATTGAAAATATGTTTCAGAGATAAAAATGCAATGCATTCTATGCCCACAAGACATGATTATCCTCGTGATTGAGCGTATCAGGAACACAGATCAAGACGGGGGAGACGACTTCAAAAATGTCAGATGATCATCCCGCGTATTGTCAAGACAGAAATGGGGCACAAAGGGATTTCAACGAGCTATTAATGCAACTTCTGGTCCATCAGCGTGCAATGAAAAGTCCACACCAGACAAAGAATAATGGCCACTAAACAAACAGGCAGAGGTTAAAACGCCAGCTGAGGCTGCCCGGAGCCTCATTAAAGCAGGCTGCCTATTTTCTTAAAAGCGGCTCCGCTGGCGTAGTCGCCCATAGAAACTCCGAGCTGACGGAATATTTCATTAGAAGCTTTGAATATTTCATTTGAATACACATCTTTGGATGCATTTCCTCTTTCCTCTCATACATTAGGAATCAGGCTGCTGCAACAATTAAACACACTCATCTGCATATGAAGAGCGAGCCTGGAAAATCGGCGCTCGGTGAATGAAAATCCTGGCCGGCGTTTTTTGAACGGGGCCTTTAAAAAAGGAAGCTTTAAGGGACAGGGGGCTCCCTGAATTCCCAGGCCCGGCTGTAGCGACGAGGCCCATCAGGCTTGTCAACACACCTCACAGCGCTCATTACAGCCCCGGCTATTCCACACCCTGTCTGACGTCCTGTGGCCCATAGAAACCAACATCCAGCACCTCCTGGCCCGTCACTGCGTCACCATGGCAACCGCTCTCTTGCTCACAACCCCTCATAGATGTTTTTTTTTTTTTTTTCCTCCACAGCTACATTTCCTGAAGGCTGGTTTCAAGCATGACAGCTAGCCATCCAACTGGTGTTACAGCACTTCAAGGTGAAGTTGTGGCACGGTGCCATGCATTTTTTTTTTTTTTCCTCAAAAAAGTGGGAAGGCAGATGAAAATAAATCAGGACAGATGTATTATAATCATTTGAGAAGTGATCTCATTAGTGGATTACCATAATGCACTGAAGCTTGCCATTTGAGGAAGTGGTAACTATTATTGTATCTTAACCATTTTGTTTGCTGCTTATTTATGAGATGTGCCAACTGCCTTAGCACTCAACCCTCAGCGTACCAGATTGTCATTACAATAAGAACAAAGGCTTGGTGTGAAACTAATCAGATTATATTGTTGTTGTTTTAAAATCATGAATATATTATAATGATGTCAATTTGCATGGCTTATTATTCCACCTCCGTCTTCGTGCCAATAAACTCGTCTCTCACAAGCTAAAAATATGATTCGTAGCACATTTGTGTGATGGCTATATGTAGCATAACTTAAGTCAGCCCTGTTTAGGTCATTCACTGACATGTTAATACAGATATATCTTTTTTATTTCTTAATCTGGGGCTTTCGTTAAAATGCACCTACTGTAAGGCGCCGTATATCAAATCATAGTTATAAGGACTCATACATATTCAGAATGCTTTATAACAATAATCATTATTCATTGTGCAGCGTTGATGTATATAACGCATTCTAAACATACTTATGTTATGGTTTATAAGGCATATTAATGCAATATAGACAGGGCACATTGCCGTACCTCATAATGGAAATAATAGGTGTGGTTACACCTACAAAAAAAACAGCACATCAGGCACTGCAATGAAAAATATAGATCTGTGAATTTAATTGAGACAAGTTCTACCAGCAACTTTTTGACCAAGCACGTCTTTAAATTTCTCAGAATAACACACCAATAAAGCCTGTTTCAATAGGATGCTGTAACTCTCTTGTGCCGGTAACATTTTCGTTTCCATTGCAATAATCTATGCATTCACTTAAAGATGATATAATTGCCTCAGATCTGATGTTAATATCACATTAGCCTTTGTCAATGAAACAAGTTTAGCAGCTATTATCACTGAAGCTTCAAAGGTCAGAACTTAGTTGCTGAGCTGTCTCCTCCTGCCATGGCAACTAATTGACAAACCGCCATTGTGGCCGAGTTCTGTATATGTCCTACGTTTATTTCTGCTCTTCTGTCTGATAATAATGTCTCTCTTCACTTCAGTGTCATTTGTCTCTGCGTACACCATAATGAATGTTCCACACGACATTTCTAATAGGATCACTTTCTTATTCTTCAGATCCAGATTCCTTTTTCTACTCATCTGCTCGCTCAGTTAACAGATTCTCTTCTTTTCATGGTCTCAGTGTTGCTATATCTGGCACCCGCTGATCAAGCCGCACATGACAATTAGACTGACGTGATGACAAGCTTTGAACTTGCAACTTAACAGCTGCTGACATCTCAGCCCCTTGTCACCTTTAATATCAAGACAACCAACAATGACGACTCTGTTAACTTCAGAATTCGGAAAATGCAGTCGAGGATTGGTCATTTATTCAATCAATATTGTGGAGATTGGTTTCTGTTCAACATGAAGCTGATCTTCTCCTATTAACCCAAGCGGTTTTGTTGGACTGCAATCGGAATCTAAAATCAGAGGAAAGCAGTGTGTTCCACAGGTTAGGACAAATCCCAATTCACCCCTTACCCCCACCACTACCACCACCCAGCCATGTAACTTGTTGCCATCTCCAAACTGAGATTTTTGAGACATACGCAATTAAAAATAAAACAATTACGACCAGTTTGGTGATGTCTCGGTAGATGACAAGCTAGCTCGCCAACTTTGCATTGTTAATTCTGATTTGTTCATGACTGCCTGCATTTTGACGTCTTGCAACGTTGCCCCATTTGATGGCAAACGGTGCATGAAATTCAGCTAAAATCCAGCGGCAGAGTTGCTGCTGTTGATAATACTCCTTTTAATACCAGTGCAGACTGGCAGGGTAGGAGCACTTTATAGGCTAACGTTAGCCTATGAATGACCGCTAATGTTAATGGTCAGTAACGAAGCAGCATTTTTTTATTTTTCATTTGATGGCTTGATTAATAGCATGAAGTTGTGAACAAATTGCAAGCATCCATGCTGTTCCTACGTCAATCAGATAAATGGTAAATGCTGTTGTGATGAACACCAGGATTGCCTCAGTAATGCAGGACGAAAATCACCACAACTGAGCAAACACAGGAGCATTACATGTTTGGAATTGGTCGTAGAGTACACACCATTGACGTCAACTGATGACGTATGAAGGTCTTGAAGAGTTGTCCCATTTCATAGGGGGGATTTCAACCCCTATCCCTTTTAACTCTGCTCTGAGGGGCAAGGGAGCACTCAAAAATGAGTGGTGTGGGCAGAACTTGGAGATGGGATTGGCCCTTCTACAGTGTGCACAAGCACAATCAACACACTGCTGGTAACTCTGACACTGTCAGAGTCGTTGGGTTTGTTTTCTTTTTCCGAACTCCCTTATTGATCTTGAGAGGGGCCACTGTCTCCCTGACCTGGTGTCGTGGTCCAGCTACCAAAAACATGTTTATTGTGCAGCGCTCGCTGTGACGTTTAAACAATGCAGGAGACGGAAAGAACAAACGCCTTCTGCCTTATTAGGTGATTTTGCACAACCCCATTGCTTCGAGACAGGAAACTAAATTTAAATCGTACTTCCCACTGGCTGTTTTACACTCGACTATCACAAGCTTGTATTTATGGTCATTTTAAAAACACACTGCTGTTCTCATAACTTTCATTTACAATAGGCAGGGATCTGAATGCTCGCGCCATCTGGTACCATTCCTACCTCAAAGAGAAAATGCTGAATTCTCAATAGGGATTTTCATTAAAAAATGATATCCCAATCTACAATGTAATACTCAGGCAGCGATGCTAATTAAAATTTCATTTGAGTCGTCCTTTACTGATTCTGATTTCTTAGTGTAGTCACATACAAAACTGTTTTAAAGGGAGTTATAATAGCTGAGAATTAAACAACAATTATAGTTATGGTTATAGATATTTAGGCCTATCAAGCATGAAGAAATGGCATTTTAAAGCAAAATAAAACAAAATGAGTTTGTCATTTATATAAACCTGAGCTCCAGAAAACGACTTTATTCTGTGTTTATCATGAAAACATTGCTTTCTACATTGCTGACATTTTAAATCTGGTTTGATATAATCAAGTCGGCTAAATAACAACCTGTTCATCAGTGTAAGGCCCGTGATGAATGGTGTCAGCTGATTGTGAAAGCGGGAGAGCGGTTTGCAACAGTTGTGTTTATGGAAGTGCCTTTGTGGGTATTGTGATGAATATTGCATGCTTCACACATGTTTTATTGGACTACATACGACAGCTGGCCGCGGCGTGTGAAACTGCGAAGCATCTAGACGGAGCTTTTGGGTGAGAGACGGATCGTGTCGTCTCTGAGCAAAGAGGAATTTCAGTATCAAAGAGCTGCCTCGGAAGAGGCGACACGGAGGAAGAGGGCCTTCTCATGTCGAGGCTTGAAATATTTATTTGATACAATAGACACTTACGGTTGCTGTAGCTCAAGTGTGACATGATTGAAAACCACAGCAAGCCATTAATTTTTCACATGTGGTTATAAGTAAAAGATGAACCGGAGCCCCCTTTTTATTATTCTCGTATTATTTATATAGTCAACAAAGACTTGGAGGTAATTAATCATTTTGTTCACTTTTTCTCCTCATTTTTCTGGCCTGACAGTGTTGTTCACTGAACATATTGTTTCAACTGAAGGCGCCGCCTTAAATGAATTCTTATTAGCCATCTAAAAATAGTCTCCTGGTTTCAGGGTCTAGGCTGCCTGTAATCTGACAAGCACAGAGGGAGCATCATGACCAGCCAGCTGCCAGAGTCTTACTGAAAAACATAAGGAAAATAGGCATTATATCATGTTTCTCTGGTGGACTATCAGTTGCTGTTATGAAAGATTTTCTTGCTGATCATTAGCGCTGGCAAATCACCGAGAGGAAACTAGACAGTGTATGACTTCACTTCTGGCGTTGATTGTTTCATCCTTTCTCCCCCGAGAAGAATGTTTTTTTTTTTTATTCGCATTAATTCGCCATTTAGCGTCGTACATTCATGCAGCGAGAATCCAGCTTTTGGTGTGTCGATGTGAGTTTGGGGATCTGAACATAAAGGCAGAATTTTACGAGACCTCATTTTGGTGCGTTTGCAGCGAGAATGGCCGCTTTTGCCTGCTGTGCTTCGCAGCATATAATGTTTTATGCTTTGTTCAATTATATCCACACTATGGCCCCATTCTTTATCCAGATCTCTCTTTCTCTGCCATCACATTGTCCATATCCATATTTGTTTGTAATCCTGAAGCCAGCCCTTTGTAAAACACTCACGGGCCTTTTATCTACTGTACTTCTGCTTATTGTCTGTTTATGTGTATGTTTAGCGTCACTGACAACAATCTCATCACTGCGAGGTTCTTCCAAGAGGGCTTTTCAGAGTTTGCGTCAAGGTCAGACAATCGCTGGTATTATCAATGGCGGCAACATTCTGAAAGCACCGGAACAATCCATCCATTCATCCTGGATAGACCACCGCATAGAAACAAACACGGACGGAAGGTGATTTTATAGGCTTTGGTTCATCTTTAAATTATGGGAGGAAATCAAGAGACGGCGAAGAAAAACGTGTGCATGCAAAAGAAAATCCGAACGTGCAAATATGGTTAGCGCTTTGTTTTAAAGTGATTTGTGACATCTGCAAAGCCTGTTAATGGATCCAAACTTCAACGACAAGCAAATGTTAGCGGCCTGAAAACACTCTGCGAGTTTAATGCCGAGGGCCCTGGGCTCGCTCATACTCTCAGTCACAAGTGTGTAACAGATAGACATCGCATCTGTTGTGATACTGCATCTGTTTCGATTGGTCCAAAAATAGCCCGTAGTTAGAACAGGAAATATCCATGCAAGAGAAGCACTTTCCCAACCCACCAGTGTGATGTTTGATACCCTGATGCATCACAGTAATGTGCAATGTAATCAGCCTTAATGCATTCCTGTGGCAATTATTTTACACTCATTGTTTAAGAAAACATCAGACGGACCAGCCGACTGTGAAGGCCAAGGTCAGAGGCAGTGAGGTAAATGTGTATTTCTCACTTTAATTTGGTAAAGAAAAACAGAACAGCCATGAAACGCTCACAAGATAATTTGAGTCATGGGCCAATGAGTTGAGTCAGCCAATGTCACCAACATGCACTTGTACATTTCATGTGTATCATATCAACATTCCTACAATACGTGCCATATCATGTTCACATTACATATATAAAATAACTTTAATGCAGGGGTGGAGGGGATGGTGGTGGCATGACAGCTGGGTGAAATGGTTGCCGAGCCAGACACCACCATCTGAGGCGAAATTTCAACATTTGTAAGTGTGCAGTCGCCAGGTATCATGAATAAAAAGTTGGAACAAAAACAGATATTTTTGACATCAGGACATTTTCCAGCCATGGAAGCAGTAAAAAAAGTGTCAGTACAGTTCCCATCTATGGTTTTTAGGCAACAGAACCAGGTGAGCCAAACCTGATCTTTTCCTAACACTAACCAGACCGTAAACACAGCGCTGTCACAAAACTGATCCTAATGAACCATAAAGTTGCAACGTTTCAACATATCCAGGATTTGCAGAAAACCTACATTTCCCACATTTACCCTGGTGACTGTGTTAACTCAAAAGAAGCAACAGCTTTGGGAAAAATCAGTGTCCTTGAGTGTAACCTATCTCCCTGTATTCCCCTCAGTCACTGCAGGCAAGTTTCACTGTCTGCAGTGCAACGACCTGGATTCCAATCCACTGGGAAAGAAGGTGGGGATGCAGGATAACAAACTGCACAAGGGATTGCAGCAAGGATTGGCTTTAACACATGCACCAATTACAGTGAGCACAGCGTGCATCCTTTTCCAAACACTGCTGAGCGCGCCACACGCCCCCTGAGAAAACATCTGCTTTTGTACACAGATCCCAATTCTACACCCACATTCAGTGTATGCATGTATTATTCTGGTACACATGAGCACACAGACACACACAAAAACCTTGTTAACACACATCATAATGCACAAAATTAAAATAAAATAACTGCTTTTTGTTAAATAATAAAGCACATCTCAATTTCCTTCTTTCACATCAAAATATAACTGTAAAGCACATCAGTGTTGCTATGCTGCTTATGCCTGCCGACCGTGAAATTAAAATTTACTTTAAAACGTACTAAGACAATAAGTCTAATTTAATCTTTCATTATTTCTATTTTTATCAAACCATTTTAGCAGGACTCAATGGAATCTTAACTTTTCCTGTTTGGGACATTCACAGACTCAGTTCTATTTGTCCAACATGCATGTCTTTCCTGGGACATGTACCAATTAAATTAGTCTTATTTTTCAATTCAGTGATGACAAAAGTATGATGGAAAGCTATGGTCTGGGTAAAATGATGCTACATTAAGCTTTTTGTCAACGTGAAGGATACAATATTGAATACAGCAGATTGTTTTCATTATCAATTGATCAACCGTTTAGTCTATAAAATGTCAAAGTGAAAAATGCACATCACAATTTCTCAGCCGCCCAAACGGTGTCTTCAAATTACTACTTCAGTCCAACCGACAGTCCAAAACCCAATGACTCTTCATTTACAATCATGAATAACAAAGAAATGCAGCAAATTCACAAGTTTAAGAGGCTGAAACAAGCAAATGTTTTACATTTTTTGCTTGAAAAGTGACTTTAAATATATACAGATGCAATAAAAGAGGTGAGCAACACACTCCAAAATGAAGAGGTATCAATAAAACAATTAAAACACAATAAATACATGTACAAGTTTTATTAACAAATATCTATATTTGGATAGTCATCCATTTCTACTCAATAAAATATTATGTAATATCAGAACAAACTCTGTGAGGACGACGTGTTGCACAGTAGTAATGGCTAATCCAGCGTTTATACCTACAGAGAGAGCATGTAGCAGTATGGAATCCTAATTCAGACTCTGAATAAGAAATGTCAGACATAACATTGCTAGGTTTTCTCATTGTGTCCCCCTAGTGAGAGGTAGCTGAGAATAGTTTATTGGAATTTCATCATACTAAAGTTGTTGAAGCAATGAAGAGTACGAGCCTAGAGAGCCCTTCACCCTCATATCTTATTTAAAATGTGCGATCAAATTAGGATTCCAATCTAAACCGGGGCTGGGCGGATGAAGGAATCCATCTTTCCATCGCCAATGGCTGACAGTCATGACCCGTGACCATCGTGATTTAAGAGGCGTACCACCAGAGAGCGCAATAAAGTGGTACGTCCCATTACAGTTGCGGTAAAGCAGAAGTTGTTGGCGTTTGGGACAGAAAATGAAAAGAAGAACGTGTCTTGTTCTGTTTATTAAGTTCTAACTTAACCTGTCCTGTTAGGCAAACCCAAGACTTTCGGTTACATTGGTGCAGGCGGCGTTTCTTGTCTTTGCTCAACCGTGCCCCGTTTTCTCAGCTTAGCTTCCTCAGTATAGCTAGCCAACTAACTTTGTTTCAAGCTTAGGAGGCTGAACACAGCTATGAAACGGACATGTGAGACCGACGAAGACCTTTTTAAATCCGGCACAGGGATGTATGTTGTCGATGACGGGAGACATTTTTATCAGTTGGAGGTTGCTGTCAAAGTCAACAGTGTCATTGTCAGTTAGTGTAGGATTTAAGAACCAAACGGCTTCGGGCGAACAACTGGCACCTTTTTAGATGACATCATCATTTGTCACTGGGTGTGGACACAGTTGCAACACACGTTAAAACCAAATTTTGTTTTCAGCAGTTTGATTTGGTTATGTACTGCACATTTCTGTTTGCCATTTTGCTTTTTTATGTGGATTGCCACTAAAGTATACATTCAGTACCCGCTGTTGGCAGTTTAACATCACAAGCTAGCCTCACACGCACAAACATTTGTACATTACTCATCTTTCACCTTTATCATCAGTGTACCAGGACAAAGACTCACCATTACAAGGTATCTAATCAAAGACCTATAAGAGTTACCTGACTAAATCTTATTAGTATGAGTGACCTCAAACATAGAAGCTGACTTGTTAAGAAAAAGAAGTTTTACAGACACAAACTTCAAACAGGCCTGCTGACACTGAAATGGGTGGAGATGGCAGATGAGGTGACACGGTGCTGTTTGGGTACCATCTCTGGCAAACATTTCTGCTTATGTCTCTGCCCGTGCAGATATTCACTTTTTAGCAAAAGCACTGCAGAGAGCGAATTTCGAGGCACAAGTTGAAATGGGCATAAACAGACCTCTCTTAGATCTCATAAAGCACTTTACTTTGATATAAATTTTTCACACACATCAAAGAGTCTGTACTGGCTTATATCAATCCGGCAGTTTTAAAATACCACAAATGCACATTCTTTAAATTTAAATTTGCGTGAATGCTGCATAAAGTCACAAAATTACTTGTCGATTTCACTGAGTAAAATACCATCACTGTCCTGACTAATAGTGTAATATCACAAAAATAAATCTAGTCTTCCTAATGCAGATCTGTTGGCTCATGCTCGGATATTTTTCACGGCTACGGTTGCTAATTCAGTTATTGGTTTCCGAAGACAGTTTCACACCTCGGGAGCTTCAGGTGCCCCGGCCAGGGATACTGATAATCAGTCCCTCACAACTTCCCGGAAGGTGTTTCAGGGGTCGTCACTTGAGTTTTGTTGCTGTGCATTTTCCTAATCAGGACTCACGCAGCATAGGAGCCTCAATTAAATGTTAATTCTGCAACAAGTTCTGGTCGAATAGGTACATGACCCCCTGCGCTTTTTCCTGCACATTAAACTGTTTGGCTATTCCATTCAGATTTCACGTTTGTTCACTGAAATCACTCTCACTCAGATTATGTAAGGATCAGTGCACACTGAGCCCCTAAAATATCTCACAGCACTTTTTCTTCCCCTCGAGCAAAATGCAGGACACCATTTTTCCTCTGGATAATCAAAACCACACTATATATATTGAGCAAATAGGATTATTATGGAGGCCTGTCAGTTTGTGAAATCATGTGCTATAATGAGCAGGCTGGATTACTTTTGTTACAGCGTCATTGTCCACGTGTTAATCTTACCCAAACATGACCAATGGATTACTCTATTGAACTACAGCCATGTTGGTGTTCTTTTACCCAACGTGTGCTGATGTCATTGTCTCGTGTGCATAACTTCTGATTCAAACATGGTAACAAGAATTTCAATGCAATCTAAAACAGAACTGAAACATAAAAAAATGGGACATAGCCATCTTGTGAAACATACTTGGGGTGATGCTCATTTATAATTTGGGTGCTGCATGTAGTTTCTTTTGCTTTGGGACTTGGGAACCTCCAACAAAGCAACAGCAGTCTCCTCGGGGAACAGGAGATTGGCCATTATTGAAGCCCACAGTGCTACAGTAGGATTGCTAACTGTAGACATTTGCATTAATTACATTTTAACATTACTTGCATATTGGGTATTAATTAAATTTCTGCAATTAGTGGTGTAACGGAATATAGATGATCACGGATAACCGCCCACACGTGAACTGCGGATTAATTGCAAAATTCGACCATCTCGATCTTGATACAGAGTCGCAATGCAGTCAGAAGATAGATGAGACAGAATGTGTGCTGTGTTTTTACTCTGAAGGTTGGAAAAGAGCGACTGATTTAAAGGCTGTCCATTTCACTTCCACAGAGTGAAATCCCGTAAGGCTTTGACTTCTGGAAACTGGGCGCTCTTGTCATCATGAAATAGATCATAAGATTGTGGATTTTTAAGGAAACTTATATATATATCTGCCGCCTTCCCTTCAACATACAGATCCGCTCGCTCATTGGAGCAGCTCCAGTCTTTGTGACACAGTAGCCTAGAGGCCATTACTTGAGCTGTGGAAAAAGTCAGATTCTGCTGTGGGCGAGACCAGAGAGTGGTGACTACAGACAGAGACAGGCAGCTGCATCAGAGCCAAAGTAGCAAATTGTTAAATGAATTGAACCCTCATCAAAAAGAAACAAAGAAATTATCCAATCCATGACTCAAAACCATGATACAATTAGGCTTGTCGCCATAGACAATGTTACACAGTGTTTGTGCATTCAGCGATTACATTACTTGTCCAACATACTTAGTCAGCCAACGGACGCTTCTCGCAGCAGCACTTCTCACTTATTGCGTGACGAGAGTCGGCCAACAAGATGATGGCGGTGGACTGAGCAAACACACCTGTTTGAAAGAATTTAAACCCAATGCTAACAGGGAACCTGATAACGTTACTGAGGGAAAAGGAGTTGGTAACCTCACTGTGAAGTTGGAGCTACATGTCTGCAGCCTGTCACCTGCAGCTCTTTCAAACAGCTCCTTCTGTATCCATTACTCCCGCTAACATATTTGCTGTAAGACTGATCCACTGTCAGAAATGCTGAAAATGACTGTTGTTTTGCTCTGTCGACACATTTTGATGAACGACGGCAGTGAGTGCCCGGCATGCTGAGCACGATGCATTTCCTGTGGCTACTACTTCAGAATTAGCAGAACTTCAGAGTCAACATGTGGTTCACCAGTTAAATGCTTTCTAATGTGAAAACTTTTCATTGGTAGTAAATTAACACAGTGCTCAGATAGTGAGCATCTTTTCTCGTAAAAGGTCCGGTGTAATCGGTACCACCGGTTACAAGCCGAGAACAGATACGATCCCAGCCTCAAGTTCTGCTGCCCAGACTGTCATCATTCACTGCTCAGTTGTCTGCTGCCACATCGCATGAATGATGTGAGTGGGCAAACAGAGGGTGGCGGCATTTCAGCTTGCTTGTCCAACAAATTTAACTCAACTAAAGTTATGCATTGTAATCCCATTTCCTTAAAAACACTGTTCAACCATCGCATCCCATCCAATCCCACGCGAAGTAGCACATGGACGGCCGGCCAAGATAAGCTACCATCTCTTGCGAGCCAAAACTACGTCTGGCTGACAAAACCCACTTCTGCATCCATGACTCGACAGCAACTATGTAGGTCAACACCCTCTGACAGGCTCTATATGCTTCGGGGGTGTAACTGCGCATTACAGAGGAAGCCTCATGTACAGAGAGACAGACACACACACACACACACACAAACACACTTCTCAACCGACACAGTCAGGACAGGTACAGAAAGAGGTCATGAGCATCTCGGCGCTTAGAAGCGGCTGATTCGACTCTACAGCATCACAGAAGACAGCATCACACAGCTCACTTCATCTCACCAGACTACAGTAAGATAAAGCGAGGAGTTAGCATCCAGGAAGCTCCCGAGATAGAAGCCATGCAGAACACTTCAGTTCTGCTCAGAGATAAGGGGCGAGATGCAAATCCCCCTTTTCAACACAAAATTACGTCGCGATTAAGACTCACAAGTGACGTAAATGTATGTTCCGGAGGATCAGCGAGTGTCGCGTACTGAGTCAGAGGCACGACAGGCTGACGGATTAGAGCCCTCGCTGCAGCTTCCATACATTGGCAGGTTAATAAATGTAAGAAGAATTATTTAGCATGCGAAAGAGCCACAATGCACCGGCCATAAGGCAGGAGTCCCTAATTACTGCCTTGTGGGGCCTTGCTTATCGTCAGCGGCAATTTTTGTGTGGCAAATATTCCCACAACAGCCTTTGATGTAATTACTTTCCAAACAGCTCCCCTCTAGCCAATATCCTGTTCTAAATTCATGGCTCGGCTTGTTTGCGACGTCACTGGAACACACACGTTTTTCATTTGTCGCCCTGTAGAGAACAAGCGACACCGCAGCCCCACCGACACCGGGAAGTCGACACCGGACTACACTCGCACACTGCGACAGAGCAAACGGGTAGAGACCACAGAAAGCATACTCGGAAGAACAGTGATCCATAAATAAAAAAAAATAAAAACTGCTGTTGTTGCGGGCAGTTTCTAACTGAGCAAGGAAGAAAACGTACGGTAGCTCCTCTGAGAATCAACCTGCAGTGAGCTTCATTACCCAAACTACAGAGCAAACAGAGGACAGGACCACAGTGCCTCCATCCACTGTTCTTTCTCCAGACGCTGCCGAAGGACGGCTCTAGTAGCTAGAGGTCGAAATGGGGGGGAGAGAGGAAGTTCAGTATCGACAGAGCCGGGCTCTAATAGTGGACGATGATTCAGAGTGTTGTTGGTTTTTTTGTTTTGTTTTTTGCGAGGTCAGGATCCTATACAACAAGTGGAAGAGCTGCAATTCTTGTGAGAGTTGCTTCTCACGTAATGTTTCCTCCATAATACCAGGCTTCTCAAATGGAGTTACTGACAAAAATAGTAGCTCAAAAAATATAAGAAAGTGATCCAAGCTGCATTTTTTTTTTTTTTTTTTTTACGGTTAGTTAATATATTCATTTAAGCAGTGGGTTGTTTTTTTTTTTAATCCTGATCCTGGGTCCCCCTGTCCTGCTAGCTTTACAGGCTTCCCTGCTCAGTGTTTCCCACACATTCATTTATTTGTGGCGGTCTGCCACAATATCAACACTGGCCACCACATATTGATTTTCTATTTAAGGGTTAGGGTTACATTGATCCTTCAGTGAATAGCATGATGTCGTATATTCCAATACAGTGGATGGTGGTGTGGTTTTTAGTCTGCTGGTAAAACCAACGAAGAAGACTGGTGGAGGAGGACTATTTAACGCAGTTGGCTTGACCGTAACTTCCTCCGCAAAGAAGAAGTCTGGCCTCATCGTCAGATAAAGCCAGTTGGAGCCAGTTGGAGCCAGTTTTCATCGTGGCCAAGCCGTGTAATTACATCGTCATGTGATGCACAAGCTAACATTCTGAAAGACGCGTCTGTAAAACGATCATAAAAGCCTCACAACCCCCACGAAATGACTTGTTTTACTGTCAGAATTTGAGCAATTTGGTCCAATACAATTTGGAGCGTCTAGAAGAGCCGCCTGATTACATTTTATCCTCATCCAAGTTAACCCGGCGCTAAACCGGAAGTTAGCCGACTCGGTCGGCAGAAGTCTCGAGTGTGCATGCTCTATGGCACCCCAGCTGGACAGCCACCGCCACAATTAAAGTCTGATTCTGTGGGAAACACTGCCTGCTCCAACACACCGGATTCAAATGACCATTATTGCTATCAAGCTGGGAGGGAGGCGAGGGTGGTGAAGTCGGCTAAAACTTGACGGCTATCGACTTTTTGCTGCTCCAAAGTATTGTTATTATACCGGCCTCCAAAAAATCTGGTATCAGTCAACCTCTACAAGTAACTCTTTCAAAAATTTGTAGTGGTTTTCTGTCATATGCCACAAAGACAACGTAATTTAAGTAAGTAAGAGTAAAACATAGGGCTCCATTTAAATGAAAGCGCAACACAAAAAACAAATTTTCGAAGATATTTTCTAACACTGCAGTTAAACTTTAGCAAAGACTGTTTTGGCATTTCAAAGACAAAAAAACATTCAAGTAAAGAAAGCCTTGAAAAAATCATACACAGCATGAATCACTCTGAACAAAGTAAAAAAATAAACAGAAAATTGCTGCCATGGTCTCCATTATTAAAGCTCACTGCAACTCTATGAATATCAATGTTGAACTTTACCAGTTACCAACTAGCCATGACTTTGCATCCTTTATTTGACTTGAGTTATAAAATAGTCACTTACAGTACTGTTGTGCTGCTTTGTAAGAGGCTTCTCTGCACACTTCCTCTGTTGTCATTGATGTTTCTATAGAATTCTGTGTTAATTACATTTTCTCTCCTCCTATATTTTTTATTATACCTGCACAAATCTGTGATGGCGTTTTAAAAGTGGAGAGCTGGTGACAGAAAAAAGGCCCGGGTGACTGTTTGATAAGTGCAGAATATTTGGGTCAAAATAATTCATAAATAAATCTCAAAGAGGCTTCAAAAGAACTCTAAATGATGTTCTTGTCATCACAATGGCACTTTAGATCAGCTGACTTTTGGGAAAACCGTGTCGATGTGTTTCAGCAGTTGCCATAACACATGGTCGCGTGGCGGCATCATCATGTGAACACATTTTGACTTATTTTGTACATTTTCAGTCAACAGACTGACTCTGAACTCTTCTTCATGAAGTCACTGCCCCATCAGGTTTATTGTGTCTCTTCATAAGTAGTGAAAGGTGCCTTTTGAACAGTTCCTCCGTTCGTGTACAGTTCATGCAGAGATAAATCAAAAACACAGCAGTGGAAGAACCTGTTTTGGGGACCTTTCATCACATTTTATGACTATTGAGTCTTTATCGGTGACCAGAATGTTCAGCCAGGCCATTGACCTTGACAAAAGTGCACAATTCAATCTCACTTCTTGCTCCGAAACAGCCATAATTATCATTTGGCCCTAATAGAAATACATCGTCAAATTGCGATAGCCAGACTTTGTTTTGTCTTAGGCCAGATTGTCATGTCCTACCGCAGACTCGCTGTCACCCAGTTGCGAAATAGAGATCACAGACTGGAGGTTCTCAAATGAACGTGACCTTTTAAACCAGAGATTTGTCAACGCTCTCACAACTGCATCGCCATTCTCATAATGACTTGATGAAATCTGCTTCAAAGGACCCTTACATATTTTGGGGTGGGGTGGAAAGGGGAAATGCATTTCTGCTCATGTAACTTGACAAATTGTGCTTCAAGGTTTCTATTTATATCTTTCTCATCTCACAGGGAGGGTAGAATCTTCCCAATTCCCTTGCCGTTTGCCAGAGGCTTAGTGTGACATATTGCTAATCTGGTTATTATGCAATTTATCAGCCGTCTCTCTTTTACAGCCGTGCATGGATATTATGCAGGTTTCTTATGAGCCTAACTGCAATAACACTGCAAGGAGCTAATGAGCAGCCGCTACTACTGCGGTAATACATCTCAAGTCACTTCAGGGTATTCTTGTTGCAACAACTTGTTAGTCTAAGTCACTCCATTAAACTAACCAAATTATTTTTTTTGCTAATGATATAGAGAGCCTCTCAGGCTGGAACCAATGGATTGTGACCAAAACAACGGAGGAAGGGAGTCATCAGAGTCCGCCGTTTTGACAGCAAATACTTCAGGAGAGGAAAGTTACGGTCCTCGCTGCCGCAGACCGAGAGCCTCACGTAACCGGTACCCTGGATGGATGCAGGGGATCAGGCATCTCAGCAAGGATTCATTACGGCCCCTGGCGTCTCTCAACACATGAGGTATGGCCACGCAGCCGCGAGTGGGGACTGCTTTTGCAATGTGCGCGCCGCTTGATATGGATGACAGATTGCGGGTGGCCCGGAGCGAACATCATCCCGAGACTCGGACGGTCATCCTTTTCAGCGGCGGCTGCGTTTTTTGCGCCATCAGCTAATTAAGGGTGGCCCCGTCATTAAAGACGCGTAAATCAGACCTTAATGTGGCTGGAGAGTCTCGGTTGAGACACTGGGCGGGAAGAATGTGGTCCTCTGATTTAATGGGCCCTGAGCTGAAGGGGATATAAGTCTTGATAATGATGGCCAAGTACAGTGTATTGATCACCGCTCCCTCTGGTGTCTATGGGGCCTAGAGCAGCCAGCACGGAAATTGAACTGGGATTTCTCAACTGTGTAGAGCAAGCTCACACAGAGGCGAGGTGGTCAGAATAACTTGACTAATGTGTTTGTATAAGACCGCGCCGGTTCACTTTGTCATTTCTACAAGATGCCCACTCATTTGTCCATCTGGCCGCGACTGTAACAGGAAAAAAGTCAATTCTTTGGGGCTTTTTGGTAAAAAAAAAAAAGATTGCTCTTGTTACATAAAAGTGTTTTTCTTTCTAGGGGGAGAAAAAAAAAAACCTCAACTTTGGCAGAAGACAACCGTCCTGGAAACATGTGCACACAAAGGATTACGGTCTTTGTAACTAGGTCTATTATTTGTTACTCTTGATTGTCAGAAGGATAAAACGTTCACACTGAGTGGATGCCAAGCGCTGAATTAATGGTACTTCTTCAATGTGCAGTCCAGCTCTGTTCTACACACAATTCCCCTCTCTGTCACCGCTCCTTCATGAGAGTGCTAAACGCTGGCAGAGGCTGCACTGGGAAATTAGACAGTCAGAGCTTCCTCTAATTACACGACAACGGCGGCAAAAGTTTTGACAGTTAGCGGTTTGGCATTTTGCATTCCCATCATTATCGTAATGAAACATTAAATATTTATCATATACGAGTCAGGGGGGGAATCATTTTGCCCAGTGTCATTAAGATTTTGGTTAATTATCATGGCCCATTGGGTCCAGCACCTCCTGCAATGTGCGACTACCCTCCGTCCATTATCCACGATGTAATTATCAGCACACTCTGTCTAGCCGCCATCACAGCGTTTGCTCTTGGAAACATGTTCATAATCACCTCAAGATGTTGATTTGGCAAACACTGTTAATGGAAAGCTCCTGTTAGTTTGCCTGGTACTGAAATCAAAAGGCGTTTATGGAGACACTCGGGAGTGCTTCCTACAATTAACTGTTCCTGAAGTGCCCAGCTTGCAGTGTTTTTCAAAACTGCCTCCCTGCTGCATTTTCATCACGCAGTATTTTTAATTCAAAGTATAACGATAATGTCTCCGGCCTGTAGTAATGGTGCAATGGTGATGTGAATGTTTTTTTTAGGTATTTTTACCCTTCATCGTGATTTTATATGAATCTCACTTTGCAATTTATGTTGCTTGTACTAAAAAACATATTAGTGTCCATTAATCACTCGTGCAAACACAATGAAAACAACTTCCAACATAGTTCTTTCCCGTTGGGTACAATACAATTACAACATTTCCCACATTGATGAAGCTCGGATTAAAGCTCTGGACATTGAAAGATGAAAAGAAATTATTATTTAATTAAGAATCGCAAATGTATCTTGCCTTTGATACAATAAAAATGAATTATTTCATCTTGTCTACATGTTGAGCCCATCATTGTTTTACACAGAACACTTTCTGATGAAAAAATGTTTCACGAAAATGTGGGAGTTTTTCATGTTAAAAGAATAATGATAAAGACCTATTTCTAATGACAAAGGTCACATTCATAACGGGGCACTGAGAATCTAAACTATAAGCCAGACAGCATTTACACTCACCAGGGTCCATTAACATTTTCACAAAGAAAACGGCGATTGTCTCCCTCTTGAGAAAAGCGGCTTCAAATAGTTTTGTCACCTCACCAGAACATACAAGAGAGGAGGACACCATCTTCGGCTGACCCATCTTATAAAAATACCGTTATTAATCATCCAATAATTTTAGCTAGCTTGCAAGTATCACGTTTGGTAGCTAACATAAGATATCACATTTAGTGGTGAGCTAGCCGCTAAGGGTTAGCTAATTAAAACCCGGTGAAACTTATTTTAACTTTATAATCTTCCTTTCATAGCCCCGGACGTTCAGTTAGCTAAAGGTGTGCAAAACATCAGTATAGGTTGTAACATGTTGTTCTCACCATAACTTAAGTGGTTTTTCACAGGTTGAATCCTTCCGTTTGGAATAGCACAAGTTAAAAACTTGAATTATCTGAAAGGAATTTGACACAAGACACATATTGAACCATTTATGAAATAAAGTTTAATGTGCCCTGCGACCTGCGTTTCATGCATTAGCTAAAGGTTGCTGATGCCACAACCTCCTCCTCCTCTGATTGGCCACAGGAAACATCAGTTTGATTATGAGTTTTCAGCCGAGAAGTGCCAGTGTTTATGAATACAGGTGGTGATTGACATTCATTCATTCATATTTGGTTTGTTTTGTTAAATTCATTACATAATTTATAAATAATATATTGTTGTCCTTTTCCCACCATGCTTTATTTCCACATAGTGCATTTGTGCATAGACTTTACAAATGCCAATTAGGCTCACTGTTAGCACATTTCACTTTATAAAAATGAATTCTAATTGTGAATGTTTGAAGATAAATTTAGACTAAATATGATGGTAATATGGTAAGAAAAAAAAGATGGCATGTTCCAGGGCCACCTCACATATCAGCGTCAGTTTAGGAAAGCAAAGCATCTTGTGCTGTTCCCCAAACATATTTACCGCAAAAAAAAAAAGTGTATATATTTTCTTCGCACGCAAAGTTTTCACAAGTTGCAACAAGATACTTTTGTTTCTCAAAGCTGCTGGAGGAGTTTGTCATGTCTTTGTTGAGGAAGTTTCCCCGTTTCTCAGCATGACATGGAAAATCAAAAGCACTGACCATTATTTAAACATAAACAAGAAATCTTACAACGGCCTATATGAACACTCGTACTTAATCTTTGATGGTACCCCCACCGAACAGCAACATCCATCACAAACATATGGAACACAAACAACTTCACAGACTGGTGATACAGCTGTACAACGTGTCCAAGCGCAGAAGTTTCTTTTCATGTCGGGAGGCTCATTAGAAAATCTGCTTCGACTTCATCCTTGCATTGGGCTGTAAGCAAAACATTTCTGTGGAAGTTAAAATAAATAATGAAAACGATTTGGCTAGATCTATCGGTGGGAAAAAAATTAAGATTCATGAACATATTTCTACATCACAGGGATAGCGGCTGTCATATGGCTGAGAAGCGTTTTTCTCGCAGGCCCCTAGTGTGTCCAGTGATTTCAAACAGTGGGAAGGAGGATCGAGCGCAGCCGTGCTTTCCGCTCGCCTCCCGCTGAGAAGCAACTGTAAGTGTGTGAGTGTTCGTGTAACGTGTTGCCTGTCGTGTGCATTAACTGCCAGGCGTTAATTACTTGTTTTGCTGACAGCGAACCAGACGTGAGCAATCCTTCCTTCCCTTTTCCAAAAGCCTCCAGTCAATTACCGAGACGCTGCGGGTCACATGACCTGACCTGATCACAAATGGCATATCTGGCCATCTGTCAGTGGTTTGCTGCAGTCAGCTGGTGGGAGGAAAACATGGACTCTGTGTCAAATATCGGGCTTGTGTCATTTAACCTGTTAAGCCCGAGCGGAGCCCAATTGGGCTATTTTTTTAGCACCCTTGGTACCATTTAAGGGAAATATATAGTTTGGTACCTGAGAAGTTTTGAATGGCACAGATGGTGCCAAAATATGCCAAAATTGGAAATTCTGCTCTGTACTGCTCTGTGCTAAAACCTAAAATTTTGTTCTGATTCACTTTATTAGCATAACAGTTGGCAGAGGTAATGTTCAGATGTTTTGCCACAGAGAATTTGAGCTGCAGCTGCATCATTCCTCAGGGATATTCATTCTGAAATTGTAATTTCTTTTTTTAAAAATCTTTCATTTAGTCTGTGTGCCAACTTAATTTACTCGGACCCAGTGACATATATCCTTATACTTACACATCTGAACAAATATTTCAAGTGTTCCCTTTATTATGATACCTTGATTATTCAAATAGACCCTGTAGTTGCAGAGATACACTCTGTTAATTATCGAGCAGAGACAACAAAATAGAGGCTAGTTCCTAACAGGTTAAAGTATAGTAGCATCACATGTTATTTGCATGCGTGTTAAAAATGTTGACTTTTATTTATTGGATGCACTGACCTGACATACCAAAGGAAATTCTCTAAACTTGCATGTCAGTTGGAGTAAATACGTTGCCTTTTGATGACTGGAGGACAAACCACTGCTACGTCACCACAGGCTCCGCCGACTGTATGATCTATAACTTCAGAATGATAATGATATTGTGAATGACAAGAGGAGACCAGTCGCATTAAGTCCTCCAAATAGTTCTGGGGGGTCATTCAGGATTAATGTGGGCATAATTAAAGCAAAAGTGTCTGGCCGTTGAATGTGCTACAGTGGCTCAGTGGGAAATGATGCATGCATTGTCATTATATAATAGTCTCTTTCATTTGGGTTTCCTCCTGTTTTATTCTCCACTTTGTCTTATAATGCTGATATGCTGTAGAAAGTTAAAATAAAAACTTGACATTTCTGGAAATACACTTATTCGCTTTGTTGCCGGGCGTTAGATGAGGAGATCATTATGATCTCTATGTCCATATGGTAAATCTGGAGGTGAATTAAGCAGCTGCTTAGCATAAAACTGGAAACAGGAGAGGTAACAGCTTGGCTCTCTCTAAAGGTAACACCTCACCCCTAATCCACACTCGTTAGCACCTTATATCTCGTGTGTTTAATCGGTAAAAAAAGGATTTGTCTGTTTGAAAAAGGATGTGTTGAAATTAAATTCTGGATTCGCCGCTTGAAGAACAGCGCTCACGGCAACATCTGTCCTGAAAGTAACCTGCTGTTGACTTGATCTTAACTCCTGGTCCAACACCGGCCCCGACACTCCAACCATGGAGCTTGGAGATTATCCAACCAGAGGGTTACACTCTCAGTGTGTTTGTATTTTAACCCCTGATTGGGGTTACCTGAAGTGGAAAATGTATTGTTTCCTTAAAAAATGCAGTTCATAATGCTAACTGGTTTAAAAAAGAAACAGAAGACATGCTGTATGAGTGAGAGTTTCTCCTCCAGCAGTCTTACAGTGCAACAAGTTCATCGTGACAGCCAGTAGACCATATTCACATGGCGGCCATTTTTCTCTGAGGTCATACTCTGGTTGGGAAGCGCAAACGTTGTACTCGTTGTTGGAATCTGACTTATCATAATAACTTCACCTTTTCCAGAGTCTTGAAAGGGAATGGACAGGAAAAATCCGGAGGGTCTTTGGGCCATATTTCAAAGTAAAACAACAGATTTGATAAACAATTAGCTACCAGTAGCATTCTCCACTTCCTAGCTAACATAACCCTTTGATTACATCCAGTGTGTTTCACTTCTAGGCTTTAAAAATGTGTCTGTTGATGTTTTAGAGTTAATTTGTCGCAATATTTGCTAATGCTAATGTTAGCTTCTTTCTGATAGAAGCTAATGGGTTATCAAATATATTGGAACACAGCAGCACGTCACCAAGCCTAGATCGCATCAAGACCACTTCCTGTTTCAACCGACGAAATTACAGCAACCATCAGGTCACTTTAGAGCCATATTTGTGGCAAAAAAAACAGGTATTTTAAACAACACGTCAGGAAGACCAGACCAGAATTCAAACATAAAGAAACATACATCTTTATCATTTCTATGGTTTGAGAAACATACGATGCCAACGTTTATTCTAACGATTGGCAAGATCTTTAAAAATAATGGAGTCCATGAGAAATGCAGCCATGCTGAAGGATCACAGACTGAGGACTGCCTACTGAATTAGAAACTTTCTTTAAATCCCAACACTGTTATGTTTTATAACTGTTGAAAAGAGGTTACTTTGATATCGACAGAGAAGAGTTTTTGGAAGGCACACAGAGATGCATTCAGTTCAAAGTGCCTCAGCGTTTCTCGCCAGCCCTCTGATCACACATCTATTATCTTTTGGCTATTACTGAAACAAGCTAATTTCACACTTTTCGTGCATAAAGAAGGCCTTTACCGACTGTGATCCTTGCATTTAGCGTGGCGGTATCGCACGTGGCTCAACCTGTCAGCATCAATTTAACTGGAATTAATCAAATTTGACCCACCGTGACTCCTCACAGTTGCTTTTTTTTTGGTAGTCCGCTTCACTGCAATTTGCGGGAGGTCAGTACTCAGAGACATGTAAAGGGGATTCACGAGGAGCTGCAGCGGTCCCAGCAGAGAAGGACTGGACTAATTTCATCACCAAACACATCTGTCAACACCCAGTAAAAAGTAGGGAGAAGAGACACAGCCCTCCGTATAAAACTTAAATGACTTCACTTTTATTTTTCTCCAGCTATTCATAGAGGAGGGGGTCATGGAGATGAATGCCAATGAACAGCTGTGTTTATTCATTATTCTTATCCAGGGTGATAATCCAAAGTTTATCTGATATGGATTGCGGAGAGCGGAGACACACCACGGGAAAGCGTGGATAATTTTGGCAGAAGAGGCAAGCAGGCCCCAGCACACCCCCACCCCGACCCCCAACCCCACCCCCACCCCCACACAGGGCCTAATCTTTTATTGAACATCCTGAATAACACAAATGAGTTCGTGCATCTTTATTTGTAACATTCAAAGGGACCAATCATTATCTTTTAATTACTAGTACCCAGTAGTGGGGCCCATTAAAGCAAAGTAATTAATCTAACTCTTTGGCAAGGGAGGGGATCTGTTGTACAAACAGCAAGTTCATTGAAACTGGTTTTGAGCTATGATTTTTACACACGAGGAGGCGCTGAATAACAGATTAATGGTGCAAGAAGGAGCTGAAGTGAGGCGGCGCAAAGAGCTGAGGGTGCTCGTGACACGTGCACCACACAATAGTTTATCAGACACTATTTGGTTTTTTTGACATTCCCTTTTATTTCCCAGTTCCACCGCTGAGCAAAAAAAAAAAAAAAACACCCGTGGCACAATGGCTCGAGATGAAAGAGCGAAATAAATCAATGAGCAGAGTGCAAATATATTATGATCACACACAATGCCTGGTGTGAGACACCTTTGTCCGCATACAATACAAACGCTATTTATATCCCTTGTTAACGTATTAGCGGTTGCTCCGGCTCTGTTGATGATTGATTAACATGTCAAATTAAATCACTGTCAAAGTAACATTAGCTGTGCTGATATTCCAAACAGTCCAATTACAGCCATTAATTGAGTGAACCCACTCAGCTCTCAAGGACAACAGGAGACTCTTGACGACCACAAAGATCTGATTTCACCGTCTGTAACCCGCTGCCATCTTTGGTGTGGTCTATAGGAAATAACGATTCAATCAATTTGCGTCGTCTATACAGAAATGTCACACAATTCGCAGCACTATAGAAGCATAATTTAAACTCCTTCTTCTGGTTGTACATCCTTCAGATTCCAACCTCGTCAGCCCTGTTCCCAGCAGCGACAGAACAGCGCTGATATCCAAAGCTACGGACCCAGATATGTTTCTTTCCAAGTGTTGGAGATGAGTAAAAGTGAATATTAAATGGCCAGAAATGTGAGACCAAACGAATACCAGTTTTCGTTGTTTACACAAGAACTTACAACAAAGGAATTATGTCAGACGAGGCCTTTTGTGATTCCGGCTTGTTTGGGACTCTTTTCTGTCTTCTTTAACACAAAATCATTTTCGCTCTCGATTAAAATGACATCAAATTTTACAGCCCCTTATTACAGTGGATGCCAATTTGCAAAAAAAAAAGCTCGGATAGAAAAAGCCCCCGTGGCATATTTGAGTTATCGGGAGGACGGATGAAAGAAATTGTCTTTAAAAAGGAATATCAAAATCAATGACGCTACATTTGTTTAATTAGCACGCACGCATTAAATAATCATGAAATACGGCGATATCATTATACGAGTTAGCAAAATTGGAAATGGGAGAAAAAGAGGGTTTGCGGTATTTTCTGAAGAACGAGCCGGCCCTGATTATCTGTATTATTTATTTTTGAAATAACGATATTTTAGCATAGATGAGAAAAGTTTTCATGCTGGCAGGAGGGTTTTGCAGATTCATTGTGCACTGTGGTGAGCAGCAGGGGAGAAAGTCAGCTCCACGAGACTGTGTCCTAGATAATGACCAACAGGCTGAAGGCTCAGTCAGAAACACAAAGTATATATAGATATATAAATATACAGAAACTATTCTAACTGGCTGACATACAACATTAATGAGTTGTTATTTTGATGCATTTAACAGAATGTCTAAAAAATATATATTTATGAAGCGAAACACCCAAAATGTTACGAAACAAACTGACCAATATGAAGGTGTCTACTGGGGCAATATCTTCAGTATTTTCTAAATCTGCTGTGGATCTCGCAAAAATCCAATATCATGCTGCTGCTGCAGGATCCATTCCCCATATTGGAAGTGGATATTGCAGTATCGATTTGCCATTTTGATATTGCACATCCATTTTCTATATCAGTAATGGACATCTCAGTATCCATTTCCCACAAAGGTGTGTTTTTTTAATACGATAATCCTGTGATAATAAATAGTAATATGGTGCATACGGTAAAACACTGAGCCACAGGACAGTGAGAGGCAATCATCACGCTGTGGAACTTCAGACTGCTGATGTGCATTCAGTCAACAATTTAAATAGATTATTATTATCCTCCATCAACATATCTATCTCGCTAAAAACATAAATTGCTCACTGACGGAGATTGTTCTCCAAAATAAGATAATAATAAAAATGTCCCTTCACTTTATGAGAAAAGAATTCAACACTGAGCGCAACTAATTACGCTGTTTTGCAAACTTTTTATTTTCTGCCTCAGGAAAAGAGAAACCATCATCACCATCGGAGAGAAAAACAACAATGCGCGGCTTCCAGACAAAAATGGTTTGGAGATTTGACAGCCCTGTGGTAATTTGTCAGGGTCGTTCTCCGTGAGCGTCTCTACATCGTCCCCACACTTCACACAGGAAATGATTCATCTGCATCCAGGAGAGAAGCTGAGCGCCATTTCTAAATTACCTATGAGTTATCTCCTCAATAACTTCTAATCAGACAGCTGCCGTTTCCTCCACTGTAAACAAAAGTAATTACAGTAGATGTGATGGATGGAAAGAATAAGACAGCTTCTGCATGCTCAGGACCAGTCTGGGACTCTGTAGAGCAGAACACTTTAATTAGGTACGGCCTAGCCCAGCACAACTGAATGAGTCTGACAAAGCACACGTTTCAGTTGCTAAAATAAGCCTCTGCCTATGCAGTGTCTTTTGTTTTCCCAAGTTCGGGGCCGGTGATTTACTTCAGCGCCTCTGAAGAAGCTGTTCTGAGAACGGAATAGAATCTAGCATGATATCACTTCATCCTGATTAAAGATAATGAGATTTTAAAGAGACTTTAGGTTTGAAAAATCAAATATGCAACCGCAGAGTCAAATAAAAGCTCCTCATTTTCATTGGCCAGCCAGGAGTGTCATTACTCATTTGCTCTTCAGTGCGCTCGGTGATTGATCCTTATTTATGAGATATCTGAGCTCAGAGTAGATACAGTACAGCGGGGAGACAAATAAACTTCAGATCTTGCGTATGTTCAATATCCTGTATATAGACACACAGGAGGGAAAGGTCTGCTGCTAGTGCATTTATTATACAGTATTGATCCGAGGGTTATTAGGTAAAGTCGCAAATTAAAAAAAAATAAAAATTTGATTTTGTTTTATACAAATAAAATAAAAAAAATATTACCCCCTGTGAATTAAATTGAAAACGTATTTGTGATAAAAAAAATCTTTAATCTTTATTCAATTAAAAACAGCAATTGGTATTTCATGGATTTTTTATGTTTATTAACGGTTAGCATTGGCTACTTTACTGATAGAATGGGGGAAGGATTTTCTGATTTTATACCCCACCTTTTTTTTTTCTGCAGGACTGGGAACAAGAAACACTATCCACAGACAGCTCCAGGATATAAACTCTAACAGTAGACTGTATAAGTGATGTGGTATGTTAGATACAGTATCCTCATACAATACATTTGGGTGTGTGTAAGTGCCTTCCATTACAACTGTTCCGAACGGGGTTTCAGATGAGTGCTCTCTGATCTGTGAGCTCTGTGTTTTTTTAAAGTCTGGTAAAGTTCCAGCAACTCAAACTATTTAATGAGAATGGAGCATTTGACTTCATGCTTAAAAGAAACCAATGCTTACTGTTATCAGAGATGGTACCCGAACTAGTGAGACACTTTTGACGCTCAACGTTGCACCTCATGCTTCTCCTTCAGAGGTTTCCTTCAACAACAAGACTGACCAACACTCAGCGTGGTCATCCTGTGGTAGAGGACGGATCAAACTTTAAAACAATGCTTTACAGAAAGCACACAGTTCCATGAGGAAGTGATTCTGGTTTAAAAGCAGCAGCAGCTGCTTTGATTTCTCTGCAACTGAGCCTTGGGATTCTCATGCAAAATGCCTTCGGTATGAATCCTTCTCAGGGGCTCTGCGTACCTTCCTCAGATTTAACCCCCTGTGATGTACATCGACAAGTTCAAAGTGAACCCATGATGTTACAACGTAATGTGACACAGATAAACTGTGATTAAACTTTAATGCCATTACAAGAAAATGCTTTCATTTCATTAGCATCCAAACAGGCAGAGCTGGATAGCGGGTGCGAATTGAACCACTGCGGTTGTGTCCATCTTAAATATATATGAGGGGTTGTAGGTGTCAGGAAACACTAACCGAACCACTTACCCTATTCCCAGTGCAGTTTGATCTTGAGGTCAACATTACGCACGTGTCAGAGTCACTTATCTTTTGCCAGGCATTCACTATTGTGAAGTATTTGGGTTAGACTGTATCTATTATTACCTCGGCCAAGGAAGGTATGTTTTTCCATACGTGTCTGTTTGTTGGTTGGTTGGTCAGTCAGCAGGATTACACAAAAACTACTGAACAGATTTTTGTTAAACTTGGATGGAGGATGGGTCTTGGACCAGAATAGGCACCATTCCCTTTTTGTGCGGATCTGGATAAACGAAGGATCAAGGAATCTTTTTCTTTCTTTAGATTGCAAGATTAATGAAGTAGTTGTCGTGCCTGAACCTAACCAAGAAGTTTCTGTGCCAAAACCTAACTGAGTAGTTTTAGTGCCAAAACCTAACCAAGAAGTTTTAATGCTTAAACCTCACCAATATGTTTTTGTGCCTAAACCTGACAGATAAGTTATAGTGCCTAAATCTAACCGAGTAGTTTTAGTGCCTTAACTAACAAAATAGTTTCAGTACCTAAACCTGACCAACGAAGTAGCTGCAAGGGTCATGCCATTTTGGGAGTCACTGGCAATCCACCTATTCAGTCCTTCAGGTATGTGGATATGTTGCAAAAACACATCATGATTGCTTTGTATAACCACACAGGATGTAACTGAAATAGACTGAACATTATGTTACATCAGACTCACCAGAGAACAATAAGCCTTCTGTAAATTGAACATTATAGTTTAGCACAAAACATATTCATATTTCTCTGATGTATGGATAATCTCTTGGTGCTGTTGATGTGCATGTGTCATTTCATGGTCTTTCCCCCTTTGTTGGACCTCTGACTTCACACACATTGATTATTATGCTATATCCTTTGATGTTTACTGTAGTATCAAGGGATTTCTAGCCAACAGTTGCGTACATATTATACAGTATACCCCTACAGGAGCCCAGCCTTCTGTGTTGAATGAGTGCAGCTCCACTAGCTTTTGTATCCTTCGCGTCTTTGATGTTTATTCTCAATAATAAACCACAACCAACCGACCTTTTCTTCCCCTTTCTCCTGGTTTCTTTAGAGAATAACATATATAGCGAGAACCATGGCACACTATCACTTAGCATTTTTCACAGAACACTGATCAGAGAACATAAATGCTAGTTGAAACTGCAGCCCACTGAAAAAAGCACACGCTCACGCTTGTATAGAGGGCATGTTGCTGTCACCCGTTCATTTGGCAAATCATGGTATTCTGATGAACTCTTATGCCAAGTTCAGTTAGCAGGGGGGATTTAACCGTTTTATTTCATTTAGCAGCAGCCAAAAGTTGGATCAAAGCCAATTTCAGTGGCTAAGGTTTCAACAGAATAAGTACCATACATCAAATAAGGTCAGCTGCAGTCTGTACCTGTTAAATGTGCAGGCAATTGGTGCAAATCAGTGAAATCATGCAGACTGCTAGCAAGTGCATATGTGATTTAATTCTTTATTTGAGGATCAGCAGTTGCTGATAGAAGGATAAATATCTCTGTCTGTATCTCTGATATCCAACTGCAACTTTAATCCAACTCGATTCTACTGTAATTACTGTTTACCAATAATATTTACAGGAAAACCTGAACTCGTGAACTTCAACTGAGTGATTCAGTTAGATATATCATAGATCATATTTCAAGGCAAAAACATAACTGTAACTATATATATTTGTTCTTATTGTAGATAGCACTTAACCATTAACCTTTTTTTTTTTTTTTTTTACAGCAGCTGATTTACATTAATTCATAAAATACAGACATTGTTGTAAATGGCAAAAAAGACATTGTTTTGTGAGGTGTGAAAATTGCATCAGATTTACGGACCTCGATTGGATGCATTCTCTCCAGCCACTTTCTTCGACCTTGCCAGGCCGATGTATCCTTGCTATGCCCAGGGGGTCTCCTCCCAGTTGGACGTGCCCTGAACGCCTCCACAGGTAGGAATCCAGGAGGCATCCTGATCAGATGCCCAAACCACATCAACCTTTGATGCAATAGTAATGGTGCAACACAGCTCATTGTGGACACTAGATTCAATATAAAATCTTATCGTTTCTGGTAAAACTAGAGCATTCCTTCTTCTTTTCTCCTACAGTGCTCATATTATTATTACTGCCCGACCAATTCATGATCTCCTTTGCTATCTGCCTGCTTTAAATATTGGTTGTCCAACAGCAGATATATCAAAAGCACTGACTTGACAGTGCAATCTGAAAGCTATACAAATCCCTTCAAGGAATTCTTCACAGCTGGTATTCTCGGAATTTTTGGATCGAGGCTTTACTTCTTAGCACCTCAAGTGTATTTTTTTTCCACTTCATCGTATCTTGGCATGTCTGCCCTCCCAACAGACACCTTCATTTCTGACTTTCTTAAATCCTTACATCAACATCTCATGCCCAGTAAGGCTGTTTGCTATTCAGGGTGGAGGACGACTGTGTTATGAATTCAGGTGCTTTCAAGTTGTTTTTTTTTTGTTTCTTCTGTTATTTTCACATCGTGATTTGCTCAAGGAATTTTGATCCAACCTCGAAACCAACTCGTCCTTGAAGATATTCTAGTGTGGATGTACTACAGCTTTTAGAAAGACATGTGGAACGTAAACAAGGTTTTCCCGAAGATCTAACAACCTTTTCTTCCCAGCTATCCTTACGAATGAGACTTTCTGACCTAATAAGTCGGTACAACACAAACGCACCACTCACTGCTTAAGCGATCACTGAAACATGGAGGTGTATTTGTCTGGATTTGTTCTGGTGTTCGGGCTGCTGGTACATTAACTCACCATACCTCATAATAGACTTTAATGAATGCACAGTCGACTTGTGTTGGACCCATTCATACATTAAGCCTTTTCACACAAGAACCACTAGACCACCCACTACATTAGATTTATACTTGCTGCGAGTTTTGAACTTTAAAATGATCTATAAGTGGTCTCTGCGGCGTTTTCACCTCAGATTTATTAGGCAGTGTCGTTGAAGTGGTGCAGTTTTATACCATAGTGCTCTTATACAGAGCTAAAGGAATAGTCATTTAATTGCTTTCTTCCTGAGGGTTCGATGAGGAGATCGATACCTCTCTCTCTAATTTGACTGTTCAATATGACATTTCAGTCAGAGGGCAGCCAGCCTAGCTTAGCACAATGACCAGAAGCAAGGGGAAACAGCTAGCTTGGCTTCTTCTCATGCTAGCAAAATCCTGAAGTCTTGTCATTGCCAAAATTGGTAAGCTTTAGAGGCGCTTGTTTCAGATTTTTTTTTCTTTCTTTTTTTCTGGAGAACAGGCTAGCTGTTCCCAGCTGTTTCTAGCATTTATACTGAACTAAGCTAACTGTCTCCGAGCTGTAGCTCAAAGAGCATCTACAAAATTGGAATCAATGTCTCATCTAAACTCTTTGCAAGAAACCGAGTAAACCAAACCAATTCCCTGAAATATCTGACTATTATTTTAACGAAATAACCCAAAATGTATACAGTCATCCTCTATAACCTCAGGATGGCGAGAAGTTGACACCAATGGGGTTAGAGAAATCATAAAATGATCTCTGCATGGCAATTCCATAGAAGTGATTTCATAGTAAAACCAGAAGTCTGTAAATAGTACAAATTATGGCAAAGATGCAAATTATGCATAAATGTTAGTCAGTTTTGTGAGGTTTCGGTTTTGGTGAGTGTTAAACAAGACAGATGACGAGGCAGGTTTATTTTTGCAAATCATTTGCATGACAGTGTTTTTGTGATGAGTATTTTTTCTGAGCTTTTGCGCCACTAATGAGGGCATCAGCCAATCATGCTGTGCGAAAACATCACGTCACAAGTCATGTTGATTGTTTATGTCTGTCATCACCCTGCATCACATGACACAGGACACAAAATTAAAAAGACAATATGACAAAGGTGACTCGGGATGAGTGCCCTCGGTTGCTCCCTGCGCAGACAGACTGCTGTAGATGTGAGATTTACCGACGCGGAACTGACGCTGTTATATCCATCTGCTCTCTTCAAATCCACCAAGCTACTTCGATGAAAACAGTAATTATACCTCGCTGAACTTGGGAGCCGGTTTGACGGCGCCTCGATCAGTTAAGTTGTTTGCCACTTTGGTGTTTACACGTACTAATGCATCATTACGGACCGGACTGAAGCCCAGGGGCAGGCAGCTGAGATGACACGGCGAGCGCGACCTCTCTTTACCTGTCAGCGAGCGCATCGGGGCTGCAGTGTGGGCCCCTCGGGGGTCTCTGGGGTCGCTGGCTCTGTTTTTTCTACCAGTCCCTGCATGCGATCGCTGCCAGTGTGAAGAGTTTTGAAGCGACATAATCACAAGTGAGTGTTTTGCATGTTCGTGTCCTTTATTTGTCATGTCCCTGATGTGTAAAGGCCTTTATACTTAAACAGTTATACGACGAACCGCTTCTTTCTCGAGTTGAAAAAATATCTTTTCAATTGACTGACATCATGTGTGTAATTCATGGCACAATTCAACTGGGATTCATTTGTCGCTCACCATTTGCTACAGTACATATTCGCTCTGAAATGAGGTCCCATGGTGATCGGACGGATTTCTCCTCTCTATTTAAATTTCATTAAATTGATATGTAATATCATCACAAACCTTAACAGCACTTCACCCGAAGACTCCTTTGATTTACAAGCGTGTTGTCGATATGAAGAACGTTATCCTTGGAGTTCAGTTGGAGGCTCATGGACTGAATGCTGTTCTGAGCATCACGTGGCAGCCTCCGTCAAAAATCTGTCTCACTATCAGCTTTCAAAGCCCCATACTGCTAGATCTCTATCACTGTTGATTCGCCTGTTTTATGTTTTGCTCCAGCCGCTGCATACTAAATACATTATCGAACGTCCTCAGGAGAAATAAAACACAGTGTAAAATGCTGGCGGCGTCTTCTCCTTAAGCGGTGAACAAACCCAGCAGATCGTAAAAATGATGCAAGGGGCGCTCGCAGTGAGCAGAATTCTTAGTAAGTGTTTACTCTGCTTACATCCAGAGTAACTGACTACTGGCCACAGCCCAAGCTATTACCATGCACCTTGATAACTTGTGATAGAGTAGCCCACCATTCCATGAATAAACCAATTACACAGTGGTCTTCAATCCCGGTCCTGGGGGCTGGTTTTCTTTACTACCGTCCACTTAATTGCATTCACTTGCGGTCCCTGGTGTGAATCAGTCCCTGATTAGACCGAATGAAGCCAGCGAGGCTCTGGGTGCAGAGTGCTCGGTACGAGAGCTACTGACCTCAGGTGTCCCATCCCCGAGCTGAACACCTCCAGCAAGTGTGGAAGGGAGAAGCCGCCAGCTGCCTCCTCTGTATTTTACTTCTAATAGAAGGGAAAGGAATTATTCATGTGGTAGCGAGAGGAGAGAAGAAGAAGTGTACATGCTTACATTGAAGTATGTGGTAAACAAAACGGGGGGAAGGATAACGGAGGATATTTACTAAAGAGCACACTAAGCATTTAGCATGCACTAAAAATTTAAGGGGCACATCTGGCCTCGTCTGAGCGACTACTTTGTCGGGACCTCATGTTCTCATCAAGTCAGATGCAAAGTAGATGAGGCGCTAATATAAATCTAGCATGTGTGTGGACCATAGTCTGAGCCAGGGCATTAGCTGTGAGGAGCTGGAGAGAGACGGGAGCACTGTTGTTCTCGCTTCGCTCCAAGATCCTGTCTGCACCGGTATCAGATTGTTTTTGCCTTGCTGTGTTTGAAGTGAATACAGAATGCTTTGAACGCGACAGGAAACAGGTGATACTTTTTGAACAGGTAAGATAAGTTGGCCCCAATATTTTTTATCTTCTATATTTATGACTTGACTTACTTTGACTTGACTTGCCCAGAACAAATGACTTGACACCCACTTTAGACTGATGTGAGTGACATATCTGCTTAGTATACTGGTCAACTTTTCCATTTTACTGTAACTAGTTTTTGCATTTTAACCATAAAACCACTTAAAATACACACTGATGCCAACTAGCCAGGCGAGAAGAAGAAGAAGCTGATTTGGCTCTTGCGATTTGCTTCGAAGGGGAACAGGAGTCGATGATTTACAGCTGTTCCTCAGGAAACACCTCATGTTTTTTGCATGATGCATCAAAATGTTGTAATATTGATGTGCGAGTTTAAATTTGAGACGGTCTGATCTGTGAAATCTTCCCTTATGTGTGTGGCGTAGTCTGAGGCTTGGCTGTGTGGGGCAGCTCCAAACCCTGCCAAGTGTTTTATTTTGATAGATAAATAAAGAGGCGGCATTACCATCTTCAACATTCATCCTCTCGTGCCCGGGGTCTGCGAAAGGTGACATTAAGTGTGATCAATTACGCATGTAAAGTAAGATTAAGTGAACTGTAGCTGGCAGGTCGAGTCAACCGATGCGCTGCGCGTTGCCACGTATTTTGGAGAAATTTAGACTTGAATTTATCTTGTTTTACAGGAGGAAGTGTGGAGCTACAATAACGAAATTTCCATTTACAGTCTGCACTCCCTGTCCCTCTGAGGCCCTGACACAATTACATGGTAAGTGAAGGAAAAGTTCAACTAAAGCCATTATCAAGCTTTTATAAACTGATTTAGACGAAGCAAAAGATAATCGCCCAAAGTCACAGTTTTGACTGACAAATCGATTTTATTATTAATGTACTGAAGTGAGTGTTTTGGTGTGTTTTCCACTATCCACCACCTTTTCCACATATTCATTTTTTTCTTCTTGATTGATAATTGATGGTCACATATTCGAGTGTTTGTTTGAAGTGAATGCAATTTGGAATTAAGGACTGAGAGAGGCTTGACATACTTCCCAGTTAATGAGGGCTTGGCATTTCGCTTCTTTTGTCTCACAAGAATGATTTTTTTAATTTCAAAGGTGTACCTTCGGCGGGGCTTAAATTAACACCCAGCTGCCGTTTCAGCAGCGTTCCCTCGCTTTGAGTTTTGGTTTTCTTTTCTGTTTTATGACTTTTCTGTTTTTAAATTTCGCTTCCAAGCACCCGTTCTCCCCCATCTCTTCCAAACCCATTCCCACTGGCCCTCTGTCCGATATTCCTACAATGTAAGATTTAGGAGTCTTTGTAGACATTCCAGATTTAGAGGACCACTGGCTCCGGCGCTCGCAGTCGGATGAAAGAAAATGTCTTCAAGACTGACATTTCCTTCCTTAAATCCCATGACATATTTTTTTTTTCCAGTCCCTGAATTAGAGAATGAGCTCTTCTCAGAGAGGGGCCAACCAAATAAACCCCTCTTTGGGCCTGGAGCCACTAATCTGTAATTTAATTTCAGGCGGGTGTCTGGGCCATGAAGACACACAGCAAGGTCAAGGGCTACTGTACAGAGAGATCTGCGCATTTGGGCACAGCCTGGGGTTTGATCAACAGTCTCATCCAGCTTAGGAAGAGGATACAGTGTGTGTGTGTGTGTGTGTGTGTGTGTGTGTGTGTCTTCACCGGGGAGGTATTTCTGCACTCCTTATACAAGTCACACTTGATGCAAGGTAGCTATTTCGCGTATGACAGCAACAAACAATCACAGGGAAAAATCCATTATTCAAAACAAGTAAAATGTTTGGGATGACTGAGCATCTGCAAACAGAGAGGGATTAGCCCTAAAATAGGACTGCGTCTAACTGGGAACAATTCAACATGTCACTGTTGATCTGCATGTAAATGAAATATTTGTATTACTTTGACCATAATTCATGTTTTACTCATTATGTAGAACAGTCTAGTAGGCAGATAAATCAACTAATGGAAAAAGTGGAGGGATGAGTTTGAGCAGCGCGGCTAATCCAGCGGGTGAAGGAAAACGCCTTCAATAAACTCGACCTTGTTCTGCCTGAACGAGCGCAAAGTGGCCCCGGGAACGGGACCAATAATTACCAATGACCAAGGCAGTTTCACCATGTCTCTTTAATGTAAATAGGCACTGGGTTATCTGACACGAATGGCTTTGGTATTCATACATCGGCATATGGCGCGGGGACTTGCTGAAGTACCTTTAAAAAAAAAAAAAAAACACATAGTAAAACAACCTGTACAGCCCCCAGCCTGGAAGAGATACAACATCCCACATGAGCAGTAGAAACGAGCTGTTCATTAAAAACAATTTCTTACATATAAGGCTGTCAGGTCAGTGAGAGAATCAGGGTGTATCCCATGCACCATTTGCAGTTTGTTGGAGCTTAGCTGGCATTCAATTTCAATTCCCTCAAGTTACTGAATATAGGCGAGCGGCACACACTGACAGGTACAAGTTACTCCGGCGACAGACGCTAATTAGCAAGTGCAGGAGTAATGGGGGAGCCAAGCTCCCTCTCTGGCAGAGAGACAGTGATGGCAACTGAGGCAGGGTCATCTCTTTAAGTGTCTCACTTCCTATTAGACAGGAGATCTCTGGCACATGCCCCGTCGCAGCAGCGCAGAGTGATGTCGGCGTCAGAGAGAGGATCCTGTCACATCCTATAGTTTTCAAACAGGAGCGTCTCCTTTGCATAGTGCATACAACACAACCCCGCTCAACTGCGTTCGCTCGCCACCGCGCCTCCATTGACAGAAAAGGGGAGGGGAGGGCGGTAGAAAATAATGGCACACGATGTGTTTATGTGTTTTGATGGAAACTCGGGGGGAAAAAGTCTTGGAAAGAAGATAATGGACTCATCTTCTGCTCAGCGAGGCTTTGACATTCTGTAGGGGGGACGCTGGAAATAGTCTTCAGGTTGATGGATAGGTGGAGTGGGATTACCCGCCAGACTCATCTCCTACCCGCCGTCTGGCCCCCGACTCCTGGAAGAAAGACACAACAAACACAATGCATATGATGTCAGGCTGTTTCGCCGCGGGAGAGGTTATTAGCTTTTGCAAAATAATAATAAAAGTAAAGAAAATGTAAAAAAAAAAAGCGTCTTTAAATTAACAATCGCGCCGAGAGGAACCTGCGTTTGCAAGGATGCTACAACCTTCACATCTCCCTCCGTCAATCCACGCATCCTCCTCTCTGTATCACAAGCACTGAACTTCTAATGCCTCTCCTCACTCGTAGCCCCTGTGGACCGCCCCACTGCTAGCACAGCGAAAGAAATTGTTCTCCCCGCATCATTAAACAGTTTGAATTAACTTGGGTGGAATTTAATTATGTCACACATGAAGCTCTCCCTACTTGAAGCTCTTTAAAGGCAATACAGTTGCCTATGTGCTCGGAGGTTCAGCTTTTAGATACATTATTCCAGTCAGCCGGCCGTGTCTGCATGCGACCGGACTTCTAAATGAAAAAACAGCGGACTCGCCCATCAGGATGGATCTTTTAATTTTCTGTTTCTGGTGAGATATCCGACACAAAGACCCTGAGAGGAGCTTATACAGTCTCTCGTGGCAGGGGGAAATTCTCCTCATGCTCCGTGTTCCATTAAGACCTCAGACTAACTTGTCTAAACCTGTCATGAATTTACTTTTGATTTAGATGCACTGTAACTTGAACTCTGCGCGTGTATCCTCTGTGTCTGTAGCACTCAGCGCGTCTATCCTAAAATACGAAAATAGTTCTGTTGGTGAGCCGCTCCTACTTTTCTAATTGACGCTCATTACCATGCCTTTATTATTTTTTGGACACATGACAGGCTGGCGTGATGTGGATTAGTCCTGAACGAAACCCTGGGGGCATCGCTAACAGCTCCAAAGTGTCAAAGCAAAAGCCGAAACAGTAATAAAATCTGTCATTCTAAATGATAGGAATCTTTTCAAATTGCAAAGCTCGCGGAAGAATATCTGCTTTACGGAGCATTTGAAAAAAAAAAAAAAAAAACGCAGCCGGGGCTTCCATTTGCCTCCCTGTCAGAGGGTGAGCTGACACGCCGAACGTATCCATCACCCAAATGAACACAGAACACATTTTCACACATGCATTTTCTCATTAGATTCAAATTCACCCCGACGTGCCCCTGGAGAGATCTGAGAGAAGCGCATTTTTCAAAAGAGGAGTGATGCTGGCTGTCAGGTGCAGAGGTCGGAGGTGAAATGAAAGACACCGGGTGAACATCTACAGCGCAGTCATTTAGAGTCGTACAAATCGACAGGAACAGCCACCCTTTTTAGAAAAGGCGATCAAAAAGTAAACTCTTAAGCTTAAGTGTTCGACAAACAGCTCCTCTCCATCTGAGGAGCGAGGCAGCCGTGGCAGGGCAGAGCCGTTCCCTCCCTCCACTCCCAACACCTGAGACACGAGCTGATGGACAGATTCATTTACAGCAGGTACACCAGATTGAACACTAATTTGCCCGAGCTATAGGAGATTGTTCACGTGAAAGACACAGAGGCACAGTGGATCCAATCTAATGAACCGCTGTAAATCCACACTCTGCCCATTTTTTCCTTCATTTACGCTGAAATCTGAGTGCCATATTCCATCCTCCCTGCTGGTAACTTCCCCGTTTTTTTGTGTTTTTTTTTACTTCATGGACTCCTGAAAACATCGCACCCAAAAAAACAGCAGGCCCGCTGCTTTTTGACACCGACGGGAACAACACAAATCAGAGCAGCTATCAAAGGGAAAACACCAGGCGTCGAACTATGAAAGTAAATGCTTGGGAATAACCTTGGAGAAGTATTCGTGATAATGAGGAAGCAGCTAAAACCTTGGTGATACTTAAAGATCATTACCAGATGATCAAACACACCATGACGATCTCTCCGTGCAAGAATGGATAATTAAGAAGTATAATTTATACTGCTCACACAGAGATCTGCTTTCATGGATGCATTTACATTTCAACAAATGCCTTACAAGCCTCTATATGCAGTAGGGGGCTGTACTGGAAATAAGATCCCCTGGGAACCACAGGACACAAATGGTGGGGTGTGATATATATTTAAATAACGGTTAGTATCATCAGCGTGGGTGGAAATATAAGAGGGTATTATTAGTCGGCTTAACCGTGCATGTAAATACACGGCGTTCGAGTAAACTGTGTGGCGAATGCCTCCAAGTAGTTAAGTATTTCATTGTTTCTTCCTTTCCAGCCTTCTCTTTCAACTCCAACAAGTTCTAAAGTCAGTTACGTAAGCATGAGTGGCATTTCCAATCCTAGTTTAAAGGTCCAGTGTTTGGGATTTAGAGGGATGTGGTGGCAGAAATGGAATATAATATTCACAGTTGTTGTTCATTAGTGTATTATCACCTGAAAATAAGGATCATTGTGATGTTGTTATCTTAGACTGAGCCTTTTCAATCTATAGAGGGAGTCCACCACGTTGCTCCGCCATGTTTCTACAGTAGTCAAGAACCAAACATGGAGTCTAGAGAGGGCCTTCCACTTTTTTTAATATTTACTGGCAATTGTAGGGGAGGGTTTAGATGAGGGGTGTTCAGTTGGTTGCAATCTGGAACCACACCACAAGATGCAACTAAAACCTACAGATTGTTCCTTGAAAGCCGATAAATGAGTAAAACCATTAGGGCATCTGATCTGTGTCACGTTTTTTAGGCTCATGTCTGATGACATACAGTTAAGTATCAGAGAAACCTTTTAAAATGCTTTTAAAGGTCCAATATGTAAGATTTGAACATTTGGGCATTTGAGCATTAGAGCAGCATATCACAAGAATTGCTAGCTGCTGCTTACTATAGCTCCAGTTAGCTAGCGAGTTCAGTTAACTGAGCAGCTAGCGGTCGTATTCACTGACTCTGCGGTTTGGTTTACTGTGCGACTGTCGCATTTTGAGGTACAAAGTGAATAGGTGCTAGCTGATTAGCATGCTTACTGCAATAGATATCTCTGCAACACAGTACAAAGATGTCTTTGACATAACAGCAACACTGTTATGTCTTCGTATTCGGTTGATAAATTGAGTTACTTTTCGTATGTTTTGAACTAAAATTCTTACATATTGCCCCTTAAATAATGCCTATTTACACATAAATGTCTTCCAGAATTGTTTCAAATCTCTGCACTTAGCTAAGCTTAACCTAACCTAAGCATTCCAGCTGCTAGACCTATAGCTTCATGCTCATAGTATAAACAAATCCTTCTTTAAAATGTTAGCTATCACATTTCTTTAGAAGATATTTTATTAGGGTCAGTGCGTGTCATTTTTAACCGAAAACAGTGAAAATCTGTAGAATTCTGCCTGTGCAGCACTGGAAAACCAAAGTAAAATCATCAGCCTCTGTGATAATTCACACAGGTCACACAGGTAACTATAATCAGTATAAATGATGCAGTAATTTAGCAGCTCTCGCTCCAGGCCCCCTCTGCTTTGTCCCAGTAACAATAAGCCAGACTGAGGTGTCTGACAGGTCATTCTGTCCCCACTCCACTGTTATTCCACAGCAGCAACATACATCACACTCTAAACATCTCACAACTTTGCCAGCTCTTTCTCTACGGGTCGAGGTACCCCACCCTCGACCTCTCTCAAAAAGCAGCCTGCAGCCCCCCTGGTGTTAATTATAACACTTTTTTCCCCCGGAGCCTGGGCAGGACGTGGAAGTGCATTAATCTTGATTCTTCACTTCAGTCTAAAGGATCGTTTGAAGAGACTCCTGTGGTAAGCCCCAAAGGTGAGGTGACTCAGTAGGAAGATAAAGGCAGAAGGAGGGAAAAAGAAAGAGTCACAGTGTATTGTCTGCTCACAACGGGACGCTGGCTACCTAGAAAGGCAAGTCAATCATTTACCCTATACCACTTATATTCTCAGGATGTTAATCTGGATGGATATTATGCAGAAGTGCAGGAGGACACGCCAAGTGACCATCGTCCAGCTGTGCTGCTCCCTGATAAAGAATGATGGTGACTGTCGTCCTATAGGCTGAGCTTAGCAGAGCTGGCAATGACTGAAGGGATGTCACATGTTTACGTCAATGAGTTTACATTAAACCCCATTTCATTGCACAATTACAATAATATTTTTTGTGGGTTTGTTCATTAATTTGACTCATAGTGTCTAATAATGCCATGACGTATAAAAATGGTTGGTACCCACTGAATCAACCGTTTAGCAATAAGCCATCACAGCCTGATGCACAATTGCTGATATCCTGCTGTGTCCTTACACCTTATTGTTGCCAATGTCTCGTACTGTGAAAAGGATGACAGAGGCAACTGGGTAATTGATTAAAAAAAAACACAGACTAGAGACATGACACGATCGCCAGAATAAATGCCGCCAATGTACATTTCTGCAAACCAATGATGTGTTGAAACTTTACATTTCTTTATGTTTTTTAGGTACAAATTTTTTTATTTTTTTTTTTGGGGGGGGGGGTTGTGACAACACTGTATCGTGCTGTGGTTAGATTAAGGCACGACAACCAGTTGGTTAGGGTTAAGAAAACTTCACAACCACAGATGGCAATGTCCAGCCATTTCGTCAAAAATTTCTGTCAAATAATTAACACGGCTGGAAATTTTCCCAAGGTCTACTTAAAAAAAACCCAGTGGTTTCACAAATTCCAAATGTTGGAACGCAGTCGTAAACTGCAGTCACTGACTAGGCGCCTTTGTCGCCTAACTCCACCATCCCCTCAAACTCCAGATATGAAGGTTAGGTCAGAAACATGTCATGACTCGTTTTCTAGAAATGTCTATATGGTGCGTCGCCGAATGAAAGGCACAAATGTGAACATATCAGTGGTTCGCAGAAGCGTTAACTGCAAACATTTCATCCTGAAGACTGGACTCCAATGTCCAATCAGATCAAGTTAGAGTTATAATGTAATTCCTAGCTGATTGACAGGTTAAATAGTTACAAACACACCACTTATCAGCTGCATGGGACACAATAACACACTCAAGTCAATTTATCAAGTGTGTTTCAACATCATCATTTTTGTGCACTTGAATTTGAATGACTTTTTCTGCATCTTTGATAAGGTCCTCCTTATCTCCATAGTTAATCTACTTTTACATTTAAAAAAAAAGCACTGGAGCAGTTAGTTAGCATTCAGAGACATTAAACTTCTCCTGCAGTTTCACGATAACATGTGAACACTACAGGAAGCTGCACGTAAGAGTCATCTCACCATTCAATACGCAACATGTTTAGCATATTCTCCTCACAGCGGGGGGACTGCTTGGTGTTTATGTCCGTGCCATCTGTACATTCTCTAGTGCTAAACATACTCTTCGATAGCTATCCTTCGTTTACTATAGGCTGGGATCCTTTTAAAAACACCAGCTCCTACTGGCTGGTGACAGGACTGATTTTGGTTTTAAAAACTATTCGCTAGGCAAGGTTGGTTGATGGTAAATGGAATATTTTCAAATGTACAGAAAATTCCCAGTGTCGGAGCAGAATTCGTTCATAAAGAGTGTTTTTTGTTCTTCAGACGTGACGGGGAGGAAACTGACAGCGATCAGCCGCGATGAGGGATGCTGAGTGATGCTAATATGCTATGACAAAGGCCATGGCCTGGTGACCACACACAAAGCAAAGCATGCTGTCACCATGGAGATCTCAATTGACCTCTACAACAATGCAAAACATAGCTGTGCCGTATTAACTCTGGTGTGGGGTCACAGGTACTACTAGGTGTGCTTGCATCTATATGAATGCAGTTTCTGACAGTAATCAGGTTATCATGGAGACTACAGATCCAGAGCAGCCTTTTCTACTTGATGTGTCAAAAAAACATATTCATCACTGCTGCATGTGATGAAAATATCTTGGGGCATAGAGCCTCAGAGAATGTATGTATCTGTGCATACAGATGCCTATTTTCATTAGTGGTGCGATCAATTTTTATCGATAAAGATACAATTAGTTTCCTTGTTAAACCCTTTTTTATGGAGATTTTCCTTATCATCCATACATTCATGACATGCCTCAGCATCACAAGGTCCCAGTTGTCTCTATCCATGCATGCACATCCGTTTGTGATCTTCAACATCACCACAAAGCTGATCGTGTACACGGTCTCTCATCTGCATTATGAGTAATCTATGGTAGTTAATTGAGCCCAGAGGCAGTTGGTTTCAATGAAGGCTCCTGTGCTTTTCTGGCAAAAACAGGAGAGAAGGAGCTCTCTGGAGAAGGCAGCTCTCTGTCGAGAGGCAAACAGAGCAGAACTCCTGCAGTGTTCATTAGCTGTCATTGATCAGTGATTCAGTTGCTGTGCGACTCCTACCACAGCTCAAATATTACCAGTTTCATGTCGTAAAAATTAATATAAAGGTAAGAACGTTGAGCCAGCGCAGCATTTTCCTCCTTATACTTTATTTCTCAATGCACTATTTTGATGTGAATGGATGTTTGCCAAGGTTTTCAACGGTATGCAGAGACTCCTACGCAGCACACTTGTCCATTCCACACTTTTCTGATATCAATATGAGCTACTATATTCGGTTATTGGCTTCCCTCAGAGGCTATCATCGCTGCAGCCTATTCCATCACGGGAGATGTACTGTAGAATGAGGCTGCGAGGTATAAAATTGCTGATAAATGGCAGAGACAAAAGCATAAATAATGCAGAGATCAGAGATACTGAAATAGGGAGTCAAACTCCACTTCAAGACACCTCCCTGGAGGGAGTCCAACGTAAGTGTCCTGTCTGACATCATCAACATCTGCCGGGCCTCACCTGCCACATGCAGCAGAGAGGAACTACAGGAGCGCCTCTCTGTCTCTCCCACTGCTTCAGTCTTCTTCACACCGACAAAAAATACAAAAATATCCGGATCATCAAAGAGCTCACACCCCAGCTTGTACACTTGGCTGCAGCAGGCTTTTAAAATACATTTAGACTCGTTTTCTCCTTCAAATTTGACTCTTTTTTACCCCCTTTTATCCCGTCTCCTTCCTTCGAGAGAGGACCTACTATATGCAGCCTACACTTAGAAAGCCGTGACAGAGTAAACCCTGAGCTATTACTTCAAACACGTACAACAATGAAATATATTCTTAGCATGACAGCCCAGAGTTTAAGTGAATGTATAGGGGTGAATAAAACCAATATTTCACAACTCTGCTGAGGGGAACCGGGCAAAGGCCATTATGTAGCACTAATTGCACCTATAGGGCCGATCTGTAATCAAAATGTAATCTGCACTCTCATTGGAATTCATCGAAAGTCGTCAGGCAGATGACCGGGTCTGACCGAGCTGCTCCTCATTTCACTTTTCTTTATTCCCTTCATGTGTGCCTTTGAATATTTATTCTCTTCTCATTTGCAGACATCTCTGGCTAGGCCTCGGTCCTGCACAATACCATTCCTTATTTCCCCTTTACACATCAAAAGACTTTAAAATACTCATTGTAGATTATGAACAAAAGTCTGGCAGTCTAATGCACAATTCCACCTGGAAAGTTGTAAGCTTTCTCTAGACAATGTTACCTTTAAGATATTACTTTTTTGTGTCAGATGAATCAATTGTGTGATGTGATGGATTAACGCCAGTGCCCCAAAGAACAATAACACTGATATTCAGCATTTTATTCAGCTGATGCTGGAACCAGCATTATTCAGACACCGTGAAACTATCTCTGAGTAGCCTTCCATCAGCAAATACAAAGAGGGGCATTTCAACAGAGAAAGATTAAAACTCTGGAACATAACCAGTTGACACATTCACTTTTCCAAAGCATCCCACAGTGGCAGTGGCAGATGGTTGAAGTACACACTATGGAAGATTTTGGATTCTGATCTGCATTTAAGGAACAGTGGTCGTGATCTATAAGGAGGTAACTGCTGGGTCAGTATGAAGAGGAGGGAAAATCAGAGTGACCAAATATTTTCCTACATTAATGATAAGTATAAAGATTAGAAGGCCGATTCTCAGTACTCCTCTTGCCCCTACCACTTAGCCCTACATCTCTGTTTTGCAAGTTCACGCCGAGGGATCGAGTGTCCCAAATCTTGTTGGGATAGAGGGGTAGTGTTACGTATTATGGTCCTTTTCTCTGGGTTACTAGCTAGCTAACGTGACACTGTTATTGCTGAAATGCGCCTGACAGTCCAACAATGTCACATATTTAAGTGTTGCAGCCCCGCCCCTCCTTTATGCCTCAAGTTTAACTTGAGTCCAGTCCACTTGGAGCTACTTCCTTAATATCAGCTTGGACTGGCAGAGTTGGAGCACTGATTGCTAATGTTAGTCTATATGTAAAGCACCACTAGTGACCAGGTAAAGAAGATGTGTTGTTTTTTTATTTTTTTTTATTGAAAGTGTGAACTTTTGAATGAATTTCAAATTGGTCTTGTTTTGCTCCATCACATAAATTTGAAATGTCTGGTTGCATCTCTTAAGGTAAACACTATTGGAGACTACTTATGCAGGTTGACTGATGAGGAAGATTTCGACCACTACCCATTGTAATTCTGTTCTAAGGGGTAGAAGGGCACTTGAGAAAATGAAGGGTAGGGGCTACAATTGGAAATGTGATTGAGCCTTTTAAAAAAAAAAATCCTCTTTTACAGTCTACTTAAAGTATTTTCATTGTTGATAGAAGAACAGGGGGAAGACAAAAGTTATTGAGTTACTGAGAAAATCCCCTGCATTAAATGGAGATTCAAAGTTTTCTTTATTGCCATAATGATCAGTATGCGGTATTTATAACACACAGTAAGTCTGAGCCACTAAAGATAGCAACAGAGCAGTGAGCACAATCTACAAAATATCGAGTGGGCTGCAGATAGCCATTTACTATGTTATGTGTGCTGGGCTGCTAGTAATGAACCAATAAAAGTTCCAGCAGAGAAACATAAGTCACGAATGAACACATGTATCGATAAGGCAACGGTTTATGAAAACAAAGTGCCGTCTGACTCCAAGAAGGACTTAATTAAATGCAGAGCCTTGCTTTATTAAATAAGATATGCCGCACTCTGCATAAATGCATTAATCGATAGCAAAACTGCCACACAAATATTAGAATAATTGATCTGGGATGATTCAGCAGCGGTGAGGTCCCGGGGCTTGCAGGATATTACCTAGCATTAACAGTCTCGGTGAAGGTCAGTAGATACTCCAGTAATGACAAATGTCCTCTCTTTGACTCCTACTGGCCAGACTTTATTTTGGCTAGTTACAGGAAATTACTTTCCGCACCTTCCATCATCTCCTGCTCACTCTGCATGCTGCGGCTTTATGGCAATGACCAATCAGGGTGTAATAAAAACAAGCTGTAACCGTCCAGCCTTGTATTAAAAAGTATCCACACGCCTGACACCAGACTGCTGGTTATTACGGTAAGAGTTAGAGTAAAGCAGTGAAGAACAGACGCATACTGTACGCTAATTTCAGATAGCGGCGAAGTAACCGTGACTCCAGTCTATTTTTCTTGACCTCCTCTGCAATAGATGCGTGGCCATACTGTACAAACACATGCAAAGACATGGACACCAATTAAATGTACACAGAACAGCCGACCTGCTTCTGAGATGCAATTTAATCTAAGCACGTGAGAACTCTAGGATTCCCTCGTTAAAAGAATACATTTTAATTGCCCTGAAAAGTCGGAAATATTCACCAACAAACAGCCAAACTTATCTCTCGTCATTTTCTGAAAAAAAAGACGGACCAGCTGTTTCGTCCCGTTATCGCTCCGGCACCACAGTGAAAAAAAGACTTCAATATCTTTCTCATCATAATTGATGGACTGCCTCTAAAAATATCAGCATCAAATATCTAAACATCTTTGTCTCAACAAAACGGAAAAATATTTTTTTTCCTCAGAGACAAAAAACAAAGCTTTGAACACAAAAATATACTCTGTCCTCACAGCTCCTCTCCTTTGTTGGTTACAGTGCTGCAGCTTTCCCCAAAATAGCTGCGAGGTCTGGGGCTTTCCTGGCCTATAGAGGTCCATGTGCTGTATCCAGGGAGGGATATAGTGGCTGACACGGGCTGGCCATGGTTGAGTGAACATGGTGCCAGTGCTGGGAGTGTCCTATTCCTCTCCCCAAGGGCCACAGGGTCCAACACTGCCAGCACCCTGGCTCCAATCACTATTGCTAATGCTGCCTGCCTGCCTACCACAGTATTACTGCTGCTGCTCCAGGTCAGCCTGCAACTAGAGAGGAGTCATTACAAAAAAAGGGGATACAGCCATTACTCAGCCTTACACAGAGAATACTAGCTATCCAATATTCAAACATAGTCAGGCAAAGCTGTTTCACAATTGCAGCCTTGGCATGACAAAACTTTAATTAAGTCCAAGCACAAAGTATAAATATCTTGGTCTCGAAAGAACATCTGGATGTCTTTTAAGCCGAAGAAAATGGGAGTGGGAGAAGTCAATCCTCACCGCAGCAATGCACCTAATCATGTCACCAAGCGGAAGATAACACAACAGAGTGAGATGCAGTGATATCAGGAGCCGGGAGAATGCATGGAAGCAGCTCTAGTTGGTATTCCAGGGATGCTTCCATCTATGGATGATTACATGTAATGATGCTGCACCGATGAGCTTCCTCTCAGTCTGGTCAGGCCATTTCCCCTAAAGATTAAGTAACAATCCCCCACATGCAGGGAGAGACCAACACTCCCTCTTCTGTCAGGTTGTTCATCTTGGTCATCTACTAATCGAGTTACAGCACCAGTAACCAGACATCCATCCAAGTCGGTGCACGCCTTTAAGCCGAATGGCTATAGCATAAGCCCCACGGGCCGATCCCTGGGGACCTGTGTTGCATGTCTTTCTCCTCGTGTCCTATCTGTCTCTTCAATATGGACTGTCCATTGAAATATTTATAAAAAGGAGAAAGAGAGAAAAAAGAAAATCGATATACAGTAAATCCAAGTCAGTAAAGTAACATCAACAGTTCATTTGAGATGAGCTTTAACCACCTGCTTGTGCTGTGTGAGAAGCGGAACTGTCCATGGTCCTGAATGTCTGCTTATAATACAAGTAAAGATAGACCTCTATGTACTGTATATATCATATATTATAATAATGTTTAAGTTTATGTGTTGCAGATAAAATTAGTTTTTAGTTGGTTTGTCTAACCAGCTGATACACGTATTTGGTTGAAGGGTGAACTCATGAGATGGAGGTTGTTGTCACGTGGGGCTGCACAATTAACTTCAGCATCGACATCGCAATGGACACATTTCCAATAGTCCCATCGCAGTTGGTGCCATGTCAAGTACACATTTTTTTTGTACCAAAAAATGGTATGAATAATATGCAGTGCCCTTCCCACATGTTCTGCCTTGAAAGCGTACAAGCAGTAGTGTGCAGGCTGCAGCAGTTGTTTGTCCTTCTCTGCCTGCTGCAGCTACATGTTTTTTGCTTGTACAGTAATAATCAGGCTTATATACTCTGTAAGTGTCCAGATGCACTCAGGACATTTTTGCAGGACCCTCCAGTAGCAGCTGGAGAAGGGCCTTCTAATATGCCACCTACACCACTCTCTGAAGCATGTAGGTTCAGAAAGTTATTTGTGGTCTCTGATACACTAACATATGATTACTATTTCTGTTGTTGTTGTTGTTGTTATTTTATGTGTGTTATTATAACTACATTTTACAGTTAAACCCTGTTACTAATTAAATGAAGGTCTTAGTCAAATTGAATAAGGCTTATTTGTTCAGTACCTACTTTAAATGAAGTAGAATGACACAACAGACTTAATGCAATGGTGCAACAGTATGGATGTACTGCATGTTTGAAGGTCTTTGATTTTACATTGCATTGCTACACTGCACTGTTTTATTCAGTGCTTTTGGAAAGACCTCGCACGGGGCACCAATATCAGCCGGCACTGGGACCGATATCTTAGCAGGTAACACTGGTGACATTGTCAACAAGAAAAAAGGCTAAAACTATTGTGCTGGTCTCAAATTGCAACATTTACAATAAATACAGTCAGTTTTAAATGTGGTTAACAGGCGTCTTTTCTCCTCCAATACTAGGTACAACTGAAAGGGTTTTTCTCATAAATACATGCAATATTCAAGATAGACCAAACAGCCACATAAAAGCAGTGTCACATTGCTTACATGTAGCAAAAAGATAGCTCATATTGCTTTTATTGTTAAGTCTAAAATGATCTGCTTCAGCTTTTTAAGATGACAGACTGATCACCTCACGAGGATGACAGTAAACATGCAAAGTTCCAGACAAAAAGAAGACTGAAAGACAGGCTGCAAGACTGGCACCTTAAATGTTTCCCCTCAATCAGACTCTTCCAGCAGCTTTGACGCCGGCCAGGGAAGTTTATGTTTGCATGCCAGATAAGACGAAATAGATTTGTCATATCAGCGAATGACCCTGTGATTTCTGAAATCAAAATGTCAAGACTTCTCATATTCCCGACTGTCTGCTGAATTAATGCTGCCTAGCCTCATTACAGCAGCACTTACCCACAGCCTCCAGAGATGCCGTGTCCTCCAGAGCATTACTGCCGAGAATACCAGGCAGTTGTGATAAGGAGGGGAAGAAAAAAAACTGACACCTGAGCATCACATAAAGATGCATACTCACCTTTATTCTCTTGGCCTTAGCTTTTCAGCAGCATCATGGCTGTAGAGAAAAGAGAAAAAAACAGGAAGGAAACTTGAGATTGAGATCAAAATATTGTGGCAATTAAAGATCTGTACGAAACAAAACTACTGTGAAGTGATCGTGTCCGCATCAGTGTAACTTTCATGTCTATTGTGTCATGGCCTTAGCATCATTACAGGCTTGGTAGATGTTATTGCATCCCCTCCTCCTTCATCACCCCCTCCTGCTCCTCCTCCTCCTCTGCTCCATCTCTGTGCACCAACCTTGCCATGGCTAACAGGAAGCAGAGGGCACAGCGCTTTATTTAATTAGTCACAGCAGCCGAGTGCTCATGTGGAACCAAACAGGGGAGGCAGATTGGGGTAGTGAGATGGATAGGCACTCTCCCACCGGGCCTTGGCTGTGCTGTCGGAGGAGCGTAGATTACATGACAGAAGGGGGAACGGAGGGGAAGGGGGAGGCAAGAGGATGTAAATGGCGTCTGTACAGGGGGATTCATCCCAGGAAAAGGATTGCCTTCACTTCTAAAGCACCCTTTCCTCTCACAAAAGCACGCTCTCTGCTGATACTTTTCTGTAATATGCAAAGCAGGCCGATTCGCCTGTTGCCCGGCCGCTTGTTGTGATGCGCGGCCATGAGTGGTTTGACCGCTTTTATTAACTGTGACAACACTCATTATTCCAAATGATTTAGGGAGCTGCTATTTTTCCTCTATCTCTTCCGACAATGATCAGGTGGCCTTTTCCTCACGGAGCAGCAGATAACCTCCGAGAGGTTGCAGAAGTAGCTCGGTGTGCAGCACATCCTTGATGAGTTTAACCCCAAAGCTCGAGACGAGAAAAAAGTTTTCTCAACAACTGGCAGTCACGTTTTAAAATCAAACGCTTTTCGGTATTAATCATATGAAATATATAGAAATGACAAGGGGAAACACAGGAAACATCTATGTGTTAATGGTTTGAGATTTCAGCGTGTAACTGTATGATTTATGTGACAGGAGGTTTATAATCCCCCATTATTATCCAACCAGTGTTACTTGGCCTTCAGCACCACAACAGCATCTCTCCCCTTGGAGAAAAACCACAGTAGTAAACATGTAGCTTACTCTATGGTGCTGAACCAGCAAGGAACATGAGTGCTGCATTTGAATAATGTGTGTGCAACTACTAAGCAATGGTGTGCGGGGAGCTCTTTTAATTAGCGCTCTTGAAGTTATCCAGTGACCCACATCTAATAATGAAGGCAACATGAATGTTCTATTTACATATATTTAGTCAGTAATGTGTGACCGTTGGGAGAGCCCGGCGGATGAGTGTGTGGTGCCAGAGGACATGTCAAGCAGGGCTGCCTGGGGCTGCTTTCTAAGGCCCTCTCAATTCGAAACTGTAGCAACGAGGAATGGTATGTTCTTGACCTGCAGGTCTGTCAAACTGGGTTATGCTTCAAGAATTAGGCATGCAACTTTTTAATGAGCCTTGGTCTGGTTATGCCGTCTGTTCCATGTTTTTTTCAGCACGCCATTATAACTCAACCACCTGCAGCCTCTATACTTGGTGGCATGGATTGGGCTTGTAAATTTATGTCAATTACTGTAAAAAGAAAACCAAACTAGCTTAAAGGTGCCCTGTGGACCAAAACACACTGTGTGTATCCCATGAATCCATTAAGAGAAATCCGGATACAGCGTTGGAGGCGGAGCTTTGTTCCTTCTGTTGAAAGCTGCTCAGTATGAAGCCAAAACAGCTCAACATCCTGCATATAAAATTGCCAAAAGCTTCCACATTAGGCCACCCATAGTGGGCACTAAACTTCTGGTTTAGCCCTCAGCTTACTTCATCATGCAGCTTTTCTGGGCTTTCTAAATGTTATCAGAATGAACGGACCAAATATAGAAAGTGAAACGGGCAACTTTACGTGGTCTGTGATGCTCAAAAAATTCCACCATTGTTTATGTTGTTTACATGTTGTAATTACACACTTTGGCCACAATGTCAAAATGGCTTCAAAATCAGGCATAATCCTTTGTCATGAATCATTTGCAAGTCAATTTAAAAACACAATTTAAATAGTGTATTGTTGCTTGTTAGCAGTCTTCTTCTTCCCTGCCTTTGTGACACCTTACTCCGTCTATGTGCATATTACTGCCACCAACTGTCGATCAGTGTAGTAGTGCCGTATGAGACAAACTACAGGACGTGCATTGAGCCGCCTGCAAACTAAGAAAAAAACATCGCTCCATGAGTGGTCAAAATCGCACCAGGGTTCCAATAAAGTCGATCAGTAAAGATTGATTTTACTTTACTTATGTAATTCCATACATGCAGGTGGTCATATGGTTGAATGTAAAAACACAGTCAGTGTGACTATAGTCACACTGACTGTCAAATGGATTATATTCCCAGAGGCAATACAAAATATATGTACTTCAAAGGAATGTATAGCTGTACCTCACTTTATTCTACTTTGATGCTACACTACAGTTCCAATAAGAGACAAAGGGTGAATATTGCGTGCATGGATGTGCTGAATTTTCATTGCTGTGAGAATAACTCAATAGACAGGACAGAGGGGGATATAAAAAGCACGGAGGTGACTTTGACTCTGGTACAGCTGTCCTTGTTTCTGTCTGTCTGCTCGGGAGTCACCTTTACACAGCCTCAGCTAGCTAGCTTCTTGAAATTAACACATTTAGGCTGATGAGCTACTGGGCTTGAGGCCCTAATATGATTTTAGCAACTGTCATCCATCTTTCAGTGGTGGCCTTGGCGTGAAGGAGTCAGACGATGGTGAAGGTTGGGGCTTCCTTCTACCATCAGCTTTACAGGGCCTGATGTTCCCTAACCTTCCACCTTCAAGGGACCTCGCCTCATTTAAGAAGGGTTAATAAAACCGTTTTTCACATGGAGCCTCCTTTTCAGAGGGCGTGTCAAATCGTTCTTTCCGACAATTCTTTGTCTATGAAAGAACTGGGTCACTGACTAACGCTCTCTTCCAGGGGCCTTGTTGCTAAGGCCTGCCTCCTCGGAGTCCAGGATTTAGGGAGACAGGGGCTAGTGCACACAAACTAAAGCCAGCTTCTGACAGGAGGAGCCGCACTTGCGTGACTGCAGCCCCCTCTAAACAGCACATCATGCTCAGATTACTGAACACATTTTAGGGAGGAGGTGGGGAGGTGAGGGATGAAGCCGGCAACAACTGTACACCCTGCACATCTCCGTATGTGGATGTAGATTAGTAGTATAACAGTGTTTCTTTCGGTGTGTGCTGTGGGTGTCCCTTCGCATGTGTGTGCATGTGTACCAGTGTGCAAAAGGGGTTGCTGTTGGCTTAAGCAGCTGCAAATAAGTCCAGAATCTGAGCTCCAGTGTTTGTTAAACATTATTTGCAGTTGCTGTAAAGGCAACAAAAGGGATCCTACCCTATTGCAAATGAATGAGCCCAGGTCCCTAGTTATCACTGGTTATTGTTCAAATCAGGCTGGCTTTGAAAGGGGAGGCGCACTTTCCTTTGGACAGCTCATTAAGATAACACACAAACGTGGCTCCCCATCATCCTGGGTTTATTAAAGTGGGGCTCATTTCAGCTCCTTTGTCTCATGCAGGAACCTCTGCCTTTGTCAGCGCAATTGGAGCCAGATGGCAAAACAAAGCTGCCTGTCTGGAGTGCTTACAGAGTGATCTCATAAGGCAGAGCCATTAGCTTGACTTCACCAGCTCGCCGCCCACAACATCCACCTGGATCAACCAGGTGCATGGACGATGACGAGAGGCAGCGAGAGCAAAAGGTGGCTGTGAGTTGCCGTCTCGTCTCTGGAATACAGCCACCCTTCGGTCTCTGAGTTCTGTTCTCCCCTCGCCCTGCCCCTTTAGCTAAAGCTAAACTATTAAGTCTCACTAGTTGTGGGATGGCTGACCCCGTTCCTTGCTGCAAGATCTCTCTGAAACATTCATGAGAAAGGCATTAGAGAATAAAAGTCATTGTCCCCCTTCACTCAGAGACTCTCCTTCACCTCTCAGCTTATTAAAATCACATGGTATTAACTTTGCCGTTCACAGAAAGGCTAAATAATTCAATCAGACTAAAGAAGGAGTCAAATGAATAACTCTAATGACATTAACGCTTGAGGGAGAACTGCTCAGAACTGCCCTCACTGCTGTGAGCAGTAGTCACTGAGGCTGGCCGGGCAGAAGAAGCTGGCTCTGCTTGCTAATGGTGAAATTAATTCTGGACTCATAAGGTCATGCTAAGCATAATTTCACATCACTCTCATCACAGAAAAAGAAGCACACAACTAAGTTTCTGTCCTGGTCCACTGTAATTATTACAAAAGCAAAAGATGAGTAGTGAATTAAACCTATAACTTATTTCAAATTAATGTTAATTATTAACACACTAAATTGGTGGGCATGCTATACATCAGCATTTTAGCATCCAGCCCAAAGGAAATAGCAAAGCTGCTTTTGTCTGGAACATTTTACATGCTAAACAGCATGATATTAGCTTTGAAGTTGTGAGGTAGCTAGCATGTTGGTGATGGCGTTCGGCCTAAAGCGAAAAACAAAGCAATTTAATCCTTCCTCTGAAACATTACAGATGCTCCTGTTAACATGATCATGTCAGCATTGCTGTGAGCATGTTAGCATGCTGACATTAACACATAGCTTGAAGCATCATTCTACCTCGCACAGATTCTCAGAGCTGCTAGCGTGGCTGCAGCCTCGCAGTCTGGTTCATCTTTACTTCCTCAACATCAGCATGTAAGCTTTGCCTCTGTGAGCATTTTAGCATGTAGGTGTTAGCGTTGTGCATAAAGAATATAGCAAAGCTGTTGTCCTCTGAAATTATAAATGCTAAACATTAAGCTAGTTGCCATTGTTGGCGATATCATTCAGCAAAAAGCAAACACCAAAGCTATTTACTCTTTCCTCTGAAACATTACACATGCTCCTGCAAACACTGTAATGTTAGCATTGTCGTAGTGAGCGCGTTAGCATGCTGACATTAACATAAAGCTTAAAGCATCATTCCACCTTACACAGCTTCTCAGAGCCGCCAGCGTGGCTGTAGACTCTTAGTCTTGTTCATCTTTATTTCCTCGTTTAAATGCTGGGCTTTGAACAGTTGTTAAATGTCTCCTCACCGAGGGGCAGAATTTCTAAATGTGGAATACGGCTCCTTCTGGGCATTGCCTTTGTTGAGTGATTTAAACTAATTAGATCTGAAAGAATAGTGTCTTGCCAAACCCTGTATTGCACTGAGCGATGCAAGGACTGTCACAGGTGATGTCTGTCCATTCTGCTGGATTATTCATCATGAAAATTCAGAGCAACTCATCCCGAGCGATAACAATATGCATAACACATTTCAGCCAGGATTCAGTGCGACATCAATTCGGCTCGGTAAACAGGATCATTTGAGTGCAGGACACGGCGGCGCTATTGTTGGCATTTCGTGCAACTTGGAACTTGTGGAACTTGTTACCATTAAATTTATAGACAAGATAGATTTCACTGTTATAGCCGTAGCTTTGGGGGAACGTGTAATGTAAAACAGCTTGTTGGCATCACTAAATTAGTGTGCTCATCGCTCCCCTCTCTCTCTCGGCCTCAAACACACGCACACAGTGGAAGAGTTATGCCACTGGGTTGCTTTGTTGAATGGATTCGATGCCTGGAGCTGGTCTCATTTCTCACGTGCACTCATGCTTCATCAGCCTTCACTCACACTTCAGTAAACAAACTTAACATTCAGCTACTTGTTCTGTTGAGTCTCTGCCACCTGGACCACTAACTTCAGCGCTTTGCACACAGCGAATATGTGTTGTAATACAATTCTAGATAAGGTTTCATTGATATTTTGCATTTGCGAACAGTTAATTGCACCACGCACAGGCTCAGTCTGCCCACTTGATACTGCACTGATTCTTTTTTCTGGTTGTCTTCGGTGGATAAAATGCACTGTTGCCTGTTTCTGACAGGGTGATTTTGCACGGCTCACGGGGCTGAATGCAAGAAATGTAACATATTTAAATATTTTAATATACATTGCAGCTAAATGCTGTGAAATTTAATAAGGGGGTTTCGGTCTGCTGCTGTTTCCTGACCAGCATTTGCCACAAGCGGCGGCGCAGCTGCAGCGCCAGCTAAAAACAGACAGCAGCTCCCCTGATGCATGCAGAGGCCGAGGCTTGACCAGGTGTGGGTTGGCTGACCTGCCTTTGACTCCTCTTCTTCCAGCACCTTGGCCTCTTCAGCTGTAGGGAAGACAGAGAAGTCATTATCAGTGGGCGCCGCAGTACAAAAGGCAGACACACAATGAAGTCACTTCATCACGAGCCCGTGGTGAGCCGATCCTCCACGGCTCAAAGGACAAGCCGCGGCGACGGAGCCGTATGACGAGGAAGCTCCTCACAATGCCATATCATACGCACACACACACGCAGAGCCGTACCCACCCCTTAACCTCTTATCCAGCCCTTTCACAAAGACAGTAATCACATTAGGCTTTAGCTGCTGGCTCTCTGAAAAACCCCACTGTAAACAGTCAGTGACGGCCGTCACACTTACATACACACGTGGCATGCATGTGCGCGCGCACACACACACACACACACACACACACGTGCTAAAAATAGGCCTGACACAGAGCATCCAGGCGACAGATATTTATTCCGTGACAGCGTTTTCACTGCGAATTGGTCAGAGATCCGCTGTTTGGCGGCTGATACACGAGATCGAATTGATAATTAGGTGTCCGGGCGACGCAGTTCATTTGTTTATGTTCTTTGAATTTGACAGCAGAGACTGTAACCCTCTGGGGAAATTAAGCAAAAGTTCTTATTATTGCAGCAGCGGAACATGCTGAGATTCCCAGATTGGAGCATATGCCTGTATATGCATTAGTCTAATGCATATACAGGCTGCATATACAGGATGTGTCCACCTTACATCACAACACATTAACAGTAATCAGTCCAGGATATCACTTTGGTGAAATAGCTTCAGATTCTGGCTGTTTTTTTTTCCCTCCACAAACTGGTGCCAGGATGCTATTTTTAATTGGCAACTTTGAACTGAAAGTCTGAAAAGAATAGCCTTTCAGATGACCTGTTAATAATGACCACTAACGTGTGAAAGCACCTTGGGAAAAAAAATGCAACATTCACCATTTCTTCACAGAATTGTTGTGTATCATGTGAGCCTGTGCACCACTTTACTCACCACCTTCAAATTGACTAACGGTCTCACGATTGTGGCAGCGGTGGGAATACCTCGGGGGGGAAGGGCTTTGATGGGAGAGTGAGGCTCATTTAAAGGCTCCTTAAAGTCAGGGTGAAGGCGAGGGCATCCACAGGGGCAGGGAGTGAGAACCGCTTTCTATGTACTTTGAGAGTGTTACAATAAAAGACTGGCCGCATCCCACGTGTGTGGGGGGGTAAGCAGAGTGGTGGCGGCTCGTGCGCCAACGCTGGACAAACGACATAAAAGACGAGCGAGTCGGGGGACAGAGGCGACTGGTCAGTGAAGCCAGAAGAGTGTTACTGTTTGTCATCATCCTCCCTTCTGCCTCTGCGTTCTCCCCTCACAGATGTGGCGCAGCACTGCTGCTGAATCTCTTCTGGCGCTGCGGCGAGTGTTCCAAATGTAAGCAAAGGCAAACGGCCCCGGTTAGTAAACCTATAGAGCTATAAATACACTGATTAGTGGGCCTAATTAATTCATTCTTGCACCGTAGAAACGGCGGGGCCTTCTTCTTCTTAAATCCTTTGTGCATATTGGGACATAAGGCTTAATGACAGAATTGTTTGTCCTGCGTGGGCTTTAATTCATTTTCTCTGTCTTTGAATATCAACTCTTGATGACAAAAAATGAAACAATTTTGCTCATTTCAAAACGAGAAAAACAGCTTCCTCCTGCCAACACTTTGACCAGGGATTTTACCAACGTTTTTTAATTTTTTATTTTTTTTTTATTCTACAAGGGTTTTATAAACTGGAGACTGGTGACAAATACAATTGCATGTCTGGTATTTCATGTGAACCTTGCGCACACAATCGCTAAATCGCTGCATTTGGTCGACGGTAAACCCGAGGGGTTAACCCCTGTGAAACATCCCCGTGGGGGAAACACTTCTTCCCTTATGACTTTCATCTGTCACACATGGGAGATCCGTCCCCGGTCACCTACATCTCCAAGCGCGGCTCTGATTAAATCATATGCTTATCTAAATGTAAAATAAGCAGGGGGAGGAATGGAACAGCGGCCCTGGATGGGTCAGCGCGAGCATGTATTAGATACACACAGTCATTATGTAAGGAAGGACACGAGGGAGGGAGAGACACATCAGAGGGAACGGAGCCGTGCCGGTGTCTGGATGCAACGCCGGCCCTGGAATTGAGCTTTCACTGCAATCCCACAACCTGCTCTGCCCTGTTACGATACACATTCAGCTTCTCCACATACATTATGACAGCGAAGAAAAATGACTTACTTACTTCTCCACTTCTCACTGACCCCTCCAACCCCTTCACTACCCAGACACGGTGAGAAAAAAAAAAAGAGAGTCAACTTCAATCTGGCCATTCCCGGGAACGCCATTAAAAGATAAGACAACCACAATTAGGTTGCACTTCTCTTGCTTCCTGCCCTCCCCACAGCTCGGGATATGTGCATAGCAATCCTATTTTAAAACCCCCTCCACATCTTTATTCATACAGTATCATTCTATCGAGAGTGAAAGAGTCGGCATGATATGTGAATAAAAGTCCGCTTTCCCACTCTTCAGGTTCGTGCTCGGAAAAAAAAAAAAAAAAGGACCGAAAGGCTGCAGAAGCATCGCCGGCGGGGGACAGAATGAGACTTAACATTTCAATAAGGAGGACAGCGGATGGCCATGTAATCAATCCTGCCTTTGGTCTTAGTGCTGCGGGTGGGGGGTGGAGGGGGGCGCAGCTCCTCGTCCACTCCGCTGAAGAAAAAGGGCCCCATAACCCCTGCAGCCTTTTGCCCGTGGGAGGACCTGCATTATATTTCTGTCTTTCCATTTCATTTGATTTCATATGTTCCACGGAGCTATTTACTCTCTCCTCCGAGTCTGTGTCACTTCCATATTTATTTTCAAACCTCTGGGCCCCGGTGCAGACACTGGCTGACCTTTATTTAAATGTCTCCTCCACTCTGAGCGGATCTCATTACAGCAGAGCTGGTGGCTCTGCACTATCTATCTCATTTCAAAACTTTTTCTCTTTGCACTTGCGGCGATCCTCGGCTATTCCGCAACGCTAATTACTGGACCCGAGTAATGATGTTCCTCTTTGCCGAAGATATGTGTCCCACCATCCGAGATTCCTGCCTATACGCATTAAGCAGAACTCCCTCTGGATTCTCAAAGTTCCTTGAGCAGTTAACATCTCATCACTGCTTTCTGCTCTATCTCTCCCTCGCTCTCGTCGCCGCGCCTCCCACATGATCCGGGGCAGCACGTCGCAATTATGCATATCATCTCCTCGCTCGCCATGTGAAGACTTTAAGGAGGCCTTCTGCATTTTAATGAAGGCCCTGAGAAGGGTTGAAAGGGCCTGAGAGCATGATAGGTTAGCATTCATTATTCAGCGAGCCCTTGAACTGTGTACGCAGCAGGCCAACACAGCACAAAAAAAAACAGAAAATCATTCCATTACTTTATTTTCTTTCATGCGTATGGCTCCAAAGTTGTCACTGCTCCGGGATTAACTTTTCATATTGCCCCTAATGAAGGCGAGACAGCCCCGAAACATGCTTTTATCTGACCTTGAGGATTAAACGTGGATTTCCCGGCCGGTTATCGCCGATGAATTGTACCCTTGTAAGAATACACACTGCTGTCGAATTTCACAGTCGCCTCTCTCCCTCTTTTTTTTTTTTTTTTTTCTCTCCCCCGCCCGTCCCCCCGTCTCCTCCACTCCCTCTACCTTCTCTCCTGGCCTCCTCGCAGCTCTCCTTGATCTTCCTGCGGCAGACAGCAGCCAGGGCGATGAGCAGCACCAGCAGACACACGGCCAGGCCAACAGTTACCCACAGAGCCACCGGGGGGAACGCGATGTTCTGACCTGAAGCAAAGGGCAGAGGGAGAGGAGAGAGAGAGAGAGAGAGAGAGAGAGAGCCTCATTATTCACTCTTGCAGAGCTAAAATAGAAGCACAACTGTCACCTCTGCATCCATCACCATTATTTCACCATTTGACAATTCGGCTGTTAAGAGTTCGACCTCGTAAAAAAAAAAAACCTGAATTATCCGGACTGCAGAACTACTAAAGCACAACATGATGACACCGATGATGATCATTGCCATCATCGTCATCATCATCATCATCTCCGACCATCATCGTCGGCGTTGTCACATCATCGCCGAATTAGGTTTGACTTTCAGCGAGACTGTCAAAGGAAACAGAAACAGGCGTGAAACCTCTCGCTCTTGCGAACGGAGGAGCGGGGAGCTTCTTTACTAGCGTCCAATTAAGACACTCGAGTCTTTCAATTGAGTCCAGATGGCATATAGCTCACCAGTCGCAAAAGACTGTGTTGTCGTTTTCACTGAAACAGCATTGGCACGGCTCGTAGAGGATGTTGGCACTAACTGTCCCACCCCCCTGCCTTCTGCCGCGCATTGCTCAGATGTCTGCGGATCCGACGCGTTCGCTTTAATATTCTTTAACACGTCTAAGATATTATTATCATTATCACTCTAAACAGGAATGAAAACAATAATTAGAGATGTATTTCAAACATGAATAAGCTAAAAAAAAAAGAGAGAGCGCTAAATAAAGAAATTATCCTGATTTTTTTTGACGAGTACAATGATTTCTACAAATATCTTTTGGACGGCTAAAAAGAAGAAAACCTTAGGAGACAATTAGACGTCAAAATAAGTGACAGTATCTTGGCAAACGGCAAACTGATGAGGAGAAATAAAAGGACAGCGGGACAAAGAAAAGATATCAGAGACATAGCCAAATTTCCCTGGGGTATTCAAACTGAACAGAGGGAGAAGAAAAGAAAACAGGCGAGCCACTAAATAGCTGTGAGCCTGGCTGTAGCACAAACAGGCCTCCTTCAGAGAGTGCCCGCTCTGGGCAGATAATAATAATACACACACAGAGAGGGAAAAAAAAAAAGAAAGAAAAAAAAAAAAAGACTGAAAAATGACTGGCATTGGAAAGAGGAAATGATGAAGCATCTGTAAGGACTTGGCATCAGCTATGAAGACAGGCAGACAGGCTATAATACAGCCCAGCCAAGATGGAGGGCAAATAGAGGCATCCTCGCGGAGGTGATGAATTCTCAGATGGAAATCCAGTCCATCTGATGCTGAGAAACAGATGTACCTGATTGTCCCAAGGAACGGAGTTAATGAAAGGCCGCACAGGGCCGTGGAGGGGAGGAGGAGGGACACGTGCCCGCCCGCCGATGATAGAGAGGGGTCGTTTAAAATATCCGTCCAGCCTTCGTTCCGCTGTTGTTTTTAGACATGCGTGCTTGGCACTGCTCCGGGGCCGCCAGAGTCCGTCCAACCGACGGTCACTTTGCTCCAGACGGATATTTCTCAACGACTGTTGGATGGATTGCCGTGAAATTTCGTGCAGACATTCACGCTCCCCAGATGATGAAGCCTAATGACTTTGGTGATCAGCTGACACCACTATGAGGTTCATATCGGACATTTTGAGTGAAATGTAGGACGAATCATAATAACTTTGGTGATCTCTCACCTTTCTTCTAGTGTCATCATCATCATCATCATGCTTGGAGCTAATTAGCTAATGTTAACAAGCTAAAACACTTCACTTAAATGGTTGACATTGACCTGCATAACATCAGCATGTTAGCAATTGTGTTGTTAGCATGGTGACATCAGTATTTATCCTTGGTTCAATGGTAGGTAATAAATCAAAACGTATCACTGCCTCTGATGTGATACAGAGGCAGTGGTTGCTCAGGCAGATGTTGCTATACGTTTCATGTATTTCTTTTAATATATGTTTAAGGTCACCACAGTCTGTTGAATCATGTATATCTATTTCAAGTCTCTCAGTCCACAAAGACTCTCTTGTACGGCGACTGCAAAGCAGGATAAACAACCAAATGTCACCGAGAAAGGATAAAATCTGGAAAGTCAATCTTGTCATTTTGATGAAGCTGCGCATGCCTCCCCAGGCTAGCCATGACTGATGATGCTGTGGCTCGCTGTCCACCGAGCCCTTCACTCTGTTATATTTAAAGAATGGCCATCTGAGAGCGGCGAAAAAAAAACCACAGAACATGCGTGAAAGAGGAACGCTCGCACGCGAGCCGCTAACGTCTCATTAAATCAGAAAAGTAACAAATGCGTCCGGCGCTTAGTGACGAGTAAAAAAAAAAAAAAAAAAAGACGTGGCGCTCTTTGTTTTCCATCGTCTCTCTCATTCTCTTTTTACTCTCACACCTTCCCACCACGCTCTCCCTCCCTCAAGGCAGACTGATAAAGACAAATGCCATAGTCGGCTATCATTGCTACGCCAGGGCCCAAAGGGCTGCAGGATCATATTTTTCTTTTTCTCTTGTTTGATGATGTGATTTTGTTTTCTTCAGAAATAGATTTGTCTCTAATGGCTCTGTTTACCTATCCTCTCTTCCCCCCCTTTTCCCTATTCCCTCTGTGCGAGGGTAAGGATGGAGTGCTCTGGGCTGCACTGTCACATTACCTGGAGTCTGCAGACTCAGACTTTAGAGAGCCGCGCCAAACGCAGCAAAACTTCACTTCACACACTCGGCATTTTTTTCCGGGCTGCCATGAATATGTAGCGCGCGTCGAGACGGGCATGAATAATAGCGGAAAATGTGTGTCTATAACGAGCTGACATGATATGATAGAGAGAATGAAACAAAACAATCTTAATTACAGACCTAAATGCCACGCGCTCACCGGGGATCCTGCCTCTATTTACATCCCTTCCACTTCACTCATTGGAAGTCGACTGGTAAACATAAACTGGATGTTGGGGCTGAAGTACGCACCCTGTCAGCGCGCATAAAATGACACCATAAATATAGTATATCTTTGCGTTTTTCTGTCGTTTATTTTACTACCCACGTGAAAGCTTAAGAGTCGAGGCAAAATTCTGCACATTTCAGCACATTTAAACTGCACGCTGCAAGTTTTATGAAGGTTTTTATTGCGTTCTATATGTTTGCTGTGTCTTGATAAAGCTGCGCTGGTAACATTCTGCCGCCGTCAGCAGCCACACGCAGCGGTCAGAGTCTGCCGCCACCGTTTTGCTCGAATCCGATCAATTATCTAAACGTATCGTACGGCATATGTGCATCTTATTTTGAAATTAAGAGAAGAGTTTGCTTCCTGAGCTATGGGATCCACAACTTATTAGCTTCTGGTGTTCTTGTTATTCATATATAAAATGTTGGGCCGAAGAGGGTGGACAGTCCACAGCCGTGTGAACTTTAAAAGGTCTTACACATTACCGAATGATTCAGCAGATGGACACAATTACAGGAACACCTGCACCATGTAACGCAAATCCAATACCACGACCAGCTTAAAGCGTTCGTTCTTTATTGAAACTGTGTCTGAGCCACTGAGTCAACACTGTGGCACTTTTAGAGACCATACAACGGGACTGTTCCATTACGCTCTATCATATTGTACATATAATGTCAGCGCTATCATTTTGTCTAAATTACATATAATGAAAAGGGCCTTCTGGTAGCTACAAATGTACCTCCAATTTATGTTTGCCGAGGCTTTTTTATAGGCGATATCGACCACACCTGGAGCCGGTCCTCCGCTGTCGCTTCTTATAGGTGGTGCTTCACCGTAGGTGTTTGTGTATCATGGAAGGCCACAGCAGACTGCTCAGGTAAAAATAGATATTTAATGGGGGCAGGCGAGAGTATGATAAAACACCACCTCCATATGGAGCCTCTAACACAGGGCACATCACCAGTGAGGAATGAGGCTCCCTGAGTCTCAGGAAGACACTATGGGGGACTCGCAAGGGGCCAGCTTAGGTATTGTTTGGGCCTCAGTGAATGTGAGAGCCAAGATTTGCAGGCGTTTTTACAAGCCTGAGTGTTTTCTCTCCAGCACCTTTGGTGGAATAAAGTGCTCCTAAGACTCCCTTGCCTGTCATCTTGGTTCTGCAATGTGAAGACAGTGGAGATCAAAGCTGCTTTCTCTCCAACTGTCAGCCCAGTTTTACCTGCCTAGAAGAAACCTAGCCTCTTAAGCTGTGACCAAAGGAGAATAATGTCCCTTGACAGAAGGATGGCTTCGGGCTAAAAAGAGCCTCAAGGCTCATTGTAGACAAGCCGGAGGGATGAGGAAGAGGAGAGGAAGAGTCAATTAGGTTTTTCTTTCATTGTCAGGACGAACAACCTGGCCTTATTCTGCCTGCTCGGGAAAATAGAGGAAGGGGAGCGGAGGAGGGCCTGTAGAGGAGTGGTGCTGATCACAGAGGAGCGAGGTGGACCAGGGGCTAGCCCAGGGGTTGAGCAGCAGCCGGGCCCAGCCCTGCTGGAGGGCCTGTACAGCCCTGGAGACCACAGAGGCACAGCCAGGCCCCAGCACATGAAATAGGCTTATATATCTTCTCTAAAAATGAGTCACATGGCAGAGATAAAGACATTCATCCAGACAATACGGGGAGGCAGGGAAGAAACAGTAAAGTGAATGAGATATAAAACTCAGTGAGACAAAACAGGAGCTCACGCTTAAATCACATTCACCCAACACTGGTGAGGTGATTGATACATACTACCTCAGCAGAGTGCAAACAGGCTCGCGGACGCCGGTGATTTAAACTTTTTTTATTCCGTTCCCGTGCGCCAGCGCCGATCTCGCAGGGAGGAGATTGGCAGAAACAACAACAGCAGCGCTAATGGAAAGAAGATGGCCTTGGTGTCAGGAGGACACGGATTAGCCGGAATGAAAAACACGAGCATGAATATTAGGATTACACTGAACGAATGACTTTGAATTTGTTTCAGCTTCAGTTTCAATTAGCGTCCTTTATTATCAACCTTCGAAGGTGTCCATCAAAACCTCCGAACCCTCCCCATTCAGGCCCCGGCATGAAAGGCTCGCGACTGAGCAGGCACGCCAGCTGGTCTTGCTTTATTTCTAGGGAACACCTCTCCTCGCTGGGAGAGGGTGAGAAGCTCACTTGTAGACGGAAAACTTGGCAAACTGAGATGGATGGCGACAGGTTTTTGTCCTGTCAGCATCTTTGCTCTGAGCCTTCTCTCCTCTTTTTTGCATTTCAATAAATTGCTTTTCGGTGCGCTGCTACCTCACTGTCTTATTGGCATGCAGGGAGGCGATGTGCTCGTCTCTAGGACGACCCAGCGCCCATTTACTTACACAATTTGTCTGACATTATTGCCCTTCCCTTGACGCCATGGGCTCGTGGCAAACACGAGTGTATGATGTGCAGACGTGCACATTAAAACAGAGTAATGGCTCTGCATTTATAGGAATAAAGTTTCTAACAGCCCTCTTTTTTTCTCAGCAGGAGGACTATAAAAGCCATCTGGTGGTGGTGGTGGGGGGGGCACGGTGAAGAGTGAGGGGGAGAGTAAAGGTGGATGAGTTAGTGAGTCAGCGAAGGTTGGAGGGATGGTGCAGGCGGGTGAGTGACCAAGCGACCTGAGCAAGGTACGAAAACAAGCAGGTGAATGAGTTTGTGGGCTCGCAAGCGAGCAGGCACTGAGCCGGTACCTGCGTGAGCGCCGGACTGGGCTGGAATCACAATGAAGTTTGGGTATTAGTCCACACTCGACTCATAAGCTGTCTCTCAGACATGTCAGGCTGCTGCTGACCTTTCTCCAGCGGAAGGTTGGCTCACAGTCCAAAGACACTCTGACTTTAGTGCAGCGCCATGGATTTAGAATGATGTGTTGGCGAGGTAAGGTTACCTCCTCCATAAAATGAGTCAGACTTTTATCTGATTGATCCGCAGGTGAATATTCCCCCGCCATCCAATGGTCACACACCACTGAGAGGGGTTACAATGAGACACAGAGACGGACTGAACTTGAGTTGCAATTTGCAGGTCAATGCGGGATATGGATTTGGATCATTGCGGTTTACTGCGACAATACGAGACAACGCGGCCTGTTGGAAAATGAGTGACTTCTTTGCAATGAAAAAAGAAAGTAAACAGTGTAGATAAGGGGGGTCTTACTTACAAAGGCAGCAAAAGATTGCGTGGCCTAGGTAATCATTTGATCATGAAACTCTCGCTATTGATTGGGGGACACTGACATGGCTGGTTAGCTGGTCTTGTTGCCGAACAATTCATCAGATTATATTTACTATTTGTCAACCATACGTAATGTGACTACTGAAGTTTGCTAGCATAGCTGAGCTGAGTTGAGTAGACTACTGTAGTTTATCCCCTGCTGCTAAAAATTGATGTAAGGGTCATCCTATTTACTGGAGTAGTGAACAATGTTTCCATTGCAGGAGAATCTTATGGGATTGTAAAGATTGTTCCAGGTATTAGCCAAACCCTCAGGTGTTGCCATGGGAACAGGGTTATTGCTTGTGTAAAACTTTATATTTTGATTGCAAGATCATGAAAATATAAATCGATGGTCTTTACATTTGCATACTGGAAAATAGATTATTGCTGAAATCCATCGTTACTGAGAAAACATTGTAATAGAACTGTATCCATTGCAGAGTCACCTTCAACCCCACTGATCTGACGTGTTTAGCAACGAGGAACTGCTCCGACTATGTCTTTAACTTCCTGTCTGCACTCTAAATGAGGGCGTCTTGTGTTGTGTACATTGACATCCACTGCTTTTGATCTCTCCGCATCTGTACTTTAGTTTGATAATATGCAGTTTAGAAAATAAGTGTGGAGGACTGACAGAGCTGGAAGCAGATCAGAGACTTTCTTCAACTGCACTCTGACAAACATCAACCTCTGCGTTGTGGTGCTCATTAGATGAGTTCTACCGCACAGCGCAGGGATCAGCTGGTCATGTCGCTGTTACGGTGGTCACGAAGGCTGATCAGGATATGTAGGTATTTTTGTTTTATTTTGTGTTTGTGTGATGATGCTGTGAGAGTTCGGCCACTCGAAACAGGTGGTAAAACAATATTTTGGGGCACCGATTAGCTCAGTTGGTAGAGCGGGTGTCCCATGTACAGAGACTTGTCCTCACTGCGTGTCACTCCCCCTCTCTTTATTCTATTCTTTATCGGTTAGTATGCCATTACACATAGTAAAGTCCTCCATGACATGGTTTTATCGCTATGTAACAATCTGATTGTTCAAAATTATATCATAATGTTAATCATTTAGTAACATACATCACCACACAGTTGAGCAAGATGGAAGACCACACCAAAGATTGTCTATTTAATCGGATATCTGTGGTGTGTGTGGTGATGACTCTGAAAATAATCAACAATAATAACTATAAGTTAAGAAACAAAGCATGAGGTCAATGTAGGATAAGTATTAAGTATTTGCAATTTAGGTTTTGAATTAAATATTATTTTCATATAGAACATTAATGATTTTAACTGCCCCTTGTGCTTGCTGAGCTACCCTTTAGTTATATTAGCTAATTATATGTGTGTGTTTACACATGCCTACTGTACATACACATTATTTGAAAAAACTAAAGAAACTAGACTGCATCTGTTACGACATACTGTACATTATCTCTCAGTGTTTTGTATGACTGTATATTATGTTACAAACATCTATGTACAGACTCATGTGACACATGGCCTTAATAATTCATGTGATTTGTAATTTTTTTCCCCAAAGGTGTCATAAAAACAAATGAGTAGAACTGAGTCACTGGAGAAATCTCAATAACTTCCTACCTGGAAGCTTTTTTTGTGTTTCACTCTACAACCAGACCAGCAGAGTGACAGTCACCGACGTTTTCTGGGAGGGAGGCTGGGGGAAGCTAAGTCACAGGTACATTTAAAGGGATGATTGCAAGTCTTACTCAGATATGCCTGGGGCAAGGTTAGAGTGATTTTCCTCATCTTTACAGTTGAAGGTAATCCTATACCCAGTAGACTGCCTAATTAACTGGATACACAGCTCAGAGCAAACTGCATGGTTGTCGTGTTAGCAAAGCAGAGGCTACGTTACAGGCGGAGAGAGGGTGTGAGAATGTGTAATGGCTCCGTGCTGGAATATATAAACAACGGCCCGGGGTGGAGGTGGGCAGTGTAACCAGAATAAACTCAACACCGACAGAAATACGTGCCCTGATGTGGATTCGGCTCCACCATTTGTTCTGGTGCAGAATGGATTTTTAAATGTCACGTCAAAGTGCAACACGAGCGTCGGCTTACTGCGTGTTAACCAGTGAGCATACGCTTCCCTTTTTACACTGAAACAAACGCACATTTGCATGCTAAGGGAAGGGCGGGTGAAGAAATGGAGTCAGACAGCTCAATGGAGACGGGAGCGAACCGTGAGGAAATATGTCAGCAAGTATGAGGAATGTTAGAAAATGTGCTCCAGCTGTGACACGGGTAGCGCGGCAATGGTGAAAAAGAGGAAAAACCACAACGCGGACATCGTCGCAAGGGTCCCTGTCCCAACGATAAGACAAGTCAGCTGTGGAAGGACGTGGTGAGGATCTGTGGTACGTAAAAAAAAAAAAAAAAGACTCCCAGAACAGTTCAGAGTCCTGAACAGCTGCGATGAAAAAGTGAAGCAAACAAACAACACAAACACACACACACACACACACACACACACACACACAGCTGTGCGGTGTAATAAGCTCTTAATTTCTACCTGGTATGAAGCTCTCCTCCACAACTGCTGCAAACTATATTAACAGTTAATTGGCCATAACTTTAACTTCAGGTAATAAACTGTTTCTGTACCAGAGTCTGCCCTGCATCTGAATCACATTTGATTGAGGTTATAAGGATAAAAGAATAGCATTATATACCATCATTATACTTCGATATAAATCTCGTGTAATAATGGCTGTCCGCAGTCACACGGAGGGATGAAAGCGGGGTGACAGAACTGTCTCACATATTGGTCTGCCCACCTCATCTCACACCAGCCAGGCTCGCTCTCGCTCAACATCTCCCATGTCCCTTCCAGCCCCACTGGGGCCTCAATTAAAAACTCCTCTGATGTCTAGTAACTGACAGAGACTCCATCACTTCCACACATCTCTCTCCACCGAGAGTGGCATTAAGATGTTGGAGGCAGAGTGGACTATTGATTTTCCTCTTCTTTTTTTTTTTGTCTTTCGGTTTGCTCCGTTTCTTCGCCGGGGCCATCTACGCAATGCGGGCGGGACTTGGGGTGCAATACTCGGTTTACAGCGTTGTGTTGTCTAAATTTTTAATTAGCTTTAAAACTGCCGGAGCTGCCTGTGAGACGCTGAGGAGGAGGAGGAGAGGTGTAGGAGAGAATCACTAGTGACAGCCACCAGTACCACAACAGACATCTGTTTGTTGATAATGCCAAATAGAGGCGCTAAGAGCAGAGCGACAAGGGCAAATAGGTATGACAGCACTAAAGAGCCGTTTGAAACAAAGTGATCCTGCTGAACAAGCCCAAACTTAATTCTCCCCCTAAGCTGTATCGAGTTCCTCTTAAAGCACTATTAGTTTTTTTCTGCCACTCATTGCAAAGAGCAATATTATCGTCTAAGCAAGCTGTTATGGAAAACATATTAGCAAACAAATTAAACAATTTACACATCAAACATACATGGAGAATGATTAGTATTGATTTGCAGTTGTGTTCCTGGCAACCCAGACAGTTTAAAGTCAATATTCAAACTTCTTTTAGCTCTGTTTTGGTCTCCACCACCTCCTATGTTCACCAGCTAATGGCTAATGTTTTCAACCTGCCATTTGGTGCTAGCTAAGTAGCAAACATGGGGATCACAAGAGCTTTTGTTGCTGAAAAACGGCTGCCTGCTACTGCTGCCGCAAACGAGACAGGTGGGAGCGGTGAAGCCAAACAGTAAAGTACCAAAACAATGAGCTGAAAGATGCCAAAACGCTCTGTCGAGCTGAGGGTAACTGCATAGTTGGGTGAAAATTTCCCTCTTGGTTTGTCATTAAGAGCAACTTTCTTTAACGTTACAGTTGTTTCTTTAAAAACAATCATTAGTGCAGATGCAAACTGCAGCCCGGTGTCATTTTTTTCAGCGTGCATCCGCATGCTGCTGGTGGGAAACGACTTTATGCAAGTGATAAAGTGCACAGATGAAAGCATAAACAGGGCTCATTACACATGGAATACTTCAATGACACATGGTGACAAATAGTAAATAATACACTACTGGAAAGCCGCGCTAACGTGGTGGATGAGCCACAACTGCATAGTTCTATTTCCGACGGCTCATTGCACCACGAACAAACTGCAGCTTCAGACTCGCGGCAGACGTCCTGTGAAGCGCGCACCTATTGCCGAAACAGCCCCTGTGTTACATCAGTATCGTGCAAAGTGGGTGAGAAATATCATCCAGGATATGAACTTTAACATGACACTTATTGAACCATCCATTCAAGTGTACCTTCGGGTCAGGAACACATTCAGTAGTTGCACCAGCTTTTGTAATAGTCTTTCACATTCGGTTTCCGTCTCCTTGGATCGCTGTGAATCACTGATGGGACAGCTAAAGAGCATCCGCACGTAGCCCTTGTATCCTCTGTAGTAGCGTGCTCCAGTTACAAAAAACTGCCTCATCTCCCGCAAAACTTTTCACAGTCGCTGCTGATTCCGTCTGATTTAAAGTATCAATGTTTGTTTGTGAAGAAACAAAAAACCCGTCGCTCAAATCCACAGGAGCAGCTGCTGTTTGCGCGATAACATCTCTGAATACAAAATGACAGGATGTAAGCTTTACCCCTATATCACAAAGCAATGTGAGCTCCTCCATCCCAAACATTAAAGAACCGCCTGGGCCTCTTCAAAGAGCGCTGGTTCTTAGTATGCTTCTCCCACCGCAGTATTACTAGGAGAATATATAATGACAGATTTTTTTAAAAGACATGTCTCTGTATGTCTTTGCCTAGGGCTCTCATTATAAAACAGCATTTCTCATTTTCCTCTGCTGCAGTCTTTGGTGGCTACTGGAGAGACAGATGAATATTCTCAAAGCACTCGAGCCGAGCCGACCTCAGACTCTGGAGCGGGTCAGCGCAGTCCTGTTTGCCGTTCATCTCCAGAACAAAAGCAAACCTCTTCACATGATTACACTGTAATTTGCTTAGCCTGAATGCAAATAAATACAAACACTGTTGAAAACCACACAGTTGCTGCTTTCAGGGGGGGTCACGGGTCAAGTTTAGCCATTGAATAACACCCCGAACAACATTTGGTCACTTGTTAGTTTTTAACGGGGGGATGGGCCCAGTGGGGGAGCCACCGCCCCCCACACCACCCACCAACACACACACACAACTGTCCAACTCAGGAGGTTGGTGTGGAGGTGCATTTCCAGTAGCAAGGACAGTTTCTGAATCGTAGGAATATTATTGGAATACTCTCAGTCTTAGCGACTACAGTTGGCTACTTGTCACTTTGATTCGCTTTCTCTGCACCTGCACAATATTCACTACTAGGGAATGAAGAAGGGGTAATGCAGGCCAACAAGAGAGGTTCATTTTGGTCATTTTGCCAACAGGTGTTACGGCATGCTCGGTGCCTCTCAAACTGCCTAGTGGATGCCACTGATTAACTGGAAACACTGGGAAACAACTAGCCTAGCTTTATGAAAGTTGTTCCGGGTCACTTTGATCATAAAGCTCACTATTTTACAGTATATAGGCTTCAATATTGCATAGAAGTGATTATTTATGATTTACAGTGGGGAAATATTATAGATGCAAGGCGAAAATGACAGAGGGACATTGCTACTTCAGCACGACGGACAGCGTCGCCATCACCATCACCATCACCATCACCATCGCCCAACACACAGCACAGTTAGGCCACTGACATTTCAGAGCCATGGTTGGACGATAACTTCTAACTTTCACAAACCTCAGGCAGATAACGATGAAGGAGTCAGGCAGACTAGACTAGAAAACATATTCAACTAAATAACCCCCTCTGCCCCTGCACTATGCTATGAGGGGATGGAGAGAGGGGATTGCAGATGAACAAGGGGGGAGCAGGGATACGCTGTCTTATTTGAGGTAAATTTCTCAGGGAAGATCTTTACCAAAAAGCCTCAGACTCTTTCCATATGTCCACTCTTCTGTTCAAAGAAACAGAGCAGAATCTATGAGGAGCGTTTCTGAGAAAGTGATGGCAGAATGCCTGGTTTAAACAAATCACAGTCTGAAACCACAAATAAAACAGGAAGGACTTAATATAGCTTTGTTTCACATTTTTGGATAACCATTCCTCATCGGTAGCTTAAATGGCTGCAGTCCAGGTGCTAGCACTGAGATCCATTGTGACATTTTAAAGATTTTGAACTTTTTAACACTGAAACACCTTTGTGTTTGTCCATTAATGGCTCAGCTGGATCAATAAATATAGCTCCTCTTAGAAAATCTAGACACTTACTGAGTTTAAATCAAAACAGTTTCCTCTCTCACTAATGATTGTGTCTGAGGTGCTTGTAAAAATACCTTGTAACTGCTCGACTTGGAAAAAGTCTTGTTATTTATAACATAAATTACATGAAAATGTAACATTTATGGCACATTTACTTTCTTTTTTTTATTGCAGTCATTTTACAAAAGCACAAGGCTTCTCTGGGCTGTGCCCTGACAGCTCCTTTAGAAGAGTCCCTAACAATGCCTCTAAGCTGTTCCAAAATCACTGTCAAGTACAGCTTCTCTTGGCTTATTGCTTAAATATACTTTGTATCCTTCCAGCACTTTTAAAATATGATATCTTGGACAGACTGAAAAAAAAAGCGACTCCGTAAATCTCTCTCTCTGTGGAATATAGCTAATCACAGTCTCACAACTTGTGTGTAGCTAAGTTATTTAGCCTGAGAAAATGCTCAGCCGCTGGCTCAGAAAAGGAGTCAGGGACAATATGTTCATACCAATGTCCCACAAGGGTAGCACTCTCAGCAAAACTAATATATTATGACTAAAACAAGGCCGGCTAATGCACAAATAAGGACATCCATTCTCTCACTTTCAACGAGATAGCTACACTCAGGGCTTAGAGCAATGTGAGAAAGTTTCTGAAAGAGTCTGCGCGAGAATCAAAACAGATTAAACCCGACATTGATCAACCTTCAAGCATCCTTATGATAATCAGAATATCAACAAGTAAAATAAAAGTTACTTCCACTGATCACAAACAAATCTCATCTTTTGTTTTGCTTTTTGCCTCCTTGCTGTAAGCTTTGAATAAATAAACACAGGAAAAAAAAGCATCAGAAAAATAAGAAGATTTTGAGATTTTTTGAAAGTTTGCATGGCAGAAAACAAACCCACATGGGCTGCGGGACACAGTTCGTCTGCCCTTGAAGAGGAGGTTAACCCCTAAAAACCCTTCTGTGGGGCTGCTGAGTAAGAGGCTAAAAAGAGTGTGTGCTCGTTCCCAGGTGTGAGCGTGTGATCCAGGCCACCGCTATAAACAGCATGCACGCCAAGCAAGCACTTTAGAGTAAATAAAGACGAAACTGACTCTTCCACTTGGGCCATGACTTTGAGACAACAGGCTGTTATAAGGAGCTCGCAGATGTACTAGTACACAAGTAAATACTTCAAGACGCTGCGGAAACGCTTAAGTAAGTCACACGCAAAATCCATACCGCTCTGTCTGGTTAAAAGAAAAGAAAGAAAAAAAGCTACAGCCAGCTGCCAGTTAGTTTAGCTTAGCTTCGTGTAGCTTAGTGCAAAGAATCGTAACAGGAGGAACAGCTAGTCTGGTTCTGCCCAAACGTTAGAGTAATTACCAAGCTATATAATACTGGCAGGCCAATTTTGAGCCAAGCAAGCTGTTTCCCAGTGTTTCCCATCTTTTCACAAAGTTAAGCTGACTGGCTGCTGTAGCCTCACTGTTTATTTGAGGGTGGTGTCCAGCAGGTGGAGATCAGGCGTAGAGTGGGCAGATCAAAGTGAAAACTAATGACAGGTAGTCACAAAAGAGCGAGAGGATCATAGAGGCAAACTGCTGCCTGTGCTATTCTTATAGTATTCCTATAATATGTCCATGATCATTAAGTAGCATCTGTCCTATATGTGACGGTCGATGTCCAAATATGTGCAATGCACACTATACACTCTGAAGTGAATAGCAGCTATAGAAGAGGTGATCATTACTTCCCCCAGCAATTAGTTCCTGACACTCTGCATTGTTCTTTTTTTAGTTACACAATAGACCTCTACAGCCTCCACTGCACCAATGACTTGGAGACCTTGAAGCAAATGTAAAAAACGAGTTTGCCCTCTTTTCCTCCCTTTTCATCATATTTTGACACCATTGTTATGCACACTCGCGCTGTCTTTGAAGCTGTCTGCCCCTGCGCCTTAGAATGTATGATAAATAACAAGGAAAATACTGGAGGAAACATTATTTAAGACATTCTTGTAAATCAATGGCAGATTTACAATGTGCAGGATTACAACTTGAATCCTATTTTACTCTGTAACCTTGACAGCTTCTTTCCCTGCTTTTGGAGTACCGGCACTAATTCTTCTCTTGTGGTACACAATACAAAACAGGACACACTTACTTTCATCTCTGGATGGAAGTCATCACTCTGCTGAAGCAGCACATATTTCAAACCTATAACCAGTTACATCATCGCGCCCACAATGTCATCACAGTATGTCACGTGGCTTTATTGAGTGAAATATGGAGATCGAAGGACATCAGTCGTCTGCCTGCCTTGCGTGTCATTGAACAGGTTTATACAGGACACAGCCTGCAGCAACATATTCAATATGTGGGATGCCAAACAAGATATATCACTGGAAATGGGAAATCCCTTTTAAGAGTATAGGGGACGTCGAAAAATGTGTTTTACATGTATGTGCCTCATTCATCAGGTCAGACAGTTTTCTCCATCTCCATTTTTCACATGAAAGGATATGACTGAATATCGATGTCAAATGTGATTAATGGATCACATATCGGCCTGGTCAGAATATCGGTGTCTTTGTTTCTTTTGTGTCCTATTTCCGATAAAATGGATTGATTTAAGAATGCAATACTTTGGCTCGGATGCAGCATCCTTTCTCTGTCTGTAAGTAAGAAAGTAATAGATAATCAACGCTGAATTATCTGAATCTGCAAAGTAACTTGTAACTAAAGTTATCAAACATATGAAGTGGAGTGGAAGTATAAAGTGGCAGTGAATGGAAGTATTCAAGTAAAGTTACTCAAAGTTGTAAAAGTACAGTTTACAAGTGCACTTGTATATCGGTTCCAAATATCGGCCATCGGTCTCCCTGATTACTAAGAATCGGAATCGGTCCTGAAAGAAACTTATCAGTCGATCTCTATCATGATGTATTAAAGAAATAATTATATATTTTGGGAAAGAGGCTTGTTTTGAAGTTAGAAAAAAAACCGTACATCTCTGTCTGGCTAATAGAAAAGAACCAACCAGTTAGCTTAGCTTAGCTTAGCATAACTTAGCACAAAGAATCGTCACAGGGGAACCAGCTAGCCTGGCTCTGCCCGAAGGTAAGAGTAAATACCAAGATATTTAATGCTCTGATTTTGAGCCAAGCAAGTTGTTTCCCAACGTTTCCCATCTTTTTGCAAAGCTAAGCTAGCTGGCTGCAGCCTCATGTGTTTATTAAATGGACAGATTTGAGGGTGGTGTCCAGTAGGGGGAGGGCAGGCGTAAAGTGAGCAGATCAAAGTGAAAGTTAACGACAGGTAGTCGCGAAAGAGCGAGAGGATCATAGAAGCAAACTGCTGCCTGTGCTATTCTTATAATATTCCTATAATATTTCTATGATCATTAAGTAGCATCATTGCTGCTGAAGATACACCCCCGCACCGAGCTTCGGAGGTGTGCACTGGTCTGTTTCCCTGTCGGGCCCTGCCCACTGTTAATATATCTTCAAGTGGTCGTATCAAACTTCTGAACTAATTCTCCACCAGAAATCGAATAAACACATTTCCCAAAATATGGAACTGTTCCTTTAAGTCATATAAAGTGTGTCAGCAAACCTGTTAAATTTATTTTCCCTTTTCCGAACATCGGTCTTGACTTTCTCGGCACCACAACAAAGCCGTAGTATCTGTGAAGCACCCCTGGCAGTTTAACCCTGTTTGGATTGCTTAACCCCTCTAACAACCACATCAGGAAAACGACCCGGCGTTACAAACGGCATCACTCTTCATCTGGCGCAGTAAGTGGCTGAAAGCATCGAGACAGATACATTACAGTAGATATGACAGACTCTTGCGGTGTGGGTGACCGGGGCTGTCTCCGCCGCCGACAGAGACTTGCACTCGCTGTGGCAACACGCGAGAGGAGGGCAAGTGATGAAATTAAACACAGTTGACAATATTAATAAGGTAAGAGGAGCGAGTTTGTTTCCTCGTGGACAGTTTGTCTGTAATGAGCTGCGAGTTGTCATGCTCCGGGGAGACAGGCGTGGCCACAGAGTCTGAGCCAGTGGGAAGATATTAATGCAACCTGAAGGGGGACGTGAGTCATCGCGAGCCGCTGTCCATTCAAACCGGTATCATAGGGAGCACGACCACAGCATGGCTTAATCACAGTCATTACTGTGATATTTGACACCGGGGTTGAAATAAAGGGCTCTGTAATAGGTGTGTTTCTTATCGCACAATGAGTCAGTGGGTGCTTACGTGGTTTCAAGTCAAGCTGTCAGCAACGGAAGAAGGGGGGGTGAGCGAGTCGACGCCTGCTCCAAACTCCTCTCCTCGGGGACGCAGCCACACTCGGTCCGTTCTTAACTTCCATTTCACACTCGGTAATCAATTACTGGTCTCTGGAGGTATCGAAAGAAAAGAGCCACCTATCCCGAGAATAAGCTAAATCTCTCAAACGCCTCCTAATTGAAAACACATTATATCGCTAGACAATGCTCTTTGTGTGTAGCCAGCCACTAATTTGGACTGTTTGCATGCACCGAACAAAGCAATTTACTGAGGTTGCAAACACCCTTTGCGGGACAATAATTCATGCCGTTATCAGGCGCCGAGTTTAAACATCAAATAAACGGGCTGAATAACTAAATAAGCAAACTTTTGAAGGTGTGCCCAGCCGTTTGTTGGTGGCTATTCTCCCAGCGAGTCTGAAAAACGCTGAAACTAATATGATTTTATATCATGAAGCCAAGACTGATGCCAGACCTCCCGAAACCAATCCCTCTTACAGGATTTAGCGAGAGCTGTGTGAAATGTACACTGCAGGGCCCCACCGGTCCCGATGATAGTCCTTGCTGTGAGTCCAAATCAAAATGAACCCGATCAATAACAAAAGAGGGCTTTTGTACGTTTACTGCCGCCATAAATACAGTGTCCTGAAAAGGAAAGCGAGGGAGGACAGAGAGAGGCAGGTCTCCACCGGGCCGGGGACGGGCATAAAGATGTCAGACTGCTGTTTGCGAGAGGGCTGGCAGTGAGTATCATGGTTGTGGAGCAAATATGACTCCTGTGTTTGATCACGTTGACCTGGAGAAGACAGGCAGAAGCTCAAAGTGTATTGCATTTGCATGCAAACAAACGACAACAACAACTGTCTGTTCGAATGCGTATATCAACACATAAATGTCAAGCAAAAAGTCACCGGCTCATCATTCAGGAAGAAATACTACAGCAAAGTGTCTTTTAATTGCTGCAAAAGAAAAAGCATTTGCACTCCAAACCCATGCAAAAAAAACTTTAAATGCTAAGAAGTCAAGATGGCAGAGAGGGCGACTGGAATAAAGGGAAAATAAATCCAGGTACAAAAGAGAGGAGCTCATTTTATCTATATGATCGTACCGTTCTTAAAGAGCAGCGCGCGGAGCAGAAACTGCCCACCGCTGACTCCGACTCAACAATCCCTCAGAGTCGCTAACAGTAAGACTGGGAGCTTGACAAATAACATTGCCCGGGCCATAATACAGGGATAAAACTTCCTACACTGAAGGCCCACAAGAGGACATTCAAACGTCTTAGAGCGCTGACAGCGGCAAGTGGTCCAGCCGAGTTAATAATCCTGATAGGAATTAATGTGCTTACAATGGTGCCACTGCTGCCTACCTGAATTTATTTTACATTGTCTACATTACTTCATCCGTCCATTCAGTTGTTTTCCCTGGCTGGCTTCCTGATAACACAGAGCACGCATTCAGCAAGAGAAAGAAGGCCTATTTGTGCACTGGACACTAATTAATACAGTGCTCCGTCGGGAAAGTTGCCTGCTTGCTGCTCTGTTGACAACAGATTCATTTATACTGCTGTTTTCTGCTTCTCCGAAGGCTCTGTTAATTGCATTCAAATTAGCCCCTTATTCAGTAAAGAACAAGGACCGGCGCTGGGGTTTGTTATAGAAGCTGGGAGCAGAAACGAGATTTTTTGCTATTGCATACGACACATACTACTCCAAAGTTGACAGGCAGAGCTTCTGATGAAAGATCCTATCAGAGCGAAGGCGCAAACATGCTTGTAAAATACTTCATGAATAACCGCAATTACTGCATTTTCACCACGACTGTTACTCTAACGAGAGAACCTTTGAACCAGTGAGATCACTGCATCTTTTCTGTTTGGCCCTTCGGCGATGCTCTCACTCCAATTTAAGACACAGAAATGTTTCAAACTGCTACACGATAGTTTAAAAGATTCTGGAGCAAAGAATGATATCTATGACGCTACTCAGAGAAAACACTCATTGACCAACTTCTTAGAAAACAACAGAGGAACGAGCGCGGAAAGAGCAAGTAAGCCGTGGCAGGTAGCTATTTAGATAGCAACATGATGTCGGGATCAGGCTCTGAAGACACAATAACAGAGTCGGGAAAAAAAGAGGGCAAGAAGCAAGCTGGCACACGCCTAATGAAGAATAGAACCAGCTTAGTGTAATGAATAGCTGACTGCTCTCACGTAGACCGTTTACCATTAGCACCTGCATTAGATTCCATCTCCACAGTAAAGGTCAATGTTTATACAGCAATTAAAGTTGTTTTTTAACCTTGATTTACCCCGGGAAGGTTGGTTTAGCGCGCGTGTGCATCACAATCATACAGTAACAAAACTCCTCCTCTGGGAAATGTGTCCCACAAAAACAGTGTTGTACTTGGAGTAGAGAAAGTTGGATGAGAAAAGACTCTGGAGGGATGTGACGTCAAACAGAGGTAGTGTTAGAATGTGGTCGAAGGATAAGAAGTAAAGTGTCAGCGAAGTGCATTCCATGTTAATTCCTGCACAAGGGGAATAAACATGGAATGAGTGACCATGTGAAGTCATGCAAAAGGGCCTTTCAAGAAGCTGACTCAGTTGCAGTTCTTCAGAAAGTGTAGACTTCAGTAGATTTAGGAGGGATTTATACTTGCAACAAAGCTGGGCTGGTAGAGGCAGATAGCCCAGAGTCCTATTAGATGTTACGTTTCATTAAAGAGGTCATATTATCCTAATTTTTCAGGTTCGCACTTTTATTTGGGGGTCCTAGTAGAACAGGTTTACATACTTTAGTTGAGAGTAGGTGAGAGTTGCACATGTGCATTACTTAACAGGCATGATGTAGCCAGTCAGAGGCAGTGTAGGGCTGGTCATGCCGAACAAGGTAGTGTGATCCAAAATAACGCTGCTACAGCTGGTAACCACGGCCGTACATGGTCTGACACTGAAACACAGGCAGACCAAGCCGAACCACCTTTGCAACCAAGATTGGAGCAGGACGTTTCAGAAGGCTAAGTTATTCTTTTGTAACTATCTTTTATTTCAAATATAATGTTTTAACTTCTCTACATCGCAGTAGCAACTGTATGTACTGCTGACTATATATATATATATATATATATATATATATATATATATATATATATATATATATATATATATATATATATATATATATATATATTTTTTTTAGATATATTTAGATATATCTATATAATGCCTGTTACATAGTGATGCACATGAGGTACGGAAGTAAAGGTTGGACACAAAACCAGGTGTTTCAGAATCAGAATCATTTATTGCCATTTATGCTAACATAGTAGGAATTTGTAACAGGGTAGGGGTGGGGGGGTGGAGACGGCCCAGCACAGACAAGTAGCCATCCGGTCCTGCAGCCATTCAACGGCGCTGGTCACAGACCTGCCTGCCGTACTGGGGGGGTACGAAGCGGCAAAGGCGTGGAGATGGGGGATAGGGGGTCAGTTGCATATCTGTATATCTGTAGGAGTTCGTGTGTGTGTAGGCCTGGAGAGTCGTCTCGCCTGGCATCACAATCTAGGAGCCTCAATCCGCATGATGTCATAGCGATAACACAGCAAATTGCCATGGAGACGACCCTGATCGGGTCCCAGACAAGTCAACAATCAACAGGTGTCCGTGAGGGAAGTGGGGTAAGGAAATGCAAGAGCGTCTCACTGCAGCGTTCTCCAGGGAAAGTTGTTCCAGCAGCAGCCTTGGCCGAGGCCAGTGCCGGTTGAGGGGGGCCGAAAGCAGATAAGATTGGGGTTGTTTGGTCTTAGGCCGAGTAGCTGCATTCCAATTTACCCAACTACCCAACTCGTTTTGTCCATTGTCTCCGGATCCAATCGATCAGTGCAGGCAGTGCAGGAGCAGTGTATTCTGTGGGAGAGTGTCAAGTCACCATTACCTAATGGTCAAGTGCAATCAGGTAAGACAGAAGTAAATGAGTATTTAGAAAACAAAATAAGACAGAAATTCACTGAAATATTAAAATGCTAAAAATGCTGTGCCCTGGGCTACAAAACAAAGAACACCATCTGAAATTTGAAATTTCTACTATGTCCATAAACTTGGAGGTCTTTGCCAAGGGATGGAAGGAAGCCCACGCTAACATGGGGGAGAGCGAGCCAACGACACACAGACGGGACCGAGACTGGGAAGGAAACCCGGGATCCTCTCTCTGTGAAGCAACAGCGCGAACCACTGAGCCAGTGTGTTGCCCAGTGAAAAATGCCAGCTAGATAGTAAAATTCAGCAAAAAAGTCTCCGCCACCACGTGGGGTGATCTCCCTCCTCGTCAGCGAGTCCATCTCCCGCCTGTCAGGCCGTAGTGCCACAACTCTGAGCTCAGCAAACGTTTGCGTCTCCATCTTGCTTTCTGTCATCCACTTCTCACCCCTCCTAACCCTGTCTCCCTGGCTCCCCCTCTCTATCTCCCTGCCTCATCTCTCTGTCTCCTTCCTTTCCCAACTCTATATATCTCCATCCGCACACTGTTCACTGTAAATGCTGTGCCAGCAGAGCGATGCCGGGGAAATGGCGCCATCCTCATTGAGAGAGCAAGCAGACGGAGTGGGGGTGGTGCTGGAGGGGCTGTTCGGTGACAGGCCCTGAAACCCAGCCATCAGACAACACACTGCAGCAATCACACAGCTCCAGTAGATGGGCCACATAGCGAAAGCTCCGCATTCAGAAAAGGATCAGTGAAAAATGATAGGATATAGACTCTTGATCCCACAAAACTCCAGAAACATTATCCTTTTTTTCAGGAGAACAAAGAGGTCAGGATGGGCTGGGAGTGTGAGACAGTGCAGGCCATTAAAGACAGGTGGAGGAGGTGGGGGGGGGAAGCGGTACACAAGCTTGCCGGCCGGGCAAGCAGACAGGCCACGGTTCATTTGAGGACTGAAGCTGCTCCCTTCCATCATTCGACTGTTCATTAATACCAGCTGCTCCTATGGGTCTCCCCGCAACTAAGCCTTGCTGCACTCTGCAAAATCTATCAATATCCCAGCAACACAAAAACACCGCCCGCTCCAGAGCTCGGCTTAAAAGCTGACCAGGGCTCCACAGGGCGTGTTCGCCAAAAAAAAAATGAGCATCTCTGAGATGCCTGATAATAGTGTGCATGTGCCGTGTGCATATATCATCGACAGTCTGGCGCGGTAGTTAAATTGCTGGTGACTATAAAAGAGGTAAGATTAACATGGATGACTTCACACAGACTCTCAAAAGTGGAGCTTGCCAGCCCACATAGTGTTCTGCTCCGTGTGGGTAAAGGGTTCATTTTCTCAAAATTAACCTTGTCAAACTCCTGTTCTGCCTGGGGGAGATTTGTATTACTATTGCAATTTTTCAATCAGAGATTGAGGAGAGTGTGAAATTTTAACATGCTTGTTCACTCTCTACCACCCCCTCTCCTTCCCCCTCCTTTTTAGTCTGTTTTTTTTTTTTTTTTTTTCCCCACTCGCATCGGCCATTTAGAATTTTAAGCAGATTTCACCCGTTCTTATAATAGGATTCTCCACTTCCTCGGTGTGCTGTGCAGTAAGTGTATACAGCGAGCGAGTGTGTTTGCTGTATCAACTCGAGCTCGGCGCGCTCCGCACTCAGCTACTCCAGCAGAAGAGTTCTGCTGGGTCAAAATTAATTACAGAAGCTGTTAAGCACACACCAGCTGTTGTAAACAAATGCAAATACATTTTCATTTCAAACAAGCCCCCTTGTATCGCCGCGCACAAAATACTGTAAATCTTCTGTGTGTTTACTAACAACTTGGGCCGTCGTCAAGCTACGCTGGCGTTCCTACAGAGAATTTACTCCACTTCATGTACGCCCAATCGCTGGATATCGTGATCACCGCTGTTTTAAACGAGGGTTTTCCCCACGGTTTATTTGCGGACAACAGTCGCTCCTTCTGCCATCGCTCTTTTAATCTTCTCTTCCTCTCACTTCAATAACTCCATTGCTCCTTGGCCAGACCTCTTTGTTGTCAGTTTGTTTTGCTCTCGGGCACTTTCTTTGACTGGGTCTGTTCAGACTGTTTCTTTTTACTGCTTTAAGTTTGGGGAGCTACAGGACCATGACACTTCGACTAAAGGAAATGGCGATCAAAGTTTATAAAAAACTGCTCTAATATTGAATTTGATCCTTCCATTATTAGGGCTGCAGCAGTAACTGAATATAAAATGTCAAAACATAGTGAAAAATGCACTTCACAATTTTCCACAGACAGGGGTGACAATTTCTTTTGTTTTATCTAAACTCCAATCATATTCAAATAACTGTCATGTATGACAAAAAAATAGCATCAAATTATCTCAACTCAAATGGCAGCAACAGAAGGCAAACTGTCAAACAGACAAAAACAGCTACAATAAAAAGAAACAACAATTTGAAATCACACAGTATCAATTAAACAAGAAAAGGCAAAACAAGTCAAGTATAAAGATCAGAAAATAAGTGAAAATGCACGGTGTATGAAGAGACAGACAAAAGGAGCTTGCAGTGAAAACGGTTCTGAAACTTGAAAGCTTCATGAGATTTGCCAAATCTGTTCGGTACCATTGTCAATACATTTAGTTTTGCCAGTGTGCAATACTAACTTGTTCCTTCTCACCCATTTGGTGCTGGTATACAACTCAACATTTACATTTTCTTAGTTCCACCAAAGTTGGTTAAGCACATAACAAAGTTGAGTCATCAGCATACATCACTGCACCAGCATTTTAACAACATGTGTTTAAAGAAAAGAAATAACCTTGTGAAACATTTTTACATTTATCAGACGCTTTGGTCCAAAGCGACTTCCAGTAATTCATACACAGATGGTGGTGGCTGCCATGCAAGGTGCCAACCAGCACATCAGGAGCAGGTTTAGGGTTCAGTATCTTGCCCAAGCCACTTCGACATGCAGACCAGGGGAAATGAACCAGCAACCTTTCGATAACAAGACACTGGCTCTACCACTGAGCCACAGCAAAAATGAATCTGCCAAAAAAATACTGACTGTGTTCTTCAGTCGTCTACAATTGGAGCCAGTAAAAACATAATTTTCCATCTTCTGGTGAATGTATGAACCAAGACTCTCTAGAGAGAGAGAGCGAGAGCCGCATATTCTCTCGTGTTCTTTTTAACCTGATCAAATGCAAAACAAAATTAAATTTAACTTGGTAAGCTTATTTATCAACCCACAATAAAGGCCTCTTTCTAAAAAGTGCCTGATTTATGAGCAGCCGGTTGGCTCCGTCCCTCTGAAGCATTAAAGATTTCAACTCACCATCGAGCCAAAGTGCACGACCGCAATTCACAGACCTTTTTCTAAATGGAACATGCTCATCCACTAACTTAACTGATAATTTATCCATGAATGACCAATTTAAATCTTTGACATCAACCACAAATGAGTCTTTTATGCAACCTGCATTCAACTCCAAACTTGGGCATTTTAGTCTTTCTTGTTAAAGCCATCCAAAATGTGGTCACTGCATCCAATGCCACTGTTGCTGCCTTTGAACACAGCTCAAGTATTTTGATGAAAAATATGATCAATTATTGTTGACGTATTAATACCATTCACGGTTGTATAAATTCTTAGCAGGCTGAGCCACAAACTGGGTTAGATAAAGATCTGCCATAGAAATCAACTTCTTACGTAACTGGACAATTTTAAACCGGTCAATATTCCGGTCACCCAGGAGGAAGGTATCCTTACTTTCATCCGTCAGTGTGTCTAACGTTTCATATTCTATCTAAATGCATTAGAGCCAGGCAGCCTGTAACAACAACCAACTACAACAGGCTCTCAGTAGGGACGGTGAATCGGTAGCTGTAAGTTCAATATCAGCATCAATATCTTTCCATAGTTCAACTGAAATGTCTTCCTGAATATAAAAATTCTACTCTGCCATCATAGCAGTCCCAATCTTTTCTCTATAAGCTAAATCTTTTTCGACAGGCAGCCCTGAATCACCAACAGTATTGTGCTGGCGTGTTTCTCTCGGTGCAAACACCGTCTGGGAATCAGATTCTGGTAATCTCATGAACCTTGTTTCTGAGGCTGCATACATTAACGTGAGCTAACACCAAATCCTTCCTTGTCAAACTTGATACCTTGATATGTAGTTTTGTTTTTGTTTTTTTGTTTTTTTGGGTCACTGTTAAATAACGACTCGTCTGAGTCATCTCCCCTGAAGAAAGACAAAAAAAGACATGACCATCTAAAATTGCTAATCCAGATGACTCAATCAACATTCCTCCGAAATGAGAAAGTGTCTCGTTTGTCGAGGGGAAATAGAGGAGACGAAAAAAATGGACATCAAAGGTAATAAAACTGTGATATCTATTTCCTGAAATGGTGCAACAATCCAGCAAAGGTCGAAGGGTAATAGCAGCCACAGACTATTTTAACACTGCTACCTTGCAGTTATATTTCATTCTCGCCATGTGTTTAATACCTTTCCACTCCCCCAATGGTCCCTCTGACTGGTTATCTGTGCTGTTTTGAAAGAGGCCAACCAAACTGTTAAAAGGCCACCCTCCCTCAGCCGTCCAGCGAGCCTGCCCTGCCAATCGGCCATCCTGTTTCCAGACAGCACAGTCATTTCCCAGCCCAGTGGAGCAGCACTCCCTGACCTCTGCCTCGACCTCCGCCTCAACAGCCCGAGCTCCAGCACCAGCTCCAGCCTGGAGAGCAGACTTGGGCCACCTCTACTTATTTATGAGCCATTTCACACAGTGCTGCTCCCATTAGAGACCCAGCCTTGGCCCACCTTTACACGGCACTCTCCTTGCACTTAACACATAGAGTACACCAGTGGTGCCCGGGGGGCATGGGCGGCGGGTGGTGGTGGGCGGGTTGAGCAGACCATTAGACCCATCACACAGGTACTGTCACACTCCTGGCTAAAAAAAATTACGTCAAACTGTCAGAGAACAGCAAACATATCAATCTACTTCCTGGTTATCAAACATCTCCTGCATGAGACCAATCACTCCATCTAACACAGTCTTTTGTAACTGCATTGCCATTTGAAATATGTGATGAATAGCTATTAGACTTTCCGCAGGGAAATAATCACCCACTGATTTAATCTAATGATGCACAGGAACTGATGGGTTGTGCATGTTGAACCATAATTGGACATTTCATTGTTTCCTATTCGTTTTGTTGGAGCTGAACTGCGGGGAAACGAGAGATTTCACGAGACGGAGCGAAAAAAAAAAGTTTGGTCTCCACAGCATAAAATGTGACTGATGGATTGATTCTCAAAAAGCATACAAGGCTTTAATAAGAAACTACGCATGCATGACTGAAAACAAGATTAGTCTTAGCTGGTAGCGTTCAAACACTGCAGGAAGCCGGTGAATATTAGCTTGTTTATGTTGCACCAGAATGGAGGTGACAGAGCTGACTGAAAGACGTAGAGCTGCTTATGGAGAAAGAGAGACGAACACCCACCTGTGATCGTGACGGAGGCGTAGCCCTCCTCGCCCAGCAGTGGGTTGATCAGCCGGCAGCTGTAGGTGCTATTGGGCTCCAGCACGACTGTCAGCACGCTGGTCATGCTGAACAGCCCTTCCTCATTGGCCACCAGCGAGGTTGTGATATTGTCCGTCAGGTTGCGCCCGCCCCCGTCCTGCCATATCACGTCAGCTTGAGGATAACCACCGTAGGCCACGCAAGTCAGGGCCACCGCATCGCCCGGCCGCAGATTGGATTCGGGCTCCAAAGTCACTACGGGCTTGGAGTAGGAGGCTGAAAAATGGCACAGGAAGAGGAGAAAGGGGGAGGCGGGTTGAGGATTCAGGGAGGGAGGGAGGAGAGAGAAGAGGTATGGGGTTGGTAAGGGCGGGTGAGGATAGGGAGAGGATAAGGGAGCAGCACGACACATACTGACTTCGGTTAGATGCTCTGCAGTGAGAGTCACCCTGGGAACTGTTTGACATGATTCCCATTAAATTCTTAATTATATTTAGGGAGCTTAGCATAACACAGTGCTTAAGATCCCACAGACACAGACAGCATCTGTGGCACATCCTGATGCTGCGTCCCTACACTCTAACGCTGCTTCCTCTGGAGAGCCGAAGCGCCGAGCCACCCCCAGAAAGGAAATGCGGTGCAGGGCGGGGGGTGGCGGCGGAGGTGGGCAGGCCTGGGAGAGAACTGGCAGGCTCGGAGATTTGGGACGACTCAGCCTATGGCATGGAAAAGAGCCCGCGAGGGGTGAGGGTGAGGGGTGAATCGTCAGCCTCGGATGAAATCACGTTCCCCCAATCCCCCGAGCTCGAACACAGAGTACAGAGGTGGCGGAGAGAGACGGCGCTGTATTCCCAGAGCCAATCATCGCACGGCAAACAACGGGGTGGAGCTGAGGGCGAGATAAAATAAGTTTGTCTGGGGCTGCCTCTCTTTTTTGAAAAGTGGACCGAACACAAAGGCGGATCGAGCGCGGTGCACGCTGACTTCCCCGGCTGTCCGTTTGACTGACAGGGAGAATTCCATCGAGGGCTCCTTTCATTCTCTTCCAGCACAGCATGAAGGAAGTCCACAATGTTAACTGTAAAACTAAAAATAGAACATCTATAAATCTAATGCATAAAACGGAACCAATTTGTCACTGTTGGAGACACTGTTTTTCTTCCCCCTCTCCCCCAGCCAGGAGAATAAAGAATGTTGTTCATTAACACCGCCTAATGCACATCCATCCTTTTGAGAATACAGGAACAATCTCACAGCAGATATAGAAATGGGAGAAGGGGGGGGGGGGGCACACAGTATCATTGTAAATAAATAAAAGGCTCTCAGCTGTGAAGGTGGGCGATGTAGTCGCACCGCGGAGAAGATGTTAGCACTGGGCTGATTGACCGTAACAACGGCTGATAATCAAAGTCAGCAGATATTGACCATGACAGAGACCACAATCAGCGCTTATTGACCAAAACCAGCTCAGCAGCCCCGAGGAAACAGTTTATAACCTGTTTACGTCTGGTGACAAGGAATTATCATAAATCTCCGTCTCCATAGGTACTGTTACTGTAGAATACGTTTTACTGCATACTATTAGCGTCCGAGCGTTGAGGTAAAATCCTTCTCGATACAATCAATTCAAAGTGTGCGCTGAAGCTCAGGGGCGAACCTGAGACTCCTCAGTTCATCCCCCACACTCCAACATATAAAACGCTTTGTTTGTCGTTTGCTTTTTTCATTGTCACATACATTTGAGCCGGTTTGTGACAAAATGGGGTCAACCCTCAGGCCGTCACATCTTAAGCAGGGACTCAGTTTCGCTCTACAACCCTGCAGACTGTAAATGACTAATAAATAAACCTTTAACCTTTAAACATTAGCTAATGAAACAGCGTTTTTATCCATTATTATCTTGGCGATGTATTGAGCTTGCTGTACAGAATGAATCCTTAAAACGACATTTAATTTTCCTTGTTCAGTTCACGAGACCCTTCTAATTGCCTTAACCTCTAATAAGATAAACCATGTAAAACTAACCCTTATGATGTCGGGTCAGGAGCTATATGAGCCTGGGCTTTGAGAACAATTATAGAAAGACTGCCAGCAAACTATTATGGGTGTGGAGTTTAAAAAATAAAGATATGGGCATTTGCCCAGCTGATAAAGCCGAACAAAAGATGCTATCAAGTTGAATCATGGGAAATGTAGGAACCCTGGTTGTGTTTTTTTCGAGTTTTACCCGTACTAAAAGTCGACTAAAAGTTGAGCTATGTTGGCCGACACAGCTTAAATCTGTCTCTTTTGAATCCCCCAACTTTATTGAAGTGCTATCCTAAATTACCCCTCCGACATAAAAGGAAATTAACCAAAGAAACACATATATTTAGTTAGAGTTAGTGGAGTTAATCCAAAACAGTATCCAAATAGCTCATCTGGTGAACCAAGTACCAAGCACATCTCAGAATCCCTGAGACCCAAATTGTCATTGTTATTTTACGTAATCGAGCTTGTGCACCCATTTCAGACGGTGCACACTGACAGCTTTAGTTTAGCAACTACAGTGAAGACTTAAAAAAGGGTGCAACTAATGTCTTTTCAAATCAATTTGGAATCTCAGGGCTTCTGGAGATTTCATTTTTTTTTTCCCGTTATAAAAGTCCCCAGCTTCTTCAGTTGTTTAGGAGAATGATGCAACTGTTTTGCTGTGAAGCTCCAGAAATACTTTGTGGACTTCAAAACTTCACCATCGGCATTGGGGTAAGTAGATAATGACTGGATTTTGCACTTATCTTAGGGATGAATTTATCCTAAGGATGCATATCAGGAAAAGAAAATGGAAAAGCGATGCAAGCCATTATGTACTACACTGCAGATAGGGTGTCTCAGTTAATCTGCAGCCCACTCCCTGGATTTGGGCAATGTGTGTTTTTTTGTCTAGCTTCCCATGTGCATATTCATCTGTTTGTCTACACGTGTCGTGGACATCACAGCGTGACTCACCGGCCACCTGCAGCAGCAGAGCAGCACTGCCGTAGTCCTGCACCCTGACGAAGCAGGTATAGCTGCCTTCGTCAGCCACCACCACCCTGCTCAACAGGAGCGAAGTGTTGCCCAGGCCCAGCTGGGCGGGGAACAGGCTGGTACGGTTGGCGAAGCTCTCGGCCTGGTCCGCCAGCTGGTCGTGTCCCTCCCTGTACCCGTGCACACTGCGTTTGGTGTCTGTCAGCTGCCAGAAGATGGTCAGATCAGACAGGTTGAAGGGGGCGGCGACGCTGAAGGAGCAGTTGAGTATGGCGTCCCCGCCGTGTAGCGCCACCACTGGCTGCTCTGGGACGTACACTTCCATCAGAGCTAAAAGAAAGAGAAGAGTTGGGACACATGAGTGATGACAACGACAAAAATATACCTAAATTGAAACACAGAAACAATATTGTGTGTGTCATCTCAACTCTGCAGCCTTGACTGAGTCAATCTGATATGCCAAACATCACCCATTTGTCACCTGGGTAGTCAAAAATAGACAATAAACAGTGTGAATAAATACAATTCGGGCCAGGTCTAGTACAAACATACAGTATTCAGTGAATCACAGCATTAATTCAGTGTGCTGTGTTCAAACGTGACAGACTGACACCTACTCACATTTGAATGTCTTTGAAAGAAAAGAAAAAAAGAAAAGAAAAGAAAATCAATGCAGCATTTGAAAATATGTGCCGCGGCTGCTTCCCAAAAACATCCACTGCGTTTGTGCAGCATCATGGTAGCGCGGAGCGGGTGAGGCCGGGGGATGAAGGGTGAGCGGGAAGAAGAGGAGGAGGGATCTGGAGGTAAGCGTTAGGACTTTGTTTGCGCTCCTATAGGCTTTGCCTCCTGGCGATGGCTCAGCGCAACGGGAGCAACAACATCTGTATGGCTTTGGTTAAATCGTTAGTTAAATCAGTTGGAGGGAGCGGAGGGGGAGGGGGAGGGAGGTGTAACTGCAGCAAAACTGTGTGTGTGTGTGTGGGAATGAAAAAGTGACACTCACCAAAGGCATTAGAGCGCGTGCATGTGCGTGTGTGTGTGCGCGCCCGTGTTGCATTGTTTGTCTAGACTAGTCCAGGACAAAAGGAGCACACCGCATAATCATTCTGGATTAGTAGCCATCTCAGGCGGTCCAGAGTACATCCATAGTAGTCAGCATTCTCCATTGATCCCTGTCTGCTCTTATACAACTCTGAGGCACTCATCAGCATCACAGGGGAGGGGGAGGAGGAGGGGGGAGAAAAGAGCCAATCGGCCCCTGGAGCAATACGCTCTACTTTATGCTCATCCTCTCTAATTGTTATAATCACAGTGGCATTTTAGCCTCCTCACCCCTTTTGAGCTCTGTCTATCACACGGGCCGACGTCGATGCGGAATCACTTTGCTATGAAGAAGGCGATTCGGCCGCTGCAGAGGTGCAATAATTACTTCCCCTATTAACAACAAACAAGTCTTTCATCCGAGCGCGGGGTTCATGTATGGATGGCCGTTTGCTAAGTCAAGGCAGACCTTTTTTTTTCAATCACATTCGGCCGCTCCCCCGGCAAGGTAGCACTCCCCCGGCGGACCCCCTCGTCTGCAGGAACACTGCCACCTACTGCCTCAGCTGGCGAGTGCAGGGGAAGTGGGAGAGGAAGCTGCACAGATTGCTGTACAAATTCCCCAACGTGCCATCCATACATGTGTGTCTGGGCCTTATTTATTATGGTACAAAGACATTTTTTTGTGGCATTCTCCAATAAAAAACAAAAATCCTTACAGCTGGAGAACGAAACCTGTTTTGCTATCATAGCCCACCATACTTGTGTCATGGGCTCAGTCTGTATCATGAATTAAAATGTTGCCCCCATAATTCTGACACGGAGAAAAATCAAAGCCTCCAAGTGTCAATCACACGACAATTTCTCTGACCCCCGCGGTGAACACAGCGGAAGGGTTTTTTTTTTTTTTTCTCCCTGTACTGTGATCACAAAAGCTCCTCTGGTGCTGTAGGGGGGTTTTCATATCGCCCCACACTGTGCCCACATTCGCTCAAACAAACAATGGAGCGAGAGTTATCAGGGCAAAGCATGGCAGGGGCGGGCGGCATTGTGCCGCCATCAGTAGGGGATAACCGAGCAAATTTCTGGAGTGTGTGCCTTTGCTGTCTTTGGAGGTGGCCCAACCTTTGCGGTAATGAATGGGTTGCTCAGGTTTTTTTTTTGTTGTTGTTGTTGTTGTTTTTTTGTGGGAGTGAGGGTCAGTGACAGCCCTCTCCGAGTTGTGCGTGTTGAAGAAGGAGGAGAGAGAGCAATTAAATCACTCCCCGAGCAGCCCGGGATGACTCACACCACTGAGTTCATACGGGAAAGGGGGAGGCGGGGGGGGAGGGAAACGTAGAGAGAGGAAAGGGGGAGAGAGAGAGGCCGGCGTCGAGCTCACACTTAAAGATAATATCTGGAAACAAGCCAAGGAAGAGGCTGTGGTGGAGCCTCACACACTAATCCCTCAACACGGACCAAAGCCATGTCAGAGAGGAGAGGGAGATAGAAACTCCCCTTTCTCTTCCCCCTGCCTCCTCTTTCACTCGCCGCTTCTATAACCGGTGACCTACTGCTCGCTCCGAGGCCCTGAGAGGACACGGATCTACACAGGGACCTTGTGTAGGGACACCGACCCAGCGCTTGGAAAGAGAACACAAGGGGAGCGTTTTTTTTTTTTGTTTTTTTTGCATCTCGACGAGAGGAGGGGTTGGACAGGAGAGGAGAGGAGAGGAGGGCAAGCTAGGCCGAGCTGACGTCATGGAAAAGCGCGCATCTGATGTCCTATTCGTCAGAGGTGAAACACCGCGAGCCAAGGCGGATCGCTGCGCACTTGGCTGTTTTTTTTTTTGATCTGCTGCTGTTTACAACAAACACCACGCGTTCTGCACCGTAGCCGACCGTTTGATCGCCTCTCCTTTAGGTCTGCCCCCCGACATGAAAAAAACATGAGTTCTCCAGAGAGACAAGTGTAAGTAGTAGAGGTTGAAGATTAGAAACGCAAGTGGTCTTTGGTGAGAGGGCCGGGCTGCACTTTGTAGCCGGGGCCGCGGTGTCTTCTCAGGGGCTAAGTGGGGGATCTCGCCTCTCCCTTCTCCCTCTCGATAAAGAGATGCTCAGAAGCCTTGGAGGGCAGGCTGGGAGACGTCAGGCTGTGGGGATTTACACACTGCACTTTGTGTTTATGGGCCTCAGCTCTGTTTGAGTGCCTGCGAGACAGAGACGGGCACTTTCACAGCCGACATGAAATAAACTCATTACAGCCTTTCGCGAGGCGCTGGCAACGGGCCCTGCTTAGCAGCGAAGGCACGGGGACGGCTGTAGAAAGGCTGCAAGTGATCTTCACGCCGCTCTCCGCTCCACTTTCAAGACAACCCACCACCTTTTCACTATCAAAACCTCTTTCCATCACGCTTTTTTTCCTCAGGTGTGCACAGCATGGGCGCCGGCGGATTTGCCTCTGCCGTGTTATTTGTATAGCGAGCCGATGCTAGCTAGGCACACGAGGTGAGCGCGGAGGCTCGGTGTGAGACAGCGTGGGATGCGAGCAGACAGCAAATTGGAGGATCACAGCTTTTATAGGGAGGGTGCTTCCAGGGTGACGGCAAGGCTGTTGGTAAATAAAATCCAGTGATACCTCGCATCATTCCGGCTGACGCAGGCGGGCGTGTGCGCAGGCACGAACGTACATTCACCTAAAAATACAGTATGTGCACACGTGAGTCAGACAACTTGACTGGGATTACAGGACGTCACCGTTCAATCGAGTTATGTAGACAGGCACAAGTCTACAAGTACGTCATTTCTGCCTGTAGACGTATCGCAATTGAAGCAAAGACGTAGTTTGATGATATTGTGAGGTAGCACAGGGGATCATAAAGAAACGTTCATGGACGAGGTAAAGCACTAAAGTTTGATTCACGTTGTGTTCGCAGACTTCCTTCATCGCCCTCTGACATATCATCTGACTTTTCCTGTTTTCTCCTCAAAGTCGTAGCAACAGACAACCAAATAAAACTACAATGTCAGCCTAAACTGAATACTTGTGGTCACTACCTTACGAAAGAGATAAGAGGTGAGTGCCTGTTTAACAAGCACTCACCTCTTATACACCTATAACAGGCCCTTGATAATAACACTAATAATGGCTGCATGACATTTAAATGTGCTAGTTCCAGGCCACTGGTATATCGCAGCTTGGCTTACAAGGACATTTATGAAACCAATCAAGTTCCTCTGGTGTCTGTCTGTTCATCGTGGAATGCTTTATATATAGTGACATTAATCTACGATGTGGAGACAAAGTGAGAAAACCAGTTGAAAGTGATGATCTGAGTAGTTTTTGCTCTTTTGGTCTTTTTTCAAGGATTTTTTTTTTAAGTTTGGGATTATTAATATCTTCAGTGATTGACAGGCACAAACAGTGCCATAGATTTCAATGGAAAAGGCACAAAATCAAGTTGGGATAAAATTTACTGTTTTGTTGTAATATTTTCAGTGATTATCTCTCGGAGGATTCGTTTTTTTGAAGTGCCTGTGCCATTTTTTTCTACTATTTTGGGTTTCTGGCAGCTTTGTATTTCGTTATAGTCAGACTAATGGCTTAGTATTTGCTGGTAAAAAGGATACCATGCACGCAGGGTAAGGAGAGTTAAAAAGATAGTAAACAAAGAAATAATGAATGCGAAGAAAATCTGCAAAAATAAACCAAAACGAATTCCCATCTGTCATCATCCTGCTAAAGTCTGAAAGTACAGATCATTAACAACGTTAAATAATGCGGATACACCCACAATGCACTATACTGTAAATAAGACCCTCGAAATGCCATGTGTTCACTGGAAACTGCATACAGGCATATGTGTGGCACAGCCGCCTGCGCAGAAATGTTCATCTTGTTCAGTCGTTTCACATTGTTTTGTTTTAACTTCTCATCCCAACTCCTTAAAAGTGAGTCAACAAATGGCCGTCCTTGGCATCTGTTAGCACACACTGTTTCAGATTAACAGAGCTAAGGATGATATTCAAAAAGCAGGGCCAAAGTAGCTACTGGAAGTAAAAATTCTTAAAAGTCCAATTACAATTCCTTCAAGTTTATCATAGACCACACTAACAATTCCAACAGGCACAGAAACTGACAACAATTTGAGTAAAAATTGAAATAAATGTGATGAGCTAGGGGGCGATTTCTATCTGACTATTGTCATGAAATACGACTTGTTAGGACTGACAAATGGAAATTGTGCATTTAGCAGGGTTTTGGCAAAAAGTATGGCTATTTGGAACATACTGCGGACACAGATGGACAGCAGAGAAATGGATTATGCTGCCGTTTTTTACGGCCATTTGCAGCTTATTTTCCACTGTGAAAACCGGTCGCAATTGGATCCATTAACTGACATGAAGTCCAACTTTCTACATTTCAGGCCTGCAAAGCAGGGCGGGTTCGAGACTCCAATCAAACCAATTGAATGGTGGGAGCTTGAGAAAGAAATATGAGATCGCAAAAGCTATGTCTTTCTTTCGATAGTGCTTAATTTATATCCATAAACAAACGCCCAGCCAGAGCCACAGCATGTTCCAATAGTAGATAGCTGCATCAAACTGTTGAGAATTGTAAAATTCTATCAGTCCACTCCTCCTGGGACAGAAAATACTCCACGATTCAAAAAAGCTAATCATGCCGGAGCCAGAAATGATCAGTTCTGTGAGTTGGATTTTTTAAATGACGGGTTATTTCATTTCTGCTGTTGTTTATTGACGTTACAAGTAGAGAGGAACGCTTTTCCACGAAGCCGACAATCTGATTGATCGAAGCCATTAGCAGACAAGTAATACAGAGGATCAACTTAGTCCATCACTGAGCTGTTTGAAAGGGAAACAGGTCAAAGTGCCTGTTTTAAGCAGTATCTGTAGCATCACCATCAATAAAAATCCAGTCATACACACAAATACACAGCCTGCTACACACAATTTCATGCAGAAACAGACAACCAAAGGCCAGCGAACACATTGATATTCCACACCTGTATGACTCCTGACAGCTCCACGGCAGCACACTGTCTGAGGAATTGGACACGAGACACTACAATGCAGACGCTGTTGCAGAGCTGCTCCGGAGCAAGAGAGGTTCCCATCAGCATGACCGGCAACGGTCACATACACAAACACACACGTGTACAAACAGCGCGAGTACACAGGTGTCTGAGCCCGGGTGCTGTCCCTAACACACACATACACACACACACACACAGTCGTGTTTCTATCTCTTCAGAGGACATTACTTGACTTACATTCAATTCCATGGACACTTACTCCTACCCTCACCACTACTTACAAACTCTCACCATTATCCCGTACACTGCATCTCTATTAACCTAACCTTAACCTGAACCTGACCTTAAACCAAGTCTTTACCCTGATATCGAATGATGTACGTTAGCGGGACAAGTGTTTTCTCGATGGTTGAACGATATGCAATTTTTTTCCTTGTTTTAAATCAGATCGCAATATGTGCAATTGTGGTATGAATCATTGTTTCAGTGTAAATTATAATTCTAGCATTTCATTTAGTTTTTTAAAATATATAAATTACACATTTTGCTAGGATCTATGCCAAACAAGTACGTTCCCTTATGTCTGGAGAATCTTACTTGTAGGTCAGGGAAGTTTTGTTGTAACTGTTAATTAATTAGTTAGTTCATGCGCCGAATTCATGTTGTTGTTTTTTACCCACACCTACTGCCCATAGGTGTTTGCCACCTATATTGCTCTCAGCCGTGTTTTGATTAATTGCTTAGCTCTAGTTTGGTCCCCGAAAGAAACGTGGGTCCCCACAATGTTAGTGTAAACAGATTTATGTCCCTACAACATCAGTAATACATGTACACACACACACACACACACACACACAGACTCCATTGTTCAAGTTTGTAATGTCTGCAGCTGTCTGTAAGGATTACTTTCACATCTCACTGACTTCAGATGCGCTTCGTATGTTGATGTCCAGCACACATGCACATACACACAACATGCAATTCAATACCACATCAGGGCCTGTCACCTCAATAAGCAATACAACTACACTCCAGTGTGCCTCAGTTCAATAACAACTACGACCACCCAAAGATTAGCACCTCACAATCTCTCTTTATGAAAGGTAACAACAGTGACAGTTCAATAACACCGAGCACACAGTGAGCAGAGCTAGTCATAGACCTATTTGTTTAACACAGTAAGTACACAAGTTCAAAGGGTATTTCGAAACTCTGCTGGAACATATGACAACGAAGGAAATACCCATGTGATTTCATAAATGAGGAAAATCAAGCAGCAACACTGGAGGGGGGGCGATATTGACACAGCAAAGTAAACAGGTGCTAACAGATTGCAATGACAGTAGTCGGACAAGAAGACAAGCAGCAGAATATATGCTTTTACAACACTGCCCCCCTCTGTTGATGCGTACAACTGCAGCACTTCTTCATTCTGGACATTTTGCACCACCTGAACATCAAAGGATTCTGCTCAAAGGATCTGTGAGCCCTTTCATACCGATTATTCTTATGATATAACCAAACCCTGCAAAAAAAAAGAAAGTCTGGGGGGAAAGCTAGCTTTTGATTTCATGCTGTCAGGAGCAGATGTAGATGTCCATTTGAAAAAAAATATTATCTGGAAAACATTAAGGGAGAGGCGTGTGCAAAGTAAGCAGGATTTGCTTCGAAATTAGCAATGTGAAAAAAGAGCCTTGTGTCTTGAGCAGCGCTTCTTCGTATGGCCCTTTGGTGAAAGACCCACAATATGGATGAGATTAAGCGAGACTTAAAGCCGTCTGCGGTGTAAAGGGGTCACTTTCAACATTAAGCTCTGAGCATAATCTCTTCCTTTCCCATTTTTGCTCCAGGAACTCATCATGGAGTGTGAGTGCCCTCACTGAGGAAGGGATACAGGTGATGGCAGATTGGAGAGACAAGGACTCTGACTTGCTTATTTTCAGCATTGTCATAAATCAAGATGAGACTCACTATTGTGATATTTTCTCCTTTTGCTCTCTCCTTTTCCCCCCTATCTCTGCTCCCCCCACCTTGCTTCCTTCATAGGTGTATGCCATCTCATATCCCGTCAATAACCTGTTAATGGGCTCCGGCAGTCTGATAATGGTGCCGGCTGAAGAGCAGCGGGCAGATAAGGGCAAGCTTCTGGCTTACAAGTCTGAGAGACAGAGAGCTTTTGATGAGGAGGAGGCTCGAGTGGAAAAGAGAGGAAAGGGGCCGGTGGAAGAGGAAGCACCCAAAGGTAACGGCAGGGTCGTGGGGTCAGATCTGAGTTGAGTGCAGCTAATTTCTCATACTGGAAGGCTACATTGTGGCGGACATTCACATTTGCCGCATTTCCACTTCAGCAACTTACTTCAGGGACTTGCAACCTTTGGACAAGGGTCCAAAACACAAGGGTCTAAATTAAGCTCCATGGACATACCTCAAAAATGTCCTACTCCAGGGGTAGTACTTTCCAAAAGTACAGGAACTTTGGGGCTGGTGCTTGTGGTACATTCACTATAACATTTACTATTGCCATGTTTTTAACTTTCTCCAGGGACAGGGACCCTTTGTGAACCATGTGTTTTAGGGTCCCAGCGACTTACCCCCAAAAATGTCCTACTTGAGGGGTAGTACTTACCAAAAGTACATGAACTTTGGGGGTTGGGCCTTTTTTACTGACTACTTGAGTTACTGACTAGTCGAGTGCACGCAACATTTTATTTCAGCTACCAAAATCTGCATCCACAAACCAGTTTGTTTTTTGTGTCCCTCAACGCATCAACATGGATTTACAGAGGAAAGCAAATGGACCAACGCTGAAGTCCAGGCATGGATGAGTCCTGGACATATTGTAGTGTAGTCGTGCCAAAGATTACTTCTAAAAACAGCCGTCGCTTTCTAATACGTCAATGGACTAATTTGCCTAATCTTTGCAGTTCTTAAGACTTCATTGGACTGAAAGAACCCTTCTGTACTTCCTGGGACAAGAAATTCCAGGTACTTTTGGTGGACACCCAAATGGCCATCAATACAAAGGAACCAGTAAGAGTTGATGAGAAAGACAAAGAAGGTTTTTGTCCTGATCCCTCTGATGAGGCAGGCGTGTCACATCTGCTGTCTTATGAAATGCATCTTTTGGCTCTTTCACAGTTTCATTCTTTGCTGCATTCACCAGGAGCGACGCGAGGTCAAGCAAGGGTCAGGTTGTCGACAGCTGTGTGCTGTCTTCATGACATCACCACCGCCACCTCACCAATGATATCACCCTGGGGTAGGTGTCTCCCTCTGTCTGCTTGCTGGTTTGCTTCCTCAGCAAGTCGGTAGCCGTGATGCTTTCCAAGCACAGATCAGCATCCGTTCAACCCATTCATCACAGCCCACTAGGCACACAACAGACCCACATATGGCTCCAGGCCCCTCTCCCCCTCCAGAACTGCAATCTCGGCATATTAACCGTATCAATTTTTTAACAATCCCACAAGGCAGCATTTTTTAGGACTTGTTGAAATAATCATGAGGTGCTTGTTGGGTAATGCACTCTGTTTCAATGAGCGCACTGTGAGAAAAGAAGAGCCTGGGAAGCAGTGAGTCAGAGGCAAGCCAACAGAGGCTGGTCATTATGTATGCATTGCGGCGAAACCAATCTTTGTTGAGCCTGTCCTCGATTGTTTTTAAAAGGATACTTCACTGGACGCAATCAAATTAGCAAGAACATCACTGATATGGGGTAATAACCCTAAATTGAATTTCTGCACAGGCTAAAGTGTCCCCTCTCTGCAGAATCAATTGCTGTGAAGGGAAAAGGAGGACAGGAAGAGGGCATTCACAGTTAGCAGACCTTTAAAAAGTACACCAGAGATGCAGGCACGAGCAGGCTATTTTCACGCTCCGGAGCTTAAGCCATAATGTGCGCCTGCCCACTACCACGATAGATGCAATCTATCCAATTATGTTAATTAATTTGAATTACCTTACAGCTCCCATCATTGGGAGCGAAATTGGGGTCAGCTTTCCATTTCTGCATTTGCGTGAATACAATTCTCTTTCATTGTTTGGGTGCTAAGAGCTGCACACGGCGAGATCTGGCAGCCTAGTGGCTGTGCTAACTGAACAGAGTATGACAACAACAAGCAATTAGCTAGACAGCCTCCTGTTAGCTCTGCCACTGGCTGACACTGCTGCGTGCTGTGCTGGAGTGAGCCAAGGATGGAACTGTATTCAGCTACAGTTGTGGCTCGGCCATTATTGTACACATACACTGACATTTCAGTCATTTTGCTGACATTTATAACTACTGTGGGTTATAATGAGTGCGATAAAAATAAACTGAAGCTATTATGAGCAGCCGGGGTCAAAGGTCGAAGCCAAGCTGGGCTGGTTCAGCACATTTTCTTCACTTCTGCTCTTTCAATAGGGCATTTAAGCACAAAAACAACAACCCCCTCGCAGACGAGCCTCTTCACGGCTGCAGTGACACAACAGCTGTGCAGTGCTGTATGAGTAACATCAGGGAGAGAATGATCCATCATCTGACTACCGAGTCAGGATACAGCTGGGAGCTACAGAGACAATGTTACTGCGTTGGGATGACAGTGCTGTCATGTGCTTGTCCTTGTGTTTTTCTTCCACAAACACTGTCCTCATAATAGGAAGTGTGTTGGCAGGGACCACAAAGTGTTATCGCGCCTACCGATATGGGCACTTGCTGGAGTTATCAAAGCAATGACATGGCTGAATACAAGGAAGATTACAGCCAGTAATCCCAGCGAGGGACCCGGAGACCCTGAATCATATCAACGCACACATGCGCTCAGATATACACATACACAGCTGCTCATATGATTATTACACAAATGTGTGCGGTTTCTGTTTGCGTGGACAATAGAAGCAAAACATGGCTCTTTATAAATCAAAGGCAACCGAATTGACCTTTAATTAGTTAGTCAGATAATTACTGCTGTCGCACACAGGTAACAAATAGAAAGGCTGTGCATTCATTCGTCAACCTGCAATTTTATCAAGCTCATGCCACGGCACTCAATATCTTAATTAACACGGAATAAAAAATAAAGATTGAATTTGTCTGTGTCGTTCTGAAATGCACCTGAAACTCTCTTTGAAGCCGGTGGCACAGCCAGACTTACACTGAATCGAATAAGCTCCACAAAGCATGCAGGGTTTTTTTTTTTTTTGTATCACTATACACTGTTACATGCACACACTATAGTATCAAACTAGACTCCAACTAATTCACTTAGTGCTCCAGTTAGCAGAGAGAAACGGAATCATTGTGTGAGCTACAATAGCCCATTACCCGTGAGTTAAAGAGCTCCATCAGTCCCCGACACCTCCTCCTCCTCTTCCCTCCCGGTGAGAGCAGCGAGTTAGGCAGTGGATGCCACGCAGCCAGTAATGAGCAGGCCGCGGGCCCATTTGTGCTGGGAGAGAATAGGTCCCTAATGAACCACTGAAGACACTTAGGTCCACTGAGTCAAGATTGAAATGTGCCACTGATGGCCGACAGGAGGTTGTGTCAGCTCAACCAGAGAGCAGAAAAAGGCAAAAAATAGCTCTCTTTAAACGACGGTGCTCCGGCCGATAAAAGGTTTTTGTGAACTTTGCAGCCGAGTCGCTAGAATTAATTTACGCTCCTGCAAACCATGGACATGTTGCAACTTTGACTTTCACGCCTTTTTATGTTTTGGCATCAAAAACACTCGGTTAGCGTGAGGAAAGGATCGTGTTTAAGGAAAAGGAAAATTACCCAACATTTCCTTCAAATTATCCAGAGGTTTACAAAATATTAGCATGGTGTCTTGAACAGTGGTCTCTGGCTTGGTCACTATCGGCTGTAACACCTCCAGCATCCCCTCTTCCTCCTGACATGACAGTCATGTGACAGGTATTACAGAAATGTCAATGCTTTACGTATGGAACACACAAATTTGAACATATCAGCGGTCTGCAGAAATGCAACATGACAACATTTTATTCTGTCAACTGGGCTGAACTTTCAGAGTTGCCTTCCTCCTTTGTCTTCGGGGTATACGCTAATATAAAGGAATATCACCCACTATGAGATTTTAATTTACATTACGTGTCAGCCACATGCCCACTGGGAACAAAAGTTGTTGTTCAAAAATACGAACTGTCGACCCCGTTTCTGACACGCTCAATTCCCTTATTTTATTTACAGTGTCTCGAGACGTCGTCGAGCCCACGCAGGCTATTTGTCTCTTTTTTTATGATGACACTTGTTTTTCTTGGAGCACCATTTCCACTGAAGTAAAACTTTTGAGTACGTGAGTTATGAATCCTCAGTTGCGACATCAACCAGCACCCGTGCTTTCCCCGTGTTATAAATATAAAAGGATGACTTCGACACCGCACTCCCTGAGTCACAGCAGAGAAACTGCACTTCTAGCAAATTCTCATCGAGGGCCTCACCCTAGCCCCGAGCTCTACTCCTCACCTGTCAGGAAAAGGTCAAAGCTATTCTGTTTTACAAGCTGAATAATAAGAGAAATATAAAAATAAAAAAAACACACTCCCATATCATATAGTTGTAACCCTGTAAAAACTCAACTTATTGTGAGAAATGTCTTTTTACTCCCTGAGGCAGGATGTCTATATAAATAAGAAAATGTTCTTTGTCAACCCATCTAGATGGATGAGACTTTAAACAGAGAGGGTTTATAACTCCCCGGCTATTGGCACATTACTTTTTGGGAGTAGCCTCATTTGAACTGTTGTTTCACCCAGCGAATGCTTTGAAGGCAGAAGACTAATAGGCCCTGCAGGGCGTATTGTTTAACAGAAAGTGGCATCTCCCACTGTGGTTGACTCAGATTTAATGGCAGGGCACGGGCAGGGGCGACACCCACCCATAGCTTGGACGGCCAGCATCGCGGGCAGCAGGAGGGACAGCATGGTCTTTCAGGGTGGATTCGAACCGCAGGTCAACTTCTTCAGACGCAGCGCTGCGGGGGGAAAAAACACAAGGCGTTGTAAGAACAAAGAACACAACAGCACGGCAAAATAAGAAGACTGAGGATTGAGGGATGATTAAGAAGAGACACAAAACAGAGAGGGGTGTTTTTTTTCTGTCTTTGGTTTAACTTTATTGGCCTCTCGGGAGGAGATAATGACACAACCTAACATATTTTATAAATTAAAGGCTCGTTGACAGTCTGGAATTATTTTTTTTGTGTCTTATAAACTCATCCGAAAAGTACGTCTGAAGGACTATTTCAGTCTTCTGTCTGGTCGGCTCAAGGCTTTTTCTCTTTCAGACGGAGGGAGTGGAGCTGTGATGACAAATGGGGACTTCCAAAGTTGACGGGAAACAGCCGAGTCATTCTCTCTGCCTTCCAGAGGGAAAACACTACTTTAGGAGTGAGTAGAGACAGACAAAAACTATCCCCTCCCCGTCTACTTCCACTCCGCCATGCATGAAATATTTATGAGATATATATCTGAGAGAGAATGTTGGAGGTCACGATTTGTATTTGTTGAAGCGAAAACTACCTATATTTTGTATTTTAGAATAAACCTGGGAATAAAAGCTATTTGAACTTACATGAAGCTATTTTTCCTCAGTCAACTTTTGATAAATAATTGGCTAAAACAACAGAACAACATCATTCACTATATTGGTTTCACAGGGTCTGTGTTTGCTTGCTTGCATGTCTTTATGGATGTACATATTGATTTCAATAGGAAAAATGAAGAGAAGGGGAAGAGTTTTCTATTTGTAAATAATAGAAATGTGGTATTTCTGTGTAGCTGAAAAAACCTATATGTAGAAAGTTGGACTGGATGCCTTTATTGTGTTAGAATGTGTTTGTTTTATGTTCATGTTCATGCATAACATCATTCTGTTTGCTGTTATACAGGTTTTAATGATTTAATGTGCTTAAAATAAAGTTCTGAAGGTAATATTTCCTTCAGCTGAACAGGATGAGAGCAACAATCCACCAGCAGTCATGATCCATTTGAACTGATCTCGCATGACGTCATTTCATGGCACATAAAGGAAAAGTCACACGGGTCTGCTTCCTCTCTCCTTTCTTTACACTCATGTTCTCGTGGTGAGTTATCCTCATCCTCCTTCCTCTCCACACTCTCTGTTCCTCTTTTCCCATAAATACCTGGCAGAGCAAGTTTCAGTACCCAGAGAAAGTGTGTGAGCTGGATGAGCTCTGCGTTCTCATCGTATGTTAAACATCTTTCATCTTTCGAATCATTCTCGTGTTTTTATTGCAGAGGTTTTTGTTCGGGACCGATAAGATAATCTGCAGACTACTTTATCAGCCTACATTCAGCACAGCTCTCAGTGCAAGTGTCTTTTTTCATACGACCACTGGGAGTCACCAAAGTCTGAATTTTTCTAATCCTGTGCATGTCTGCTCATGAGAGCCAAAAACAAATGTAACAACTCTAAAGAAATGGGACAGTTAACTAAAGCTAAGCTAAACGTAAAGTATGTTTAAGGTTGCAATTAAACTACTAGTGAGGCAGACGAGACACATCTCTTCTCTTCTTCCGCCTCTCTTTAACAACAAAACAACCACGGTCTCAAGAGTGTGGCTGTATTAAAGTTACCGTACTAGTTACGGCACGTCTGGTTAATCAGTTGGCAGGATAATGTTTTGTTTCTGCTCCTTTAAGCTCTGTGATCACACAATACACGATCATGGACAGCGTGAAACTGTCTGACAAGAGAAACAAAAGCAACATCTGTGCAGGGCGACTGTTAAACCCAGAGAAGGTTTAGCTTTTAAACATCGCTGCTACACTCGAAAGGCTCAGTTTTCCATATTGATTCTGAATATTTGAAATATTTCAATCCTCATACTATTCATAGACTATCCATACTCCAGCACCAGCAGCATTTTTCTTTCTCTGACAGCCAGCTGACACACGCACTGCTGTGCCGCCCACCTCTTCCAGAAGCAAATGAACTTAGATGCTGTAAAACAAGCATCGTTATATCTTTCTGTCACAAAAGATCTGAAATTTGTATGCCATTTCTTTCCCTGTGGAATCAAACACAGTAACAAATATCAACATTTTTCAAGGTATTGTATTGAAAGTTAGAGATTCAGGTATCACAACAACACTACATCCACACTTTTTTTCCTTTTTTATCACTTATCCCACCTTTACTAGAGTTTTCGAGTGTTTTTAAATTTCATCTTCTGAGTGGTGCGGGGTGACCGCAGCATTTACGGTAACTGCCGCTGCCGTGGGCGCTTCACAACTCTAAACATCAAGGTGTGGCCAGATGTGGTGACGTCCCACCAGACAAGATAAGTGAAACCTCATGTTGGAGCGGATAAATGAGGACGCAAACCTACGATGATAATGTCACCGAACTCTGTTCGTTTCGTGTTTTGGACATTGGGCGAAGGCAGGTAACAGAATCTGTCACGGGTGTTTTGTGGTATGAATGATCTCAATATCCACTTGGCTCCACCTCATGGCTTAACCAGATCCTTTTCCATGAGGTTCCATTTATGGCTTCAGCAGAGAGGATGTGGGCAGGAGGAGTGCGGCTTCATCACAAAGTTTCCATAACAGCGCACTCACCACTCGCTCTCCGGACTCTCAGAAAGCATTGGCCTGCCGCAGACCGACTCAGAAGAGACGCTGGGAATACTATCTGAATCTCCTCAGAGGCCCAGACGTTCTGAAACCCGTCTAAATATTCAATGAAGGAAAGACACATCACAGCCGTCCTCTCCACACGGGGCAGGGTTTCTGTTGATATATCTTTTCCAGCATGACCTAAAATGTGCCGACACACCAAACCACAGTCTGAGCCCGTCTGTGTTGTGCAGGCACCAGGAAGCCTTCAAAGGCTTTTTTACTGAATGACTCAAGCACTAAACCGACCCCATGCCAGCTTCCTGTTTTTTCCACTAATCAGCCTTTAATGCTTCAGTTCAGTGTCAGAGATCAGAACAAGCTGACCACACCTGCAGCCTGAGGGAAACACTGCCGCAGAAAAATCTCTACTATCATCCGTTACTGTATTACACCAATATATCAAAACTATCGCTAACTCCTTATTCTAATTTCGGTGCCGTTCGTGAGAATGGACTAATAATGGCGCTCTCTAAAGTGAGAACCATTAAACTGGGAAAGAAACGGCGGCTGACAGACTGTTTGACAGTGCGATTGTCTCGAATTTCCTTCAGTGGTCGGCAGCTTTCGAGCCGTAATCACCGGTGTATTTCATTCTGACACAGCGCTAAGGATTATTAAGCTCCTTACTGAGGTCAAAGAAAAGAGAAATGATTCCTAAAGTATCGCAGAACATTAAGATTTACAGTTTTCGCCGTGGTTATTGTACCGTTGTACTGCTGCTCTTGAGTCCGACTCCTCTCCTGGACGACAAGGCCATCCTTAAACGATACTGGTACAACAGACCTGACTGACCTTCCGGGTAGAAATGTCTCACTTGGCCATATGGCTGGCATCGTTGCCGAGCTCCTCAAACCATTGGGAACCGTTCAACCCCTTCACGAAAGAGACATTTCCAACCTGGAAGACAACCGGTGCCATCGAGGAGGACTGCATCGTGGGATGAAGTGAGCCTTTCGGATCCATATGGCAGCAGTAGTTAGAGTTCAGCAAACCGTTTAAAGGAACGACTAGATTTACTTCACGCGGAGAAATCTGTCCCATAGCTGCTGACTTGATTAAAGCATTAATCAGTCAGATTACACATTAGTTCGTCACGCTACGGAAAGAAGAGCTCCATAAACTTCGGAAAAGTTTTTTGCACGGCTCAGGCCTGCGAAAGTTTTTCCTTGCCGACTGTCTCTATAATCACTGAAACTCTAATTTACAGCTCACACCAGGTCAAGCGTCAGCCTCATACGGCAATCCAATAATAGGCGAGAGAGCCAGACTGTATATTTTTATCTGCCTGATAATTAGCCAGCGGCGGCGGCGACAACTGCGGGGCACCAGACAAGTGTATAGGATCAGTATGCAACGTGACAGCTGCTTCAACATCCTGCTTTTGTGGAGCCACGAGAGCCAATTTAGTGTAACCTTTATCTCACAGCAGCTCGACATGAACGCGCACTAATACGGAGATGAAACAGTATTCTGGACTTCCAGCTGTCACAAACTGCGATCACATCCCATGCACGCACACAAAGAAAAAATGTGTTAGAACATCGTGCACGGTGTCAAATAACATCATTATCTCGCCACTATCTCAGGAATAATTTCCTAGACAAGTTGTCAGAATGGAAAATACTGCATCCTCCAACATCTCTCAGGAAGCTGTATCTGCCAGCAGAGCACAGCTGTACCATCGTGAGATAAGGGCTGCGTGAGGCCAGGAAACATCCCCACTACAGCCAGGAGTTCAGCGGCTCCTAAACCTCGACCACACAGAGTTTAAATAGCGCTGCGATGAAGGCTTTAAACCGAACCAAGCAGTGCAGGCACAACACCTCTATCACCACATCACCTCTGTTACTACTCTGTTATTACTCTGGATCAGAGGCCTCTCTAACTTTTATACAGAAGGTGACGCGGTTATTCCTGCCTTGAAAACACAGTGTAAAAGGGGACACTATAGAGAAAAGGGCACCCATCCTTTTTAGCTTTTGACCTCTTTAAAACTAAGAACTGCCTACATGCAACCCGGTTGTGTGTATCTTCAACCAAAGAGTTATTTCTTATCCTTGTAAGTTCCTCATTCGTATCTGAATAACTTTCATGGGAAAAAATTTCTAGTAATTCTTTTCTGGCCTCTAACCGACCCCTCAGATGTGTCTTGTGACCTCATGTTGGTTCTTAAACCTCAGGTTGGGAACCACTCTGTGACTCAGCCTATGATGCAGTTTATTCCATCCACAAAAACACAGACAGACAAAACAAAACAAAACAAATAACCCATTTAAAAAGAAGAAATGCTGACTGACGTATGATCTCACTGACAGGATGGGAAGTATCTATTTTGTAGAATATTTAAAAAAAAGGCTACAAATACTTTCTTTATTATAAAGGAAGCTCTGAACTGACTCTCAGTGACTTAACTCTGACTTTTACAAAATTGCTCTTCACTTTTTCTTTTTTTTTTTTTTTTGTATGATAATTGATTTGATATAAATTTGTTGTAAATAAAGTTTTGAAAGAGAAAAAAAAAACATGACTTCTGTGTCCCTTATGTATTTTCATGTGTGGGAGGTCCCGTTACATTCATATAACGCAGCGTGTTGACTTCATGTCCATTTCATTCATAAACACTCCCAGCTCAGTCCATGAAACTGTACCCTACACAGCTGAGCTCAGCAGGGCCTATGTCTTGATTTAAATCTAGGGGAAAAAATGGTGAATAGTGCCAACACACCGCTCCAATGTCCCGAGTTCATGGGGTTCTTCTTCTGCTCCGCGCCAGCTGTTGCTCGTCTTTAAGAGTTAAAAGTAACACTTGTGTGTTTTTTTTTTCATAAGCTTTTATATAACAGTATGTCTGTCTGCTCTGAAACACAGTGTCTGTCAGTTCTTACCATTTTAGGTGGGCGAAACTTGTTTTAAAAAAAAAAAAAATGAAATAATAAGCACCAACCATCCAGCGGCGGTGACTCTTCGCTCTCTGAAGCAGCACAGCCGAGGTTATTCTCCAGAGTAGTTCATTCCTCTCACAGCAAAGCGCTCGAAGAAGTGCCGCCGACGACCCAGCAGTTTGTTTTGACGGTGGATGCAGATGCGGGGCGTCTTTTTTGGACTCGCTGGTTGCGTTCCATTGATTTGGAACTCACAGGAACCACTCCTTGCTGCTTTGTCCAGCGGTGATGTCATGCGGAGAGGGGGGAAAAGAGACCCGAGCGTCCCTACCCCCAAGGTTAACCGTTTGTGAGCACACACCGGTGCGCCTCGTTTATTCCTTGCCACACACACAAACACACTGAATACTGTGCGATCAATCCACGTTTTGATTTATAATTTCATCTTGCTTTATTCGCCTTATATGGCTTTGATTTTCACACGGTCCCTAAACGTATCACTGCAGTGCACCATATGCAGCAGGTATGAAACTGATTTATAAATGCGTGGATCGATGCAGCTATATGAGAAAACTTTTTTCTTCTTCTTTTAAATTATGCTACTGAAAGACTTTGGCACTGATTTGTGGGCTTGACACGTGCAGACTATACGTTGTAAGCATAGATTTGCCTGATAATTACATTTTTTCCCCGCTTGGTGATCGATGTGGCCTGAAATTAGACGTGCAGACCGTAAAACTACTGTCTTGAATCACATTTTCCAAAGACATGACACAGCTTTAGAAAATGTGCAGCAGGAACAATCAATTGCGGTGCGCAGTGCATGAAAAACACAATCTTAAACACAAGAAAAGCTTAATGTAATGTATAAGACAGTAGGACAGTAATTTGAATTGTTTTTTTTTTCTTTGTTTTGACTGTGTGCTGCGAAAGAAAGAAAAAAGGAGACCTGATTTTAGGATAACCGATGGTTAGAAATACAGTGAAGGGCACAGAGAGGTAAAAGCTCCTCTATTTGGACAGTGGACGTGAACGCAACGCAGGCCACGTGATTAAACCCCGGAAGCGATTCGAGTGTCAACAATAAAATGGTGAGTGTGCGGTATTTTTTAGATAGAAAACGCAGGCTTCGTGGCGTTTTTGTACATTCATTTTGATGTTAACAAGGAATTGTTCTAAAACCAGTTATTCCAGACGAATAGCTCACGTTTAATTCAGCAAACCGGTGTATTTTTTTTAAAAGGAAAACGCGAAGCAGCTAACCGGGGTTGAGCAGTTTTGCTAACGTGACCCCAAAAAGATGAATATGAATGTAATGGTGTGTTTTGTCCCGAGTACCTCCTCTTAAAATCACTGTGTAATATGTCTAACGTTTACTTTATGTGATGTGGGGTATCATAACTTTGCCCAACCTAACTTCAAATGACAACATTGACTATTTCCATATATTTTTAATGTGAGCTAACGTTAAGTAAACCAGGCTTACACCTGCAGGTACAGTTCAGATGTAGCTTGTGTACTTTGTGTCCATGCCACCATGTTAATGCCGTGTTTTTGTTTGTGTAACAGGTGGAGATGGCCTCTTCAGAGTGGCAGCTGTCTTTGAAGCTGGTGGATCAGCCCAAATCCACCTTCCACTTCCCAGAGATGATGCCAGGGGACGTCTCACCTGGAGGATACAGAGTGGCCACTTTAAAACAGCTCGTCGCAGCACAGTTTCCAGACTCCATCCCAGACCCTGAACTCATAGGTCTGTTACAGCGAGGGCATTCGAACACAATAAATTGGCTGTGAATGAAATGTTTCTGTGTCTGCGTGCAAGGCTGGCAAGAAAATTCCACTTCTCTATTAAGTAATCTGTTTAGTAGATTCCTCGCGGTAAATAAATGTTGTGTGTTGCTCTGCTGCCTTTGATATCATTGTTATTTGTTCTTCTAATGTTCTCTGTCTCCGATCAGAGCTGGTCCACTGTGGGCGGAAACTTAAAGATGAACTAACACTGGATGCCTGCGGGATTCAACCAGGATCCACCGTACACATCCTCAAAAAGACCTGGCCAGAGCCAGAGAGCAATCCAGGTGTGTGTGTTTTATAGATTAAGAAAATTGTGATGAAGCTGTACTATAAGTGAAACTGAAAGTCTGAATATGAACGTGTGTGTGTCTCTTTCTCCTCCAGAGCCCGTGAACAGAGCAACTGCAGCCAGGGAGTTCAGGGTGTTTCATGCCGCTCTTCACTCTCTCAACTCGACCTACAGAGACTCAGTGAGTAGAAGACACACACAGGGACTTTGTTGTCCACTAATCGGAGGGTTAATGTGGCAAGTGTTGTCAAGTGTATAAATACAAGTCCATTTACCTTTTAGTTCCTTTTAGTCAATGTCAGGAAACACAACTGTGGGTCTTCCATCCACTGCTCATGTGATTTCTCTCTATGCATTTTTGGGGAAATATACAGGCCTTGCATTATATTACAACTGAAGAGTATAGGTTTAAACCTTGTGTAGATTAATCTATGCAGATGTTAAGACCTGTCTTCTTGAAGATCCCATCTAGTGATGTATTGAGACAGATATTCAAATAGCCAGCTTGCAACAATAATGTGTGTCAGAGATGGCAAAAAAAGCCATAAAAAAAGAAATAATTCCCACAATAAAATCCTTAAAAATGCATCTGCTCAGGCTGCATCATTAAAAATTCCAGACATTCCAAATTCTTTTCACTTCTGAAATGTTCCTGCTGGACACAAGATGTTTCCTACTTTACTGTTAAGTCCATTCTTGGTGTATTTGCACCAGCAGCTTCAACAGTCTTTTGTAATGTTTAGAAGAAGGTGTGTTTCTCATTCTGTCCAGAAATGTGGGCTTTTCTTCTTCGAATTTGCCAGAACACTCGCTGAAGAAGAGTGTCCTGCCCGAAATGTCCGCGTGGCAATATTAAACAGTTTAATGGGCGGGATGTCCTTGGTTTTTCTTTTTTGGGCTTTTCTTCTGTGCGAGCATCTCTCCCTCAGCTTTCCAAACTATTTGCTGGTCTGTTTACAATACAAAGAGCCATGTGTCGCAAACTGCTGTTAAAAACCCCAAGTTAGGCACATTCAAGCATTCAACTCGTTTCTGAGTAGAGAGGAACTTAAAGTGCGTCCTCCCTGACCTTATGTGATCATGTCTCACTTCTCCTCTCATTTATTATATCATAAGGAGGACTGGGACTGTTTCAAAGTGATTCAAATTTGAGTGCGCTCGCACCTGTGTTCACGGCTCCTTAAGTTTCTGACCGGATCACTCTGGATGCATTTCAGCGCTACATGTGAACAGGACCCTGGGCAGCTACAAGCTCAAGATTATCCTCTAAGGGAACAGAAGGGTTTAGTTATTATAGGCTGATAGCTTCCCATGGTATGAATCACTTTTAGAATAACAACCTTGGCCCGACCGATCAGGGGATCGTTCAGATACGAATACACTTATTCTTCAGTATGAATTACTCCCTTGTGTTTATTGATCTGTTGATATTGGCACAGATGGAGATAGTTGTCAGCACCAGATGGGGTCAGTTAACAAACCATGTAAATCACAACAACAGCAGCACTCAAACACCATTTTTATTCTGTATTATGATCTGTCATGGAACTATTTGGAATAAGATGAAGCTTTTTTTAATCCTGAAGGAAATTCTTGTGGCAGGGACTGGGCCCGGAAACACCCACAGTGCGACCAGTAACAGGTCAGGGTCACACACTGGGCCCGGTTTGTTTGAGAATAAAGACAGTAGAGTATTAAATATGAGTGAAATATACAAAATGTATAGTGTTTCAGGAGTAAACCAGTGCCTAATTGAATGACAATGGAAGTAAGAAGAGGAAAGTTAAGCACAAGAGTTACTAGAATAGTTGTATTGGCTTTATATTGTACATAACAATAATAATGAGAAGTATCATTGCACATGATATTGAGAAGAGATATTGAAAAGCAGTATCGTACATGTTGGGGGGGGAAAACAGAGTAGTACACATAATACTTTATGTGTGGACTGATACAGAGTTTGTTCTGCTGTTGATGGTTAAAACATTGTTTGCTATTTTGCTATTGCTCATTTCTGTGTTTGTACAGAATAACCAGAATGTATATCAGTAGTGACTCATACCACCTTATGTCGAATCTGCAATGCGCATTAATCTTGCATGTGGTTAAAGACGTATTGTTTAGTATAATAAAGCAAATGTTGCCCCAAATATCATATTGCTCATTCAGTGTTTTTTGAATATATGAACAAATAACTGGCTGCGACTATTCTTACTGCAACTAGGTCACTGCTTTTTATACCGCTGTTGCTACATTAACAAATGGGTCTTTTTGTCCCCCCCCCACACTTAGGTATATAAAATGCTGACAAATAAAGAGTCTCTGGATCAGATCATCGTGGCGACACCCGGGCTCAGGTCTGACCCAGTCGCCCTTGGTGAGACCTGCTGAGTTTAACAAACACCGTCATGCCATCTCATCGCACCATGCTAATGTGCAAATAGTAACATTCCTGTAACATTCACTGTGTTTACCTGTGCAGGGGTGCTCCAAGACAAAGACCTCTTTGTGCAGTTCACAGACCCTAACATGCTGGATGTGTGAGTGTGGTTTTCTTTCCTATTTGCTCTGATGTGACGCGCGATAAGTGAGAACGGTAAAGACACCCAGGTGCAAAGTAATCTGAAACGACATCTGTTCTGTTCCGGTGGGTTTCGTAGATTGATCAGTTCACACCCGGCCCTCGTCAACGCCATCATCCTGGTCCTGCACTCCGTGGCAGGCAGCATGCCGGCGCAGTCCAGCACCAGCTCTTCTCGCAACGTCTCTGCCAGTTCTTACAGCGATATGCCCGGTGAGCATGAGAGAGATGGTGCAGTAAACACAGGCAGAGTTTACAGCAAAACAAATCAGTATCACTTATAGTTAGAATTAATTTCTATTGACAGTAGAGCTGCAACAATTAACCGATTAGGTACCAACTATTACATTTATCGCCAAATATTTTGATAATCACTTTGGGTGATTTAAAAAAAAAGTCCTATTTCTCAGATTCCAGCTTCTTAAATGTGAATATTTTCTGGTGTCTTTACTCCTCTACGACAGTAAACGGAGTATCTTTGAGTTGTGGACAAAACAACACTTCTTATGGTGTCATCTTGGGTTTTGGAAAACACAGAAAACATTTTTTACAGACCATACAACTAGTAGATTAATTGAGAAAATAATCCACCGATCAGTTGAATCATTATTGCCGGCCTAGTAGACAAGCTCTTAATTTTGAAGCAACTGAACTGAGGCAGACACTAGTTTAATATTTTAATCAAATGCACACATCCTCATCCTCAACAACCCAAAGAAAGATGTTTAGTTTACTGTCAGAGACACAAGGAAATATTCACCTTTAAGAAAGTTGGAATCAGAAAAACATTGACTTATTTATCATCGCAGCTCTACAGTTTGTCATGTTTTCATCCCAAATCTACAAATAATGATCTTTCTTTGGCAGGAGGCTTCATGTTTGAAGGCATGTCCGACGACGAGGAGGACTTCCAGTCGGTGAGTCTCTCTGCTTCATGCTCCACATCAGATCGCGTGCGCAGTCAAACTGATGGTTCCCAGACGGCCTGATTGTCTGTCTGTGTGTCTTTCTGTGTGACAGGGGAGCCCGGCGGGTCCCTCCAGCAGAGCAGGAGGCTCGGCAGGAATGCGTCCAGTGTCTCTGAGTCACAGCGGGGCGACGGGCCCTCGACCAATAACGCAGAGCGAGCTGGCGACGGCTTTGGCGCTCGCCAGCACGCCTGACAGCAGCGCGGTCACGCCGACAACGTCCAGCCAGGTGAGATTTATTTACATCAGGACAAGATTAAAATCTAATAAATACATTTTTATGTATTAAAAACATGATCCCTGCTACATGAGAGCAGATTCATACATTTATCTTCTCTTTTTCTTTCTTACGTCGTTCTGTCTCTGGTTTAGGCGGACCCCTCCAGCAGCGTAGCCCCCATGCCAGCAGGGACCCCCGTCAGTAACGATCTCTTCAGTCAGGCTCTACAGCAAGCTCTGCAAGCCTCCAACATGTCCGCTCTGCAGGTGAGGCTGTGAACTCACTGACTCAACCCCACTTATGTAATTCCCAGGAGGAAATGTACTTTATACACATCTAATAACTGGCCTGTTTATTCTGTATATGTCGTGGTGTCAGTTGAATGTCTCCACTGCAGCTGTAAAGCTGTTTGTGATCTGTGCTCGGTCTGAAGAGTCATTCAGTGAATGTGTTTTTGTTTGGTCAGGGCCGCTGGCAGTCCCAGATGCAGCAGCTCAGGGACATGGGGATCCAGGATGAGGAGCTGATGCTGAGGGCGCTGCAGGCCACAGATGGTGACATCCAGGCTGCCCTGGAGCTCATATTTGCTGGAGGCCCAGGGCTCTGAGCTGTACCCCATGGACAAAGGCTTTTCATAGAGGTGGAAGAGGCTTGTCATGCTGCCGAGGAATGATAATGATGGCTTTAGACGTACATTATAGAGTTTTTTTTAACCTATGTGTACCCCATTTACACACAGTTCGTTTCAACTGAGCCGTCTCGACAGCCTTTTTCTTACGGATGTTACTAGACTAGAATTTTAAATAAATGTGATTATGCTGACCTCATCAACTCCTGAGCCCCCTCTCGATGTTATTTCATAGACGACTGACCATAAATATATCGCATCAGCGTAGTCAGAATAAATTCTTTATTCAACTTTGCTGAAATGCTGTTGCAAGGTCGTCTTAGAATACTCTGATTTAATTCTTCTTTTCTACTGCTGCGTAACCGTACAAGCAATAATCCTGTTCCATCTGTCTGCTGAGCTCATGCATTCCCCCCGTTCGCCCACTAGATGGCAATGCAGTAGTTTATTTCCACCCAGCCGTGACTGATTGTCATCCCAGCACACTTGCAGCTTGATGTTTGCTTTTTTTTTCTTCCTTTTGCTAAATTTAAAATCATGCTCTTGATCTGCCCTCTGTGGAGCCCGAGCTTGAGAAATGGTTGTTTTTTTCTTTGTGGCTGCGAGCTTTCATTCCTCACAGTAATTCACCGGTGTTGCGGCGATAAGGTGAAGGGCTTTATTAGCATCCACTGAGATGTCGCTGTGCTTGTCAGAGCATTGTTACCGTTAGCCGAGCCCCCCCTCTTCGTCCACCCAGCCCCCCCAGCCTTATTACGGAGGGCTACATTTGCTTTGTCTCGTTGTCTCCCATCAGGGTATTTTAGGGGAGGACATATTGAGCAGCCCCTCCTCCCCTCCGCTACCTACTGTTCTCCATCTACAGTAATTGCCCTGCTTAGTTTTATTACTGCATCTGTGAATGTGACAGCTCAATCAGTGGATTGCCCTTTCATGAGCGCAGCACCCAAACAGCGCTTTGTGTCCGTCTGTCCCCATTACCATTTTATATGCATGCGCACCTGCGGGCAATTTCCACCTCCAACTGCCTCCAAGGGTATTTTAAAAGTGAAGCATTCGCGCCGCGCTGAAGGGAAACGGCGTCGCGGCTTCGGCAAAACAACAGTGACTAAAAGTGTCATCGACTTTACTGCGAATTATTTTGGAAAAAAAGGGAGACGCTCGCCCAGATGAAATAGTTTAATTTTAAGCCGACGCTGAATGGCTTTAACATTGATTTCCGTTTAGACTTGTCGCCGTGTGCTTTTGTTTTGCTCGTAAGGCCGTCAAGTCAGATGTGGAATCCACATTGTTTTGTGTCTGTTTTTTTTTTCTGATAACCGCAGCTTTCAGTTCGACTTTAACAATCCACGGTGGGAGATGGTGTGAAGTTGTCATGGAGACACTCGACGGCGCGTGAAATGCCGTCACGCGTACGGCATAGAAGAGCCGTTATTGCGCCACGCGTAGGGCCCTTTTGTTGTCGGCCGTGAGAGAGAGGTATTGACTGCGGGTAATCTCTCAGGACCACCGCCTGATATTAAACCCTCTACATCCAGCTGAACGTCATGAGAGTGCTCAAATTACAACTCAGGGTTACGAACTGAACCCTTTCATCAGCTCTCCATCGATGTAAGCCATCCCAGAAACACCGAAAGAGTGTATTCAATCGACTAAAATTATAGGAACGAAGATGATGTTGTCATGGCAGCGAGTCCAACGCATAATTGAGAGGGCGAGGTGAAGCTTAGCTTGTTTTTCCTTTTTTAATAGGGGCTGTATTTGTACCTGCCGTCTCAGTGCAAGCACCAACTTTGGAGGTCTCGGAGGGAGCCGAAACGACAGAAAGCAAGCTGTTATTTCTTTCTCTGTCGAGTGCCCGCACTTCAACCGGCGGTCAAAGGGGTTTTTGAACAGGTGGGATGAATGGCATCATCCTGCGAGAGTGTCTCAGACTGCTCTCTGTGCGTTTTTTTTTAGTTTTAACACAGTGGTGGATGCATATCTGTGGGAAAAAGCCCCTCTGAGCAGGAACAGGAAGTGGCGATGACGAACTAGAAAGATGACTTCCTGACGAGCGAATCAATCTCCGGAGCCTTTGAAGCTGGCACAGATCTGCCAAATTACTCCCACAGTGACCCGGGATTCAGGTAATGAGCAAGGTTTTGCGCCGTCTCATTATGGGCAATATGTTAAGCCAATAGAAATCGTCAATGCCAGACCTTTTGAAACGCTGTAAAAGCCTCTCTAATCAAGTCTTCACAGACAAGAAGAACAATACCAACTCCATTCTCTCCCGATGAAATCCTCCGACGTGCCAGAGGAGAGGGGAAGGATGGAGTTGGTATAATGCCCTCCATCCGCTTTTGTCTCTCTGAAAGGAGGCAACCCACGTGTTATTAACATAAGGTCTGTTACCTGAGATTGCTTTCTGCCCGGCGTGACTGAGCGGAATATGAAATGAGCTTCTGATGGACACCAAGGCCATTTTATCCCCTCGTGGCCCATTCATTGCTTTCAGGCCATGCTTTTATTCTTCCCCTCTTCTTTTTTTTTTTTTTTCCGCCACTCTTTTCTGTCCACAAAAGCTTCTTTGATGCATTTCATCCCAGGTGCTTTAACCCTTGATGGAGCTTCTCTGGAGGAGAACAGAGCTGCCGCAGCAGAGGGAGAGACAAAGATCGAGCACAAACCGGCGGAAGGAAACTTAAAATAGCAGCTTCGCTCGCTGCGCTGTCTGAGCTCGTGGATTTGATTGAGTCGGCTGAGATGAAAGAAAAACTGCTGTTAAATCCAAAGTGACTTTTGAAATAGAAATATTCAGAATGTATTCCCGTCACAAATGTACGGAAGTGAAGTGAAGACATTGTTTAATCTGGGGATCCATTTTCTAAATCTGAGCTAATTGTTTTCTCTCCCATGTTTTCTTTCTGGTGAAATCACTAAATCTGATGTTTTTTTGTTTTTTTTTTATAATGTGTGTTTTTCATGTGTTTTTTTGTTTTTTGTTACCTGATCCTGAAAAAATTACTTGGTTTCACACATGAAAAAAAAAATGAAGAAAAAAAAAACTTTTCATGTTTTCATGGTGGGGGGATTATGAAGAGTAGATTATTAAAAAAAAAATTCTCCCTTGCCCCTCTGGGCTGTCGTGCTGTTTTCAACTCTGATGACCTGTGAAAAAACAAAAAGAAATTCATTCATTCAATCATTGTCAACCGCTGATGGTCGCGGTAGCCGCTTTATCCCTTTTTTTTTCAAGGGGTTGCGGGGAGGTTTCTGGAGCCAATCCCAGCTATCTAAGGGCGAAGGCAGGGTACACCCCAGACGAGTCGCCAGCTCATCGCAGGGCCCTTACTGATGGCAGAAGCTGCCTCGTAAGGTGCCAAGTGTACATTCTGCACATCAGGAGCGATTTTGGGGTTCAGTATCTTGCTCAAGGATACTTCGTCAAGTAGCTCAGTTAGCTGTGCTGGTTTTACACAGTGGTGGTGGTGGTGTAGTGGTTAGCACTGTCGCTTCATAGCAAGAGGGTTCTGGGTTCAAACCCAGCTGGGGGCCTGTCTGGAGTTTGCATGTTGTACCTGTGCATTCGTGGGTTCTCTCCAGATACTCCCACATACCAAAATCATACAAAAACAAATTAATGAGTAAAAAAAACTAGTGAAGTGTCACTCATTCATCTTCTCCCAGTGGACAAGTCAATAATCTATCATACACTCACATCTAAGGACAATTTAGAGTTGCCAATTAACTTAACCTGTATGATTTTGGTATGTGGGAGTATCTGGAGAGAACCCACGAATGCACAGGTACGACATGCAAACTCCAGGTCCCCGGCTGGGTTCGAACCAAGAACCCTCTTGCTGTGAGGCGACAGTGCTAACCACTACACCATCGCCACCTCTGAGGAAGATCTGGTTTACAGAGATAAAAGATTCAGGAGAAAAAAAATTCACTTGGTGTCACATCTTTTCTCTTTTTCACATTTTCACAGGTGGGGAAAACTTAGGTAATGGATCAACAGAAGAAAAAAATTCTCAATTGCCCCTCAGGGTTTCTGTACTGTTTTCATCTGTCAAGTGTCAGGGCCAAACTTGTTCCTCCAGAAAGTGTTTAGGAGCATGTTTCGGGCCATTTCGAGTTGATTGGTACCTATTTGTATTGACACTTTTTCGGATCTTTGGTGAGGGTTAGGTCAGAGGCAGGCTTGCAAAGTGAATGGGATGGATCAGAGGTGAAATTTGAACAAGTGTCAGGGCACAAAATTAAAAAAATTGTTCCTCCAGAAAGTGTTTAGGAGCAATTCTTTCATAGGTTAGCTCATCAAAACCTGATTTTGCAATGTTTTTTATTTTTATTTTTTTCACGTTTTCACAGATGGGGAAATTTTTTTTTTTAAGAAAGATTATCCTGGCAAAACTTTTATTCACACCTGTTCTCAAGTCATAAACACAGGAGAGAACAATTTAGATCAAACTTGGGTAATCGATCAACAGAAAGAAATTCTCTCTTTCGTCCTCGGGGCTGTCGTACTGTTTTCATCTGTGACAAACTTTGGGGGGAAAAAATCATGAAACCTAGTGATTTTTTTAAATATTTTTTTTTTAAAATGTGTAAAACCGGGGCGCCATTTAGCTCAGTTGGTAGAGTCATCTGTTTCCTGTCATCTCTTCAGCTGTACTTACAATAAAGCCAAATAAAGGCCAAAAAATATATACTTAAAAACTTTTTTTTTTTAAATGTGTAAAGCCTGATTGTCAAAAAAAGAATTTCAGGAGAAAAAAAAAATCTCTTGGAAAAACATTTTTCACGTTCTCACAGATGTTAGTTCATCATTGTCTTTGCATCTTCTTCCTGATGCAAAACAAAATTATTCAAAATTGCCCCTCAGGGCTTCCGTACTGTTTTCATCTGTGACAACCTTTGGGGGAAAAAAATCATGAAACCTACTGATTTTTTTTCAGGTGTTTTTAAAATGTGTAAAACTTGTTTGACAAAACAGAACAAATCAGAAGAAATCTGTGAAAACAAATTGTTTGAAAGGGATTTTTTTTTTCCGTAAAGGAATTCACTTTCACACATGAAAAAAAAAAATTCTCCTGGACAAAAACTTCAAACCTCCTTTGCCCCTCTCGGGGGTCTGTTATGGAAAAATATTGTTTGTGGATTTTTGTGGATGTTTATTGTTTTCCTTTTTTAAAGCAGAATTCCCAAAGAAAAATGACCAATCAACAAAAAAGGTGTCCCCCTCATGGTCATATCATACAAATGTTCTCACTTGCACGCAGACAAACAAAGCTGAAAACTGTTTCTGTGTCGGAGCCACACAGACAAAGTCCTCACTGTCTGGCTGTCAGATATCGTACCAGCCAAACTGGAGGTGTGTGCGTTTTCAGATTCTGCCGACTATCAGACGAGTCGAGAGGCTGTGAATGTTCGCCGTCTCCTTTCATCAACCCCCTGCCTGCGCTCCTCCTGACTGCCTGCCACATGTTTTGTGGCCCAGATGAGCCGAGTGAAAACAGTTTTTTGCTGTCACAATTTAACAGTTCTGAAAGGGATTTTAGGGATTTTAACAGCACAGACTGCAGTTTAATTTACATGCAAAAGTAAGTGTGATAGCTTTATTCTATTTGTGTCTGGCTGGGAAGTGTCCGACAACAGAAAAGAAAGAGAACGTACACGTAAACTGACTAAAAGCTGGTATAATACTGCACAAAGTACCGGAGAAGCTTAAAAAAACAACACAGATGAGAAACTAGAGCTTTTGTTGTTGTTGTTGTGGCAAAGCATCCATGAAACATGGGTTTGCCAAGTTTTTTTTCTATGTCTACGAGGCGATGTAATTCAGCGCTAATTATAGGGAAAACACAGACAGTTCGGTTGGTACACTTCCAGTTAATTAATTCAGAATAATTGGTCGCAGTGCGCAGCAGGTCATCTGAACATGGAAATGTAAAAGTTTGTCTTCAGGCGAAGCATACAGTTCATAAATATGGAGGATTAAGTTTTCACAAAAACATTAATATCAAAGAGCTTTGTTGTTCGACTGCATGGTTTGAATGATTTTTCTTTTTTTCTTGAGTGCCGTGGAATAATAAAAATGTTTAAATAAAATGTGTTATTATTATTATTATTAAATTAAATTTGCAACCAGTTAAAATCCATGGGTTCGAGTCCCGGCCTGGGGCCCTTCAAAAAAAAACATACCCCAAACAAATAAGCAGCTGCACATCCCCAGAGTAACCGCTGACGGCCATATACTGTAGCTGTGGTTAGCTAGTTAGCTCAGTTAGCTGTGCAGTTAAGGCCCACACACCGGCTCCGACGTCGGATGTCTGAAGCGTTAGGAGAGAGTCGGACGAGTTCGGGAGCTATTCTGTTCGGTGTGTTCAGCGTTGTCAGAGCCGCGCGGAAGCGTGAGGACAGCGTCTGATCCGACTGAACATGCGAAGTCGGACGTCTGAGTTCAGGACGCCGTCGGATACTCTGATTGGTTGTGAGCTAGCTGTTCAGTGACCATTCTGATTGGCGGTGTGCCAGCGACTCAGCGCGGCGTGTGGGAGGGGCGGCGGAAGTGCCGATGATAAACAAACCACATAAACAGAGACGGCACAGAGTTACAAACAACACTTCGCCGTTCGTTATTTTGGGGATAAACCAACGTATGTTTGGAAGCCATGGCTGTGTGGACCGAGGACTTTGAGGAGCAGCTGGCTGCCCTGGTGGAAGAGAGACCACCGTGATACGACATCACGCAAGTAATGCCGAGCTAACACTGTGTGTGCTTTGTTTTGATAAGCTACGGTCCGCAGTCCGTTCCGTCATTTCCTGTTTTTATGTTTTGGGTTACTGGCACAAGACTAGCGCCACCCGATGTTTAGGAGACTTATTGCATTTCGCGCAGGCGCAGAAAGTATACGCTACTGTGTAGCCGGGGCGGTGTGTTTCAATGCAACTTTTCTACCGAACGGATCCAACGGAGTGGTCGGATAAGGAAGTCGGATAAGGAAGTCATCGGAGCCGGTGTGTGGGGGCCTTTAGACGTCCAGACAGGGAGCTCGGAGCACCGGGGAAGTGTTGGTGTTTTTATCAGCAGCACAGGAGCTTTGGACCAGAACGGGGCAGGGTTAGCATGCTAACTTCAGTAGATATCTCTGCAACATAATATACAGACGCCATAAAGGCCAAATCTTTTTCGACTAAAATTCGTATTTATATTTATTTCTATATATCCCACCTTTAACATTTACTTGGGTTTGAATTGCATTTACAATTTCCCCCCGTAGTTAGTGCCCACACCTTCAAGGAAACCTCCTACAAAACGAGTCGGAAATTATTGTAGAGGCCCATAAAATAAAACCTCACCACTGGAAATCAGCTGCTACGTATCCGTCTCCTCCTGGTTGGCACAGAACTGTCCTCTAAATCATCTGTTGCTCGAGGCAAAGACTCTCTTCAAATGCCAAGAATCACTTGTGATTTACACCTCATTAAATTTACAGTGTGGACAAAAACGGCCTACACGCATTAAACGCCGCTATAAACTATAAAAGGGCCGGAGGTGTGATGACTGGAAGCGGCGAGGACCTAATTGTAGGAAAACGCGAATTCTGCCGAGACGAAACAACAGAGCGAGGCAAAATATTGCAAGTCTGTGCGACAAAGTGGATCAATAGAGGACAACAAGTGCTGGAGTACCGGTCTGATAATAGCTGCAGCGCTCTGTCCTTGACTCAAACAATGGCCGCTCTTCACTATTTATCGAAGGGCTTCACCATGGCAACCGGGGGATGGTGAAGATACAGACAGGAGCCCTTTTCTTTTGCTTAATAAATACCAGTTTGCGTCTTTTTTTCCTTTCCGTGTCAGAAAAGATTGACAGAGAGAGACGTGACTCATAAACCCAATTTTTTTTATTTATTTTGAACCTTGATGCCTCTATGTCCCCATACAATACATTCAGTATATACATTTGGCCATGAGGGACTGTACAGATATGTTATAGTAGTGCATACATACGTGGCACGAAAATGTACACAAAAAGGAAACTCATACATGCCACTTTACCACACGTAAAGTGATACACAAGATACACACGGGGCAAGTCGATGGCTGATGGTTGCTTACACCAGTTCACACACACACACGCACACACACACTCACACAAACACTGTTTCATGCTTGCACAATTTTTGCGTACACACACACGCGCGCGCTTAAGACACTTCTGAGGGCGGAGAAGGGCTCTGTCAGGTCGAAGGTAATAGAAACATACGCCCGCTGATTGCAAGCGAACCCCCCCCTCACCCTGTCAGAACACCCTCCCCCTCCGTCTCCCCCCACCCCCTTCCCCTTATTCTCGTTTTTTCCCTTTCTCCAAAGCTAAGGCCACTCTCTCTCTAGGCGGTGCGGCCGTCACACTCTCTCCTGTGGTGGAGTAACAGCAGCAGCAGCTAAATACATAGAGCCTCTACTGTCAACATTTGATCTCTTCGACAGGGAACATTCAGAACATACATCACGCGTATAGTTTATTTTTCACTTGCATCTCTTCTTAGGATATCTTCTCTCGAGGAAATACGTAGGTCCACTTTCGACAACATGCCGTTCCCCTAAATAAAGCTGCAGAGGTCGCCTCATCGCGAGGAGCAGGCGACCCTCGTGCGACAGCGACGTCCATCCGCTCCCTCGCTGCGCCCCCCGTGAAATAAAACACCTGTATACATCCCACTTTCTGCAAAACTGCTCAGGTCGGTCTGCTGATCACATCAGGACGTTTTTTGTACCATCGCATTTGTCACAAACATTTTGGTGGAGGCACACAATCATTTCCCCTTCAATGACTGCAGTTCATAGTTGCATAGCACTCGGGCGGAGAGATATAGTCGAAGCCAAACCACGTTTGACTTTGTATATTGAGCGGTCGTGCTCGTTTAATTCCTAGTGTCAGTCACGTTCGGCTCGGACGAAAAAGCCCCCTCCTTAAATCTCCATTTTTTACATTTTTTTTTTGCTTGGATTTGCTCATTAAACCACAGAATTTGGCCTCTCATAAGACTGACAGAGTTCCCTATGAAGTGGCGGTTTGATCATACGAGCGTTAGACACTCTCATTAGTGCCAGCTCACGGCGTGGATACCGCTTCCTCTTGCTGTAATTGGTCAGCGATATTAGATGCTGTCGGCTCGAATGTTATTGGGTCCGTTATATTAAACCGCAGAGAGCGTCATTCATATGAGCTGCCGAAATCGAATGTGGTTTCGATGAGTAAATGCAAGAAGCAGTGAGAATTAGTGAGTCACGAGGCTGGATTCTCGCTTCTTGAGTTAAAGGGAGAAATAAAATAACATAAAATAAAATAAGAAAAAAAGGCGCCGACAGCCAAAGAGGTTCAAGCGAGGGCTGTCACCAGTTTGTACCAGCACGGGTAAGAAAACACACATGTGCACACATTCTCACACACACGCTGTACACATGAACAGGTTGCACACATGCGTACTCACTCACTCACACACACACACACACGTATGCACATCTGGTAGTAAAGGGTAGATGACGAGAGAGATTTGAATGCAAAGTGGAAGCAGGCTGAAGGTACATCATGTAGGTGTTTGTCCAGGTCAAACAGGCTGCGCCGTGATTGGTCCGGGGCGGGGGAATATGCGATCGTCTCCCGCGCGAGGCTTCACAATCCCCCCGCTGGGTCGGGAGACGCCGTGACTCCCGCCCCGGAAGTCAGGCCACCGAGGCAAACGTGCATTTAGCAGAACGAGAAAAAAAAAAAGAAAAAAAAAAGAAAGCAAAGCACCACAGTAAAAAGAGGCTGGAGTAGTCCCGGAAAACACGATCACATCGGCACAGAACGATGAGGGCGGAGAGGGGAGGGGGCCGACGGGCCATCACGAAGGAGTAACACATCAGTAATAATCACCCCAGAATAAATTACAGTCACAGAACAATCGTTTAAAAGCGGAATTGGAAATCGGCTGATCTAGCGGACAGATTTGACCCATGCATTATAAGGCATTAACCAAACATTTCTTACTGACATCACACAGTATCATATTAGTCACAATACATACAATTGCTGATCTGGAAAAAAAAATGCTTCTGTTGTCATTAAAAAGAATCTCGGATTAACTGTATTCAAAAATCATATTCCTGAAAAAAAAAAACAATGATGCGATTTTTAAGGGGATCGGGAATGTCAAAGGGAGGGCGGATCGATGTCTGCAATCCCATTGTACCTATCGATCTGCAGATGGGCGAATGAAATTGATTTTTCTGAGGTAGACAATGCAGGCATATTTCATTCTCCCGATGCAAAGCCTTTCCAAGCAGGGGGGCAGCGGGGGCTAATTTGGTCCATTTGGACAGGCTCTGGTCTCCAGCCTCAGCCAATTGTGCTGTGTCGGATAGGTTGACCCATCCATCATGCTTTCCTGCCTGTCTCACCACCACGCTACTTACACTGTCATTGGTTTGATACGACCGCTCGGTGATGGATAGCAGACAGCATGCGCTATGACAAGATAGAGAGATCAGCCTGCGCTGCTCGCAGGCCTGTTATTTCCGCGCAGCTGGGTACACACCATTCATACGAGGCCGGTTTATTCAATATCCCGGCCACTGTACGGGGCCCATGTGGACAATATCCCTCAACACGCCTCATAAATGTCTCTTCCCTCACACGGCTTCCTACAATCTTCAGGTCCCCTCGCAAACGATTACAGTAACAGCAGAGTCTAAGCCAAATGAGCGAAGCGTGTTCCCACACAGTTTTCATGACGTGCACCGCGAGGAAAAACAAGGTACAACATTTAAAGAGAGAAGCGACGTATGTTACAATGTTGTACCTGTCTTTTTTTCTTTGACTGTTAAGTGCTCAGGGGAATCAGCTCAAGAATCAATGAAATGATCATCAGATAGTCAGTCTGCGACGGAGTGAAGCGGGTGTGTGTCATAAATAAAATAAAATAAAATAAAATAATCAAGACTTCTGCAACATTGAGTCTGTATGTCTAAGTATGCAGTAGGCCTTCGAAACAGGTCTGGAATCTGTCGGCCAGTGAGGTGAGGCGGGATCAGCAGTTTTTGGGACGCCACTGTTCATCTTCCCATGAGTCTACTGGGCTCTGTCCAGACGGACAGGGAGCGCGGGGGCCTCAGGGTGGCCCGGCGAGTGCTGCAGGGGGCCGACGTCTGCGGGTGACCCGGAGCACTATAGTGTCCTGATGGCTACAGGGTAGAGCAGGGACATGTGTTCGGCACCCTTGATCGGCAGCTTGCGGCTGGAGTAGAAATGGATGATCTCAGGCACGCTGTCAAACGGGCAACTGTTCTGGCCCAGGATGTACTTGTTCTCCTTCGTCCGCGACAGCTTCATGTGCATGAAGCCCTGGCTGCTCCTGGGAACACAAGACAACACAAGAGAGGGACAGAAAACATGTCGTTAGTTCAATACAAACACGATTTTGCAATTGAAATTATATTTTTTGAAGTGACAATTTACAAAAAAAAGACAGAGTCTCCGAGCTAAATGCTTTTATAAGCATCATGGATATGTTAAAAGAGCTGGATACAGCGCAGCCCCTAAAAAGCATTTTAACCCAAAAATATTAGAAAATAGACTTTTGACAGAACACATTGAATAGCTGAAAAACTGTCTGTTAGCCAATCAGATCTCTGTAGGTTGGACCAATCAACGAAACACTGATGGATATATCTAGTGGAAAAACTGAGAGGCTGGAAGCTTTTTCCTTAAAATTCTATTCTATTAATGGATCCCACCTTGGAGTTTGGTATCAAGTTTAAGAGTATCAAGAGTAATCCTGGGTCAAAATCCTTAGCAAAGAATAAGGATATTTTAACGAACTTTGATGTGGAATAAAAAAAATATTTTCCATAAGTAGTCCAAGATTCATGTACTGCTGAACTAAGTACTTCCTAGACTACTTGCATGTATAATAAGAAGTACTCTTACTGTGTACTTTTAGAGTAAACCTGGGTCAAAATCCTGACCAGATCACAAGAATAAGGATATTTCGGCCAACTTTGATGTGCAATAAAAAACTTGTTTTCCATAAATAGTCCAAGATTCATACACTGCTGAACTAAGTACTTCCTAGACTACTTGCATGTATAATATGAAGTACTCTTACTGTGTACTTTTCAAGTAATCCTGGGTCAAAATCCTTAACAGATCACAAGAATAAGGATATTTCGGCCAAATTTGATGTGCAATAAAAAACTTATTTTCCATAAGTAGTCCAAGATTCATGTACTACTGAACTAAGTACTTCATAGACTACTTGCATGCATAATATGAAGTACTTTTACTATGTACTTTTAGAGTAATCCTTTGTCAAAATCCTTAACAGAGAACAAGAATAAGGATATTCCACCCAACTTTGAGGTGGAATAAAAAACTTATTTTCCATAAGTTGTCGAAGATTCATGTGCCACGTCAGTAGCACGGCTAAAAACTAATTTGAAGAGAAAAGCACGTCAGAAGCCTGAATATATGGAAAAAAACCTCAACAGATCAGCCACCTCGACGGCTCCTTTCTCATTTACTCCTGCTGTAGTTGCTCCCTACAGTGCGTGACAGCGCTCTGAAAGCTGGATTACCTCTGATAACTCTGGGGCTGTCTGGGGAGGAGGCTAAAAGGCAGGTTGCTTAAGGTGCTGAGTTTCACATGCGGAGCGCGAGGATGAGGCTAATGAACCCCCAGGATAAATCACTTAAGCTACAGCAATAAATGCGCTGCAAATTAAAAGCTCCCTGTGTGTTCCAAGGAGCCTCCGATCGATACATTTTACAGCTTGCCAGTAATCTCCTGCTTTAAAATAGAAGATGACTTTTTTTGGAGTTAAGTGATGCTACAGTAAGCTTTGGCAAGGAGCTGATACAAAACTAATGGTGCCTATAGTCTGCTGTAAATATGCTGTTTTGATAATTCGTCTTTATGAAAAGACATTAGCATAATAGCTTCTTCAATCGGCGGCTAATGCTCGTCGTAAGTTACGATTGCTGTGGGCTCAAACAGTATCCGCTCACTCTGCGGCGAGCGGGCATTACGGCCCGTCATCAACATAATGTGCATCACTTGTTTCCGGCTCGCTGAACTCCCACCTATTCTATTCTCTATCATATGTTATTATATGTCCCTGATATAAAACGTAACCCCTGTTGCTGAAATGAAAAAGAAATGGCGAGGAGGATAATAGTCCACGTTCCATTACACTCAGAGAAAAGACGGAGAAATAATAATAAAAAAAAACCTTCAAGGATTACCATTCCTCTACAACCCTCTCTGCGGCATCAGGTAAGTATAAGAGCGGCGGACCCCTCGGCTCACGGGGCCGGTTAATGTTATCTGCACTCTGCATTCTGTTTGTGTCAAAGGATGGTGGGAAAAATAGGAGATTCTCGTGAGGGCGGTGCTCGTGGAGGCTAAGTGTGTACGAGGTGTTAAGTGGAAGAGATATAACAGGGTTCCCCGCGGCTCCAATAAAAGCCTTAAAAGGCCTTAAAATAAAATCAAGGGCGTAATCGTCTCTAATTTACCACAAGTTTGCTGTAGGTATTAGATTAGCAGATGGTGCATTTTGAGGCTGATGGGAAATCTGTCACACGCGGTAAACCCACCGTAAAACGTCCAGTGGCGCTTATTTGTTTGATTAAATAAGTATTTGACAACTTATGGCTCATCAATTACTAGAAGTTTTTTGTTTTTTTTACATTAGCTAGCTACAGATGTTGGCATCTGGCTGCGTGTAATTTTGTTTCATTATCCTGAGTTATGATTGCTTGCTAGCTAAAGCAAGGCATGAGCCAAGATGGAGAGATGAAAGTTTAATGATGAATGGTTAGAGGAGGAAGAGTTTCAGAGAATATCTGCAACAGCAGGCAGCGAAGTGTAATTTATGCAGTAAGACTTTCCAATGAGGGAATCTAAACTAAACTAAACGGGCTATGCTAATGCTTGAATCGTTTCCACATAGCGCACCCAAAACTTCTTCTGACACCCTCGCAATTTCTTCTTGAATCACCGCAGGAGACTCAACAGGCTCAAGTGCCGTGGGCTCTTCACGCGATGAGCAAGCTCCATTCATCGGAGTTGAACTAGCCTCTGACATACGTTAGGACTGAATTAAAGCCGTTTAGATAAAACTGACTTGACTCCATAAATTGTCTCTTTTCTACCAAAGATCTTAAAGATCTTCAATGCTATTTGTTGAGGTTGACTCTTACTTGAAAGAACCCTGTATTAATCATTCATAAACAGAAAGAGAAACAGACACAAGCACACATTTACATTTGGATAAGATGCAGTGAAAACAGGTCAAGAGCGCTGATGGCATTCACAGCCATGCTCCTCTTTCTTACTCGCCTCCATTACTGATCATTTTATGGGTTCGTGACAGACCAACGAAGCAACCACCATGAGCGAAACATATATTCTTGAGGTCGTTGAACGTGTCCACACTGTAAATATATGCACATATTTGTGGATGCGCCCATTATCTGTGACCAACAGGAGCCAGAACTGGGGGCTTTGGGCACCTTTAAACGTAAGGCCATTCTTTAGTTATCTGGTAATTGCATGTGTGACGCCTGCGGACGTGTCCTCTCCGTGATGCACAGAGATCCTCCCGGCACAGAGATAACACTGAAGTGGGTGGAAAAAAAAAAAAAAAGGCTAAGAATGCACAGGGTTCAACTGAGGGACATCCGCCAAGAATAGGAATAGATTCGAACCGATAAATGGTGATTCCTTCCTGTCGGATAACGCTTTCATCATCCACCTTGTTATTTTGAATACTAGTGTGATTATTACTGCTATTAGAGAGAATCAGACAAGGCAATCTATGAGATTGTGGAGTCCTGAGCAGGTACGGCAGGTGACAGATGCAAGTGCAAACATAATCTTTTCTAGGCGAGAGGAGGTGAAGAGCTGCCAGCTCGCAGAGCCATGAAACTGAAGTAAACACAACTATCAGACTTCTCCATTACCCTGCCGGTGGCCCCGATATTTGAGCATGTCATTAACGGGTTCATCGTGATTTGAGACAAAGTTCCCTTGCCAGAGGTCTCTACGATTCTGCGAGTGGTGCCAGGAGAGCTAATTTAAGAAATAAAAGGAAAAAAAGCAACAAGAAATCCTCCCTGCAAAGTGCATTTGATGAATCCTCACGCTGGGAGACGGGCGTTGGGTTACACAGAGCCACACTTAAAAAGGCAAACACATCAATAGCATCATTTTTAGATTCCCAGCTGATTTTCCAGTCGGTGTTCGGGGCTGCTTATCACGTTACGGTCCCGCAGAGACCGAAACCAGGACAACAGCGCAATACGGCTGGGCTGATGATAAAAATGAAAATGGAGTTTCTTTTTCTTTTTTTGAGGAGACAGGCCTTTGTGGTGTTATCATATCCCTGTGTTTGTGGGCGCTTCTGCAGTCTAATCAGGATTAATCTCGCACGGGGAGGTCTCCTGTCCTGTGTACCGAGGTTTATGACTTTGATTTGAACCCTGTAGTCCTCGGAGCAGGAACAGCCCTGACAGCAATCACGGCTTATCTCCACCTTCAACATATTGGATTGCTCCATGAATGATGCTCTCTCAGCGTTATGAATCCGTGGCACCAGAGAAGGCAAAGTCATCCCGCCAAAAAAGATAATGATCCTTGGCAGAAGCGATGACCTTTTTTCAGCATTAGTGGGCATCAGATATCCCGATCATGCCCATTATTTCGTATGAGTGCTAACCGAATGAGTCCATCTGGGATGAGCTTCGACCGTTCTGATGAAAAAAAAAGGAAAGTTTAGCTTCAATTTGTCTAAAAACGTTGCAAAAACACCGCCTATGTGTCTCGCCTGTGTCAATTAGAGGAAATCTGATCTCTTCCGTCGAAATATGATCAAAGACAGCAGAAAAAAATGCGACGTGTCTTTTGTGTGACTAAAATTGCGGGCACAAAGACATTTCAGTTGTTCTATCAAGTGGCCATTTATTTTTTCTGGTTCTTTGTGTGCTGGCTTCAAACAGATTCTGGCTGGGTAGATTTTTTCTTCCTTTCGCCGACAGTTTCTCTGCATCAGCCAGAGGAAACATGCTGTGCGGGGCTCTCTCGCCAGGTGAGAAACAGGATGACACAGTGCTCTGAGAGACTCGTGAAGGGTTTAATATGTTTCAGATACCTCTCCGCAGAGAGAGGGGGGAGAAACGGTGGGGGGTGAGAGGGAGGTGGACAGAAAAAAAGGGGGTTAGGAGGGCAAAACTGACTGAAAACGCTTTCCCGTCAGGCCGGAGGACTCCTGAGGCTGGAGGCGTCGACGATGGCTGTCTTTATCAATAATGCAATACACATACGTTGCCACCTCGTGGCCTTATACATTTTTCAGCAACCTCAGACATGGAGGATCTTCACCTCGGGTTTCCACTCATTTTCAGCGGCAGCAGGGGGGACAGCCAGGCTGAACTCACGAGTTAACCCCGCCTGCAGTGCTGCGGCACCTGTCATTCCCCTGAATTGGCCGGCTGACTGTTTTTCTGTGGGCTCGATGTGATCGACGCCAAAGGCACCGGATTCGATGTTCTGTGACGGGAGCCGGCTCGCGCAAATACAACATGTGGCTGAAACACACAAAGCTTCGAGGAACGAGCTCTGTGTTGGTGTGTGTTTGCTCGCTCTGTCACTCTGCAGGTGCTTTCACTGCCAGCTATTCAGACGGAAGAATGATGAACAGTTTGATGTTTTTATTACAACATCGTACAATTTACCACGGCAAGAAAAGAAAGGAGGAAAATCTAACCAGCTTAAAGTGCAGGAATTAAGTCCATTAGCCCTTGATGCCGCCATTTATCTCTGACACTCCTTACCTGACACCTTTCTCTATAGCGAGTGAGCTGTTTTAATGAAAATGATATCTGACTGTACTGAAATGTAGCTCCGTCTGTGATGAGTCCCATGGTTAAAGGTGCTATATGTAAGAATTGGCCACCTGTCAAATACATACTCAAAACATATTGGGGGGAACATATCACCAGAGTAACGGCTGCTAATGACATGTAATGTCAAAACTGCTATTAAACTAAAATTCGTACATGTCGCACCTTTAAAACGAATAATTTCATCCAATCAAGAGCGTTAACCACTGAGAGTTTTGGGCTTTCCTGTCTGAAATAGATTCAATCATTTGTTGTAAAGCTTCCACCTTTTGAGAGGCGAACCAGTGAACTTCCACGCTCGTCTCCAACGCCAACATCTGTATGAAAATGCGGTACCTATGTGAAGCTGCTCTCTTATTGCTGAGCCCAGAGGTTAACCTGCGCTTTCAAGATTCTGCAGCCATCGAGGAGGATGATCCCGTTCTCAAACCCTTCCTCTCTTCATGTGGAAGGAGTTAGGGGTTGGAGCTTACTGAAATGAGACGCGATAATGCTCTCTGAAGTCTCCACCAGCAGCTCCCACTGTCGGCTGCTGTCTACAGGTGTTTGGGAAACATTTCCTCAGGTGGTGTGGCCTGCAGAAAGGATCCTGGGTTTATCTCTTTGGATCTCTGCGCCGTGCACTTTTTGAAGGTTGTCACCTAAAATTCGTACATATTGCACCTTGAAGACAGTCTGTTAGGATATACTTTTTTCTTTGTGTTGCCCCCGGCATAAAAAGCTTGGACACCCCTCCCTTAGTGGCTCCTTTCTCTATAACTTTGACCCTATCAGCTTTAAGTTTTTCCCCGAGGCTTAAGCAAGCCACAAGTCTGCTCGGGGACAAAAGGGCCTCCCTGAGTCTCACTCCGCTCAAGTGCCCCAAAAAGCTTAAGCAGAGTAACCTCTGCTGGTCACGGCCACAGCATGAGAGATTAAACATCGATAGTAACACAATCTCCTCAGCATTCTCTTCTCCTCCTCTCTCTGGACGTCATCCAGCGACTTGCTTTTGGCTTTTCTAAACAGAAGCCTTTATGTCGGAGCAGCAGGTTTGCGGCGAGTGTGGTTTGAATTAAATCAGCATAAATAATCGTGGCGGTAAACTACCTTAAGTATAGCTTCTTCTGCCTTACCAACCGAGCTGCCCATTAGTGAAACACTTTACCAACTGTAGTCCTCCATCATCAGCTCTAATAGTAGCAGCTTATTATTGAGGGTGGAGGAGGTGGAGGGGCGGCTGGCTGGACAGCTGCAGGACGTGAATTAGTGTGAATACATGAATGAAGGTTGAAAACCATCTTTTTCACCAGAGAAATCGAATTACTCAAGATGAAATGCCCTGCTCTTATTATCACCTCGTTGAGTTAAATCTGGTTCTCCAAAACTTTTTCGTTCAATCGATCCGGCTATTTCATTTGGGGAGTAAAACCTCCAGCATTACTAGGCAATCTCGTTTTTGGCTTCTAACAGGGAGATGGATGGATTAATTCTCTCCAAGCTTCACTTAAAAAAAAAATACCATTATAGGTTCTCGCTCTAAATTTGAACTAGTGCTTATCAGAGGTGCATTCATCAGCGTCTCTCTCTGAATTATCACTCCATCCCTTTGGCTAAAAACCTTTTTTCTTCTAGATACATTGGAGATGTGGGTCTGTTCCACCCAGGTCTTACTTACTAAGCTCTTGTAAATCTGTTAATATATTCTGGCACTTTACAGATATCGATCATGTATCCTCTTTTTATGAGCACTAAATAATGTACTCCTACTCAACGCTATTTAAAGCGATGTTATTGGACTGCATTTACATCCCTTTCAGCTCAGAGGAAAATGTATTTGGCTTTCTCTGCTCCTTCACATTCCACACAATCCAAACAGTCTCTTAGACGACTTTAAGAACAGAATAAATACACAGTGTTTAGTACTCGACCGGTCATTGAGGCGTTTGCGCTCTTTGGTTCATAGTCGCTCAGTCGCTGCCAGTGCAGCAGGTTGGCAGCCCAACAGTTAGTAAGTCGGGCTTTTTTGTCAATCGGCAGGGCAGAAAAAGACGCAGCCGCACGAGCGTAAGCAGATGATCAGTCAGCGAGACGGCGGAAGTCAGACTGGCAGTCGGCTACATTTGGCATGAAGAGAATTGGAGCGGTGGAAAGCATCATGTTTCCCGGCCAAGATTCACAAGCCTGCAGCAAGATGAGCTCTGCCGTAATAACGCCGGGCTAATCAATGTCTCTTAGCGTATTAGAGTTTCATCTCACGTGAAGGTCGTCACGGTTGAAGAGATTGCTGTAAATGTCACGTTGGTTGAGTCGGCATTGAAATGTAAAACGGACTGTATACAAAGGGAAGATGAAGAGCTCGAACGCGACGGCTTCGAGAGCGCTACACGTATCTGGTTATGATCGACGCCGTTGCTATGACTCCTGCCAGTGAAAGTCCTTGATCCGAAGCCCATCAAAGGCGAACGTTCCCCGTCAAAAGAATGGGAAGTGACTGCGCCGCGGGCCTGCGGGATAAATAACCTCCACCTCCACCTCCGCCAAATGCCAGACTCGACTAAACCAATCAGAGCGGCTCCCTTTGAACCCCTCCGCCGGACACGACAGGGATCAGGGGTCGCCGATGAAGGGCACCATTAACTGAGTTGTGGGCGCATCAGCGGATCGAGCGAGCCGACGGTGTCAGAGGGGTTACTGGGGAGGGTGGAGGACGAGGGACGGGCGGGATGTAGGTGGGAGATGGAGGTCTGAGAGGTGAGAATTATTACCATAATGGAAAGGCAGAGTCAGCAGGCTGGCGGGGCGCAGGTAGACAGGGACCTCTGTAAGCAAGATGTTCGATTCTGCCACTCGGTGTACTTCACCAGGGAGCATGTGCAGCTGCTACAGTCTGTCCTCGGTGTGTGTGTGTACAGACAAATTAAATAAATGTATAAAATACACTTGATAACTTCATTCTCTGACGCTTTTGGGGGCTGAATCATTGCAATGACCCTTTCACCCAGCTGTCACCTGCACTTGTGTATGTGACAATAGTGTCTGTGGCTTTGTATCTTTGAAAGCAGAGTTGTCCTTACTTCAGGGAGAGGGAGTAGTCGTTCTTGCTGGTCTCGCTGTTTCTCACCAGGTAGCTTGCCTCCTTGCACAGCCTGAGCAGAGACTCTGCGTCCGTCCGGCTGATCGCTCCGTGGTACCAGCTGTAGAAAAAACAATGAGGAAATAAAAAATGAGAAAGAGAAGAAACAAAGGAAAATAGAGCAGAGGAACTGAAACAACAAGGGTCATGAAAAGCAGAAT